>OV928036.1:6153409-6767500 GCA_931315375.2 Opisthograptis luteolata
GTATTGAACCCAGCGGAACTCCCATTGTGACTACTGACCCCGGGGATCGCTTCCCGTTAACGTCAACCTCTGTATCCTATCACTCAGGTATGAGGTTACAAGAGGAACACCTCGAATACCATAGTGCCGGAGCTTTCTGATCAGTCTCGTGGTGAACACAATCAAATGCCTTGGACAAGTCACAGAACACGCCTAGAGCGTCCCGTGGCTCCTTCCAGGCAGTTATTAACGCACATCATAGATGTGCGTTAATAACTCGACACCAGCATCAGTAGTAGAGTAACCCCGTGTAAAGCCAAACTGTTTTTGATTGAGTAAGTTAGTTGCAAGGAAATGTCTTTGCAATTGATTTAGGATAAGTTTTTCGAATATTTTACTAAATGTTGGTAATACTGATATTAGTCTAAAGTTAGTAGGGTCAGTCGTTGTACCCGATTTAAGCAAGGGTGTTATCTTACTATGTTTCATCAGATCAGGAAACACGCCGTCGTCAATACATTTGTTAAATATTAGGGCTAATCCGGGTGCAATCATTTCAATTAATGGCTTAACAACGGTCACGGACATACCCCAGAGGTCAGTAGTTTTCTTGACATTAATCATATTAAAAGCTTTTACTACATCTTTGCAACTAACATAGTCAAATTGAAAAGGAATTTCGCACTCTGGTACATTTATTTTTAGAGTCTGCAATAGTGTGCGATGAGTTTAAGGACTTAGTAGTAGAGACTGGAATGTCAGTGGAAAAAGTTTCAAATGCTTTAGCTACTTCAATGTCAGTCTTGACATTGGTATCGCCAATATTTAGGTTGTAATCATTAGCTTGAGACCTGACCTTACCAGTCTCATTATTTATAATTTTCCAAGTTGTTTTAATTTTGTTATTACTATTTTTAAGTTGGGAACTTATATAACGAGGCTTTGCAATGTGACAGACGGTCTTGAAAGTTTTTGAGTAAATTTTTACAGTTTCTTTAAGTGCAATGGGGCATTAATAACACTATTAATGCGTCAACAAAAAAGAGTGCTTCCGAACTATTATTCGGGATTAAACTGAATGGTCCTAAAGATAACATGTTAACAACTGAAAACCTTGTAGTGAGAAGTGAGCCTGCTCTCACTGACATATTAGAAAACAGTAATTTAGTTGAGGGATCCCCAGTAACTATCGAAGCTGATGAGGTGACCAGTAACGGTGAATCCTCGTCAAATGGTTTATATTTTGCTGTAAGTAATGAAACGCACGATGATCAGTCTATAGTCAATTCTGCGACGACACCAACGGAAATTGAAAAGATTAGGCAAGAAGCGTCAGTAAATATTAAAAATAGCCAGGATCGTCATAAAAGGATTTATGATTCCAAAAGGCACCCCGCAACTGTATATTCGATAGGTGACTTGGTTAAGATTACAAAAGCTAACTTTAAAAATGAGGGTAAAAGCAAGAAGCTTCTACCTAAATTTAGTGGTCCTTATAAGGTGACAAAAGATCTGGGCAATGTCCGCTATAAAATCTCCGTGTACCCGGGTTTAACACAAAAAAGTATGAAGCGGTTATAGCCGCAGATAGAATGCGCCCTTGGATTAATATTCAGTCATTGGAAATTAACAGATCCTCCCGTTCTCCCTCACTTCCGTTAGGCCCAGATTCTAGTTCAGCTGAAGAGTAAAAAGGAATAAATAATTAATATTGTAGATAATATATGTAATTAAAAAAATTAAGTTTATTTTTGTATATTTCAATTGTTTTATATTGATTTTAAGCATAGTTATTGATGTATAGTTTACGAGAAATACTTTTTTTTACTAATGTTAAACAATGTATATATACTGTTTTAAACTACCATAGTCAAAAACATTCGAATTAGGTTACAAAAACAAATACATGGTAATTATCCCGTTATTAAACCTAATACTAATGTATATATAAAAAAAAAAAAATATAGTCTAGCTACTTACCGAATGTTGTGAATTGTGCGTGCTTCGGAGTTAGCACGCCATCGGATGGCCGAATGTTGTGAATCGTATTAATATTGTTAAATAAATCTAAGGTGTATTGTTTTAATTGTAAATTATATTATTAGAAAAGTATAAATCTAAGTGAAGTTAGTCTATTTAGTGATGTAAAAATAAATACGTTGTTAGTTTAATTCGTAAAATATGTTTAATTAGCGATTATTTTGTATCTATTAAAGTAAAATAACATTTTAGGATGATTTTAGTTCATGTAGATATTTGTATAATAAGAATAAATATTAATAAGTAAGTGCATTGTAAAATAAACATTAAATTAGTTAAACATAGCCATAATAAGTAAGTCAATTGATTGTAAAAATATCTTGAGTGTGCTTTCATTGGCTGAGGGCGTACTGAGAGGCGGAGTGGGGGAAAAAGAGCGATGAAAGAGTTTGGTCGATCGAGGAGCCTCATTCTGGTGTGCAGCTTGTAACTGGTTAGACATAAGACGAAGTGATTGTGAGAATTATACCTGAAAGTATCTAACTAGTGGTTTTTATTTTAATAGTCACGTAGATTTTTCGTACGCGGTGATAAAACGTACTTTGCGTCTAGCATTAAAAATAAACTATTTTATGCAACTGATCAATGAGACGAACTATTCGTTCACTTGATGGTAGATAATAAATAAATAAATAAATAAATATCGGGGACAATTGCACACAAATTGACATAGCCCCAAATTAAGCTCGAAACTTGTGTTATGGGTACTAGACAACGATATACATACATATATAGAGAAATAAATACTTATATAGATAGAAATATCCAAGACTCAGGTACAAATATTCGTGCTCATCACACATATATTTGCCCTTACCGGGATTCGAACCCGGGACCGCTAGCTTCGCAGGCATAAGTGTAACACTTAGGTAACCATTACAAAAGTGTACCCATAATAGTAATAGTGTGTTTAGTGCCACCCAAAATATTGAACTTCAACGGTTCACAACCCTGCACGGCAACTGCACTGCTCTGAGATATTAGATACCTTTATGCCTTGTAATTTCACTGGAAACATCCTTCCATCCGGAATACGTACGTACATAATGATGGAAATTAAAATTCAAACGAAACATATAATTCAACGTAACAAAGTTTAGTTGCAGGTAGCGGAACTTCCTTTTGATTTCCATGCAGTTGTGACATTTACTTAATTAATACACTAGTTAAGTACTTGTGTAGGTATCTGATGATGCATAGTCTAATTATGCAGTCCCAATCACCTTAATCAAACCTGACTAACTAAGTAGGTGGCAAATTAATCGTTGCTAGGCGTGGGATATCCGAATGCATAATCTACATATCTCTCTGATACCTCTCCAGGTAAGAGCGTTATCAATTTACCGAAACTAAGTACACCTTTCAATAACAGTATTATCTATTGATCATGTATATTATCATGTACTTATCTACTGCAGTGTAGGTGCCTCTGCATTATTTATATTGAATAGTACCTCATCATCATTTGTACGCTCTTGGAACAATGATAGGGTCCCGTTTAGTGGGAGGGCTTGCTTATTTATTGCTTTGTTACTATGCATATGACCTAAGGTCGGCGAAAAATATTTGAAAGCTACATACGGTGAGAGAAAGTCATGTTATTTTATCATCGCTGATATAAAAGACAGCAAAACAGAAAGATAAACCTTGATCACTAGTCATGTGATAATGAAAAGTATACCTTGATCACTAGTCATGCATGTGAAGTTAAAAATAATGTGGTCGAAGGTGTCATCGTGCTACGTCTGGATAGGCAACTGATTCTCCATTGAGTTCGTATCATATCCTGCCCTTTAGCTAAAACTTTTCTACATTCTTTGATGACTTCTAAGATGGCAAAACGTTAATTTGTCAGAACGAAATTTGAAATCCAGTGGTCAATGGCACTAAGCACGTCAACACAACGTTTTTTACGTAACACCCTCATTTTTAAACGTTAACAACCACATAAATCCTTTTACGGCGTCCGGCTAATCCTATAAGCTCCAGATACACCTAAGCAACCAGCGCGACTGCTGAACAACAACTAGAAATAAAGGTGGCATAACTACAGGTCATGGCCCTAGCATTTTAGTCTAATCTAAATACTGAGAAGAGCAAAAATAATTTAAAGGAAGATGTGCAAGGGCGTAACACTAATTCTGTTATTAAGATTGTATTGAAATCTATTTGTAACCACTTGTTTTTCTTTTTTAATAGTAAGGCAAACAAGCATACGGCCTGACTGATTATGACGAGCGGTCACCATCACCTATAGATATTTGCTTCTCTAGAGGCATTACCAATGCATTGCCGAACCTGAAAAACTTTTTTGACTCTTATTTTGAAGGCCTGCTTTTTGTAACACTACTGAAAAATTAGTGAAGAAGGCTCGTTCAACATTTTCCAAGTATTAGGGAGAAAGAAGCACATAAATCGAGTGAAACTTCCATGCCTTGATAATGTGTTGATGAGTTTTAATCTAGTCACGAGATGTTCGGTGATAGATACATTGATTCACTTGTTCCTTTAGTCTAGAATCGCAGTCATGCTGGTGGTTTAGTTGTTTACAAAGTTTTTCTCGTATCTCTTATTGTCTTTAGCTTTGAATGGCTCTGTTTTATGATTATGTCATGAAGTTCGTTGCTCCTGACGCACCTTCCGCGTGGATATAAATAAATACGCGAGCAGCAGTGTGTCGAACCTAGTCGAACTTTTGACATGCGTTCAAATAAACACCGCGGGACGGATGTGGACTCGACTGCCCTAAGGAGCTAGGGTTACCTAGTGCCCTCTTTAAATTCAATTTATCTGATCCAAATTTTCTTTTTCTTTCTTGATAATTTTTTGAAATTATCAGAGTCATCTATCCCTTTTGTGGTAGTTACATCTTATATGATAAATGATATGTTACTAAATAACGTATTAATTTGTAATGTAGCCCCTTATCACTTTTATTTTATGGCCTGGGAGACTATTACATTATGCAAACCCATTAAATATAAATAAAAAGTGTTTTAAAACCAATTCACAAGGTCTTAAAATGTGCAGATTCAAAACTTTGGTTGGGCGAACTTCGACTGATAAATAAATTGTAGTGGCTGTTTTAATTACAATTTTCAATTTGATTGACTCCTCATAATAAATCCTCTACATGTTATTACATACAACCTTTTGCCATCCGTTTAACATGTACGGGTAGGTAGGTATCGTTTAGCTGAATTGAGTGAGTGAAAAGAGAACACCGCAGTGAGTCCATTACGAAACACTAAAAATAACTATAAAATAATAAAATTGTAGCACATAAGTATTTTTTCTATCAGGTCAACCCTAATATCCGCCCACGGCGCTACCTTTTTATGGTTTTTACACGATCTTACGCAACATCAAACGCTCTAAATACGATATTAGACACGACGGACGATCAGACGATATTTCTGTAAAAGACGGATTAGTTTTTCTTATACCGTAAGCTTCCTAAAGCTTGGAAGTTTACTGCTTTATTTTACATACTTAAGATTATTTCTCCCACGTCTTATACTGCCACTCAGAAGCTTTTACAGCTTATTGTTTCACTAGCTTTTGACTACCTTTCTATCCGCATCTTTCTCTTTGGCATCAAAGAGTGAAAAATATTGGTGTTAGTAAAAGAAAAGATTAAAGATCCACGGCGCCGGCATTGAAAAGTTATAATAAATAATACATTACGAAATTTAATAATCCTCTTTATTGCGTTCTTAATTTCGATCATTAGAACGTAACCGTTATAGAAGTCTTTACAGCTTTCGTCGTACACATGCGAAGATGTTGTCATAATGCCAGCGATGACCGGTTTATGACATTTCAAACATCAAAGTCCAGAGGCGTCAGAAATTAGGTGTGACCCCTTTTCCACTTCCTCCGTTTGGTTTTCCTTCTGTTATAATTATACTGCGGTTAAATTCAATTCTGTTCTGTCGTGAATTCGTGTTTCATTTTGTTTTGTACTCTTTGTGATGTATTGTTTGCTAAAATGTTTTGTGCTTCTAGCATTGTTATGGACAAGCGGACATTTTTAAACAAAAGACGTGCGATATTGTCACTTAGTTTTTTCTGAGAGAAGATATTTACTAGCTGAAATCGTATTTGTTTTATGTATTCATTCAGTTCCATTATTCACTGACTTCTAGTATACCTATATCTACGTGAAGTTATCATCGAATCGTCAAAAAACCAATCAAGTACTTGGTAAGAACAAAATCCCGTTACCTGATCTAACGTCTGATAGAAGGATACCCGTCTTGCTTATTTATATGTGGGACGCAGATGTTAAATCTGATGTCACAGTTAGCGCATCAGTTACTATGGCTTATCCACAGATTAGGACACAAACTTAAATGGCGCCAAGATATTGACACAGATAATCCAGTAGTTACTATGGATTTTAACAGCTACAGTTTAGAACATAGTCAACCCACGTCGCTGTGCCCTATTGTTACGTGGGCGAATGCATGCAGACCTTGTATGGTTGTTAATGGCTGATCGCTTTCGGATGTAATTAATAGACAATAAATACGTGTTCTGAGATCTAGAAATGTAGGTCGCTTTTGCAACGGCGATGCATTTAGTACCTATGTGTTTAGTATTGATAAATAAGTATTTTGAGCAGACTAACTAACCTACTAAACTATACATCCCGTTATTATGAACAAGGATTGTAGATGCATGTGTTTGTTAGAATATTTTGATTACATCTTACAGAGTAACATGTATGAACACGTAAAATTCGAAGGGTTGATTATTCCATACTGCTTCTAATTTTTTGTTCGGAAAAATGCGCTTTATTACAAGAAAGAAAAGTATTGGAAAGATATTGGTCAAGATATCTATAAACTATAACAATAACAAAATCGGTCAATGAACAACGAAGAAAGGATTTGAAACGCTACCTTTTGTGAGGCAACCAAACTACAACAAATTGCATTAACTTTCCAGTTGAACAGTTAACTCTTAGATAATGATTTTACGAAACATTGTCCTGTAACGGAAATATTTAATGACTTCTATTCTATTGTTGTAGAAAGGCGCGTCGGTTGTGAAACATAGCCCAGTATTAATATCGCAATGATTCATTGTGTATCAATTGAGTTGTAGAGACCTGCCTACCATTTAAGTCTCTAATTATTAATAAATATTAGTAGTATCCGAAGAAACTTATCGGCTTTAGGTACAGTCAGTGACGAATTGTGATGTTTTAAACTAAAAATTTGGGCGTCTTCAGCTACTTTTGTCACTCTCTCTAATTGCAGTTGGTTTGGCCAAACTACAGCAAACGTAAGTATGCAAACAAAAACATAAATCCAGTCCTAACAAACTATAGAATCAAATTACATCAATCAATACCTAACAGTGAACGCAAATGTGACAACTACTTGTAGGTACCTAAGAGTAACACAAATCCAAAACTATCTTCCAATACGTACAGAAAAACAGAAATAGCCGTTTATGTTGATGTAAGGAGACGAATCGGGTATCAAACGAATACCTGACACTCGTTTTCCCTATTCCATTTCATATTATGTCAGTGTGAAACCTAAAAGGCACCAATTACGTGAAGGCGTTCGTTGGCTTTCCGTGAAGAGTGAAGAGTAAGCGCCTTAATTTGTTTTTAAATTCCGAACATAAAATTTAAATGTTCAGCCAATAATGTTTCGTAGAAAGTTCTTAGCCATTCATGGCAAGAGCAAGATCGCTACCAGTGAGTGGTTCGTTAATTAAGGTGTGGTACCTACGTTATTGTTAAACGAGTGCTTTGTTAATGAAGTTACTTACTCAGACCTTGTTTTTGAGTGTTAATCAACTTAGTAACTTAGTAGTTTGAAGCAATGATTGCTCAGTGGTAGTGACGTTGGCTTGCTACTCGTGGGTCTTAGGTTCGAACACTGCAATGAGCTTAAGCTTTCGGTGAATACATCATATCGAAACCTTAGCTTATTAGTGTAAGGCAATTGTATAGTGCTCTACCGACTAGCACCTATCGGTGTATCATAGCAACCTCATATGATACCCAGTTTCCAGTCTAGGTGTAGCGTGGTACCTTCGACACTTAATATCAGGTGACTTTTGTAGTCAAACGTTTCTCTATTAGAATGAAAAAACTACATCATTTTATTCCAATATAATTATTAGCGCAAGGTATAAAAAGACTTTGTCAATGAACTTGATTTTATACTCATTTGCTCATAACTGTCTAATTGCTACTCAGAGATGTTAGTTACGTTTTAACTAGAGTTAAGTCGTTATTTTTAATTTTATGCCATTAATGTTAATTGACATCTTGTCACCGGAAAAACTTAATAGAACTCTGCAGATGGACAACGTTTTCAATTAACAACAATTGACAACATCATTATCAATGTAAAGACAAATAAGTAGTCAAGATTAACTATAATTAAAATCACGGGAAAAACTTAAACATCAGTCAATTATTTCATAGAATTTTGACTACTTGTAGTTAACAATAACAATGAACTAAAAAACTGGATCCTAGGGCCGGTTTTTGACCCGTATTCAAGGTTAAAAACATGAATGAAAAAAATGTAACCTTTACTAATTGTTTTCATACTTTTTTAACTACAGTTAACTTTTATTACGGATCAAAAAGCCGGCCCTTAGTCCAAGCTTCTAATAAACAAAGACCATTACACAATTTTACCAAACAAAAGCACATCAGCCTAATCACGAACCACGCAGCTAACCGAACCTAATGAACCAGTTGAATTTGTAATCAGACCATCGGATTAACAATCGAGAGATCGCTAACAAATTGATTGCTGAATTGATGAATGGCCAATAACGGTACTACGACAGCCGATTTGTAAAGTCAACAGTGTCATTCATACTTCCAGCCAGTTCTATTTTTTATCGTTCTATGTTTGAATTCGATTTCGAGCACAATTTTATTTTTACGATTTATTTATCTGATATTAACGGTGTTGAAAATTACTTAGTATTTAATTATTAATACAGGTAATAGTTTAATTGATCGTTAAAATCTCTGCATAGTATACCTACAACAGAGTCGCTTTACGCGTCTGTCTGTCTGTCTGTATATCCGCTAACTGCTCCTGAACCACGCAACAGATTCTGATTCGGGTTTCACTAACTGTTAGATATTTTTTCACGAAACGTCTAAAAAACTAATTAAGTTTCTAGGCAAAAATAAAAACAAAGCCAACAAAAAAAAGATTTAGGCAGTAACTTCATACATTTTTCACCTCTTTTTTTCGTAAATTACACCCGAAGCCAGGGTGGGTCACCAGTGATTAATAAATTTACTATGATCAAATTAGTGCAATTATAGTGCAGAAAAATAAATTATACAGCAACAAACATAATACTAAGCGGCATAAAGTACCTACCTAAGCAAAATTGTGAATAAAATTACGATACGATTCTTATTGGAAGATTCCATTTCGCTCGTGTAAGTCGATGCTATCGAAACCCATTTGCCGGGGCAAAAAGCGAATCACGATCATACAATAAATCCTTTCGGAATGCACTCGAAATGCACTCTCGCATATTGTTATGAGGCTATGAAATTGAATTTGGTATTGCTTTGAAACAGCATTTTCAAATCACTAAAACTGTCGTAGGACTAAAGGTACGTAAAATTACAGTGCGCGGTATCATCAAAAAAGTCTACATCTAAACTATGTATATGAATAAACTATAATTATTTTTTAACTCGTGTTAAGTTATGCAATAACTTCACGCATTTGTCTGGGATCTAATTATCACCGCGTATCACCGCGCGGCATTTATATCCAAATCCAAAAACGTAAACAAAACACTGTCGCTCAGAAACCTGAATAAAACGCACTACCGTTACGAAAGCAGATACGCGAAACAAAAGCACGAGAGAAAACTTCGCGAAAACATATACGACGCTCGATAATTACATTACACCGCGTATCAAAATGGACCGCACGTCCGTTGCGCGCGCGCTTTGCTGACTAAACTAAGCCACGACCGTTTCGTCCGAAAGCTTACAAAAGCTCCTACTATATTTCTGTGGCACCGGACAGAGCGTCGGGATGGCCTAAAAGCGTGCTGTTGTGACAACACGAAAATTAGAAACGTGTCTGTTGATTATGTATTTCCTTTCAATGATGTGCTTTAAGCTTTGCTGTGAATTTATGAGGGTTTCAAATAGACGGTTAAGGGCTTGTAGGATTTGAGATAATTATGATCATTTTCATCAGGTGACTAAACGGTTTCGTCTTAACCTTACAGGTCTTTAGGTTTAAAGCGATTTTACTCATTTTACAACTGATGATGTTTAAACTGCACGGATTTCATTTTACTGAAAACGATTACGTCATTAGTTAAAGAAACAAGTACGTTATTTAAAAAAAAACCTGTGTCATGTGCAAACAGTTTCTCGAAATTTTCCATTCGAAAACCTACAGCGTCACTTGTTTCACTTCTCCTATAAAAATTAAATAAACATTGCGTTTCGGTATACAAGAAAGTTAGCCAAATATTTGTTAACTGAATCGTGAAGAGGTTCAATTTGTCGGTTCTCCGGAGAGGCGTCTTGACACGTCTCAGCACCCTCACCCTGTCACCTATCTCAAAATAAAACTAAAATGTAAAACTCAGGTCTCTTTTGTTATATCGGGACCACAACCTCGCGTCCGGGAAGCCGACACTTGACCTACCTACAATTAAAAGAGACAGTAAGGGCATTGCGACAAAAGCAACCTGGGTCATCACTCTTTGTATATGTGTGTGTTATTCGAAGACTGCAAATACGTATAGAGACAGTAATAATAATGTTTAAGTTATAAGTGTTGGTCAAATACTGTATTTCTTAAATATTTTCTTTTGTTTTTCTTTACATCGTTCATTAGAAAACTTGATTGGCACATCTTTACGCAGATGTTTGATACACAAAGTTGATATACCTACATCATATATAGATTAGCAAACATTATCTAGAAAATACTAAACTCTAGATTCTGGACTTTCAAAAATGCAACTCAAATTGAAACTTTTAATTTTGTTTAATCCGTCCCTACTGTGTGTTGCAACATACCACCGACGCATTTAAATCTTTTGTGCCCTGAATAAAGGGAAGCGTGACTTATCCCATTTTGGTTTAAAAGAAACCTCATGAATAAAACTTTGTTGTTAACATATATGACAAGTTTGTGTGGCACTCATTGACCGACGGCTGCTGCTTCAAAATATATTAAAAACTAAACTGCGTTCAGTTTTGATGTTTGTCGTTGTACCTACTATAAATTAACGACACACATGTTGTACTTATTTTGAATGAAATATAAAACAATAGAATAAATGTTTTGCGATTCACAGTGGTTCATGGTTGATGTAGGGAGGTACATGTACGTAAAAAAATATTTAAATTAGCACTAATTATTAAATAACTGTAATCACGGCGATTACAGTTATTTAATATCGTTGATAAAATAATTTCCACACACGAAAATTGTACCTACATCTCCTACTACATCCATACTGCTTACTCTTTTCCATGGTCTGAATATATTGAAATGCTAAGTATTACAGCAAAAAAATACGATTTGGTAAGTTCATGCCCGCTGGTCATGCGGAATAGTTCATTATCAGATGATATGCTATAAAACTTTGTATATAACAATGTTTTTGACCCGACATTACTTCCTCATTGCAACATATTAATGACGTAAAACTAAAAGGCTTGTATCTGCGTCCCAGTTCTAAACGACCAAACGGGCCCACCACAGGTGGACGCGGAAACACCGGCATGTCAGTACTCTGACTCTATTTTTAAAACACTTTTATTAGCTTGACTTGTAACTAACTAACTAACTAACTAACTAACTAACAATGTAATCAAATCTTAGAAGTGAATTTTTACCTACTTCTAATTATACCATACGTCCCGTTACCGTATCATAGGTATTAGTCACTGTTACCACTGTGCAATACACTTCAGTTATTTTTGTTATTAACATCATAGTAAGGAGAAACAGTATGAATCAATTTACGCGCACAAACAATTAGCAGCGGCGAACGATCCTAATAACTTTTTTTTTAGGTATTTTTGTACGTCCTAATAATATTTTCACAGATTCATCTTTTTTTAGGGCGGACTGTTGCTTAATACTTTGGGCCTTAACAACTTCACCGGGCTGCAAACAGCTTTGTGATTTTGACAAAGTATCATTCTAAACGTGGCCGCAGAATAGCTAGTATTCAGTATGTACATATGTTACAAGTCTGTTATTAGAACTGCTATTTATTCTGTGGTGTGGCCGCCCGCCGCTGCGCATCAATGAGCTTTGCCCAACTACTCGCGTCTCTGCCCGCCCTACGATGAGTTGTGTGCTAGAACAAGTTGTCTTGATACTTTACTTCTTTTGACAGGCATTATGTTTCTTAAAACAATTTAGAAATGATAACTGTTAAAAATTTATTTGCGATTCCTAAGAGTTATTTATAGCAACTAAACTACTTCGATGTATTTTATACTAAAGATTTTACTTCAACAAATCTTAAAAACATGATATTGGAGAGGGAAAGTAATCACAGTATTGGCTTTGAGGGTGAGGGAAGTTAAATACGTAAATAAACCCAGCACGTGTTCATTGATTACATGATATAGGCTGCCCTAAATTTAGTGCTTATTTTAGTTTTTAGTGTTCTGAATGAACACACAAGATAGAAAAAAATTGGTTTAAAAACTATACAATGCACTATATAATTTACACGTTTAGAAAACAACAACTAGATATTTATTATCCAATATCCCTACGGCCACATTATCGCGATAACGCGAAGATTTGCGCTGTCGCATCAAGTCTGGTCAAGCAATTAATCCTATCGCGAATTATCATACACAAACGGCCGTAGGATTAGAGCACGAAATGATTTCTTAAACATGTAGAAAATGGATCACCATCTTTATTTACAAGTATCAAGAAGCCACGAGCGAACTCAAGCCACAAATATAAATAGTCTTATTTTCTTATTTATGACAGCTTCAGTCTTAAACGCGCAACTTTTTATGATAAGTTCGGCTTTTATTGCCTTTGCTGTATCGGATGCGATTGAAGCTGCAACTCAGCTGCACCTCTATGTAGGTTTATATCTTGTATATTTGTAAATATTATCATGATACTTCCTAGTATTTATATTGAACGTATTGGCGTGTTTAAAACATTATGGGAATGAAAAACTTTTACTGCTTTTATTTGTATTTATTGATTATTTTCTCTCAGTAATTTTCAATTCAATTCAATTGAATCGTTCGTTTTATCGTTTTTTTCTCATTAATTGAATGAATGAAACGTTTGGTGGACATTGCTACCAACTGTTGTCCAAGTAAAACTAACCATTATGCGATTTTTCAAGATGGGTGTCAAAAGTTCTTCGGGTCGGCAACACATTGGCAACGCTCTTGTTGCAAATGTCCCTAAGCGACGGTGACCGCTCACCATCAGCCGGGCACCTGCTTGTTTGCCACTCCATCAAAAGTAAACAAAATAAAAGAGAAAGTTATTATATCAATCAGTTGTCAATAGCATCCTGCACCTACCATTTCGCGTTTTATTTCAGCCGATATTGTCAAAAGCGATACCATAAAGTCTGCATCCCAGAGGCGCTTAGTCACGGCCGTCTGGGAGCTATCCCGATATCACATCGATGCGATATACATGTTCCCAAACTGCGGGAACACGGGAGTGAGTCACCGTGAACAGTAAACACGTATCATAGACTAACTAAACAACGTTGTTTGTTTATAAATTTCACTCTAAAGTCAGGTTTACCGAATAATTATAGGTAAAACTTTGGATTACTATCAAATTTACCTTATCGCCAAAGGACAATATCGCTCAAAAATCTGGGTTGTGTAATAATGTCTTTGTTACCATAAATATAGACATGAACGCTAAATGTCTCCTTAGCAAAACGTCTGGATCTTAGAGTGTTACAATTAAAAAACTTTTGTAGCGAAACGTCTTTAGATTCGAATGTCTTTATTAGATTACATGACTATCAGAATTTAAAAAAAACTGAGGAATGCATGTATTATTTATACAACATGTAACATAATGTCCCTATAAGGCCGAAGTGACGGTAGACTTAAGGGAACCATGGGCAATAAACCGACCCAAACTCAAGACCTAGGAAGTGAGTCAGTCACCTATGACGCAGCATCTATATCTACTTACGTCTGTTTTGAGTCATTTCTACACGAACGAACGAATATATCAAACGCATTTTAGAGGGATAGGGATAAAAAATTGTCTTAGGGCTTAGTGGAAAACAATAGAACATCATACATCCAGACCAATATGTATGAAATTACACGTACAAATAATAAATTGGTTAAAGGATGAATGCATTCGTTTATAAGACCCTATATTAATTTGCATTCTACCAAATTAATTTCCCTTTGAGAAGTAACATAACTTATTAATCCTTTGAGGCCGGTTTTATAAACGTCCGTAAGTTAAATGTCATACCAAATTTCGGTAAGTTAGATCTTATTGTCAAATTTTCCGTGCTAAAACCGACCCTAAACTGTCTTATCGGATTAAAGTTCACTTGACAGACGTTTTTTAATTTATTTTGACTTTTCTATATAATTATATCTCTTTCTCTCGGCATTTCCTGAAAAGTACAATCCAGGGGTGTTCAAATCAAGAAACTTTAAAAAATATATATTATTAGTCAAAAACAATAGTAACATACTCCTCATTTTATTCGTGTAGCAACGCCTTAGCAGCAGTGACTCAGAGACACCTCTAGCTCCTGAATTAAACTCTACAAATATAACGACAACGCTTCAATTACATTGTGTTACGTGACATTTTATTCGTATCTAAGAGAAATTATGATCTGTGCTTGCGGTTTATTAGCAATAAAGTTATTAGGTATTGAAATTACCATTTAGGCACTAAAAGTACTAAAAGATGTACTGTGAGATGATGTTCTGTATTCGCAAATCACCTATAGATCATTGGTATTCGTATGTATTATAAAATCCACTTTTAATAATTTTAGCATGGTGTTATATTTTTGCTATCTATCCTAATGAATTCTGCGTTTCCTGAAGTGTAGGCTTTTGTTTTTTATAGCGGGTTTCTGGCTACCCCAGTTTTATGAGTATTGAATCTTTTTACTTTTTATAAGGTAGCGTTTGACCACAAGCCACCTGTTTGTTATTCAAGGTAACGTTGTGGTCATAGAGCACGGAGATAAACTTTTGCGACTTTACCTGCCTTTCTTAGGAAAGCTTGCGTTTCTGCTACTGTAAATCTGTCTGTGATGTCGATGTATTGTCATATTGTGTGTATGTTCTTTTTCATTAAAAATGTATGGTTCCTACCTTATAAGTGAGGTTACAGTAATGTACGGTAAAAGAATTACAAACAGATCGGCAATACTTTCGAGTGTAACATAAATTAATGATGATGGGGTCTTCAACTACAGCTACATCACGCCCGAACTAGAATCCCAAACATTTTCAGCGACAATCCACAAGTGGCTTTAATTCATTTTTCATTTGATTCAATTTAAAAGCCAAACGAGGCCCTAGCCCTACATAATCGAGTTGTAGCAATCACAAAGCGATAAATCAAAATAATTCGACTCATTCGAAACAATTAAGCGTTTAAATTGTGTAAGGTGGAAGACAGGAACAAGGGCGCGAAACGAATTTTAATTAACTTGAAGTGCTAACCTATACTTCACAGTATAAGCAAGAATTTTTTAATTTGTGATTGTAAAGTTTCACTCACAAAAATGGAGTGCAAATGTTTTTGGTCAATTAATCGTATAGAAAAGAATCTTCACATCATTAATACTCATACGAGTCTTAATTAAGTAGATAAAAAAGTACAGAAGCGAAAAGTATGGAATAACGTATCACCACCATGAAATGTTATCCTTTTCTTTCACTATCAAGAACTGAAACATTGACTTTCATAAGGAAATATCTATTTGTCGTGTTGAATAACATTGACTGAAATATTGTCTATTGTAGCATATAATGCTGACCTTGAACAAGCCTCAAGCTATAACCACTCCTATAGTGTGTTCCCACAGACTCACTTGAGAGCCAGCTATCTTAACAAAAGATAACTTTTACGTAACTGTTTCAAAATATTATTAAAATAAATAATGCCCCGCTGCCGTTTAATGTATTTTTTCCAAAATGTTAACTTTGTACATCAGCTATTGTATTATTACTCGGATTTGACAGCGCTTGACGGCCACCATAATGATGAATTGGTTTTGATTCAAAGCACGATACGAAACGGTAAGCCAATTAAACTGGACCCGGTGATAATGAACCGTTAAAATGAGCCGCTGTACGAATATAAAAACATTGCTGCATACATCGCCAAAGTATAAACTTGATGACCATAAGAAATCCGAGCCCAAAAAAAGTCCTAATATAATGTCAAGTTCGTGATTTCGGTCTGAGCAAAATTTAATCTAATCTGTGACAAAGGTCCGGTTTACAATTGTGAAAATGCTTTTTTCATTTACTTGGTCTCCTGTATCCTCAACACTTAAAAATGCAAACAGGATGTAGATCTATTTGAATGAGCTTTAGTTTAAGTGTTTATTAATTTAGTTTCCTTTTTTTAAGAGAGTTCGTCGTAACAATATTATGGGATTATAAATTGTAACTCATTTACAAATTGTCAAATAGCAATGACGCACGTTCGCACATGGAAATAGAAACTGTGATGGCCATATTGTCCCATGATTCTAGGACACCTATCTTGGTATATAAGTATTTCACTCTACGAAATAGGTTGGTAGGTATAACATGTTGCCTAGTTTCTTACAATCATGTTGTTACATGTTGGTAACATTATGATCGTAAGCCTCAGGCCAATATACAGATTGTCACATAGTAATTAGTGAACAAGAATATCGTGTTACGCGTTCGCGATCCAACTCGGTGTCAACACTGTCAACTGAGGACCGTCGCTTGTAAGTCGAATTCATTTAGATTTATCTGAATGGGTTGAATTTTGTGACATTACAAGTCACAATACATTTTTAGCTGGTAATATGCGCTGCACCCCACGCTTATGCCCACTGTTTTTCAGACACCTTTTCCGGGATAAAGCCTATAAACTTACTACTACTACTTATACTTGATAAACCAAAAACCAAATAAGCCCAATATAATTAAAATTAGGTAAAAACAATAACAGGGTATAAATTAAATGTTATGACACTTCTGTATCATCTCTATATTTTGGGCATCACAAAACTTGTGAACTTGTATTTTCGAAGAAAAAACTTGTAGTTTAGGAAAAGCAGGGCCGCTGTAACCACACTATTAATCGCGAAGCTTGCACGTTCATACGATGATTTATATAGAGCACGCATAGCGCGGTTATACATATAATCAACTGTCAGGCAATTTATCATTCCCTTGATACCATTAGAACAACACCCGGTTAAATTAATATTTATTGCTATTGTTTTTCAACATCAACTGAAGTTTCGTCTACAAATTTCGTTGAATTGTTAATCTTTTGTTAACTTTATGATTTATTTTGCTGGAGAGGTTGAGACATAGGTGCCTACTGCCTATAGATAGATGCAGTGTATTTAGTTTTTTAATTGAAACTAAATTGATATTTTACTTATCCTTTTTTTTGGTCTTAAACCCCACTTTGATAAACTTATAAGTATTAGTAAACTTTTTTTAACATTAAATTTGACCACATATCATCTGATATTAGGCTACTATGTAGTAGAAGGTCACCACCACGTTACACCTGGATTGGAAACTGTCTCACAAGTGAGGCTGCGGAATACACGGTAACCGGTGCTTGGCGACAGATTCTCAACTTGAGGTTATCTTGCCACCTGGCTTGCTGCCAGGATTCTAGTACTCATCTGAATACTAGAACAAGCTCTAACACTAAGCTACGGTTTCATCATAATGTTTTCATTAAACAAAAGTTCAAGTTTATTGCAAATACCTACTTCGGCAATATGAAATACGTTAATATTATGATACAATTTTATATCATCAAAACAATTATTATTTCTGTCTCGCCGGTTGATTTAATTTCTCTTGAGCAAGTGCCAAAGCAACGCCACAGATGTGACTTCAGAACATGTGTCCCTCGTCCTCAGCACGTCAATCTTAATCAACCGTTTGCCACTTGATTAGATTCGTTTAACTTTGGGTTCGGGCGATGCGATTTACTTTTGTAGACATTCATTAATCGTATATTTACGTTTGTATGTTCTTTGTTTTGTTGAATACAAGTGAATTGCCCCGGCTTCGCACGGGTAGGCAAATAGAAAGCGGGCTTTGAGTTCGTACTGAAAATTCTTTTATACGAACCTTGTCCTGTCAATTACGCACGAAACAAGAAACAAATCGTAAAAAATACAAGGAAAAGCTTTTACATGAGCCACAGATTAAATAACAGAACAAGCTACGCTACATGCCAATATATACTTCGTTAAAGCAATTGAACACAAATACATTGTTAGCCGCATCAATTATCCAGAAACGGATTACACAGATTGCTGTTATCATTATAAAGTGCAAATCGGAACGTAGCATCCGAGGAAATTGGTTTAATCGGGATTTTCCGCACTGGCGGGCCAGTTCCGGCTGCTTCTTTTTAGCGATAGTCGCCCGATAGTATTTCAAAATACCTATGTGGATAATTCTGAAAAGAGAGCTTTAAGCTTTAAAGAGCTTTATGTGAACCTCTTTTTAATTGTCGTTTTACTAGGCGTCATTATCACGTGAAATGCTTTGAAATATGAGAAAAACATAGTCAATAAAAAAAGTAAAAGAAATGTTGCCATTATCATAACTTTCCGTGCTCAAAATATATCTGATCTAATTAACGACTGGTTTAAGGGCAATTTTCATAACGTAGCTAGTTTTATTTTTTATATGTATCCAACAATATATTTTCAACATTCGATAAGTTCAACAGCAAGCTAACGCAAAAAAAAATGTATCGGCTTGTGCACATTCCGACATATTTGCGAGGCAATTTTGGAAGGGCCGCGGGCATCTCACCTGTCCGCAATCCGGGCATGCCGCTGGTAAATTATTCGATACAGCCCGATGAGCGAAGGCCTGCGGCGAGTGATGTCATGAATTTGCTTTTTGCTCCCGGCTCAGGGACTGCCAGGAAAGTAACAAATTTCCCTGTTTGGTGGTATTTTTTTATCCAACGACGTAAGCAGTTAGCAGGATCACCTGGTGGTAAGCGCCACGTTTTACCAAAACAATGTCAGTGTCATCCAGAACTTTGCATTATGCACTTTTTTAAAATGAAACATTAAAGATAAAACCAGTACTTTGACTGCACGGAGAAAAAAGACCTTCCGAAATACCGTTTTCCTTCTGAGTCAATAGGGAAGGATTTGTTATTCAGAAGGAAATCTAAGATAAAAAAGAGAAGGAATCGGTCTTGGAAGGTAAGACTCAAAAGGAAAGTCCGAATTTTTTTCTCAGTGTGACGTTAAACAAATTGAATCACTTTACAGATAACAATTTTTAGTGGATTTTTAATTTATATAAGCAATGAATATTACATATAACATACAACGAGGAAAAGGTTTTAAAATAAGGCAACATTTCTGATATTACTTATTCTTCCTGTCCTATGAAACAAAAAACTCCCTACTTTTTGGGAAATTATTTACGCACTGGCAACTTAACACTGGTACAGTGTACCCGTTTTAACAGTTGACAGGTTATGACTGAGGTTACGAGATTGACGCATCGGATTAGTTCTGTATTTGCAATTTGCATGTTTGGTTTTTCACAAGGTTTATTTCGATTCCGTGAAAGTATTGTTCATCTAAACTTCTAGACTGACCCGATATATTTTCAGAACAAAAAGACGACTTTTTAAACCTTAAAAACATTGTCACATCATTAGTAAATTTGGACAGCAAATGTCAATTAATGAATCCGAATATCAAAACGACAAAATAAATGTCGACTCAATTGAATTTAACAAAATCTACTCTGTGGGGATTAATCCGACATCCAAACAGTTCCATTGCTTGTGTTGATAAAAGCAGTTTAAAGCAAAAGTATGCTAAAAAAAATCCTTGCTAAGCTGTTATATTTCTGGACCTTGCTAAGCTGTTATATTTCTACTATGTTGTTATATTTCTGGACTACTCTGTCGACTAACACCGCCGGCGGCGGATGGAGACTAGGTATACAGCGACGTCCGCGTCCCTCCGTCTTCCGGTGCGCCCTAACTACTTCCTCTATATAATTAGCTGGCTAATAAGTCTCCCTAAAATATTCAGCCGAGTGCGCCACCTCGAGGGCAAATGAACCTGTCAATTGTGATTTGGGGGCACAAATCACTTGCCCCTTGGCTCGAAGATGTGTAACTTAGATACGTTTGTGTGCTTCTAGAAAATGGCAAGCGAATGTATATTTTGTTGCTTAATTTTCCGATATATTTCTGTTTTTTCTTTTGCCTAATTTAAATATAGTAAATGAAGCCAAAAATTTAATAAAGCATACTGCTGGTCTGATTAGTGGTCACCGACAAGTTTGTTAATAAATAACCCGGTCTTTCCATACTTTGACGAAAATACGAACATTACTGAAATAAATATTGAATTAGTTAGAAAAATGTTTCATGTGCAAGAAAGATAGGCGGCTCAAAAAAAATGCTTTATTATTGTTAGTTTGAACTACAAATCTTCCAAACCCCAATAGACTCTCCACATCATAAATATTTACAGAGCACATAATCGAGAGCAATAAATCTCAATTCGCATTCAATTTCACCAATAGCCCATCCATCACTTTACCCAACACTTTATAAAACAAGAAAATGGCCGTAATTTACTAAGAGGGTGCATTTCTGATGCACTCTACAATAAAAACAAAGAAATAGCGTGGTTAGGGGGGATCTGACAACTCCATATAAATGCTTTAAAAGTCTCTCTCAATCGCGACTAACTTCCCAAGAGGAGATAGAAAAAAAAATAGAAATTTTCCCCACAAAAGAAAGAAAGGATTGGCTAGGCTTATATTTCTTTATGTTTGCATAATATAAAAAGTGTGATTTGGGATTTTTACAAAGTTTACCTACTGCAAAATTATAATAGTAAAGCTCTAACTATAGCAAAAATATTTTTGTAGTACCACAGCTACGTAAATTGAGTTTTCAGTAAAAACATTTCACATTTTTAACGAAAACCCTCATTAATCACTTCATCAAATCTTTTCATTTTGCATAATGTCTCGCTATTCAACCACGTGTACAAACCACAGCTACATATAAATATGCACCTTCCTCCTCTTTGTTAAAGTCCTTTTTGAACATTGATTTCTTGTACAAACAAACCGTTTGATATTAACCCTATCATGCCGCGGTTCGTGACACGCGTCAGCTCTGTTCGATCCTCATACATATTCAGGCTTGGGTAGCGCTGGAACTCTCGTCTAATGAACCTCTACGTTTTGGGCTCAATGAAAAATACGAAAAGTAAAACAGTGATGAACATTCAAACAAATTACCAAAAAATCGTTCGAAGACACAAATGCATGATGGCTAGAAATGCAAAGTAAAAAATAAAGTTTTTTTGCCTGCCTCTGTTTTCCTTCTACGTCGAAAATATTACCGTAGAATATTCCTACTTCTTAAAACTCTTATTAGGTTTATGATCGAGTACTTTTCCAATATTATGTGTCTTTATTATCCTGATTCCTCTTGGTGAATGTATAAATGATGAATGAATGTATAAACCTCTGAAACTGAAAAACAGTTCCATAATGCTTGATCTCTATTGTCAAATGCACAGGTTTCAAATGCTTTTGTGCAGACTAAATTAGATTGTTGCGTGAGCTCTTTGTTGATATAATTAAGAGGGATCGAATGTGTGTTTTACGTCTAAAGTTTAGATTGCTTCGTTTTGTTCAAACAACAAATTTGAATGACTTAACAATATAATGTGAAATTGGAGAGCGCTTAAAACTAAGGAGGTATCATTCTAAACATCCTGATGGTTTTATGCTGAAATATAATGTACCGAGAATCCAGCAAGCATCAACAGCTGGACGGTTTTTGACGCGGTTTTTGGAGTACGTTAGCTTAGATATAAACCGAAACTCTGATGTGTATGATTGTATGAGGTATGTTATAAAAGCGTGCAAATTAAGTTTTAGTTAATTGTATTTCAATTATTCATATTATATCTAATGGTGATCGTATACTTCACAGACAGTCTATAGTACATACCTACTTGTCGTACTCACCGGTTTATTGCAAGGATGCAGAAAAACTCGTGTTTTTTCACAGCTACCCTAATGCCTGCACAATTTTTCTTAGACTAGAGTAAAAGGAAATATTATTCTCGCATTACACAGATATAAAAGGCTATCGGTAGACGCCTCCCCACTTTTCCGGATCGCTAGAGAAAAGTGGGAATGTTAAGAAAAACCGAGGGTGGCGAGCCGAGTAATGCGCAGATATTATTACTGCGGGCAAAATGTCGAAAAGAATCTGGTAATATTCTTCGACACGATAAATTAGCCAAAAAACATTGGGTGTAAAGATGCGGTGTTATGTTTAAAGGGATTGTTATAGAAATAGAACAAGTCACGTAGTGTATCTAAGTTGTGCCAATTTAAGTCCGCTATTTCAAACACAGTGCAAGATTATATGACCTAAAGCTTTTATAGGTACACTGAAATCAGGCATGGCGTTAACTGCCACATGAAAACTGTACAATACTCCAGTTGCATTTCATGTGGGTTTTATGTCTAGCCATCGCATTGTGCATATTTTATCATAGTGGTAAGTTAGGTATGGGTTTGTTTACAATAGTTTCACATTGGTTTTGGCGAGAGTATCTAAAGATTTATATACAAACGATAACGTTACATTGTTTACATATTCGTTGAGTCTTCGAGAGTTTCTAAGGCACAATAGCTTCAACCCTCGTTGAGTGTTTTCACCTGAGGGCGCGTTTAGATTGAAATTTTTGCGTCTTCTCAAACATAGCCCCTACACCCCGACACCCTGTTAACCACTGACTAGCCGAATTAATGACGCTTTTTATCACAATTCTAATGCGGGTTCCAAAAAGAAGTAGAAAATTGCTTTATTGTATCTTCTCGCTCGTTTGAATTTATGTAAAACCAGTCTTCTTTCAATAGGTGCCTTGAAATGTACCATAGTGAAAACATACCTGACATTATTGTATGCATATGAGTATATCGATGTAAATGATATTTTACCGATGTAGCACAATAACCGAATGTATAAAAGGGGGTACATTTTCATTACGTAAGGGTCAGATATCTGTGCATTGCAAAAAATTCTGTCTGGGTGTTGCCCCGATCCACAATAGTTTCTGATACACTAGATACAGGTAATCTTAACAAGGGATCCGTGCTGCGTAAGTCATTGTGTAGTCTAAATTGTATTTCAAAGCACTTACCTCAATGGTAGTCTTCCCGGATTCTTGCCACTTCATAAGGTGTTCGCCCTTCAACGACCATCCGGGCGCGTAGCTGATGAGCCCCCCACCCCCCGCCGCCCCCTTGGCCTCCGCAACTACCTCCGCTTCCTTCGACTTCTTGGGGCTCGTCTGAAGCCGGAAAAAACTCCGTCCGTGCTTGCAACTTTTCGAAGGGGAGAAGAAAAATGAGCTCTTTTTGGGCGATTTTTCTTGCTCTTCCGCAGATTTAGACGTTGATGCGACTGTTTCTTCGCTCTCCCGCTCCTCATTTGCTTTTCCATTGTCGCTTTCAACTGATTTAGGGCCGGTGCTCTCGTCGGCCACGAATAGGAGCGTTCGTTGGACAAATGGCGTGGCTTTGTTGTAGAATTCGCAGGGCTCAGGCACTTTGAAACTGGCCGGTATGGTAGTGCGATGCGATTTTGAGAAGCGTCGCTCCATGTATTTCCTTGCCATATCATTCCATTGTTCATAGGAGTAGTTGTTTTGGCAACACTTTGCAGTCTTTTATTAACTCAAGAAATTCACTTTACAGAGTTAGTAAATTCAGTGTCGTTAATTTATACTAAACTATACATACTTACAAGTCGTTTTATTCTGGCTTATTGATACATGCACCTTATTTCAATAGCGTTTTTGTTATAAACTCAATAAAGTTGAAACTATTTCAATACAACGATTAAAAGAAAAACTTAATGGACTAAATTGTCCGATAAATCGAGAACGTAGGTGAATTCATCCGCAATTTCTTTGAAAATATACGAAAGAAATCAACGTAAAAAGAAGCAAAATAAACGGAGCTGAATAATTCTTCACCCCCTCGGATAGATATTGGGTTCCGTAAACTATGCGATGACTCTACCTGAGCTCTGAATCGAGACTTACTGGAAATGCCACTTTGTTATAACGTTCGCAGTAAAGTTTTTTGCAAGTAAATATACTTGCTTAGTTTCTATGCATTTACGCGTTCTTTGCGAAACTTTTATTACGAGTTGGTATTATTATGTATGAAACAAGCTGTGCCCCGCGGTTTTGCCTGAGTTTATTGCAATAAAAAGTATCAAATGTCCTTTTTCAGGATTCAACCATCATCAAGATCTATCTGTTCGGTGGTTTAAATAAAGAGGTAACAAGCATACACAGGAACAGAGAGATTTATAATATTAGTAGGGTTTATGTTGATGAAAGTAACATTATAGTTACATCAAATCGAATAATAGGTTACAAAAATATTAATACATAGTACTTTAAAAGTATAAAAATACTGCTCGCAGATTCCCAATTTATAATTTTGCGAACGTAAATAAATATTGTGCACTCCATATAACCAAATTTACTTTGATTGCACCGGTTCCAGTAACTCTATTATATTAGCGACGAGTTGCAATTTTCACGCGGAGGCTCTACTCTGCCCTATCGATCGCTTGTGGGTAAACATTGCCGCCCTAACAGCCTTTACAAACTCCTTCATTCAACCACTTTTGATCTTATTCTATTACGGACAAAGCTGAAATTTGATTGAACCAATGTATCTCAAAAATTGCACGATTTGTCACGGGTTTACAGGGTCTCAAAGTTGGTACTGTTTTCTGGAGTAGGAAGCTATGTTTACAGGTTTCTTTGATAAATTTAGAAATTGTTACTAAAGCAGAAAGTTGATTCGAGCTTAGGTGATGCTGAGTGCTGATGTACAATATTTGTTCATCATGGTGCGTTTTACTAGTTACTAAGTTGTATACTTATATGTAAAAAATTTAAACCTTGTCATTTTTAGGAATAACATGATTGGAAAATCAAACAAACACACAAACAACTTTTTTTTATTGTGACATATACCTCTGCATAATTAGCCTAAACCGCTTATCCTAGAGACATTGAACGGTTTTCTTTGATAGTGTAAGGGTGCACTAAGAAAACTTTATCTGAAACTATCCGAGTATTACAGTTTGTATGAAAAAATATCAACTTCCACGCGAACGAAGCCGCGGGGCAGATTGCTATTACATATACTGCGTATGTAATTCTAACTAAACTATTAATTTCCTGTGTTTTAGTGCATTATTTCCTAAATAAAGGGAACGTTACCCTCTGTTTTGTTAACACGCACTTCATGGCAATAAAATTGTTTGTAGTAAAAAACTTTACAACTTTGTTATGGAGTGAAATTGTCGCACCTACTTCAACCACATCTTCACTTAGGTACCTAATATCAGGTGGCTTGTGGTTAAACGCTACTGTTAGATGTAAAAAATATTATTTATCCTTACATATTATTTAAATCTAACCTACAACACGAAATAAAAATCAACAGCACGTTTATAACGTGAAATAAAGTCTAAGTATGTGAACACTTTAGGATATTGTCTCAATAAGCTGCATATAAAATATTTTCAAAAGAAGGCCGTTTCAGCTATGACAAAGTTGTGAAGAATTTTGCTACAAACTATTTTATTGGTTACTTTGTTAGAAGTAAAAAAATGGATTTAAATTATATATCGAAGTTTCACCACCCTTACCACAAAACGTTGCCCACAGTAGATAAGTTAAGAACTATTCACATAGACATCAATGGAAAAGACGTGGGGTCAATCGCTACTCGGCTATAAGGCGATTGACCGAATGTACCAATATAGATAAGAGACGATTCATACATATATAGAGAAGCTTTATATAAAGGGGCGATTGAACCATCTTAGAAATGGTCAAGATGAGAACAATTTCAAAAACAAAACAAATGTATATAGACATAGACATATATATTTTCCAAAAAAAAAAACACAAACACTGTACAGACTATAAATAACACTCAAATACGAGTATGAAATGTGTATTTATCTGAGATCAAAATACCATGAGAGATGCATAACATGTATACTTGTATACATATAGTATATACATTATACCTACTAGCTGCGCCCCATGATTTGATAAAAAAGTAGCCTATGTTTTAATCCAGGGTATAACCTATCTCCATTCTAAATTTCACTCAAATCCGTTCAGTTGTTTTTGCGTGAAAGAGTAACAAACATCCATACATCCAAACGCACAAACTTTTACCTTTATAATATTAGTAGGATACACGCTAATATTATAATTATAAATGTGGAATTTCTGAGTGAGTGTGTTGTTCTTTACGCTGGAAACGGTTCCGCGGATTTCAGTGGGAATGGAGATAGCTCAAAGGCTACTTTTACCCCTACGGGATAACGGGAAACCCGCGGGAGTAACCGCCGAGTGCAGGTAGTTCAAAATATTGGAATAATTTGATCTTGATGCACACGCAAGCTTACCGAATCGATACAAAATACTCGTTCCTTCTGTACTCGGTTGGATTTTCTTATTTTCTCAAGAAAATGGGCACTCTCCCCACATGTCCCCGGTTTCTTTGTAAATAGCTTTCCGATTCCCTTCTTGGGGAAGGGAATTATTACATTTCGATGACATGACGAATTCGATACAGGGGTGCGTACTTGACCAGAGACTCAATGAATGAAATAAACTGAAGATTCTACTAAGTAGGTACATTTCTGGTCTCTAACGCCCGAAATTACTAATCGATCCTGATCCGTTATCCGCGGTTTTGGATCGATATATCAGATGATGATATGTCATTTTAGTACTAGGGCTTGACATATTACTACTAGAATGACTTATTATGACATGACATATCGATCCAAAACCGCGGATAATGGATCAGGATCGATTATTATAATTTTGGACGTTAGTCTATCAATTGACAAATTAGTGGTAATACTCCTGACGGAGAATAAAATTTATATGTATATACGATGTTGTTTCAACAATAATTTAAACATTTATTTCATAAAAGAGATTATCAAAAAAGAAAAAAGTGTTTTCCTAGAAATTGTTCTAAAATTCCTAAAATATTATTTACGCCGCAGACGCACATGATGAAGGTGTGTTAAAGAAAATCATGCGTTTATAACAAGACTATATCTTCCGGTATTCTGCCAAAGTTTATTGACCTACGCACGGTTGGTAGATGTCAACAAAATAAAATAGAAATAATCGTCTACACTACACGGTACTGGATCAGAAATAGATTGCTCCCCATGCTTAGTGCGAACTTGAATCTACCCACGTGTTTATTTTTAACACTATCTTATTGTATTCGGAAATACTCGGTGTGCCCGGTAAATAACAGTCGTCTAGTCGTCTTTGATGATTTGGTGTTATTTTATGCTTGGCTGGAGCTTGAAATACGAGTAGATGGAAATCATTTGAAATGTGAGAAACGAATTACACAGAACGCACTTCATTATCATGGGTTGTGACTTGTGTTTGAGTTTCAAACCTTACTGGATGCTCTGAATATTGTTGATTCTGTAGAAAATCATTTCGCATGTTTATTTACTAACGCTCATATTTGCGGTGATGTCTTCAAGCTTCGATAGATTTTCCTTTCGTTAATTTTATTGCCTTGCCTGCATGGATATTGATATTTCTCCATACAAACTTAAACATTCAATTAAACCCGTTAACGGAAAAAAAAAACAATAAAATTCTTACTTTGTGCACCCCTATCCTGCCAAAAAAAGCTATACCCAGAAAATATCACGTTCTCATCTTATCTCTGGTTTTATGTGCGTTAATTATGCCCGTGAATCAGTCAATGCTTTGTATGTTTTGTTAATATTGCGTAATAGGCGTAGGTAATGCAACTAAAAATAACTTGAATTAGTTGAGAAGAAAATACCCGCAGTGCTAAGAAAATAAAATTAAAGATAATCATCAAACTCTTCATAAAAAACTCGTATAACCATTTTAGTGTGTATATCAATTCATTTTAAAAATCTTGTAAATTTGTGTTCTTTTAGCTAATCAACGTTTCACAACATTGTTTTGTTCTGTCTGTAATAACTTGAACTAAACTTTTAAATTAAAACTTGTTAATACTGAGTCTCACCTCACGTAAGCTCCAAACCGAGCACGCCACAGCTTAATTAAGCAGTCGTGTCAAGTGAAAGCGAATTAAGTTACACTACCCGAGGGACCCTATGGAATAACTTTACCACCGTAGAATAATAGGTACAGTATCAAAGCTATTGGCCAAGAAAAAAAAATGACAATAATTAATTAGTTTAGTTAGACTTAGTTTCTCCCTGGTCACACCATTTTTACAGAGTTCTCTCTCTCCCCCCCTGAGAAAAGGCCTGCGTCCCAGCAATGGGAACGTAATATAGGCTGACGATTATGATGACAATAGTTTTGATTTCCTTGATAAGCCAAGAAAAGGACTAGCTCACTTGAAAGTTGCCAGTTCAGTTCCCAGTCCAGGCGTAGCGTGGTGCCACCTTCGACTACATAGTTCTCAACATCAAGTGACTTATGGTCAAACAAACGCTATTCAGTTTGATATAAAAAACAGCGAAAAATAATGATAGGAACTTTGAAAATCTGAATTTATAACCAACAGTTTGGACGTTGTCCCACCTAAATGGTAGTGACAACACAACAAGGCTGACAATGCTCTAGCTTTAGTACTGTCTGTAGTTACATTGTAACTTAACAGTCATAAGTTAGAAGGTGGAGCGGTAGCCCGCGACATTGCGCTCGGTTATGAGTTATTGTTCTGGCTCAGTGGGTAAGTAGGATAAATTTGATTTATAAAGGACGGTTCATAGTTTTGTTCTTTGTGAACGAGATAAATGTACGGGAATAAAACATTTTTTACAGTCCCATGTTTTTGCTAGGAGGTATTTTTTATAGCATTTGACAGCTGGTTCAAATATGGCTAACCCTGGATTGGTAACTGGTTCTCAAATGAGGCTGCTGGAGTGGCATTACTATAAGGTATTAGCAAGCCTAGATTACAATAAAATTTGGCGCCAATATTTCAAGCTATAGTACCTACCTTTTTGGTAATAACATTGGCTTACGACCCGAAGTTCGCGGGCTCGAATCCTGGTGGAGCTATTGGTGAAATAAAACATCATGACGCAAACTTAGCTTGTTGGTGCTAGGGGATTTTGTAGTGCTCGCCTGACCAGCTCGCCATCCTTAATTTATGAATATGTCAAAAAACACATATCGTGTGTTCTGGCAGCCTTACTTGAGAATCAGTTCTTATTCTAAGCGTAGCGTGGCGCCACAATCGACCCTGTAGAGAGTAAGTAAATCAAAACAATCTATTTACTATAAAAGAAGCCTTCAATCGTTACAAAATTAACATCTGCTTTTTATTACAAATCTCGTAACTATTTCATCTATAATTTAACACCATCATCATTTTATTTTATTGACGTTTTACCATTACGTTCCAATCTTTCTCACATCAAATATTGCAACAGTAAAACCTCGTTGGCCACTAACTCAAATTTTATACCTTAAATTATTACGACCATCTAATCAGTATTTACAATATTTTACGAGCACCTAATAAGAAGTGATTACATCGTCATTCATTCATGAGCAGACATAACATTTGTTTGTACATGTGTGTGTGATTCAAACGCACATTACTTCTAATTAAACATGCATCCTTCGCACCCAACGTGGCAGACCATGGCTAGTGCTATTAACATGTGTAAGGCAGATTGTATAGTGACTTCATTTTTGTATTTGGTTCTTGTTTTACAGGACAATCCTAACTCAGAACATAGTAAGATACAAGTTTTTGATCTCTAGGATATCTTACAATGTGTGTGGGTGGACAGCTCAATGTGAAACGTGAGGTTGGGGACAGTTGGGTGCCATTTTCGCTACGACACAAATATTTGTACACCATAAAAAGCGCTAGTATTTGTTCCGTGCCTGAGTGACGCCGATACACATTGTTTCTAATACCCTAAATAAAGGAAATTGGAGCATTGTTCTCGTATGTATTTGTGTGCGCGTTATTATTATCAATATTAGAAAACAAAAATTACGTTCACAACGGTCACCTTTACACCCGAAATAAATATTTGCCAACCCGATTAGACTATATTTTACAAAGGCTAATTCTAAATTCTATTTTACACATCATGTTTTTCCTTTGTTTTGACGATAACGTGTTGAATAACAATTTTATTTGTCTAGTAATTCATATGCGTCTATCATAACAAACGGACATGTGTTTAACATGCAAATGTCCTTTTGGACAGAGTAGAGGATAGGCCGCTGATGGCTAATTACGTTATTAACATCACGTACAGAGGGTCCGCAAGGTTGTAACTTTGTCTATGTAGGGACGTTTAATCTACGCCAAGGTTATTATGCATTATGCAAACATAGCCAACTTAAGCAATCGCAACAAATGCAGGTTCAAAAGCAGCTTACTTTTTATATACCTGCACTACTATGAAAAATGATAAATAAAAAAGGTTACAGTACAATTGAAGTAATTCCAAAAATGTTTGCTCTTTCAGCATAGCGTGTTTTTTTTTAAATCTTTTACTATATAGCCTGTGGTATCGAGTAACTAATAAATTTAGCACGTGATTTTTATGATAATCCATGATATTTTATTAAAACTGTTTTTTAGTTTTATTTTGAGAGCTTTAAGCTTATGTTCTACTTTATAGCCACTGTTGTACGAGGATCGGGTAGCACAAAAGTAAAAACACAAAAGCTCGTCTAGATAAAAACAATCATACTTCTTTTTTTACTTATATATCCTACGGGAATGTTTTATATGAAGCGTTAGTTTTGAATCCATAAAAAAGTAGATAGATAGATAAATAAGAATTTAAAAAAAATGATAATGTAAGTGTATGTAATATAAATCGGTTCTAAAATTTATGAAAAATAGGGATCGAAACTTTAATTTATAAATAACTTTAACGGATTTCATGCATACAGTAACCAATTATTTATAGTGATAAATATAGTAATATATATGTCACTGTATATATAGTAAAGTGTATGTAATATAAATCGGTTCTAAAATTTATGAAAAATAGGGATCGAAACTTTTGGTTACTGTATGCGTGAAATCCGTTAAAGTTTATAAATAACTTTAACGGATTTCACGCATACAGTAACCAATTATTTATAGTGATAAATATAGTAATAACGGTATCTTGGTTTCTGTACCGACTTGCGGCGTTATCAAACGCTACCAACACACATCTAACAATACCGTATCTATCAAGATTACTTTGCCGGTACACAATTGCACAACTTAATATAGCAGTAGGGACGATTTAACTATGTGTCATTTTAATATCTATTTTTTTTTTTCTTTGACTGCAAGTTAATTGCTGACGATGTGGTCGAAGGTGGCGCCACGCTACACCTGGATTGGGAATTGTCTCTCAAGTGGAGCTGCTGAAATACACCAATAGGTGCTTGGCAACAGATTCTTAACTTGACCCTCAAGTTTAGGTTAGTTGGCCAAGTGAGCACTAGAAAATACCCTACCACTAAGCTATGGTTTCATCGCGATGTTTTCCTTCTCCGAAAGCTCAAACTCATTATAGGGTTCAAAACTACAATTTCTTTTTTTTTCAACTATACATTTACATTTACACTACGTCGTATTAGTAGCGTAATTTAATTTATTCCATTAAAATAAAGACGGCAATAATTTATTTCTTCTCACACATGGATATTGTAGAGAAAGTTTGCAATGATTTACTGTATGAATCCTTACTGTTTATGTTATGTACGGCATTGTATCTCTTGATGGGTATCAGTGTTCCGAATACTCTAATCCCTTAGATACAAATGAATGTTATATGCTATATGCGGGTTCAAAAGGTCACCGAAGCGGGATCAATAGGATTATTTATGGCTGGGAATGAGAATCATGAAAACATCGACAAAATGCTTGCAAATAACATATGTACCTATTTTGTGATAAGTAAAATAGATTTGCTTTTGAATTTGGTTCATGATTTCTTTTCAAAAACATCCCTTATATTGTGTTTATAAAGTATTCCAACAGCTAAACAACTCCTTTTATTTGTAGATCCCGAATAAGTAATAAGTATCTGATTCCTAACTATCACCTGGTGCCTAAGGTATCAAAAACTACAATGAACAGGAATCTACACCCAGACACGGAACATTTACATGCCCTGTTTTTCAGTGTACAAATATTTGTCCTGCAGCGGTGCTCGATAGTAGTTAGAATCATTAAAAAAATCAACTCTTCTAGGGGAAATAGTGCGTAGGTATCTGTGAGCTTAATGACTCGATGAGCTTTTAGCCACCAGAATAGAAGCGTCTCTTGCCGCACTGGTTACCAACGGTACGTTTACATGTATATCCGGTTGCAACATTTCTAAGAAAATGAACAACGAAAACTTCTAAATTCGTTTGTAGAATTCCAAGAATTTTTTTTTTCAAGTAGTTTGTAAAATCAATCTATGTCTGTAACTGTAATACTAAATATTGTACTTTCACTCAGAGAAATCTATAAGCACTAACTTTGAGAAAGTTTAAGTTTAATAGTACCTAGTAAATAAGAAACCTAAAGGCAGCATTCATCGCGGTAGATTAAAAAACGTACTCAATTATACTTTTGACGTAAACATTCTTTAAATTAAATATAAATTGTAATTATCAATATCAATAACTTTGGTCGGCATGTGCGGGCTGCGTGCGGTCCGGATTAAGCTAAAGTACGGTTCACACGATACTTATGAGTTTAAAAATATCGATACTTTGAGCTACGATACTAGATACACAGGAACTGCTCCATACTATGATTGGTATATTCTCTTAATTAGAAACAAATGGCATGCCGTTACTGTCTAAATTTAAATCAGAGATTTTTTTAACAGGGTCCAAATTATATTGATGAGTTAAGCCGAGGACGTAATATTCATAAATTCATCTTCCAAAAGGATTTTTAACTTTTTAAGGTAGTTTCTATACCTAGTTATTGTAGATTTGCAGGCTGTTTGCTGCAATAAACATTTCTTTAATAGATACCGGTACTCATTGGTTCAGCAAACGAAAACTCTGTATCCAATACGGCAAACTCTATGCTAGAGACATGACGAGAGGAGGTGAAGAAGGTGGTATAGGGAGAGGGGTACTAATCGAAAAGCTACTAGGTACTAGACCTTTCTGGTAGAACAATGCGTTCTGTGATTGCGCCAGTTTAATGTTATGGATAAGTAGTTCACTTAATTTGTTAACAAGCCAAAACGAAACTAAGAATCATAATTTGAACACAATCGGAAGTATGATAGCAATATCTCGTAGACAATGAAATTTAAGATGTCTATGAAAAAACACTTAAATGCTTAATAAGGATTTTAAGACTTACTTTGTGTCAAGTATGAATTACAAAAGTAGTGCAAAAAATATACGAGTTAGGCACGGCGCAGCTACTGTGACCTAATCTATGCGAAGTGTCTCGCACAACAATGCTGCTACTTATCATACAAAATGAATGAATGGTTACCATTCCGTATTTTCTAGTCACGTCTCAGAACCGTGCCCTGACGCCACTCGACTCTTGGAATCACGACTTGAAGACTGTGAAGTAAGTACACCTTAAAATATTACTAGCTTCTATATTATTGTTCTAACAATGAATCAAAAAACTGGCCTTACATCGAACTTCAAACTGATGTGATAAATGCGAAAGTTTCTGAGCGAGTGAGTCTGTATGTTTGGTGCTTCTTCACGCCAAAACAACTGAACATGGTTTTGAATGGAATTTGAAATAGAGATAACGCTTATTATACACGGAATTAACACAAAGCTTAACTGTAAACGAGTGAAACCATGGTATGCAGTTAGTGTTTTAATATCGATCGAAGCACTTCACAGCTCATCTGTAATTTTATGTCATTACGTATTTCCACGTAGGAAATGTTTTTCAGATTAGTTTATTGACTATTTCGAAGACCTTGAGATTACATTACATTTGATTGAGATCAAATTGGCTACGCCTCTACGCAGCGCTACGTAGGGTACGAAAGTCTTACTCAAGCTAGAATTTACTACACAAATCAAAACTGAAAAAACATTTTCAAAGGTAACTTTACAAAGTGATAAATTTATTTATCTACTGCTATTTCAAATTTCTCCACAGTTCACAGAAAAGTTAAGGATAAATGTTTTGTTTGTCTCCATTAAAAGCTTTATACTGAATCAATTTCGGGGACGTTGCTAAATAAACTTTTCCAATAGATATGATAAACGAGAGTTGTAAAGTCATTACTGTAAAGAAGGGATGAAATATTGCGCGTTAAATATTTTCGTTGGCCTACGAAAGTTGGTTCACCTGAGCGTTTAACGATTAAAATGAAATATTTATAACAGAAACAGTTTGATAAAAATCGAGTAGAGATAAACGCCACTGAAATAAGGATTCTGATACCTAATAAGATAACCTAATTGCATCGAAGTTCTTAATTATTAACTTGAGTAAATGTACTAACTTTTAACCAGAAAACCGCACTTTATTATCAAAACTTAGACAAAAATCCATAAAAAATTTAGACTATTAAAGACAAATTACACTGTAATCAACACTTCAAAACAACGAAAAGCTTTACGCAGACTAAAACACTACATTAAATTCCAAACTTGCATCTTCACTAACATAGTGTTCTGATAGTCGTGGCAAATACTTTTTTTTATATAAGTTTATGCACTTTTCGAAAGTAAAGTTCGTACAAAGGCTGTATGTACGAATCGGGTTGTTTCCCGCCTAAACGCGCGCGGTAGGTACGGGGGCGGGCGTCTGGTTCGGTTGGCGCGCGGCACACGACTGGGCGGATCGATGCCGCCCTCACTGCCGGAGGCTCTCCCGCGGGGATGCTCTGCTAGGGGATGGATGTGGCACTGAGTCACTGATCTTTTGTACTGACATTCAATTTATCTTTCCACCTAGGTCGGCTTTTTTCACTGCTCTATTAGAAACCGTCTCGTTTGGTCTCAACGAGTTTCTTGGAAATTTTATAAAATGACACAATCATTCATAGTGTGTTAAGATAACCAGCAACTCTTACTAATATGTAATGTAGTAGGTACATATTTTATCCTTTTTTCTACTATAAAATTTGTAAAAGCGTTTTTGTTGGTTTGTTAGTTTACCCTGCTTTCACGCAGCAACGAAAGCATCGGATCGATTTGATTGTTTGCATAGAAATATTTTGTGAGCCGGAAAATGACATTGCTACTTTTTATTTTGGAAAATGTATGTGTCCTGTGATAAACAGCAAAGAAAATAACTAAACGAAGTGTTTAGTTCGTTGCAACCTGTAGTATAAAAATGCAAATGTATTGGCTTTCACATAGGAGAAAGGCTCACGTTTGTATATATGCCAATCCGCGAACCTACATTCTCTAAATCGCAAATATCTTGAAGGCGCAGCACATTACCTAGCCTACTAAAACCGATACTCCTTTTGTCTTTAAACTTTTCTTCTTCTAATCGTGTCATATCCATAATCCTTACATCCACGCCGTTACGTAGAGCAACAAATTGAATAACTGGAAGGAAGATGCACGTATCCTATCTGGGGAGCGAAGGGCCATCCATCGGCTGTCCCTTTGAACGTCAGATTGAGTTATTCAAACTGTGAGGACAAATTGCGTGGCGTAGCTGCCTTTTTGCATACGTGAGTTCATCTTGAGGCTTTGGTCCGGTAGTGCTGTCTATTCTGCATCTTTGGTAAGATTTTGCGGTCGATTTTTTTTTAGTAATATGGATATACTTTCAAAACTTTTAATTTGGGGTCCAAATATATCTTTTGTTTAGAGGCAAAGAATAATGTATGTATCATCTGGTGGAACATGTGATAGTAGAATCACTATGATCGAAGGTGGCTCTCAAGTGAAGCTTCCGGAATAGCAAAAGGTGTGTTTATGTAGAGTTAATAATAAATATTTTCCGTTTCTCGCCAAATATACTTTTAATTTCTTGTTTGTGTTACATGATATAAATAAATTCTATCAAAATTAATAAAGACCATTTTTACCTAAATACTATTCATATATTAAGTGCCTTCTGCCAACACACACTCACTTTACATGGAAATTAATTTTGCAAAGCCGGCTCCAGTACCCACAGACATTACTTTGTTCCGTCTCTGTAAGGGCTTTGTAAAATCTCAAAGGATTGTGTCAGCTCCACATATTCACGTTCGATTTATTTGAGTTACTTACTGCAGCTCTACTGAGTAAAAGAGATCGGCTATTTTTGTTCAAGCCCTGGTCCAAGTAATGTGAAGTTGAACCTTATCTAATAAAGAGCTGGTATAATTAAATTTCAGACTATACATTCCAAAGACCAAGAGCCACGCCAAGAGCGTTGTCACTAAAACTTTCGCTCAAATTTCTTCATCTATTAAATGGCTTTCTACATCCGATGCCGAACGCCAAAGAGGAGACTATATTTGACTGATTGAGCCATTTTTAGCCGTCGGAAGGGCCCGGAATAGCACGATCGGACTAATTATCACCCCTGCTCTAGCACGCACTGGGAGATAAGGGTGTTGAAGTAGACAAATGTCGTAGCGATCTGTATGAAATTCGACTCACATGATGCAGAAATATTGCAGTTTGACTTTTATGTTACCATAGGCCTTTTTTATCTACCTAAAATTAACATCCGTACGTAGTCCTAGAAGTAATAGAGTAATAGAGTTTCTACTGTAATAGAGTTATACTGTACAAATAAATTGATACAATGTTTATGATGAATATAAAATATCCTACTATAACATTATAAACGTGAAAGTTTGTGAGCATGGATGGATGGATGTTTGTTACTCTTTCACGCAAAAACTACTGAACGGATCTGAACGAAATTCAGAATGGAGATAGCTTATACCCTGAATAAACACATAGGCTACTTTTTATCCCGGAAAAAGGTTCCTGCGGGATAACGAGAAGATGCGGGTGAAACCGCGGGGTGCAACTAGTATCTAATAATTAAAAAAAAACACTAGGTATGGTAAAAATAATACTACTGTAATGAGCACGAATGACGCTCTCTAATGTCATACGAGTACAAATACAAAAACGTGACAATGGGTACGTCTCATGGGATTGGCGTAGTACTGCATTGTTTTATGTTTGCTATAGGTTTGTTCTCATTTTACTTTCGTCATAAAATATTGAGTAAATAATATTCGGCCACTACATGCATGGCTATAAAATGCATTTGATAGGATACCATTGCCAGTTTGGCACTAAATTATTCACGTCGAGTAAAATCTCTGTACACCCGATTCATTAAAGTATATTATGTCTGTCCGCGCATTAAGTGACATTTTAATTTAGGCAGACACAAATGCGTGCTATTTAAATCTGTGCCTATAGCTCGATACAAAAATATTAATACTAGATGCAATACGAAAAAAAATGATTTGGAGTGTTAACCTTTTGATTGTAAGTGATCGTCGCGGTTGCAAAACAACATTCTTTGTTAACTTTTTACTTATCTAACCGTGACTTTAACTAGACCGTAACGTACGAGTAACTTTCAAGTCCATAGAAAACGAGCAAGCCACCACGCGGCCTCACCCGCGAGGAAGATTTTCTATAACAGATTTAACACTCCTTTTGACTAATTTACGGATTGACTTTAAAAAAAGTCCTATGTTGCATTACCCAAATTACCCAAACAGAAAGCTTATGCCAAATTTTAGATTCTTACCGCTGTGTGTATATTATATAAAGATTTAATGACACTATCGGTTACTGGAGGACTTATATTTTTAGTTTCAGTTAATTTTGCTGCTGACTTTACTACTTGACGTAGCCTTTTATCACACATGTGAATGATTCCTTTTTGATCTTGAAACGTGTACTAGATTCTGTAATTAACTTTGTTATAAACGTCAAAAAGTCTAAACATAAACGGTAACCGTTTATGTTCAGACTTTTTGACCTTTTAACAGATCCGTTTTATGTTTTGTGTTATAAATAACATAGGTAATTATTTCCACAAAGTACTGAAATATAGATTGAAAGCTCATTGAAGCTACTTTACTTTTCTTTTAAACCTATACTGTCCCACTGCTGGGCAAGGGGCTCCCACATTTCTAACTCTTCTAGTTTTTTGGCCGGGAAAAGGTTCCTGTGGGATAACGGGAAGACGCGGGTGAAACCGCGGGGCGTAACTAGTTTAATTTAATTTTCCCTGTTACCGTTGGCTACATTTCCGCTTATGTCTACCAAAGGTCCAAGCAAAGGCCCGGATTACCTGTATCCAGGGGTATCAGAACCTACGCTGATCGGGTATCCACAACTCCCAGATCTTAGAATACCCAGACGCAACTCGTATAGCCATCGTTGTTTGTGCCTCAAAGCCACTGTGGCACTTCCGAAACAGTAAAGAGAATTAGTTAGTATACGAATTGCGGATAGTATACGGCTTTGTATAGCACCACCTTTGGTCTATTACTAAACTAGTATTCCACTGTGTGATATCACAGTAATAAATGCGAAAGTTTGTGAGTACGTGTGCCTCCTGAATTATTGTAAAGTTTTCGTGCCTTGCCAAGTAGAAAAATTAACATTATCGATCGTATTTTATTCAAAAAGTTTAATACTCGTGAAATAACGCTACCATGAAGTAAAAAGGAAATAAGCATCAGAATACATCACAATAACCATCAACCAATGTTTCCTAAAATAGGAAGTTTTTTTTAACTCCTAAATTAAAAGGTATTCTCTAAACTTACTTGATAGAAAGAGTAAAGGAAAACCAAATTAACATTAAAACCGTAGACATGTTTCTTTCTAATCACAGAACTTCGTTAGCTTAATTAACTCTTCTTCAAATAACTCTAATAACTCTATACCCATATTTACAGAAGACACTCTATATTTGTAAAAAGGGTTTTATAATATTACCCCAATCCCCATTAAGTGCGTGACACAACAGTCTGTCGCCGGCAGATACCATAATTCAAACCTTAAGAAAATAATTTACGGCGCCTAATCTCAATCAACGAGACGGGACTACACTGACATCGCGAGGCGAAGCGTTAAGAGAAAAAATATATAATCCCTTCCCTACTTAATATTATAAATACGAAAGTAATTCTGTCTGTCTGTCTGTATGTCTCTCTTTCTACGCCTAAATTATTAAACTGATTTAAATGAAATTTGGTACAGAGATCGTTTAAACCCTAAGGAAGGGCATAAGCTACTTTTTATTCCGATAAACTGTAACCCACATAGGTGACACCGCGGGGAACAGCTAGTGAAAAATACTTAGATTTATTTGACAATCTTGTGGTTAATGGTAGCGCCTGAGAACTAGGTCTCAAATGAAGCTGCTGGAACACACCGAGGTGCTTGGCGACAGGCGAGCACAAGAATGCTCTACCACGAAGCTACGAGTACCTAGATTATATTCAAGTTAAAGTATTTTGGTTTTTGGAGCTTGGATTATGTAATGACAAACATTCAACAAAATCACTCAAACCACTTTGTCGTGAAAAGAAGGCAAACAAACAGACAACCATTCACACTCACTATGTAGTGTGTATGTTAAGTACCTATGTTATCCTCCTATACTGCGCCAAAAATTCTTGTTTAACTTATTTTTAATAACATATTTGAAACTATTCCAACAAATAGGTAGTGTGCCTGAAAAATACGAATACAAAGATAAGTCGTTGTTAATATTTAAAGAGAAACATAAATCAAAATGTCGCCATTTTTCATATTTACTACGTCACAAAATATTAAAGCTCAGTGGAGTATCACCCTACTCCCTTCCAACAAGAATAAATACCAAACAGGATACGGACGTAAAATGCTCTTTAATATGAGCTGTTAAGTTTTTTAAACAGTAATAAAACGTGAATGTATCAGACAAGGAAAAACAATAAAACTGCAGGACAGGAAAAATACGGTAGGGTTTGGAAAAGCTTGAAATAAATACTATGTATGATATAACAACAGTCTACTAAAAATCTAAGCTTTATATAAAAAAAACTGTACCTATGTAAACCTCCAACAGGATATGCCTATTTATGTAATAAGGTATCAAATTAATTTTCTCATATAAAATTTATGGGATTTCATTAAAACAAGCTGCGCCCTATGGCTACATCTGTGGATTTGTCATTCTCCCGCAAGAACCTGGTATAAAAATACATATTTTCCATGCAATAGAATACAACATTCGTTTATTTTCTATTTTTCTTCGATTTTTGAACCCTCAGCAGAAGTCATCTAGCTCTAGATTAATAAAATAAGTGCTAACCAGGCAAAGCCGGGGCGCGCGCTTATCTTCTTTTACTTAGTATAAAAGAAGTCACTTCCGCTGTCTGTTAGCTTAGATCTTTTAAACTATTCAACGGATTTTAATGCAGTGTCCAGCAATAGATAGAGTACTTCAAGAGTTTTATATGTATAACTAGCTGTTCCCCGCGGCTTCACCCGCGTGGGCTACAATTTGTCACGAAATCCTTTCTTAGCGGATGCCTACGTCATAACATCTACCTGCATGCGAAATTTCAACCCGATCCGTCCAGTGGTTTGGGCTGTGCGTTGATAGATCACTATGTCAGTCAGTCACCTTTGAGTTATATATATATAGATACTTATTATAGTACAGATAAGCAGCAAAAATTCAAAGATTTGTAAAATACTGTCCAATATTAGTATCTACATTGCACCCGTGAGAAGCCGGGGCGCGCGCTAATTCAAAATAATCGTCAAATACTGAGTATTCCTTCTTACTCATACATAAGTAGTACCGAAGATTCATGATTCTCTGAAGGAGTTTCCAAAACGAGTGCCGATGGGGTGGTATTCAATAATGCAGACAGTTTGCTTTGCGTATTTGTGGAGAGGGAGAACTTACACAAACTCATACCTATTTTATTAACCTTCGGAAAGATATAGTGCGTAGAGTCACTTCACGATTCCGGACAAAAACGGAAATGTCTAAGTTTCATTACAGGCAGCGAAGGAAAAAGTTATAGGGCATACATAGATTTAACTTCTTATATCTCCGGGTGACGATCGCAGTGCGTTGCCGCTAGGATTTCGAACTGATGAAGTTCATACATAATGAGTTTTCTGACAGCTGAAAACACGTAGTTCCTAAACCTTGAAAAGATGGCGCTAACGATACATGAATATCTTTTTTTATCGTATTTGTTCAATGAAGAAGGCAAAGGCATCGGAGCTCATGCCTACAGCTTAACACGGTTCAGCAATAACTACTAAGTAGCAGTAGTGTGGTAGATCCCCAGGCGGACTCTGTAAAAGACCCCTACAAAATCTTATTAATCCCTACTCCCTACTAATATTAATGCGAAAGTAACTATCTGACTGTCTGTCTCGCTTTCACGCCTAAACTACAGAACCGATTGAAATGAAATTTGGTACAGAGATACTCAGAGCCTGAGAAAGGACAAAGGTAGGCTACTTTTTATCGCGATAAACTGTAGCCTACGCGGGTGAAACCGCGGGGAACAGCTAGTAGGATCTAAAACATTAAAATAAATTGTCGTACCTAGACAGTGATCAGAATGTCATATTTTATGCAGTAGCCACGGCAAAAAGGGCAAATGTGATCCGGCACCACACGCGTGGAATATTTACGACTTACCCAACTGATATATGAACCTACGCTTCCGGAACATACGTATTCACGTCCATAGTTTTTACTATCCAAACCCTCTCAGGACTCTCAGCTGTTTTGTATTAGGTACTAATATTTCATTCATAAAACAAGTAATGCATTGGTTACCGCTGGATAACCGATGGGGAAGAAAGGTTCTCGAGTGGCGGCGACCACGAACCGGAAGACGCTCTGTAGGTAGGCCCCCACTAAGTGGACTGACGAAATTGTAAGAGTAGCAGGGAGCCGATGGATGCAAATGGCTAATAGCCGTTTATGGTGGCCTATGTTCAGCAGTAGACTTCTTCCGGCTGATGATGATGATGATGATTGGTTCACAACATTTGTTTTAGCTAGCGACCGCCCCCGGCTTTGCACGGTGTGGATTTCCAGCAGTACCTACCCTCTTTGATGAATTAATAATCCCGAAAAAGGATTTTGTTTCGATTATCACAATTTTGGTTTATTGCTCATATTTTTACCAAATACTTTCTCGGTATCCGCCTTCACAGTTATTAATTACTCCACATTACATCCCTCGACACCCCTGAGTCATTTCCGAGTCAGAATTAAGCGATGAAACATTTCAGGGCTTGTCTGAGGGTGCTTACCTGCTCACGTGGAGGGTTGCTTCTTCGGATGAAGGGACTCTCAAGTGTAAAAAGGTTTGTGTTTCTTGTTTTAAGCGAGTATAAACCTACATTTATTTATTTATTTTGGTAAAAGGCGAGCAGCCCAGAGGCTGATGTGCCTATATCATGCATTTAAAAAAAAGCATTTACTTCAAACGTAAACTAATCTTATTATCTATTTACATAATATGAGTTTGGATGTAAGGATATACAAAACGTAATACTTAGTCACCTGATGTTAAGTGACGATGTCGTCGAAGATGACGTCACGCAACTTCTGGATTGAGAACTGGCTCTCAAGTGAGGCTGCCGGAACACACCGGCAAATATATTTATCATAATACTTAGAAGATTTTACTTGATCTTGATGAAGGTACAGCCAACTTCAAAAGTCGCTGAACAATATAATTTTTTCCAATCGCCTTCATCATCTTTAACACCATCCTTTTAGGTTTTAGCGCATCATAACTTAACGTCAGGTGCGTTGTATGCAAGTTGTAAAAAACACAACAAACATTACCGATCTAAAACACATTTGGAAAATCGAGTATGGTCACTTACTTTTGTAGCTGACTGTACTTCGGAACTGCTGCACACAGCGTACATGTGGCTGGTGTTTGAGGAATTAGCCTACGCACTAGTCACCGAGCACTTAAATTCATAGGTCAATGCATCGCTCACATCACACCTCGGCGCCTGATGAATGGAATGTCACTTATCAATACATCAAGGAGGTATTAATAGTCACAGCACGGGTGCTGCAATCAATTTGCTTCTCACAGTCGCACGTATCGAATGCGATGTGACTTACGATTGCACATGCAATTAGGTACCTACCTACCTGCCACGCTGAGGCCTCGAAGAGGTAAACAATTCTGACGCAAATTTTTTTTCCCTACTTTTCGAGTTTCTTTATAGCTGCCAGTGACGTCGGTTTGCGACCCGTAAGTAACGAGCTTTCGGTAAAGGAAAAGATGATGAAACCGTAACTTTGTGGTTGAGAAGTTAGTTACTACCCTCTACTTAAAAATCAGGTTATCCTGTCGGTTGATTCCCAATCCCAATAAATCCGTACGTGGCGCCCTTCAACCGCATCGTCACTTGACATCAAATAAAAAGGCTTGGTTGTTTGTATGTTCATTGCTAAATCACGTCAAAGAAGCAGAACAAACAGCTTTTCATTAACTAGGTCCTGGAATGGGACACAAGATATACAAACGGCAGCTAGCAGCTAACTAGTACTCTAGTAAACCCTATCACAAACAGTTGTATAGTAAATATTTGCAAACAACACCACTCCCATGCTATTCCCAGACTTCCTGTCGGACTTACAATTCCAACAAAAAGGTACTTAACAATAAAGCGCAATTATGATAGCATCAATCCATCAACCGGTATACAGCACAGCCGCAAACAAAAACGGTCGGATGAAACGGGCCAGACAATTGTTAACACTGCTAGTTACCATAGCAATTTGCCTATACACGACCATATGTAGGAGCAAACCACCTACGGCCATCACAAAAGTGTGCCCCAATCAGACGCGGCCACCCTGCTCATTATTTTCGCTAATGGGTACAATTTAAAATGAATTGCACGATTGCTCACGAATAATGTGTCCGTGTTTCGCTGTTTTAACCGCTCTGTCGCGTGGTTCGGATTGGGTTGGGGACTGAAAAATCAGTGAATGAAATCAGAATCGAAATTGGCAATAACGCCATCTAGCAGCAAGTAGCAGTAACACAATCATTTTCAGTTACCACTACGCGAAACTTGGAACCCAAAACTTGTTGGTTGCATTTTGATAAAAAGTTACTTCTGCTACTACTCACTAGATGGCGACAGCAGTTTTTGAATGTAAGATTTTGTATCTCCTTTATATTTTTACTGTTTGGTCTAACCTAACCTAACAAATTTATTACGTCAGTTACCTACAGTAATGGGTTCACCTACTTTTCTCGTATATTGGGCATCGAGTTATTTATTTAAGTACCTAGTACCTACATACAAAATAATTTTATTATAAAAATCAAATTTTTAAAATTTTCAATTGAGAAAAACTAACTCTCTACGGCCAACAGACTGCAGCACGTTTTGTTAACGGTAGCTATGAAAAATTACCGGTTCCGAGTTCCGACGGAAGATAAGTTATATCAACAACACTGAAAAGGGAAAATGACCGTAAATTATGTTTGGGTCAAAGTGCTCTTATTCCTACGAATCATGTTTTGTGGCAGAGTTCGTAAAAATGCGGTAAATTTTTATTTAGGAAGAATTTGCTTTTTTTTTTTTGCACAATATCATACATAGCCTCTGACCCCTAACTAGGTTTCCCTGTATCTAGGGTATCAGAAACTACGAGGATCGGGGATCCACAACACCCAGACACAGAACAAATACTTGCGCTTTTTTTTTCAATGCACAAACATTTGTCCTGTAGCGGGAATCGAACCCGCGACCTCACGCTTTACAGTCGGCGATCCGCCCATTGCGCCACATCGGTCGTCAAAAGAAAACTAAGTACCTAGGTACCTATCTAAAAAGTCGTGACTTTACGTCGTAACACGGAAAAAGGATGTAAAGAAATTAATTTAACTTACCTGTATCTGTTCGGCAGCTTTCTTCGCTAATCCTGGATTGACGATGGTGATGTCCAGATCCGACGCGCACTTCTTGGCACTCTCACTGAACGCCGCTGCGTTCACATAATAAGCACTCCTCTCACTTGTCTCTGCCGGAGAGTTAGGAGACAGAATGCCACTGTCCGTATCACTCACATTAGCAGACTTCCGGGCCGTCCCGGAATTCTCGCCCACCGGAGATTTTAACGGTATACGAGTCTTTTCCCCGCTCGGGGATTTCAACGGTATCCGAGACAACCTCGCCCCAGCTTCCGGACTAAATCCGGTGTCGGGATCGAATATAACATAATTATCCTTGTCACATCGCACTTTATTGTTCACTGTCACTGTGTATTTCTTATTCGGACTGAGGTTCAGGAACGGATCCTCACTATCAACCGGGCTTTCGGGTATTATCGATTGAATCTTTGGTGTTATTTTTGGCACAGACTTACCGTCAATAGTCCGCCTTATCACAGTATCGTTAGTAAACTTTAAACGCACGTATTCGTTAGATATAGTTCGCCTTACTGGTGATGATAATAAAGGTGATGGTGCACCATCTTGTGTGTTGCTTTTGTTTTGGAAGAAATTTATTTTAGGCTTCTCCATTGCTCTAGTCGGGGAAAATGGTAACCTCAATTTCGACGACACCCGTTTCTTTTGATTACTAGCGATTATATCTATACTATTAGTTCCGTGTACCGTTCTATTATAAACAGGAAGAACGCTTGCTTTTTCTTCAATCTTTTTTATATCTTTGTTAGGCTTAGAACTAGTTTTAACAATATCAAAAGATTTGTTGAGTTTTTTTACTGGTGCTGGCGCTTTAAGTTTCCTGTCTTTATTCTTTTTATCTTGAGATGCCTCATTAGTATTAGTTGCGTTACGTTTCTCGTTGGTTGCAGTCTCTTCCGGTATAATAAATGTGTTACTACGATTACAGATTGCTTCATTTTGCGGTATGTCGAAAAAATCATCACTCAGCGGATTGTTTAAATAGCTATCTATGATTATATCTACTTCGCTTGATTCAGAATTGCTGTTAGAAGAACGGTTTTCGTTTATTATAAAAGATATTCTTTGCTCTATATCTATAAGGCCATCTTCATCTATGCTTCTTGAAGTTCCGCTTCCGGAATCTGATGGAGTTTCTACTTCAAATATAGCTCTTTGAGTATGTAGAGATTGCTTTGAATTTTCTGGACAAGACCTTCTCCTCTTGACGGTGCCAGTAGCTACTGACGGGGAATCCCAGTCTGGGTTTTGGTCAGTACACTGAGCCCCACTCTTTTTAGTTCGTCTTGGACTTGTCATTATAAAATTTCATTTTGTAACACTTACAGTCTTATTGATTTTGTTGTTTGGAAACAATTTCGGCTATTAAAACATCGTCTGATGGCAGATATGGTAGTCATATTGCAATTACATGTGAATTGTGAGCAGCACATTCGACCGTTAGTGGCATCGGACACGAATGTAGGTGGTCGATTGTTATCTGATTACTAACTTGTAGCCGATGCACATGGGACTCCGGTAGATATGAACGTGTTCGTTATTTTCTCTAATGGACCCATTTGTATTTGTTTGGTGACACGGATAGGGTAGGCTACAATGATATACTATCGTTATTTGTAGAAGGTTCTTCTATAAAAAGTTAGATGGGTATTTTGGTTTTAACACACATATGGTTGATTGATAGACATGGCACAGAAATTAAATTTTGCACAGGAGTTCCTTTTAAAACGTAAGTAAGCTCCAAAAATATTTTTTGAAAACCATTCCCTTATAGGTTCAAATGGGATGACGACGGATTCTCAAGTTTGTATGGCGAAATTTGAAATTTATTACCGGCGATGCCGCGTCAGTGTAAGAACATAAAATTGCGAGGTAATCCCTAGTTAGTACTAGGTTCAAGAATAAAAACACACACAAGATGTACCAAACTAAACGTAGAAAGACATGGTTCAGTCCGGAAGATAGTTTTTACGTTTGCGGCCTCCCAGCCGCTACGTGCCGTCTTGGGAAAACTTTAAAATACGCTATCTGATGTACATTATTCAGACTGCTTGACATTCAACGTTTTATGTTATCTGGTGCAGCAGTTTTAGGTTGGTTTAAGTTTAGGTGCTTATTATTGTTTTATGTACATAGTAGTAAGACATAAGTACAAACAAACACAACTACAGATTATTTAAAAGAAAAAGAAGCTTGGTATATTGTTGAACTTGCTCCATTTCAACCAGTAAGATTGCAAGTGCAGGAAGGTAGAAACAGGCATTTCTAATATAGATTATTATTTTTTACCTCGAATTCTGGAGCCACACTAAGGTCAACGTCAAGGGAAATAAATGTCAATGCCTATCACCGCGATATATATTGCGTTAATTTTCAAATGTCGTGGCCACAGTTATGTCAAACGTCAATCATCGCGCTATCTAACGGCATTTCCCGTTAGTGTGGTCCCGGCATTACAGGGTAGCTTCTGCCCACAACTCACCTGATGTTAAGTGATTGTGTGGTTTATGTTCACTTATTGTTATTAATTAGCTATCTATTGTGTTCTATTTCATTACTTTGATTTTTCGTTACGCTACAAAACTATCTTGTCAGTAATCTAAACTGTCTTGTGAAGTGTGTTATACCAAATAGGAACCTACTTGCATTATATAATATTAATAGAGCACTAAGGTATTAAATAAAACTGTGTATAGTCTCTCAACTTGCTAGTAATAACTTCATAAACAGTAAAGCATCGTGACAAATTACCCCCAAGTGTCCCCGCTATAACCTAATTACCTACTACTTAGATAAGTTAGAACAATAAATTGTGCTTCCGGAGGATGGTTGGCTCAACCCTCGCCACCCTTACTGTCCAAAGTTTACCATCAACTAGATGCGTTATTTAATGGAAATACAATTGGAAAATATTGTCATAGATCGCACTATCCTATCCCACTAATATTATAAATGCGAAAGTTTGTGTGTGTGAATGTTTGTTACCGCGTATCACCGTAACTGCTTAACAGAAATTGATGAAATTTGGAATGCAGATAGCTTATAATTTGGATTAACACATATTACTTTTATACCGGAAAAGGGTTCCTGTGGGATACCCAGAAGACGCGGGTGAAACCGCGGGGCGCAGCTAGTGTTATAAATGCGAAAGTATGTGAGTGGGTAGGTATGTTTGTTACTTCTTCACGGCATAACGGCTCAACGGATTTGAGTACAAATCTAAACGAAAATAGCTTATACCTACTCTGAATAAACACACGCTAATAATAAAATTTCACTATCACAAAAAATCACCTGTCAGGATTTTCTTGCCTGTTCTTTTGCCAGCGTAAGGAGGTTAGAAGAGGCGTAGCTAGGTTTAAGTTTGACGTTTGATGGTCACATGTTGCATCCTAATAAATATTGTTTGTCTTTTGACTGTTGAAGTGAGACTGTGATCAAAATTAAAAGCTTCCCTAATGATAATTAAAACAAAACTTGTTACATTTTTTTAGATGAGCTTGACGTCAACTCACCTGATATTTTTGCATTTAAGGTAACTCGATCAAGAAGGATTTAGTGAATGAATGAATGATGTGGTCGAAAGTGTTGCAATGCTACACCTGATGGAACTGGCTGGATTGTTACAGTGGTAGGTATGCACAATCTAAATATATATAACTCAGAGGTGAAAAAAGGGGTTAAAATGGGGGATGAAAGTTTGTATGAAACTTTGTCAATTTTAAACCGATCGAGCTGAGACTTTGCATGCATAAAGTGAAACCGCGGGAACAGCTAGAAAATAATGAAATGATTAGGCATGTATGTAACTAAAAATAATAATATAGTAATACTTTTCTTTATATAACACACTTCTTCTTTCAAACATAATCAATAGCATAAAGCCATTCCACCGTAACTAATCCCAGCAATTTTATTAGGACACACCCCAACGTAGGGCATAGTCGGGTAAAACTTTCTAATTCGTTGCGTCGTGACTCGTGTGTCGCCGTTGCCCCGCTTGCTCGTTTTATTTAGCCGTAGTACAGTCGCACACACATCCTCTTTCAGATATATATAATTGCTTTTTTTTCTAGTCAGTTCTTTCGGAGCTACATGTAGCTCTTTTTAGAATCAACAGCAAAACCGCCAAATCTAGCGATTTTTTTATAAAAATTAAATTTATAATAAACAATTATGCTAATTTTAAAATTTAGATCCAGCTGTGTCGTGTATCATGACAGTTTATAATTTCCTTTCTGTAGCAACATTAAAAAAGACTAGCACACAAAATCGTAATTCAAAAAAGTAACATGGTTTTTCGGTAATTTCTCAACCTGTGCAATGATTAAAATGTTTTGTAAATGTAAAAAAGAAGACACTATTTCTTGACGTTTACCATCAGGCGAGTGTGTTGCTCGTCTTATGACACTAAAGAATAAATAAACGCAACTGCAACGCAATGGAAAACCATTGATACAAAATTCAATGACCTACTCTAGCTAGCTGGTCTATCTTACCACAACACCTCAAGGTTCGTAAGTTAAGTACACTTGAAGTTAATAACTGTGTTTGTCTGTACATAATCCAGAGTTACAGAGCACGCCAACTGTTCACCTAAGTTTACAATCGAAGTTATGTGAGCCCCTGAACTAGCTTTCATTAGTTGCTTAATTTAAAGAGACAAGTTTGTTAACTACGTTGTTTTATTTCTAGCTAGTTTTCGATTTTATAAAAAGACTAGCTGCACCCCGCGGTTTCACCCGCGCGGACTACGCTTTATGGCGATAAAAAAACTGGGGATGGCTATTCTTACCTAGGGGTATAAGGAATTGCCTACAAAATATACACAAAAATAATCATAAATAGCTGTTTAATAACATACACTGTGACACGAAATTTTTATATAGGTAGGTAATAGACCTAAGAATCTAGAATCTAAAATCTAGTTCTAGCTTATCTCTAGCTTATCAAATAAAACACTTCACACTAATTACTAATTTAATAAATTCGAAAGTTTGTGAGTTTATGTTTGTTACATCTTCATGCCGAAGCGGCTTAACGGATTTAACCGAAATTTGGAATGGAGATAGCTGGATTAAAACAAAAGCTACTTTTTATTAAGTAAAAGGGTTCCTGCAGGATAACAGGTAAACTATGGGTGTAACCGCGGGGTGCAGCTAGTTTTTTTTACATTTTACGGGTTTGCGTACGGCCACAAGTCACTTTATTCTAAGACACCGACAGGTGCTTGGCGACAGATTCTTAACTTGAGGGTGGTGAATATATTTTTTTGTAATTTTCTAACCAATCTTCTATGTGCCACTGTTAAGTTTTTTATTTATTGTGTAGGTAATAACTTTTGTTCAAAACCTAGCAACAAAACCTACTACGAAATGAGGTTAAGCGGCCGCGTGCGCTCGACCATAGCTCTGGTTTTCCGCACAAAGGTTTCACTTTGTAACAGAGGCCACTTGTACTGTTTCAGATATTCTTATCGCCTCAGCCTGAGCAAAAACAGCGCCTCTTACTGCCACGGCCCGCGATTCCTTCGTCTTAAGTGATTTACTGGCGCCCTGTGACCCATCCAAGAACATTGCCTTTACCTCGGTTCGTATTATAACACTTGTTACCGAAAAATAAATTTGCAACTCCTAGCGATTTTAAAAATGTCACACATATCGGGTACGAGCTGTGCCTCGTGGTCACAATAAAAAATTTTCCATGGTTCAAATTATGTATCTCCACACCGAATGTCACTAAGTCACTCTGTTCAGTAGCTTATGTATGAAAAGGTAACAAACCGACAGTGACCTCAATATTTTCAGTCTGCAATAGCATTGGGCGGATCGTAAATAGCTTCAATAACTATGTATTGGTGAAATACCTGAAATACGGTATTCATTTTCACGATAACTACTTATTGAGAAAAACTATTTATTGCAGGAAAACGAGAGCAAACCCGTTGCCGATACCGCAAAACTAAGAATTACCGAGTACCTAGTCAGTCCTAGTCGAATACCGAGCGAGACCGACAATTCGATGAGGCAAGAGACGTAGTCGGAAAGGAAAGTTTTGTTAGATCATTTTCCTCAAAAAACTAAACAAAAACATTGCATGAAAAATTACATTGAACGACGCGGACGGTACTTTAGTTACACTAATCGAAGCCAAGCACAAATAACTTAGTTATTAAAATGAATAGTGCCAAACCTCGTTATCGATATCCAAACCAATCCTTAGTTTCGGTATTACGAATTCGCATACCGACCCACCTCTAGTCTGCAAATGTATCCCAGTGCGAACATTTATAAAGGGGCGCATAAACGAGGTTACTAGAAATTGCGGTTGCTCCCTTTCATAAAACCTTAAGGTGGGAGAAAGACAGCAGTGCAATGAAATCGAAATTTGAAACGTGTAGCCGCCCCTGCTATATCCGGCTGTTCTGCTAAATGGGTCAGGAAGGCAACGTTTAGTCCCAATTGTTCTCCAGCAGTGAAGAATCGCGTTAAAATCGGATGTTGCTCGAAATAAACATTCAGGTTTTTTTAAATGTCTTTGGGGTATTTTCAGTATCAAATCTGGCACTTATCTTGTAAATGTAACAAGTTAAAAAATTGCCTGTCTAACTACTACAGTTCATGAGATACAGCCTGGTGACAGACGGACAGACAGGCTGACAGACGGACGGACGGACAGCGGAGTCTTAGTAATAGGGTCCCGTTTACCGTTTAAATTAACTTTTCACTAAATGCATGTGAAAGTACCTATATACGGTACTACTTCAAAAAATCTCTTTTTAATTTTTTTGTCTGTTGTCTGTCTGTCTGTTTGTTCCGGCTAATCTCTGAAACGGCTGGACCAATTTTGACGGGACTTTCACTCGCAGATAGCTAATGTTAGAAAAAAGTAACTAAAGCTACTTTTATTTTAGAAATTTGAACCCTGGGGAAGGCCGTACGATACTTTTTATAGCAATAAACTGTAGTTCACGCGGGTGAAACCGCGGGAAGCAGCTAGTTGACTCATAAAAACTTAATACACAAACATCAAAGTACACAGTGTGGCAGTGCAGTACACATTTCAGCGTGGTATTAACACAAAGCTGTTTTGTCGGTAAGAAATATTATTTGCATTTGTAATATAAGGGTGGCTTCCCCTCGAGATTGCATTCCTGCACTTGTCCTTGCTAGAGCTTGCACACGCACACAGACGGAGGAATAGGTCTCCACATCGAAATACACATATAGGGAGGGTGTGAAATGAAGGTATTATTGAATTAATTGCCGTGTCCCGAGGTTTCACCAGCGTGGCGATTGAACAGCTGACTGCAAAAATTAAGGTCGCGGTTTCAATTTCTGCTGGCGAGCAAATATTTGTGACAAATAAGCTAGGTACTGCAATATATTAAGATAATGCCATATTTTTTTCTTCCTATTAATAATGAACAAGCGCAAAATTTACTGTGTTCCAAATGAAATGGCAACGTTTTCAGTGAAACTACAGGTCATGAAGAGGTTTAACATGTAATGTAATATATCAGAGTGACAAGCGCTGTACATTGCCGCGCAGGATGTTGTACTGTTGAAGTTCGAAATTTTAGGTAGCACTGAACTGCAATGACCAAGCGTGACGAATATCATCAGGCGAGTAACTAGCTCGTCTGGTCACGTAATAAAAATAAATAAATTGTAAACACATGGCACATAACGTAGCGGTCGGTTTACGAGCGCGCTACAAAAGGCTACAGTACGTCTACGAAGTCTATGTAACCGCTAAAGCGCAAACACACAGACGAGTGCGGGCCTGGCTCTGTTTAAATTTATTATTTGTATGAAACCGAGCTCAAGCTTAGTCCGCGACCGTCCCGCCCTCTTTGTGACGTGTTTCGTACAAATTCAAGCAATACAACAGCCGGCCAGCCGTTGTCACGATTCGCGCCCGGCCCGTCTTTGTATGTGTTTGTAAACTCGCAATAAAATCATATCTGGTGACCACAGATTTGGAGTAGGCTGGTGACTAAATTTAAATTAGTTCGTCATCAATCGAAAGACATTGAAGACTTCAAAATAAGCGATTTCTGACTTCATTTAATTGCAAAATATGATTGAAAGAAGTGCTTACAAAGATTTTCGTTTTCCTTTTCGAGTTTTAGGTATCTGAAAAAGGCGTTCCGTCACAAATATTTGCACATAATAGGATTGCAAAATAATATCCATCCATATGTTGCATCCCACAGATATAAAATAGGCGCACTAATGCAGTTGCACACAGTTGCCACGATGTTCATATTCTCACACACACATAAGCACTTATTGCAGTGTGTTGCAGTGCAGGGGAATTTTCCATTAAATATTTAGATTAGATTTTTCATGTCCCATTTATCATGGTTTAATTGTGTGAGGGCTGACGCCTCCATTGATGAAAGTGGTCGACGCCTTAGAGATTTGTTTACTTATATAATCCTTTGATATGATAATGTAATAACGGAATATGTTTTCACTGATCCTTTACAGTGCGTTTCTTATTTTGTAGGATGAACTTAGAAGGGTACTTAGTAAAGTAGCTGATCAAATACATTGTGTATAAAAAGACCTGTATCACACCATAAACATTAAAAAAAAAATCTTGTCACGGAAAAGATTTAATATAGTACTCTTATGTCCCGTATGTCCACACGTCGTAGTTATGTGTGGACATACCAGACTGTGTTGCCAGAATAATGTACAATTTAACGCTAAATGACATAATATTCGGTTTGTACAAAAACCTAGCTAACATGGGCAGGAAAATTCGATTTATATCTCGCCCTACAATTATTTTTGCCGTCGCATACGTTCCATTACAGAGGGATCACCATTGACCGAGCTCTTTCTGCCCATAAAACGTATTTTCCTTGTTACATGCTCTTCTAATACGGTTCAGCTTGTTTTCGCATTTTTGCGAACATCCGAGTGTATTTGGTGAAAGAATGTTATTTACGCGTGTATGATGGGAAGTAATATATGCGCGTCTCTTATCATTTAGGTCACATTATCCACGCTTAACATTTTTAATGAAAAAGTAACGCTGTCTTTTACCTTTTCACGGCTAAACCACTGAACAGATTTAGGTAATTTTTTTTAGAAAACAGACCTATTTTAAATCCTTTGGAAGGGCTTAAAATACTACTTTTTATTGCACTAAACTGTTGTCAACGCGGAAGAGACCTTTTCATAAAACCCGAAATGAGACTTCTCCTTTTTGAGATATTATAATTTTGCACATTTTTGACCGCAAATCCGTGTGCTTGAAGATGGCACCATGCTCCGCCTAGACTGGATAACAACATTATAGGTAAAGGTATATCCTACTAATATTATAAACGTGAAAGTTCGTGAGTATGGATGGATGTTTGTTACTCTTTCACGCAAAAACTACTAAACAAATTTGGGTAAAATTTGGAATAGAGATAGCTTATACCCTGGATTAACACATAGGCTACTTTTTATCCCGGAAAAAGGTTCCTGCGGGATAACGGGAAGACGAAGGTGATAACGCGGGACGCAACTAGTCGGGTATATTTTATTAGTTAACGTGTCAATTCATAATTATTAGTTTTTTGTTAAAATAAAGAATAAATAAAAATATAGGTGTTCTCTGTTCCATGGTATCAATACACTTATCAACATTGAGCCTTAATAGAGTGCATCCGCCAAACCCCGCACCGGTCCCGTTTCGTTCTCGTGATCCCTTCGTTCGGGCTCTGTCCTATTTATATGCAGATTCCATGCCCGGCCATAAGTTACCCGCTCACAACCGGATCATACCCTTAATGATGCCCGGATAAATGCAAAATGCCAATTCAGGGGGTGATATTTTTAAGGTCTCTCAAAGCATACATGGGACCTGGGATACATCATCAAGTCTACACATATTTAAATTTTTAAAAAGGAAGCAGAGGGAGGGGGGTCTTTACATTTTTCTTTACACGCTGAAATAAATATCCATCCAGCTCGGAAGCCCGCAGGAACGATTAAGTAATGAAGGACTTGCGCGAGCTCCAGGTGGAGGACTGGCAGGAGGTAGCGCAGAACAGACTGAAGTGGCGTCTTTTGTTATCGGAGGCCAAAACTCACTTTGAGTCTCAGTTTGAGTCACAGTTAGTTTTTTACACTATTTTAAAATTGTAACTGAGCCACTTCTCTACATTAAATATGTTTTTAAAGGGAGAATCCAATTTTCGAAGTTGATTGTCATTTTAACTACACAATCTACACACATGTATAATTGTATATATCAAAAAAACTATGCATTGAATAGTATAAAACCGACTTATTTTATAGGGAACCCTCGATGCGCGAATGTAACTCATACTTGCCTGTTTTTAATGCCATTACATCCACCAGGAGTCAGTGTAGTAGAATTAATTACCACGGGGCGACATCTTAATTCATTATTGAAATATGGTCGGGATTAATGAGATTAATATCGGTAGTGATGCTCGACATGGTACATTTTTTATGTAGACGTATTTAATATGACATCAGATATTAATTCAAATTAGCAAAAAACTTGTCGTAGCAGCTATTTCCTATAATAATAATTAAGTTAAAGAAAACGTCGTGAGAAAACCGGCATGTCAAGAACCACAACGCTTATGAGCACGTGATATCTACCAACCTACACTGGGCCAGCGTGGTAGATTACGATCCATACTCTCACTCTTAGAAAAGGCATGCGACCCTAATGGTGATGGCACTTTCAATGTGGCTTTTATTGTTACAAATACAAACACCATCTTTTCGATTTAAAACTAATTACAAAATCTTGTCTAAAAACAGCGGTTAAAATTCCTTGCAAAATTGCAAGCAATATTCTTATTAAATTAAGCAATATTAAAGAGGGTGAGACGCGAGGGAATATAATGAAAATATTGCCTGCGATGATTATACGGAGCTCCGATTACAAGATTATAAGGTGACGAGATAACGACGCAGAGAGTAGATTAAAAGTCAATATCTTACGGCACATGATTTAATGATAACAATGACGCCCACAGGCCCATAGAGTCACATACAGCTACAGCTCTACCCCTTCACTAGTATTTTCAATATCTCAACTCTCAAGTATCAAAAACTAGTGGATTGGGAATGTATTTTAGAATGACGCTCAAGTTTAGGTTGTCTCTGTCATTATATGCCAATATGTCACTTAATCACTACTCAAGTATTGATAACACTTGAGTGTCGTTCTAGCTAGGATACCAGCCTCAGGCACGAAAGAAATATCTACTCCTACAAACGAAGCCGCGGCCTCACTATTTAAGTGGTAAAAACTTTTATTTGTAGCGCCAAAAACTGTATTATGAAAGTCAACACTTCAAACCGTTTTCAATATGAGTCTAAGCAATATGCAAATACTTGAAGCACGCCATCAATCGTTGAACGTCGCCGGCACAAGATAAATAGTGCCCCTGACACTTGCACATTGCAACATTTGCATCGCGTCTGCTACAGGAAAAAAGATTCTAAGATTTTGTAAAGTATTATGCATTTTTTAAACAAAATTACTCCGCTTCGTATTGTGATATTATTTTGGCAAAAGTTAAGTCTGATTCTAGCCAAATAAATGCATGTGGTATAACTTTTTTCATGCAATAAAGTTGCAAACAAGCAGACGGCCCGCGATCGGGTGATCGGCGAGGGTTCGCCTTCAGACATTTTCAACACTAAACGCTCGAACCTAGGCGCACTGAACAACTCTTTTGATACCCAAACATAGTTTATAGTGTTACTGTAGCTGGTTAAACGCATTTCAAATAACATAAGTCTTCAACGATCACTAAAACGCCAAGAAGGTTATTTCTATTATACAGCTCTCTATCTATCTCTCTCTCCCTATATCGAAACTTGGTACATTGTAATGAAAACAACGTAAGTCAAAGTGCAAACGACGGTCAGACAGGTCAGTAATCCCGCGTGTAACTCAACAGGTATTACCGTGATCCGAGCAGCACAGGTCACAGGGCAGTGCCGTATTGCCATACCGCTTGACCCGAGACGATTTATTACCCTGTTAATGACCTGATACAGTCTATACTTCTACAATACCTACCTGTAATGGGTTTGGGATAAGCTGATTGTGTGTTCATACTGTTTATTATGCAATACGTACTTCATGACTGATAACTGTCTAGATCATAGATTGAAGAAAGAGAATCTAGATAAGATTATCTACAGTTTACACTGCAAGTAGCAAAAAAGAACCCGTAGCGGGAATCAAACCCGCGCGCGCTTCGTTACTCATAGTTTCGTCGGCTATTCGCCTATTGCGCCACATAGGTCATCGGCGTTCATCTATCTAAGCGATAAAGTCGTGTAAAAGATCGCGATAATACCCGTTACGTACAAGTATTTTAATTAGAACGTTTAATCTAAATTCTAAGACACTTATTTTGACAAATCTTCATATTACAATAAGGGTATGGGCGTTGACATTGCAACATGATATTGCTGCCTAAGGCTATGCGTGTATCGTACCAATTAAAGGAGTGCAGTAATTAAAGCACGATATTTACGATCGTTGAGACAACATGGCGCCTGCCGGGTACCGTGGCTAAATTTATGGTCGTCCTTGGTATAACCCAGTCCCGAACAAAGCGGCATAGAGTTTAGTTATACTGTAGACACTACAAAGTAAATATGCAGTACGCCATCTATTAAGAAAAACGTAATAAAAAGACCCACACAATCACAGGAGGAGGGCTATGTGAAGAGATGACTTGTACCGAGTCACTGGCAGCTGTTGCAAGAAGAGAGCAGAAGACCACGCTCAGTGGCTTAAGATAAGTCTATGTCAGCAGTGGACCGACACAGGCTGATGAAGATGACAAAGTCACATACATAACTCTGACCTCTAATTAGAATTCCCTGTATCTAGGGTATCAGAAACTATCAAACTGTGTGAATCATGGATTTGTAACACCTAGATCGGAATAAACACACCAGAGTTTTTTGGCTCTATTTGCGGGTGTGTCTTAAAGGATCTTTTCACTCTTCATAACGATACAACGTGAATTCTATCAGGATTTATATCTAGTAAACTGTCATAGAACAGTGACTTTAGCGAGATTTCATGCATGGTAGCTAACAATGTGTGTGAGTTGAATCAAACCATATTTTCATAGCAAGTGTCCATACTGCGTTCATAATAATTAAATCTTGCCAAAGTTGCAAGATATGTTTGACCGAGTTATGTTATAAGTTATTGCTAATAATCGAGCACCTGAGCATCGTAAAGTATGGTTTCAACGGAGATACGTGTACTGTGCATATAACATGTTTTTCAACATAGTTAATGAGAGTTTACCATTAATTGTGTACCTATATAACAACCATCGGTCTGGAATTATATTGCTTATCTAAGAATATTGGAATAGCCAGTGAAATTACAGGGCATATCTCTATTGATCCCTTTATCTCCTAAAAAATTTGACGAGCGAGTTCATTGCTGCTCAAGATCCTGATTTTTTTCACTAATAGGAAACTATATCATTACGACTGGCTGCTTTATCAGCTCAGCAGCTATATTACATGAAAAAAAAGCAAGGTCTACAAAAAAGGCAAAAAAAAAAATATTAAAAATCTAACATGAAAAAACTTCTGACTGTCAAAACTTTTACCCACCAATCACAAGCCCGGAACTATTTGCTAATACTATACTAGTACATACTAAAATAATAACAGTAAAGATATGCTGCAATACTGCGTAGGTATACTTACGTATATAGAGAAAAACACTTATTTCAAAAAGAAACCCGACAGAAATGTATATAACAAAGTGACATGCTACACAAAACAAGCTCATCGCACCATATCGATTTTCCATCAGAGACCGACCCGTTAATTTTTAACGATAATAACCCTCCCTAATTCCTATCGATTATATCAACATTACCATTCGTAGACATTGTTTATTCACCCAATATATCACTGAGCATTTTAAATGCATCGCGATCTATGTGTTGTGAAACGTAGGTAAATGTATCCAAATAATTAAAAAAATTAAAGTAGGGGAGAAGATATTAGGTACTCAATAAAAACGCATCAACTTGTTAGTCACCTGAAGCTATGTGGTCGAAGGTGACGTCACGCTTTGCCTGAACTGGGAACTGACTGGCTATCAAATGAGGTTGCCAGAATACATCGATAGGTGCTTGATGACGACAGATTCTTAGCTAGAGGATAGTAGCTAGCCAGGCGAGCACTAGAAAATGCCCTACTACCAAGCTAAGTTTCTACATATACACGATATTTTAGTTCACCAAAAGCCTAGATTCATGAATATTATAAAACATACTATTAACATATTTTTGAAATTAATAATAATAATAAATAATAAATATCGGGGACCATTGCACACAAATTGACCTAGCCCCAAATTAAGCTCGAAACTTGTGTTATGGGTACTAGGCAACGATATACATACTTATATAGAGAAATAAATACTTATATAGATAGAAATATCCATGACTCAGGAACAAATATTCGTGCTCATCACACATATATTTGCCCTTACCGGGACTCGAACCCGGGACCGCTAGCTTCGCAGGCAGGGACACTACCAACTCGGCCACCGCGTCGTCAAATTAAAGCAGTAATAACCATCGTTTTGTCATCAAAATGCAACACCACGAATCTGGGAATCGCCGTGAATCTAAATCATTAACCCAAAGTATTTTCGTTTCTTGTTAATCAAGAAACAGCGAAATGGCGGACTTTTGATTATAAGTGGATTAACGAACCCACTGGTTTATTATTCAGTGGATCGTCAGAGTTCGTCTTTGTGATGGGCTAAGTTTTAATTTGAGAAAGGCTACTGCTGTACTACTTTTACGTTGAAATGCAAGAAGTTGGAGCACAAGTATCTATATTTACATATTAAAAACTAAAAGAAATAACAGAACACTGATTAGTAAACTTATGATTATGAAGACCACTTCTTCTTACTTTCGTATGAGCTAGTGGCCAATTCTATTGTCACAGTTTTCAGACCGCCCGCATCCCAAACAACAAATATGGTTTTTGACTAATACAACACAGTTGAAAATACCAATAAATGGTCACCCATCCAAGTGACGGCCATGCTGAATGTTGCTTAACTTGGTTGATCTGTTACGACCGACCGATTCAGCTACGAAGCGCTACGATTATTTCACCAGATGTAAATATGATCATACATGGTAAAACTTCTTGGCTCTCGACTACTATCCTTCTTGGTTTGCTTCTCGGTTCAGTTTATAATATCAAACATTAAAAACTTGCGTGCTAAATATTGCCGCTAGATTGTGACATTGTTACGTAACTCACGTAGGACGCTCGGATGTACTGCAGTTCTCGATAAATAACACCAAAGGGTTCGGCGCTAATGCCAACAGCTCACGCGATCGTCTTGACATAACTTTAAGCTATAGATCATGCACATTGCCTTACTTCTTGTTTTCTTGTAAGAGGATCGTTTTTTTTTCATTTAAAAAGGTAAAGTTTTTTGGAATTTCAACTTTTGAATTCATAATATCGAAGAGTTATTCAAAATACAATACATATGTTATACTGTGTGTGGGTGTATTATCGATAGTGATAGAGCTTCTCTTCCGATTAGTGACAAAGTTTTTCGGTTGAAAGATATAATCGATTAGTTTGACTATCATTTAATTTGTTGCTAGGTGTATGTTATTAAAGTTTCAAAGTTTTTTTTTTTAATTTTTACATGTTATTTAATGAAGAGTTAAAAAAAACTATATAATTTAGGATCCATTCATGGTCTATTCATAATTCGTAAGCAATTTTTTTACAATACAAATCAATACTGTGAGACTTTGTATTAATACCTCAACATTAAATCCGTTTGAATAGAGATACTCATCTCAGTATTGAGAATTCAATAAGTCTAATAGCATATTTTGAAGCCTTATAAGGCAGTTGGCCAATTATTTTTTACTAGCTGTGCCCCGCTGGCGCGTTTAACCGTAATAAAAAGTTTCATCTAGCAAACTCTACAAGAAAGAGCACAGTGAATGAATCTATAAAACGACAGTTTTAATGCAACAAACTGAAAATAATTAACGGGTAAAACTGCGGGGAACAGCTAGTTCGTGATATTTGTGTGATCGATTTCGGCACGCATTGGTTACAGAAGAAAAAAGTTATTCAAAAGCAGAATAACTTTTTTTCCACTTTTTTTCAAAATCTTTATTTATTCTGATATTTTCTTCCAAATGTACTGTGTCGCCGAAGCCTAAAATCTGCATTTGCAGCCCTTGAAAACCACTACAAGGTTGAGTTAAATTAAATTTATGCAAAGTACATTAATACAGTTTTGACTGGTGGTTTTTTTTTTTTTTTTTTTTTTTTTAATCTAAATTTTTTTTTAGGAGCATTGAATCGCACAGCGATTATGTCAGCTCCATTGTATCCAATCAATTTCTCTACCTACATAACAAATCGTACAATATTTTGTAAAGTGTCTTGGCGGCTCCACTCAATGGAGCAGACAAAACACCTTGAACTACTCCGACCTCGACAAAATTGGAACCATACTGAGTGAGCATGTGTGCTCTCATTGTCTGGGTCCGCACACATTCCACCAGAAGATGATGTGCGTCTTCTGGGACTCCACAAGAACTACAATTAGGGGAGTCTGTTGTTTTCATTATGTAGTTAAATTTATTGAGTGGAATGTGTCCGGACCTGAGTCTGTGAGCGATTACTAGTAATTGTCTTTTTAAGTTACACTTAACAAACCATGGAATCTTCAAAGGTTCATTTTGTACAATTTTGTACCAAATTCCTTTTTGAACCGAAATTGTATCATAATATTGTTTCCATTTCTCATAAATTTTATATCTATATTTACATAGTATTTCTGAAATTTCCGGCAGCAAAAATACTTCTGACCCCGAAATGATAGCTTCTTTTGCAACTTGATCTGCTTCCTCGTTTCCATAAACACCAACATGAGATGGAACCCATTGCAATCTCAGACACACGCCGTTGTTAAAAAGGGTTTGAATTTTCTTTAAAATGTCATATGCTATCGAAGTACCTCTAAAGTTAGAGGCGCATCGAGCAATATGTTGCAAAGCGCTCCGGCTGTCTGTGAAAATAACCACGTTCTTGTGTTCTAAATTATACACATATGACAGTGCTTCTGAGATTGCAAATAGTTCGAGAGACATAATAGAATTATATTCAGATGAAATTTTATATCCTTCTTTAATACTTTTCATAGGATCGAAAAAAGCAGATCCCATTCCATCACTTACTTTAGATCCATCTGTATATAATTTATAATATCCAGCATATTTGACGTTTATCATATGTAGTGTATTATATTTGAGTATTCCAAAATCATATCTATTTTTAGCTTGTTGTATGCCATCAACTTCTGTACTAATAAAATCCATATTCAAGTTAGAAACCTAGGTATTAAGGCCAAACATGTTCAAAGGCTCCTTGATCCTAATATATTCTAATTTTGTTTCAGTAAACATTATAGCTAGTAGTGGCTTCTTTTTACCTTCCCAATACGTTGCTTCACTAGAAATCGCGAGGTCAGTAAGAATGCTACAAGTCGTATGGGACGAATATTGGGCTTTCAGGCAGTGCTTTGTAGCAAGATACTGGCGCCGTAATTGTAGTGGACAAATGCTGAGTTCACATTCCATGACATGTATAGGTGTTGTTCTGATGAATCCCCCCACTACACGCATTGCTGCATTTTGCACCTTATCGAGTTTGTATAAATTAGTTTTAGCAGCCGTATCATACAAAAAACTTCCGTAATCTATCTTACTACGTATTAGGGCAATATACAATCTGCGCAAATGTTTAGGGTGTAACCCCCATGATGGTCCGGATAATACTTTTAAGAGATTCAACGTCTTAGATACTTTTGCTACGGTTTCATTAATGTGCTTACCCCAATTCAAAGATTTGTCCAGCCACATTCCTAGATATTTACAAATATTCACCATTGGAATATTATAGCTATTAACTGTTAACGGTATTTGATTACTAATTCTTGCACTTCCTCTCCTAAACATGCAACTTTGTGTTTTCGTAGCAGATACCTGTAATCCTAATTGTTCAAATAAATTAACTACTAGATTTAATGCATTTTGTAAATTTACTGATCCCACTTGTGTATTTTTATCTTGGGTAAATATAACGAAATCATCTGCATACTGAAGTATATGTACATTTTCTAAATTTTTAGCTATGTTATGTGTAATAACGTTAAATAAAAGTGGCGATATCGGATCACCTTGGGCTAAACCTCTACTACACCATCTCATTATATCTTCATCACTTTCATAGTCCTTTTTAATTTTTAAAAATCTCTCACTTAAGAAGTTCCATAAGTATTGACATATGCGCTTCCCTATACCTAATTTATTTAAAATAATCAACAGTTGATCAATCAAAACATTATTATAGGCATTTTCTATGTCTATAAAAACTGCAAAAGTAGGTGTTCTTTCCGAAAAACCAACTTGAATCTGAGATACGAAACGAGTTAAACAGTCTACACATGATTGATTCTTTCTGAAACCGGTCGTAGTTGCTGGCAAAATTTTATCTCTTTCTACAAACCATTCCAAACGTTTGCAGATCATTGAGTGAAAAATCTTGCATAGGCACGAAATAAGAGATATGGGTCTATATTTAAGTGGTATGTTTGGATTATTGTTTGACTTAGGAACTGGGACTATTTTAATATTTCGCCATTGACTAGGGACCATTGATGTTTTAAAAATGTAGTTATATATTTTAAGTAAGCATATCCTTCCTTCTATTGGTAAATAAAATATCATTGAATAGGTAACATCATCCTCACCAGGGGCAGTGTCCTTCTTTTTCAAACTATTAATTAATTCCGATAATGAGAAACCACTGTCTAATAACGGGTTGCTACAACTCAGAGACGGTTGTAAAGGTGCAACGAAATCTGGTGCCAGAGAGTGCAAGAGCTCTTTCTTTGTGTCATTAGGAACATTGCTAGGCGTTTTATGTCGCTTGAAGCCCTTCATCCATCGCATTCTACGCCACATGTCCGAGGAGCTTACGTTTTCGTCAACTTCGGTGAAGAGCTGCTTCCAATGGGCCGACCTGAACTTCCTATGTACTCGTTGTGCAGTCGAAATCTTTTCTGCCAATTTGTCAAGGTTTGCCGTCGTTGGGTTACTTCTAAAAGTTTTTAATGCTAACCTTCGTTCCGCAACAGCTAGGGAAATCTCTGGACACCAATAAGATTTTGGTTGAAATGTTTGTATCGGGTCCGTGCAATTTTTAATCATTGGAATACATTTCCTGGCAGCATAATTAATTTTGTCTATAAATAAATCGTAACTTTCTTGAATGTTATCTTCATTTATCGCTAAATCTAATTGAAAACTATCTTTTAATATGTTCTGATACAAACTCCAATTTGCTAATTTAAAGTTACGGTGCTTTACGAAATTGCGTGAGTCACGATATTGTAAGCCAAACTGAATAACTAAATGATCGCTACCTAGACTTTCACGCGATACCTTCCATTTCATAAGTGTTGCTATATTCGATGTAACAAAGCTAATATCTGGGGCTGATTCCTGTAAAGTGCCATTTACCATTTTAACTCTTGTAAACTGTCCGTTATTTAGTGTTACAAAGTTATGGTCTAATGAAGCTTCTAACAATTGTAATCCCCTTCTATCATTTTTGTATGACCAATTTGTATGGTGTCCATTAAAGTCCCCAGCTACTATGGATTTAGTGTAAAATTTAGAGAAGATGGAGTCCCAATCAGATTGAGCAGTTCTTACGGAAGACGGGCAGTATAGAGCTACTATATTTTTTACGTATTTACAGTTCAATATTTTCACATGTAAAATTTCTATGCCTGTATTCGTATTTTCTATATACCCTCGTTGGGATCTTATAGACTTGTGAACCATTATAGCTACGCCCCCGTAAGAGTCAGATCTGTCACATCTAAATATATTATAATTATGCACATTCAAATAAATATCTGAACTGAGCCAAGTCTCACTCAATATACCGATTCCAATTCTCTCCTGATTCATAAGTAATTCGAATTCATGTCTCTTGGGCATCAGACTCTGAGAGTTCCATTGCGCAATGTTTAAACATTGCGCAACAGAGTCCCCAAAGCCTGACGCCCCAATATCGTCATTTACAAAAGGTGTACTATCCATACTTGAAGAGTCCCATGAGTTGACTAAGGACCTCTCCATTACTTATGCTCTTTACAAAAAATGCTACAATTTCATCAACCAATACTTTAAACACATTCTGGACTTTTTCCTCAAAACTATTATTAGCAACAAAAGCTTCCTTCAACTTTCGCAGTAAAATCCTACATCTTCCTTTTTCCTTGTTTTCCCCTTCTTCTTCTGCTTCAGTCATATTTGAGTGCTCAAAGATTTCAGTGTCATCTCTTGAATTCGTCGTCTTCTTCTTCCCACCTTTATTTTTCTTCTTTTTTTCATCTATTTTGCCATCCTCCCCTTTCCTAGTGCTTTCAGTGTCTGTTGTATTCTTCTTTTGTTGAACAGCAGAACTGTATGAAATACTCGATACTTGAGTTGTCGGCCTTGGTTGGCTTATTACTTCTTCATATACTGTTTTATTCCTACTATCCTCCCAGACATTGTTTTCAACCCTAACGGGCTTATTCTCCAAATACATGGATAGTGCCATTTTGTATGTCATATTATTCTGTGACATGATCTCACGAATTTCTTTTTCCTTCAGATATGTTGGGCACAGTTTATTGATTGAGATGTGATCTCCTTTGCAGTTCACGCATGTAAACGTAGTTGTTTCGCAGTTATTGTGATTACCACCACATTTAGGACAAACACTCTTGGATACGCAAGTACGTGCGGTATGGCCATACTTCCAGCACGAAAAACACTGAGATACCGGGAAGGTATAGGGTTCAACTTTGAATCGACATTCATAGCCATATATATAGGACGGAAGCACCGAAGACCTAAAAGCAAATCTTACAGTTTCGCTATCCACCCAATCATTTTTCTCTGACAGCCGTTTTAACCTCTTCACTGATACTATTTCATATTCCGAGCTGAAGGATTTTTTCAGTTCCTCAATATCTGTGTCTAGCTCGATATATTTGACTATTCCGTAGCTGAGATCCACCTCTGTCGTTAAATGGCAACGGTGTCCAAGGTCACAAATCTTTTTATTATTTATTAATCTCAACGCATCTTCCCTCTTCTCGAAACTAACAATTACTTTATATGCATTTCTGTATTTTATCTTGCATGCATTTGTGATATTCTCAGATTTAAATAATCGCGCTAAACCTATTTGCTTAGGTAACATTTCGAAAGAAGTCAAACAAACATCATAATAATTGACCACGTTATTCTGTTTCTCAGAATGATTCGCCCCTGAACGTCTTGTTTTTCTCATCACTGTTGTAAACCCATCTTCGTTCTCCGCGCGGCTAAACTCATCACTATCTATGTCCGCGAGAAAACGTTTTGTGGGTCGCGTAGGTAATGTCGGCGAACTCGGTAACTCCACACTGCATGGTAACTCTTCACTCTCAACTTGCGGGTAAATACGACTATCTCGAACCTCTTCCTCACTCATCCTAGACGGAGGCCTCGAATGAACCTCGTCCATAGCTATTTCTCACTATCACAAGTCCTATTTATTAGTCAATAACGCGGTTTCGCAACAAACAATTAAACGTAAGCGCAATACGTGCAACCAGTATGCTGCACCGCGCGGGACTGCTGACTGGTGGTGGTCACGACTTTCTGCTTATAGAAATTTAGTTGACAAGTTAACGTGAATTATTCGTCATTCGACGTAATAGCTCTAGGTATGCAATGTAATGGATAAGCTTTCTTTTATTCACGTGTGCGTTACTTGGCATTATTATAATATGTCGGCATGTACCTATGAGCATTTTTTTTTATTAACAATTGATATAGATATGTCTACTATTTTCTATAAAGTTTTCAGTTTTACACTGGTGATAATTATTGAGGTCCTAGAAACACAGTTTAATTCATTAAACATGTCGACTAGTTCAACTTTAACTTACCTACTTTATCATATTTTATTTAATAATATCATTAATGCGAAAATTTGTGAGTGAGTATGTAGGTATGTTTGTAACTTCTTTACGATGAAACGGCACAACAGATTTGCGTGAAATTAAGAATGATAATAGTTTTAACCCTGGATTACAACTAGGCTATTCTTATTTATTCTGGAAAAGATTTCTGCGGGGTAGGGGATGAAACCGCAGGGCGCGTCTAGTATCAAAATAAAAGCACAGATGCAATTCTACAAGTTCACAAAAACATTCCAAATGAACCGTTTTATAATGTAGCTGTGACTTTTATCTTAATGAAACGTCAACCAACTTTTTATAGCCAATATCAGGCAACAGGATAAATCTCATTCAGCCAGCGAGAACAAAAACAAAGAGTCACGTTTGGGGCTCTGTTGTGCGCCGGGGGCTGGAGGCCTACATTTGTTTTTGATTAAACAAATTGTGCGCGCAGTTTATTGCTCTCTGGGGACGACTGCACTTAGCGATGTGACTTTTTGTCCAGATGTGAGCCTTGAAAACCGATCCGTTATTCGCAAAACATTTTCAAAGGGATTGTTATCAGCTCGATTTACAAACCTTCAGTCAGTGAACGGCTTCTTTCAACCCTTATAATTTTATAAGAAAAAATGCTTAGTAAGCCATAGCCATAGCTTTAGTAGCTTTTACAATACAGAAATAGCGTTGAAAATTTTTTAACAGGAGGTATATCTCTGTACACTTCACGTAGAGAAATAAAAATGATCGTTCACTTTTTGTTTAACAGTATATATTAATTTGTAAGGTAACATTTAAAACTGTATAATAAAGTGTATCAATTAACGTATTAGGTACCTACTGAAAAGCGCATTGAAATTATGTCACACAGAAGCTTTAATCAAACTTATTTCAAGTTAAACTGAACTAACGTTTTTTTACGTGAAAATATTGATCTACCTACAAAATTCTAACAACTTTTTCACAAAGTCCCATATTGCCGTTACGTAGATGACAAACGATAGTACAGAATACGTGGCACGCCCCTGCGAGAGATAGTTCGATGTGTTGACAGGCTGTAAATTGTCTTCGCGACATTGCCTTTATATAGCGTAACCTCGGTTGTAATGGAGTACTGTCTCTTTTTCAAGTCAAATCATATAGTCAAACTGTGTGGGTACTGTACGAGTCTCAATTATAAAATTAGGGTGTCAACATTACAGTCTCGTTCATAACGAACATACGAATACAAAATTTTACACCATTTACTGTAAATTCAATAACCAATCTAATTAATGCCACCTGAATGCAACAACATTCAATAAATACGAAATGTCTGTAGGAAGATAGAAAAAGGCCGTTTCGGAGGGTAAGCAATAAAAACAAAAGCTTTTTCTTTTTCCGGGCTGTCTGGGCGGTAGAATAACATCTGCGTATACCTTCGTCTCACTAGTCTTAGCCTGCAGGTCCACTCGTGGGGACGTGTTATTGTTGCCGTCACAATTTTTCTGCTTTACTAACACCTGTTAGACCGCTTTCTACACTACCATTGAACTTTATAAAATTCTAACTTAACGCTGGAAATCGTGATCAAGCAGAAACGAAAAAGGATCAATAAGAAATGCAGATATTTGTGTCCTTCAGATTGAAGGGCAATATTTCCAGTGAAATTATAATACATAACGAGATTTTACATCTAATATCAGAGGGCGTCAAGCGTAGTGCATTATTGCGGAGGATTTTGAACTGTTGAAGTTCAAAATTGGCTCTGAACTGTCACGGGCAAGCGTGACAATATCCAATATTAAAAAAAAGTTTCTATAATTTTAAAACTAACTATCGTGTCTATCTATCTATCTAAATATATATAACTCAAAGGTGACTGACTGACATAGTGATCTATCAACGCACAGCCCAAACCACTGGACGGGTCGGGCTGAAATTTGGCATGCAGGTAGATGTTATGACGTAGGCATCCGCTAAGAAAGGATTTTGATTAATTCTACCCCCAAGGGGATAAAATAGGGGATGAAAGTTTGTAAGAAACTTTGTCAATTTTAAACCGATCGAGCTGAGACTTTGCATGCATAACGTCATGGCCCACGCGGGTGAAACCGCGGGACTAGCTAGTTGCTATATATAGACCCCGGCTACATGAGAAAAATTGAGACGAATCTGTGTTAAAATTTAATAAAAGCTTCCCACCAGTGATGTCTATATATACTTAGGGATTTGTGTCTACATTGACTGAATTGTAGAGGTAAATTGCTTATGCACCAGACAAGGACACGAAACGATTCAGCTGAGAAAATTCGGTGAATCGAATAGGTTTGTTAAACTTAGGAGGACTCTGTGGTACAGTAATATCAGAGCTGAGCCTTTTGGGTTTGAATCCTGGACGGGGTGGGGCATACATTATAATCACTGATGAGCATTGTGTTATTTAAAATGGCCTACATTTTTATTAATTAATGGTGAGCATTGTGTTATCTAGAATTCTAGAGAAGTGTGTAAACGTTACGTCTAATTACGACCAATATGGCGTACGGCTACGGCCCATACTCTCTCTCGGAGAGAAGGTTACAGTCCCGAATCTCATTACGAAACAAATATAAATTTGTACATCCGAAAAAACGCAAGTGTTTGTTTCGTGTCTGGGTGGTAGGTACGGATCTCAGATCCACCTATAGTTTCTGATACTCTAGATTCTACTAGAGTCTAGATATAGGGAATCCTAGTTAAGGGTCAGATACTACGAGTATATTATTATGTGATTATGATGGCGTTATCCTACTAATATTATAAATGCGAAAGTTTGTGTGTGTGAATGTTTGTTACCACGTATCACCGTAACTACTAAACCGTTTTTGATGAAATCTGGAACGAAGGTAGCTCCCTGAATTAACACATAGGCTACTTTTTATCCCGGAAAAGGCTCCTGTGGGATAACGGGAAGACACGAGTGAAACCGCGGGACGCAACTAGTTATTACTTTTAATGGCGATCCCTTATACCTTATTTGATAAGCCAATGGACATAACATCAAGTTTATATACCTTTCACAATGAACTAGATCTTTCATAGTCTTAGTCCCTTGGTGCATAAATAAATGTTCTAATGATATTGAAGATGCGTCGTCAACTTTTTCTCGTTTTACTTTCGATTAGGCTTTGTCGCCGCCGGATGAAATTACTATTGCACCTGACTGGAGTACCAACGATTTAGCCCAGACGATATCCACTGAAAATTCATTGGCCGTTGTGCTTCGAACATTTTCGGTACGATCGTTACTTTAATGGCCCTTCAAACGAGCTTAGCCTATTTCCAAATTAATATCATTCTATTGAGACAGTGAATTTTAGTATCAATTCACGATACTGGTGAATTTCTCATGAAGTCAAATAGAATTTAAGTTATGTTACGAAAAAATATGCTACTACTAAACTACAGTATTGCTTTCAAACCACTAAACTTTACCTGAAGAGGTTTTTAAATACCGTTTAAACTTGTGCTTTATATTAAATTACTAGGTTACTGTTTCTTGACCTTCTTGCACTGCATCATGTAACATTATGGTGAACTAAACCTATCTGCCCGGATTTGCATTTTCCCTTTGTCGCTCAGAAAATCCTTCACTCTAGTGAAGGACGCTCAAGCAAGAAAAATTGTTTGAAGGCGCTTGCGCACGTCAGTATCGGCAAACCATTTATTTTTTAACCGCTACGAGAAAATGCGAATTTATGCAGATGGGTCTAGTACAGCCCTTATTCTATACAAAGTTTTCTCTCATCTATAACAATTATTTCCGAGAGTATCTTGTTATATCATAACAGTTACATATTATTCACTTCTTATTATTTTGCACGTTGAACAAATATTGTCGTTATACGTTATATTGTTATTCCCCTCACGAGTATACGGTCACGTTTCCATCCAATAATTCTACACAGAGTCGTCTGCTGCAATTTTCTCGCTAGAATATCAAATAACCCGTAAGATTTTCGTATTCCGCTATATCGTAGGACTTTGTAGAGTAGAAATGTGTTACTAAAAAGTTCACCACGATTTGGCTTTGCTTATTAATTTCAATCAGGCTCCTATTACTATCCAATGATACCACTTTTTTGACAAATGAAAAAGCGCAGGTTTCGGATATTAACACGAGTAATTGATACTATTTAATTGCTCTTTTATTTGAACCGTGAATAATAACTACGTCGAACCAGTTTCCCGGTGACTCACGAACGTTACTAGTTATCCATCATAATGCTATTAGTTTCTATGACTAGCCATTTTTTTTCCACAGTCCCTTTTACAACCCTGGACAGAAAAACAGATATATGTTTATCAAGTAGGTAAATAGATCTGGAACAAAAGTATCCAATACCATAAAACAAAAAACTGCAAGCTACCGAAATATCCCTTCACCCCATTTGAGCCGTAAAAAGGCGAACGCGGAAAACTGTAAAGAAAATATGACATACATAAATACTGCCTTCAGACGATGTTTTACGGAATCCTTTTAAAAATTAAATTTATAGCACTGCCGTAGGTACACGTTCCATCCGTAATAAAAGCTGTTCCTTATTTTTTGTTTCACTGTTTTTCATAGACACGCTCACTTTAAATTCAAACAACAAGGTATACACAGTAGGTACAAGCATAATAAAAATATGTGAAAAAAACACACTACACATTGTGTTTTTAAGAGCGTTAAAAAAGTGTCACGAGTTCATAATAGCATCTGCTTTAAGCACTAGAGCGGAATCCACTTTTCCAATTTTCACTTTTTGTGATTCGCGTTCGGCGCACGTACGTTACGTTAACGTCATTACGCACATGTGTGTGTTTGCGGAAACACGTCACACGGCCGTGGTGGCTGCCGGTTGGCGCGAGGCACACTGCCGCCCTACGTTCGGGAAAGTTGTTTTCCATGCAGCCTCCGCCCGCCCCCGCCTCACTACGGATGCGCACTTGCAGTTTTACCGTAGAACATTACACTGTCCTTTGCTACACCGCCGCGTCTTTAGCGCATTTTGTTTTGTGCTGAATTGAAGACGGGCTTCCAGTTTCGTTGTGTTATCTAGTTTGTAGTTACGCTCGGTAAATTAAGGAGACTTGTGAAACTTTTTATCTGAGACCGAGTTTCAGGAGGAACTTGTAGCGGTAGCTCTGTTTTAGGAGTTAATTACATTAGCCAGTAATGTAGTCTTTAAAGACGGAAATTCTTCAATGAAGCTTTAAAACGTTGCCAGTAAGTTTAGGTAGTGTTCTTTTGGCGAGAAATGTTGTTTGTAGATAGGTAATGTAAAACACGAAGATTAAAATAGAATACATTTTAATTTATCCAACTATCTGGTCGCTATACTGACTATATGACTATAGTGTAGTCAGACTAATCCAATCCCATGACTGACCCTATATCAGGGTACTGATTTTTAAAATGCGAAAATGTGTTGTTTTGTGTTTTCACCAACACATACACAACACACACACAACATACGAATGAAAGCGAAGAATGAAGCGATGATTCAATATAACATTGGTAATTTTACGAAATAATTTAATCTTAAAATCCAAATTGAAAAGTACACGTGGCATCAGTTTGACATCTGACATAGGTAGGAGCTCGTATTAGGCTCCAATATTAATCCGGAGCAGATCACTGAGGTCTTACTCGAAAATCCGACAAAATGAATGTGTTACGTTTATCGGACCTCCGAGTGGAGGCTCAGACATGCCAGCGCTGTTACGATGTCGCCGCAGGAAGCCTTTAGCGCGCAGCAGGAATCTAGAGCGCATACTTATCGCATATCCCTGCACACGTAAATAACATTCAGTTGACGACAAGCTGATATTAAGGTACCTGCGGGTAGCATTTGTGTTTTTGTAAATGTCCGTAGGTGGACTGACGACATTGTAAGTCGCCGATGGATGCAATTGGCTAATACACGTTCATCGTAGCGTTGAAAGGGGGAGGACTATGTTCCGCAGTGGACTTCTTCTCCCGCTGATGATGATGAGATAGCATCATCCAAAATGTAGAAAATGTCATCAAATATTAAAGTAACGCTTAACTTGACATTGGCGAAATACGCTAATTGAGTGAAGCTACATATAAGAAATAAAACTCATCGCAAAAAAAAACGTATTTCTGTAAAGTAAAGTAAATTCTATTACTTTAATGTGATAAGTGAATTATCCTATCCGTAAACTAATACACTGATGTTAGTTTTTACACGCACGCCAGTAAAGGCACGCATAGGAATGTAACATTATCCCCAAAATCTAATTTTCTTAACATAAACCAAGCTATCGAGGAAACACAGACGATCTATAAAATAAACTACACATCCGAACAAGCCAGGGGTCGAGTCACGTAGCTCTCCTATAACTCGGACTGACATCTTAAAGCGGGCAACGGCTTTTTGATCTCATACGAAACTTCTGAAACTAAAATGTACAAGCCAAGTTAGCCAAGCACGATCGTGGATCCAAATAAATCTATAGGGATAAAGCATGAATCGATTTTTGCTACTACGAAATTGGTAGTGAATTGAATGTGTGTGTAGGTTAGACGAACTTTACAAAACGTGCAAGGACCCATTAAGAATAATTGGCTATCTCGTTTCTGTGTCTGGACAAACTTACCAAAAATTCAACTTTATACAATTCTATATGAAAACATGATTAGGTGATGAAACACCTAAACGGTTCACCTAATATTTATCGTAACCATTACCAACAACAACGCGTTAGCCCGTAGGATATCTAAACCTCTACGTAGCACTGCATTACGTCATCATATGAACTAAAGGTATGGTCGTAGTACTTTCATAAATAGCTATAGGATACCATATTAATATACCTAATATGTGCCATAAGTAAATGAAAGAACTCTGTATTGCAGCAAAATATAACTTAATCAAAGCCCTATTTACGTAAACTAAATATCTTACACCTTACGCAAAAAGGTCTCCCTTAATTGAAGTAGTTGTGTTGTGGCAAAGCTCATCCATTTTTACGCATCAGTGCCTGTCTAAATTAGAAGTGCATCAAAAGAAACAGTAAGGACTCATAAAAGTGGCACGCACTGACTTGCATGTTTTACTAATGCACGCTTCTACGGATGACACGGATCAGAATCACTCAACTGAACTGACGTTAAGAGTCAAAACATATATGAGAATGCTTCAGAGTACATTCCCTCATCATAAGTAATACGAGTTTGACAGAGTGACAAGATTTTGAACTTGAAGTTTAAAATTCTGGGTGCATGGCATTGGACTATAATAGGCAAGCGTGACAGTTACCATCAAGTGAATGACTTGCTCGTCTTTTTACCCAGTTGCATAAAAAAACAGGGTATCTTCTATATCATATCGATATTTTAATGATGCTATACGAGTGACCGCAAATGGATTAGGTAAATAAAATTGAACTGAGTCTACTGAAGGTTCCTTACTGTTTTCATACTGTATTAGGAGTGCAGCACCCTAAAACAAGGACCCCATGACTTGCACTTTAAATGCACATTTTAATGGGTATGTTTTTTTATGAAACCCTTCGAATGCTGGTTTAGTTATATGTAGAAGATTTTTGATGTGATTAGGATATTTGATTACAAATTACAATTTTTAGGCGATGGCATTGAGAATTTTCTTCGAAATGTTGAGTTTTACTTTAGAAAAAAAGAAAGAAACACTTCTATCCATACAACATGGGACTTATGACACAAAAGTGGTAAAAAGAAAACATGAAATAAAATGCTGCATGGTTTCATGACATAAGAAAATAGTATTAACAACAACATACATTTACAAGTTTAGTTACTTACACTGAAATCATTCTCAGAACGACCAAAAATAAAAGTTGCTAAACAAAAGTGCAATATTTGCCAAACGGAAACATTTTGGCCATCGATACAAATACAGGGGTATCGACAAGTCCCGCAAGTGTAAGATCTAATGTAGGCAGTTGGATGGGGCGCCGCCCTTCGGCTTAGTACAATGCACTATCCAGAGGGCAGGGTTATTCTTATGCCAAATTTCACCAACGTTCCTAATATGAATGAAATTCTCAAATGTATGGACTAAATTGTAACCGGCATTATTGACTTATTTTAAACTAGGTCTGCCCCGGATAGACATTTAGACCAGTGCCTGTGCATTTTTTCAGGATAAAAAGTAGCCTATATCACACTCCGGTCCATAGACAAGAGAGTCAGTTCCCAAACCAGGTATAGCGTGCCACCTTTGCCTACATCGTCACTTAGCATCGGGTAGCTTGTGGTCAAACGTTACCTTGTAAGAAGTAAAATAAAAGACTATCTCTGTGCGTAAATCACGCCAATCCGTTGCTCCTACGCTGCGTAAAAGTAGCAGCTTTAAATAAATAAATAAATAAATAATACATTTATTTTTCCTTACAAAGGTACAATGTAAAAGATTAAATAAGAACAATATAATATAAATATTATAATGTTGAGTACCCGTTATGCAAGGAACTGGTGCCTGCAGTAGGCATAATAGCCTGTGTCACAGGTCACCAGGCCCCACTCCACGGATCTGACATAACACTTAAAACTAGCATGCAAAAAGTAAACATAACAAAAAAATTAAATTCTAAACAAAAATAATTTTGTAAGTGGGTAGGTAAATAAATGTTAAAGAAGATTCATTTCACAGGTGTCGTGCGGAGTATAAGTGGATGTGTGTGTGAGTGTAGTGCGGTGTATGTGTGAATATGTTGCGGTGCATGTGTGAATATATGTATGCTTGAGTGAGAGTAAGTTGACGAGCTTTCGAATTTATATAAGTGTGGATTCTGTCTACACTGGGTTAATTTCTATGTACCTATATTTGGAACAAAAAAATAAACTACCTTTCTCGAAAGCAAATAGAGAAAGAGGAAAATAATGCATAATGTGTTTGTTTTCGGCATGCTGAGCCGAGCATGCAAAACCCAGTTCCAGTCCCAGTTCGTGCAGTTCCCAGTCCAGGTGTACCGTGGCGCCATCTTCGACCACATCGTGACTTAACATCTGGTGACGTGTGGTCAAACGCTACTCTGTCAAGGAGTAAAAAAACTTCCATTTTCTCTCCTTTTATTTGCAAGGTTCAATAAAAACTTGTTAGTAAAAGAAAGTTAAAAACTTAAATGTTTTGTGAATGAGATGCTGTAAACATTCCGGTTTCTTACAGTTTGCAAACTTTAAATCGTTTTTTGTTAGGTACAGGTAGCGTTTGATCACAAGTTGCTACCTTGTAAAAAGTAAAAAAAATGCATAAGGTGGTCGAAAACTGTAATACACCGATAGCGGTGCAGGCTAGTAACTAGGCGAGCAAGAAAAAAAAGTAAAGAATAAAATAGAAATAATGCCTCACCAAAAAACTATGGTTTCATCACGATCTTTTCTTTCACTAATAGTTGAAGATGATTACAGAAACCGACGTCACTACTGCAGTACTATCTTTACTTCAAAATAAAAATATGCCTATAGCAGAATACCCCGGGCGGAGACGTGTGGCGATCATAAATTGCTTCGGTTTGATTAAGGCGGCGCGATCTTGCAGTGTACGCCCCTCTATGCACCGGTGCAACGAAGTATACAGGCTGATGCAAAAGTGTGGCAGTAATTTCTTGGCTATCCAAAGGTTTGCAGAAGTGAAACTATAAAACACGGGGCCAGCCATATCGAATGTATGTTGGACTATGTTCTTTAGAGGTTTAAAACTAGCGTGTAAATTCCTTTGCCTCTTTTACAGATAGTTTGTTTATTGATTTTTGTATAATATTTATAAAATCAAATAGCAGCCTGTTTAGATTACAAATAGAACTAATTGAGTAGGAAGTCAACAATGTCAACAATTATTCCCTATCAATGCATTTGTTATCCGGAATAGATCATTTTGAGCGATATGCCTATTTTTGGTGGAAAATACATGAATCGAATCGTTCGTTTTGAGGCTATTAATCAAAGTACTAGACCTACTAGTAAGTAGTAAGGACGGAAGTATCCTTAATTAAAACCAATAAAAGATATAAACATCTATATTATCAACTACATCAAATGTTGTAACACCCTGTATAAATAAATTTCGCCACATTGCCATCTACTTTCGGGATTACCGTTGTAAGAAGGGGATCGTTTATTTCCCTTTCATTGAACCGATTCTAAAAGTTTTGTAATCCCAAAGTTCTGTGGCGTGAAAACTTTTCTAGTACTTAGGTGTAGGATAAGTTAAAATACTCTAATCCAACTGCATACATTTTTGTATCTCAGATTTTAGTACATACTTAATTGTTGGGAAACAGAAACAAATTTTGGACTCTTAGTATTTTGATGAATGTAAAACAGTTACCACTCTTTACGATTAAGTACTTTTTTGAACAATTTATTTTTATTTTTTGTAAGCATTCTAACACAGTCTAACTTTATATAAGCGATGACGAGGCACGAGTATGACTGTACGAATATGGAGGCTTTTTTGAAATGAAACATTTTTAAAACACTTTTATTAGCTTGACTTGTTTAGTTGTAAGTTCCACGTCCTATAAAGTGATCGTAATATATATCATACTAAATTAAAAAAAAAGAATTTTTGAAATTGTATGTAGGTAGGTACTTATCATTACTGTAGTTAGGTACGTGCGAAATCCATTTATTTAATTTGCAAAAGTTTGAGCACCTTTGTCTTCTCGTGTGAATAATAGCACTGAGCAGTGTTCGGATTTGATGAAAGAATCTGGTAGTTACCATAGTTATGGGACTTCGGGATAGTGGAGATGACGTCACCGATATCGTTTCTAAGTCTAGTTGGTCAGTTTATTATTCTTCTTTGCATCTTCAGAAGATGACACTATCGAGGCTTCCACGGAATATAAAGGAGAGCGAGTGTGCTTATTATCTCAGTATGATTCGAATTCGGGGAAATTCCAAGACTATGGTTAGTCACAGCTTTTTGTATTTCAATGCACGTTCTTTATAAGTGTGAACTCATCTTTCTCTGTTCATATTAGGTATTTTTTGGACGCCACGTTTTCTATAGAAGACAAAAGTGTTCATATATATACTCTCAACCTATGCCTTAACGCCACATCATTATCAGAAAAATATTATTGTACGAGTATCGCGGAAAAATCAATAGAAATGTTGGGAATGGTTTATTTGTATAATTGCACGTCATACATTTATAATAAAACGTATCGAACTGTGTTTCGGATAATAATTATGTGACATCTGGCGAGCCATTAAGATTTGTACAGCTTGGCATCCAAAAGAATAAATGCTATAAGCCTGTTTAACTTCCTTACTGGGCATAGTGACGAATACATCTTGCAGCGCCGCATACATTTTATTTTCATTTATTTTCCTACTTAATTGGCATTTAGGTGTATACGTAGCTTGCCATGCATTAGCTAAACGACCACTTTATCTTGACTTAGTCGTATAAAAATGTTAGTCAGATCCGCTGAATTTGTTGATCCTAGAATAAATTATAATAATGATGTGTATCGGAATAGTGATGCACGGTTTCATAACGGTTGGAATCACCCTTACTTCCTTACTAATATTATAAATGCGAAAGTAACTCTGTATGTCTGTCTGTCGCACTTTCACGAAAAAACTACCGAACCGATTTAAATGAAATTTGGTACACAGTCTACAGTCTGAGAAGAGACAGGCTACTTTTTATCGCAATGTACTGTCTGTAGCCCGCGCGGGTGAAACCGCGGGTAACAGCTAGTTGTATATATGTAGTTGGCAATATATGCAATGCAGTATCCAGCAGAGAGTTCGAAACTCGCGGAATGTCACATGCGTCGCATGGTATGGTGGTGATTTAAAGCGTCGCGACGCACAGCCAGTGTTCGGGGTATTTGACCCATGGATGTAGGCGTAAGGTAACTTGTTAGGCAACTGTCCTATATTATTTCAAGCTATGAATAAACATTACTGCTTTAGTTCTGGTATCAATAAATAAGCCGCAGGACTGACAACCGTTGGGGTAGACGTGGTCTTGAGTGGAGACCGCGACTTGGCAAACGTAGTGTAGGACGCCCTGCGACAAGGTGGAGCGACGACTTGCTCCGAGTAGCTGACAGTGGTTGGATGAGAAAAGCCGAAGACCGGGCTCAGTGGCGTATCATGGGAGAGGCCTATGTCCAGCAGTGGACTGATACAGGCTGATGATGATGATAATGATGATCAATAAAAAATAAAGTATTTAAGAATGAGAAGATGTATGCTAACAAACCCACAGGAAAACGGCAGTTTGTGTCTACACATCACAGATATATGCGGCCCGACACCGAGCCGACACCGAGTTCGAATCCTCTCGGCCCCGCACTTATGATTGGATAAGTTATGTGCGGATTTGCCATCGCTCGAAACGGTGAAGGAAACCGGCATGTCCAAGAACTGCAACATTCAAGGGCAAGCGACATCTACCAACTCGCACTGGGCCAGCGTGGTAGATTAAGTTCCATACTCTCTCTCTCTGAGAGAAGGCCAGAGTCCCAGCTGTGGAACGTGAAAGGCTGATGATGATTGATGATGATAACAGAAATATGTGGACCCAGATACTTGCATTATTGTACACCAATATTTGTACTCTAGTAGCGAAAATCGAATATCCCGCTTAGTCGTCAGTTCGCCTTTCTAAAAAAGACTTTTAATCCAGTATACCTACCAAGGTTATTTAAGTGTTGTCCCCCTTTCCTGATTCAAACCCAGATCATATCCATTCCCGAACCGGGCTGAAGGGCAGGATTAACCATCGTCTGTTAATTACGACAAATGGTCGCCGGACGACGAATAATAGCCGCCGGAAACCGAACTGCTGATCTGATACAAATAGTCCACCAGGCCAGATATATTGGTTTAATAACGTATACTACATGAGACAGATAACAGAGTGCTTCTATTGTTATCTGTGTTTATTGTTAACTTTATGGGCCAATCGAGCAGACTGTTAATTTTTAAGCCCCGACCCAAAAACGACGCGGTGTTATAAGTTTGACGTATCTGTGTGTGGCATCGTAGCTCCCGAAGGGATGAACCGATTTAGATTAAAGTTGAAAGTTGTCGATCAAATCACCTTTCAAATAAGGTGATTTGATCGAGAATGTTTTTTTTTCTACTAGCTGCACCCGTTTTTCCGCTTAACCAGTCTAAAAGCCAGTTCTTGATCTTTAGTCAAAGTTGAATTATAGTTAAAAATATATGACAAAGGGTTAACTTTTTCATACACTTTTGACAATAATTAACGTTTTAAACAATCAGCTCTTAGAGGAAAGGTTGAAATTTTTTTTATTATTATAATCGAGTTATAAATATTTAAACATTAATTAATTAACGGTCTCAATTCTCAAAATGGAAATCGCAACCCCTACCCATATCAATATGACATTACCAACCACAACTTATCATACCAAAGCCAACACAGTGCTCGAACAATAAGCTTCAAGTCAAGTTCAGTTTCCAGACCACTTAAATAACGTCCAGTTAGTTATTTTTAGCCTATAATAGCTGATAGTACTGTCACATTTCGTTATAGATAGTTTTATCAGTAGTCTGCCATCTAGTATCGAGTAGCGGCAATAAAATACATTATAGGGAAGTAACACTCCAATCCAACCGCCCTTTAAAAATAGCTCCTACTAGGTCAACCAGAGGGCGTATGGCTACAACAACAAAAAAGACACAATAATCACTGGAGGCTCACAAGTAATTCAGTCTCAATGGCGAGGAACTTACATGATGTTAAATAATGGTATCTTCTTTAAACAAATGAAGAATTTAACGGAAGCCTTAGATTCAGGCTCGCTATTTTGTTGCATTTAAAGTAATGTGCAGGTTTGACAAATAAAAATATGGAAAATCTCCAAGCGAGTGAAACTGGACAGCTATTAGCGGTCAAAAACAATACATAATTCATAATTCATTCGGACAAAGAATTAGTCTAGCCATCCAAAGGGGAAACGCTGCCAGTATCTTCGGAACCTTGCCTAAAGGGACTCCTTTTAATAATAATTATATTGCAGTTTTTAGTTTAGGTTTTTTTTTAGTTCATTGTTGTAATTATGTAGTATATATTTTTGTTATATTTAAATACAAGAAGTAAAAAATTCATAATTACGAGATAAATATCACTAAATAAAAAATGTTCCGTAAGATGAAGACCATAGATAACAGATGAAAAGTAAAGCTAAAAAAAAGTCGAAAAGAAATTACGCAGCGATTTTATGTACATACTTAGGTATATAATTATATGTCCATTCCTCATTTCCAGCACATTGAAAGCCTACTCAGGCTCTACATCGGGTTTGCATCCGTTCATTCTACCCTGTAAGGCTTCTGGGGGCTCTCGAGTTCGTAAACCTATGTCCGCAGTTTAATCTTTTGGAAAATTTGAATCCAGATAAAGGCTTACAGGAGTTACAAGCAGCGAAGCCGTTTAATTAATTTCAGCGAATTTCCATTTCAATTTGGTGACGATGGCCATTTTCGAACGAACGCTCTGTTTATAATAGTTTATTGTTTTCAGGTGGTCATAGTGAATAAGGGCCAAGGTTGTAGGAAGATATAGAATATGGATGATTTTGCGCCAATTCAATCAATTAGTAGGTAAAAAAGTAATTTATAATTGTGATCGCGCCCAAAAAAAGTATCGGAAATTTCTTGATTTCTATTCTTAGCCTGAGTTTTTAGTTTGACGTTTTAAAGTTAGTAGATGTCATATCCTACCCATACATTTATCCTACCAAATTAACATTCTTTGATTTCATTGAATTTAACTTAAATAAAAAAGACTAAAAAATGTTTGGTGGTTGTTTAAGTTTCAGCTAGGCTTTTTTTCTCGTATCATGGTAACTAGAAGTAATGTTCAAACTGAAATTATTAAGCATCTTTTTACAAAAGTACCTACTTAAAGATAGACCAATGTAAACCTGCGTCACATTATCTTTCGGAAAATTTGAATCCGAAATTAAAATCGACCCCCGCCAGTTCGCTAATTCAACGATCTCCGGAATAGCCGGCCGTTTACATAGATTTCTCAGATACAAGATAAGTAGGTTAATAAATAATATGAAGCACCAACTAAACTCGTTTTATTAATCAGAAATGGATCTTTATCTAAAATATATCACAGAGTAGGTAATCAGAAGAATAGAACTTGATTTTGAAAAAAAAAACTTATTAACACTGCCAACGAATTTTATGTAGAAAAAATTTTTTTTAATAGAAACGCTTAACATTATCAAGACACAAATCACTTTCATATTGTTATGTAATGAAACAGTAAATGATTTAATAATTTTATTGTATGTTGAATTCACATTCTCTGGTACAGCTACCGACAAAAGTAGGTAACTGAACACATCTTAAGTTTGCAAATGTGAACCAGATCAGCCAAAAACTTTGCATTGCATTTTGTCACTGTCTGTACGTATGATTTTAGTATACGTAACGAAGTCACATAATAAGTACATATACACGCCACCAGCTACCGCATCCGGGAAAATGACGAAAGTTTGTGAACAGGACACGCTCTGAAAAATCCGACAAAGGTACAAAGGAATGCGTATACGGGACCATAAGAGCGGAAAATTCGATTTTCTGCCCCGCGCCTCCTTAATGCGTTGTGGCCCACATTACGGACCGCGGTACCAAATTGTGCCCAACCCTTTCGGAAGCACTAACTTAATCAAATTCAGAAAGCCAATTTCCGGCAATATAGATAGCGAAATCACAATACATTGCCCGAGGACACTGATAAAACAATCACATAAGGGACATTTCTATATGCGTTTGCAATATCGGATTCTCGTTTGGCGATGGTCACTTAACAGTGAAATAGAGAGGCTTTAGGCGGCCGAAATAGCTTGGTGACCTAGATTGATCCACGCTTAATCGACAATCGAGATTCTCGACTGGTCTGATTGGTTGGGTTGTTTATGCTCTCTGAAATGTGAAGGGTCAACAATACTATATAGGGCAGTGTTTAGATGTCTCTGGGTAGTTTTCAGGTACATACACGCATAAATACAAACACACACCCCCGCCCTACACATATCCATCTCATATTCAAACCCTTTCACTTTTTACGGTAGAAAAGGTTAAAATACAAAATTTTATTCTAATTTGTACCATATATCTGGTTTTTTAAACACAGTAAGTTCCTACTAGTTCAGGAACCGGAGGCTCAAAAAAACTGTTACAATTTATTTTGTCAATAAATACCTACTTTGATCGATTGTTTGATGGTACGAACATAAATCGGTAAGTCATTTACATTGTTTGGACAAATCATACTGTCCTATAATTGAATACGGCTGTGCTATACTATAACAGACTACATTGGCAGCTATTTTACTTTTTATAATAAACAGAATTGTGAAACGATAGCGAGCATGCAACATATCTTGCAAACTACTTTCTCACAGTAATGCCTGCGCTCGCCCAATAAAGGCGCGAGTGTTTCCAGGCAGATGGTGGCACGGGTCGGCAGTAGACCAAGAGCTACCACACTTTTTATGTAAGATTGTTAAACTTAATAAAGCATGAAATCGGTCGTTGCGATATACATAAAACTCGCTTAGCGTTTTTCTTGGTAGGTAAGGTACTAAATATGATATATTACTACAAGCAATAATGTGTATTATTTACTAGAGTATTTATAAGCATTTTGCATAATAAATTATTAAGACACGAGCAAAATGATACTTTTCTATCGCCAAGCACCTAAGTTCCGCAGCCCCGTCTGAGAGCTAGTTCCCAATCTAGGTGTAGCGTGGTACCTTCGACCACATCGTCACACAATATCAGGTAACTATTCGTCAAATTCTACCCTGTAAAATGTAAAAAAACAAAATAATGGTTTTCAAAAGCAGATTTTCAACTCAGTTGACAGTAAAACGCACCTAGGTCAAAATTACCGTAAGCTCTCTTTCTACAGGGCCGATGTGGGTCGCTGCTGATAAATGTTCCGGAGCCCCAGGGAGCGTCTGCGAAATAAAGCTTCCACGGCCGAAAGATAGCGCCCTGCCTGAATTAAATCCGAACACTTAAGATGTAAACGACACTTGTTATAAACTTTTTTCTATGGGGATAATCTCGCTATTCATACTTGAGCGTGAAAGCTGAGGTGGGGCCGTAACTCAGTCTCACTCTAATAATCTGCGCAGAAAAGGGCCTTTATATGTTGGTTTTACATAGACTTCTAATAACGGTCCTGAACATGACTGGTTTCATTTCGTATTAAAAATTAATAACTTGCCAACCGAATAGAGCCTGGGATGATATTTAGTGGTAAAATTGCAACTAGATTCTCATAATTAGATACTCAATCATCGAGTTTCACGAAATTCATCGCCATAATGGACTCGATTGCCAAAAGAAGTTAACTTCTCTCACCTCACACGCCCGGGTGGGATAGAACTCCCTAATAGGTGGTTAAGTGCCCTGACCCGCACATAACGCATCGGGCAATGTTCCTCTTTGAGCCCCGAACCTTGTACCACATTAATAAAGGTAAGAGCGCCGTGTCGGCTAATGTGTCGTTATGGCCCGTCCTGAAAAACTTCTTTAATACCCTAGATACCTCTGACACAACACAAAAACAACTCTACAGCATTAGAAATACGATAGACATTTGCAAGTTTAACCGTTTTTCAGGGAAAACATGAAGGGCCTGCAGTTTTAGCACTTTATCTCCTACAACTCAAAATATACTTTACTACCGCGCAGTCGAGTTTATATCGGTTTGTGAGAGTAAATTTCGATCGCGTAGAAGCTTTCCTAATGTTAGTCTGCAGTGCTGAAACTACGTAGTTTAGGCGAAAGTGCTGAAGGTACGGAATATCAGCGGTGTAGTCATGAATTTAGTCGTGAAATTTACATGCATTTAAGAAGCTATATAGCCAGGTGCATAAGCTTTATCGGAGCTCTAATTTAGAAACTTCGTGAAAATATTGAAGAAGTGAAGTAAGTCTATGTTAGCTGATGTTAGCTGTCTATACGATACTTATACTATAAAAAGTGTTAGGTTATTGTATGTTATGACTTATTTCATCAATTTTTTTTTTAAGTAAAAGATTGGCAAACAGGCAGACGGCCCGCCTGATGGAAAGCGGTCACCGTCGCCTATGGACATTTGCAACACCAGGGGAGTTGCCGATGCGTTGTGTCCCGGTTGTTGTTGGTGAATGATCTATGAGAGTCAAACACTATGTTTAATTGTGATGAAAATTCTGCAGGAAACTCCACGCGGGGAAAACCACTAAGCACAGGTAGTAATATGACTCGTGTTTTAAGTTACGTGATAATTATTAAGCATTTTGACCCCAGCATAGTGCACCCGGCATATTTACTGAGTACCTACTACAAGCACTAACCTGTATGGTCTCATCATAGGAGTAGCTGCGGCTAGTCGCCGAGCTCATCTCACCGGCGCGCGTGCGAGAGGCGCGACCGCATCTGCACACAAACGAGGAACGTTAATTATAATAATTATGCTTGGTGGTTGGCTGTCTAGTGCTTACCTGGCTATAGCTAGCCTCAAGTTAAGGATCTTTCAAAGCATCTACCTGTGTGTTTAGGCAGCCTCGCTTGAGAGACAGTTCCTAGTCCAGGCGTAGTGTGCGACAACTTTGACCACATCGTCACTTATAGGTACACTGGCAATGCAATGCGTCACCCTATATACGATAGATAGATTCACTCTTAATGGCAAGTGTCACATAGGGCGGTTTGTGGTAAATCTTCCTATGCCAGGTTATTTTACTGGAATCATTGCCTTTTTATTCGGAATACAGGAATTTTTGCACACCACTGCTTGGCGGTTTTAACAGATAAAAATGTGATACTTCCACAGCTGAGACGTAAAACTTTTGCGCAAGTTCGTTTGATTATTATCTGATCACAAACACAAATCACAATGGCATGTCTTTAAACCAAGTACAAACTTTATCAAAGCCCAGCCTTATCCATCACGAGAGTTGCAAAAACTCAAAACTCGAAACCACGCTAAAGAAAGTGAGTGCAAATTATTTAATAGAAGCACACCAGATGTCGGGCCGAAGTCCCTGAAACTTGTCCGGGTCGGGCTCATGAATAATTAAAAGCGGGTCTTCGGGCGATAACTCAACCAACCGGCGAGCTGTCACAGAATAACACTTCTGTTGCCCTACCACGGGTTTTAGATCGAACGTAGTAACTAATGAACAGGTCATTAAAAAATCCCAACTGCGTATAAGAGAAAACTCAGATGTTAAAATCCATCTAGCCATGGATGTCATTATGCTTAGAAGTGTTAAGAAGTAAGAACTTCTGGAGCAGGCAAGTAAAAAGAGACTGAACTTTAATAACATTGTTTGGAACAAATCGGCGCTACTTTATATACAGTTAATAAGTACATGCTTTTCGCTGCCAATCGGAATTATCAGTTCCAGATCCAATGATAGATTTGTAAAAAACCGTAGCTTAGAACACTTTACTGGCTCTTGCAGGTAAGGACTGAAAGCAGCCGCACGGTTTCAATCGTGATCGAGTTTCAGGCGAGTATAGACTTACGGTAAGAGCTCGTCTGAAGAAATGGTTTTTATGGCTTAATTAGTTACATCTCGACGCGAGAGGACGTCACGGTATGCGGAAACGAGGGCTTTATTGTTGTGCACGAAATTAACCCAACAAACTGCTGTAAAAATGATTCGTGGAGCTTATGTAGACAAGACACGGTAACTTTACATACTGTGACACAATCGTGGCACGTAGAATGAGAGTCCTGACTGACTGATATCAACGCACAGCCTACCGCTGGTTGTAGAAACTAGAAATTTGGAGGGTATATTTGTCTTGATGCGTAGGAGTCTACTAAGAAAGGATTTTTTTGAAATTTTGTAAAAATAGGAAACTGTAGCCCACGCGGGTGAAACCGCGGGAAACAGCTGGTTAAATATATTTTTAATAGTTCCAATCGATGTACCTACATGACTGCAAGGAAGTCTACACACCTATATAGCCTTCTTTACCTACATGTTGGTAGGTGACTACGGTTCTGGTTAATACATGAGATTCGCTACTAGGTATAGTTTAATCTGTTTGCAACAATAGCAACAGAGATGATTCGAAATCTCTCAACTTCACATAGTAGCATTTAGACTTGCACATTTCAGAATAGAAGCAAAGCATGACACTTAAATACAATTTTAGCACCGCTTTAGATAGCTGAAAGACAAAATAGGGTTGCAATTGCATTGGAGCATTTTAAAGAGTTTGACTGGTTTAGTTATTTAATCACAAACCCTTGAGCCCAGAAAAAGTAAAATTAGCATAGTATGGCCCTCTAAAATATTTTAATACTCGTATATATACAAAGCAATATTGAATTAAATGAGGATATGAATTAGTAGGGTATTATTTTAAATTATTGTCATACTAGAAGCGTTGGCGGTTTTCCAGCTGTTCAAGTAGTCTACGTGTTAATCCAGGGTGTAAGCTATTTCCATTCCAAATTTGATCTAGATCCGTTTAGTAATTTTTGCGTGAAAGAGTAACAAAAGTCCAATATCCATACTTACATCCATCCATACAAACTTTCACATTTATAATATTAGTAAGATAAATATTAGTATGTTTCTGTGCATGTTTAAAATAAGTATGGATTTCGAAAACTGTGTATTGTAAAAATATTATACTAACTTATATACTCGACAACGCTAAGTAAGCTTTGATAGTGTTGACAACCCTGGATGCAACCAAATGGGAGTTATCTGGGTTCTCAGCAGAGAGCTGTAGATATAAACTTGTGATTATCTAAAGTGCAGCTGGAAGTTTGCAGAACTACTAGCTGTGACCAACTGTTTCGGTGTGATCGAGTAACAAACATACAGAGAAAATCTTTCAGAGTAGGGTCAAATTATTCACCACTCATCTACTCATAAATACCTCAAGAATTTGACAAAGATTGACAGACATCCGTGATCTGCATAGTGTGTTTACTAGACACAGTCTACTGCATCAAAGTAAACACAGCGCCGCTTGCTGTTTCAATTCAATTCGGAATAAATCCGTCGATTGGAACCGACAACACACGGGTTGTTTACTAACACAGTCTATCCGTTATAGGGCAAGAGATACCGGCCAACATGAGTTAGCAGCTTAATAAAAAAAATTACTGCAGTCATGGATTTACCCCAAAAGCCTGCATCAAAACAAAGGTACGTTGTAAGTATTATGTACTTAAAATGACATATTTTGCTGCGAAAATAGCTAGGAATAGATTTTTTCTTTTTTTAGCTGTCATTTGTATTAAGCTATAAGTGTCTGGTCCTGTCAAAATCTATCTAGAATTTAGACAGAAGAGGTGTAGTGTCAACTCTTTATCACCTGAGGCTTAGGGGATGGAATTTATTAATTGGCTCAAAAGGGAAAGGTTATACAAATATAGTTTAGTTGCTGAGGACGAGGAGTCTTTAAACTAGCGGACACGACTTCAACCAATCAGAAACAAGTGGGTTTAAGTTTGCTTAGTTAGTTAGGTACTAATAAATTCGTATCCTAAAATCATCAGTTTATGTGGCATTTAGCACGTCATTTGTACAATCACCTTACTGTGAATAACTGAAAGCTCGCAAACCATTAAGTATTTTTGGTTGGATTTGTTTTACAACAGCCCTGTTCGACATCGCAGAGCTATGAAACTGTTGACTTAATAAAATGTTTGCGAGTTGATAGACCTACCCAGTTTTTGTAAATAGATCTATATAAATGTCTGTTATATCAAAAGTGTTATGACATTTGGAACGAAATAGCATACCTAAAATAAGTGCTTCATGACCATTAATGTACTTAGTTCTTGATAGCAAAGATGTATTGTAAAAGTCGAAACTCTTACCCAACATTGGGACACTGGGTTAATCCTTACTTTTTATCTCCATGCAAAAGTTTGCCTGTTGGTTTGTCCTTATTTTACTCAAAGACGGAGTAATGGATCGGCGTGATTCTTTGCATGGAGATGGCAGAGTATGTTAGGTGTGTTACTTTTTATCCAAAAAATATACTAGTGAAATCTTTGGGCACAGATATAAAAACCACAAAAGCCTGGTCGGACTAATGTGTCCAGAGTGTAAGTGTATATTTCCAAAAATATATATTCATTTATTATAATATACTTAATTCCATTTTGTCAATCAATGTTGGTTAAATTTTGCCTTCGAGCATGCAGGTGATACAAATAAAGGCAAGTAAACAAAAACGTCAAAAAATAATCATCGTAAGGTCTGACCAAAGATTATGGAGACTAAAGTAGTAATAATTGCTCCTTTAAAATGTTTATTTTCTTTTTAAAATAAGTTATTTCAACGATTTTAAATTAGCTCTAAGTAATTTATACAACTCACAGTACTGAATAAAGATCCGGCACTACAATCCTATGCGTTGATACAAGACCCATGTTTTACAAAGTACTTTTCAACGGACCATTTCTAAATCCATAAAACCGGGTCCAAGACGGGAAGCTGGTAGGTGGCATCGATCCACTGCTTCTACATTCGCATCACGAGCCTAAGGATGCACAGAATACACCAGAGTACGCGCCGGCCTACTGCGTTGCCATAGCAACCGCTCCTGTATCACACGCCGAGGTATTACGACTCGGGGAAAGTCTTTCAGGAATTTATGCAGTTTCTCGTTCGAGTTTGGAGGTTATTTAGAACATTTAGACGACGACAAACAACAGGAGAAGGTTCTCAAGTCGAGACCATACTATATATAATATTGTAAATGCGAAAGTAAATCCGTTTGTTTGTCACCTTTTTAACCGCCTTCAAAGAAGGAGGTTCTTAATTCAAACAGTCGAATTTTTATGTTCTTTACCTCAGAACTCTCGACTACCCAGTTTGATGATTCTTTTGCTTTGCTTCCTGTGTGGTCCCAGTTCAATTTGGTCCAGTTCTGACAATGGCATCCATAAGAAAACCTTGAAGTCGGTTTTTTTTGTTACAATTTTTACGACTTAACCATTGAAGCGATATTAATGAAATTTTGTGAGCAGATAGTTTGAACCCAGAAGATGGACATAGAAATCTTTTTATCGCAAAAAAGCTTAGTAAAGGCGAAAAACCACGGGGCGCAGCTAGTAACAAATATAGTACCCAGTCTAATTTTGAGGATTGAATTTTTGAATGATATATTTGATTTTGATTAGTGCCGGATAGCCGCTTACCATGGAGCGCTTTGCTCGTCTCGTTATTAAGTTTTTGTTTCTTTATGTCATAGTATTTTATAACTTAAATAAATACCTAAGTAAATAGCCTTCCTTAATCTAAATAAATGGTTCGGATAAGAAATGTTTATTTAGACGAGGACAAAATAAACAGCCATTCTCTGCTATCGCTCCAACGTCGACAGATTTTCAATTTAGATCTAACGTCTTACGGATTTTTATAGTAATGAGATAGGCTGTTAGCGACTTGGCATCTGCTTGAGAAAATATATTTGTTTAGTTCTAAGAAATTGAAGAGTCAAAAGAACAAATGTTTATTTTTATAAGACTTGCCCGTGTCAGACGATCAAAAGACTTCTAAAAAGATGCGTTCTAAAATCTCATCAGAACAAAATAGGTATCGCAATGAGTCAATAGAGTCCAGATTTTAACTATACGACCCATGTCACATGCACCACAGTGGTGCAGTGGGTGAACAGCAGACTGCGAAAGGTGAAGTCATGGGTTTTATTCCCGTAACGTATACCTATTGAGAGCGATGGTGGCCGAACGGTAACGCGTGCGCCTTACAAGGCACCGACACCGAGTTCGAATCCTTTAGGCCCCGCACCTATGACTTAATAAGCTATATGCGGATTTGCCATCGCTTAAAATGGTGAAGGAAAACATTGTAAAGAAACCGGTATGTCCAAGAACCACAACATTCGAGGGTATGCGACATCACCCAGCCGTACTGGGTCAGAGTGGTAGATTACAACCCATACTCACTCACTGTGGGAACGTAAACGTAATAGACTGATGATGGTGGTGGGTATTTGACTATGCGTCTTTTCTATGACAAAGCTTTTATGACTGCAAGTACCTTGCATCCTCCTCCCGGCGCCTATGATCGTAGACACCTAATAGACAAATTGCGTGCGCGCATCCCCTCACCACACCTGCTCTATTAATAACGCATGTGGCAGGAAGTAGTGGCTTCCTTGCTTTACTATACAATGGTTCCGAAACTTATTTACCTTACGGCGGTTTTAACCCTAACGAAGGTGGGTGTAATGACCTCTAGAGAAGTTCGTTCTTTGAAGTATGGTACCGAGTAATATTATTGTGTATTTTTTAGTCTGTAATTAGTACCTATTTCTAATAGTTTTTTGTTATTGAAGCCCGTCTGTTTTCAAAATACCTATATTATCAGAAGTACATATTACTGAGATTGTAAACACGAAACGAATGTCCACCAAAACATCCACAATATTGCAATATCATAAAACTTGATCTTTTCTAGTTCTTTTATGTTGATTTGCCATGCAATTCACATTTCAAACCCCTCCAATATTCGTAAATGGTACCATAAACACTTGTCCCATATTCGGCCATTCACCTACTATGCCATAAAAATCTAAATGGAATAAAACCTTTTTATAGTTTTTCAATACAATCCATATATTCTACTCGTATATTAGAATGGGCATCCCTATCGTTACCTCAAATTGAGGCTTTGTGGTAATGTTAGGTAGGCAATAGTAGGTATTAAGAACTTTTTTGGACGTGAGGTTTTAAGCTGGTTAGCCTACGCAAGTAAATTACAGTAATAACTATTTTTAACAGAGGAAAAACTAAAAGAAGGGCTCCAGGCCTGAGAGAAACCTCGAAATGCTAGAACGAAGGGCCTATATATTTATTATCCAATTTAGTTTTTAAAAAAATCTCATTACTGCAACCCTTTATTTAACAATATAATATAGCCAAGTGTTGCTCGGTAAAAGTTTCAACAAATTGCCTCCGACTTCAGAATTTCCCAACTTTTGAATAACATTTTCAATTTAAACTACATGTTAGCGTAGATTTAATAATTTTTTGCTTTCCAAAAGAGTTAAAACTATAGTCACACATAATAAATACAGGTATGCACCCCAATTTTTATTTACCTAACAGGTATTGGTAAAGAAATATTGATATTTGTTTTCACGAACACAAAAAATAATGCTTCGTTCGTTGATAAGTAAAATCATGTTACGATTCTGCAAGAAAAAAATGTTATCATAAGTAGCTACCTAACGGTCGGTTTCAATAACCGATCTATCCACGATTTGCCCTACTGGAGATGGAAATTTGACATAAGCTTCATAGAAGTAATGTCAAATTTATGTCAAACCGTGGATAGATCGGTTGTTGAAACAGGCCGTATATCGGTAAGTAGAAGAGATATATACACCTAGGTCAAGTAAATAATCTGTCGTCAATTGCCGCTATTGGTGCGTTTCGGTACTGAAACTGACACAATAATTAGGCCCGTATTTTAAAATGACGCTCAAGCGATAATCAGTACTTGAGCACAGATTTGACGCTGTGAGTTCATACCAATACGTCACTCAATCGCTACTCAAACATTGATTAACACTCAATTCTATAATACGGGCCTAAATAATCTAGGTCATGGTTTATCTAGAATCTAACTAAGTATATGTACTTTTGTAGGTTCAATCAATCACCTAAGCTTTTATTCCGACCCCATCCATCATTTTCGTCAGTTCGTAATATAAAGTACCTAAAGGTCGTGTTATCTGAAAATATACGCAAAGAAATGCTATGAATTTACGTGACATATTTAACCAAAACATTTCATTTCCACTGTCCAATTATGGTTGAATGTCTTTCTACTTGGCTAGATAAATTAATATTTTTGAGCTTGTTAAGTTCTAGTTAGTAATTGATTGTCATGTAGGTTCATGAAAATCGCGGGAAATTGTGTAACTTTCACTACATAATCTGCTATTATGTACGAACGTACTGCAGTGGACACCGACCGTTCCGTTTAAAATGCAAGGGCTTTCAAATTCAACTAAAACAAGATATATTAAATAGGTAACAATAACAATGGTGTCGATTCGGTTTTACATTCTCCTAAACTAAACAAAATTTGGCAGGTCTAATGGTATTGCTGTCTTTTTCTAACCACTGAAGTAAAAAAAGGACGGCATTACTATTAGACCAGTCAAACTTAGTATAGTTTTAGAGAATGCAAAACCAAATCGACACCAATATCTTTCAAAAGTTCCAAACTCGTTTCTACTAAGCCCTTTACAAAAATGAAACAAACGTCATAAAACACTCTGTTCTGCGAAAGAAAACAGAATATATATATGTAATCTTAATCCACCTCTTAATCCTAGATAACTTCAATTATATATAGATTTATAATATAATACATTATTTGATTTTACCCCTGTTGTCATCGCTTGAGCGAACACCACATTTCCGACATCACAAACACTTTGTCTAAACACGACATACACCAACTTTGACACTGGTGCCATAAGAGTTATTTTTCATTAATTTCAGATGTACGTTAGAGTAATTTCAAAAGACTACATTTAACTACCCCCACAATTAGTAAGGTTTTACGACTACCCGTTCACAAATGTAAGTTTCATAATTATATCCAGAGAGCTATAAACACTGTTTTTATTTAGTAATTGCGTTTTTCGTAACGAAATAAACACCGCCTTTCTAGTCAGGGAACACCGAAAACTGAACTGACTGAAAGATGTGAGTTTACTCCCATCCTTGATAGATACTTACATACTACCCTTACTAACACAGGTATATATATATCACATGATTTTGTATTTTACTGACATCTATTGGCGAGTAGCAGAACTAAAAACTAATCGTAATAAATAGTGCCATCTGTTGAAAAAGTTTTAAACCCTCTTGCCAAAATATTACTTTTATGTCAGACTTTATAAAAATTGACCAGAGATGTCGCTACAGACTAAGACAAATATAGAGATAATAAGATCAAAGTAAATATTATGTAGTAGGTATTTTCAGAAAAAATATATTAAATAGCTTTGAAACAGAGATATTCTGCGAATACAATATTATTGCTAAATAAAACATATTATTATAATAAAATCAAACTGGCAGGAAAAAGAAAAAATAAATGTCAATCTCAAAGTCAAACGTCAAAGTCAAAGTTCAAGACTTCAAGCGATCAGCTGATTGTTTCATTCATTTGTTTTTCTTTCTAGTAAAAAATGTAAAATCCAAAAATTGATAAAATATTTTCGTCTGTACATATTCTGTATGAATACTTAATTTTTTTTATATTGTTGTTATATATACGTTGGCTTAACAAATGTTCAGGATGGTGAAAGTTTGGAGGCTGGGGCAGACGAGTTACGATACGGCCCAGAAGATACAACTAGCTTTAGCCCGGAAACACCTGGATGCGATGATGAAAGGACAAGACGGTGACTTTGACACACTACTGCTTGTAGAACATACATTGCCGGTCTACACTGTTGGTAAGTTACTGTAAGCGCTACCGTGCTTCTAAGGACCGCTAAGCTGTCAGTCCCAGCTATATCAGTCGTAAAGCCATGTTGACGTTTTCGGCCTGAAAACTTTGACACCTAAAGTTGGTTGTTAGCTCATATGAAAGAAGTTGAAGTGATATAAAGCTAAGCTACTCTGCTCCTTGATAAAAAAAAAACAAAGTATGATCTGCTGCACTAATCTGAACTGTTTCATATATTTATTTAGATTCTAGCAACACACTAGCATGGTTAGGTTAAAGAAATCAAAACAAAGTTCTTACCAAAATTTGATAAGAAAATAGTCAATTGTTTTGATAAACTGGTGTGGTGATGAAAACCAAGATGTTATCCAAATAAGGTAGAAAATAGTAAAACCCGCGCGAAAAATTTGAAAATTCAGGAAATACTGATAGTACATTTTATTTATTTATTTATTTATTTATTTATTTATTACGCTGTTGAGTTTCTTAATAAATAAATAAATAAATAAAATGTACTATCAGTATTTCCTGAATTTTCAAATTTTTCGCGCGGGTTTTACTATTTTCTACCTTATTTGGATATCATCTTGGTTTTCATCACCACACCAGTTTATCAAAACAATTGACTATTTTCGATACAGTCTCAAAATGTGACTAGGAAGTAGACCAAATAATCCCAACACTCACTATGTAGTCTGATTTAATTTCCAGGAATTAGAGATGAAACACCAAAGGATGAAATACTAAGACTTCGAAACCTTGGTGCTGAATTTAGGAAAACCAATAGAGGAGGTCTCATAACCTTCCATGGGCCCGGGCAGCTTGTGGCGTACCCCGTGTTCAACCTAAAGCATTTCAAGACTAGCGTCAAGTGGTATGTCAACAGTTTGGAGGAGAGTGTCATAAAAATGTGTGAGGATTTAGGTAAGAACCTTTACCATCCAGTTTCAAATATTTGAAGAGTGTTCTAAGCTATTAAGCTGGGAAAACTGTTATAAAGGATGTATCAAAAAGGGCTCAAAACACAAACACAAACTAAATATGACTAAAAGTTTGTTTAAAAAAAAGCACTTGATTTGCAGCCCATATTTATTTATTAAGTGTCTAGTGATACTCTCTGTCCAAGTGTAGCGTGGTGGCACCTTCGACCGTATCATCACTTAACAGGTGACTTGTGGTCAAAAACTACTCTGTAATTTCTTACAAAAACATACAGGCTATTGCATATATATCTCACTTTAAAAAATGCTATAAGGACTTCTTTTGACTGCAAATTTGCTTGATGTTAACCAATGATGCAGGTTGACAGTGTAGAATGTATGTCTAGAAAGTAGTAGTAAGTAGTGCCTTTGATCTACTAATTGTGACTTTGTTTTTTTTAGGCATCAAAGCAAAGCGTTCACCGCACACTGGCGTTTGGGTTGATGAAAACAAAATAGCTGCTATAGGAATACATGCATCCCGATATGTCACCACCCATGGTATAGCTCTAAACTGCAACAACGACCTATCTTGGTTTTCCCACATTGACCCTTGTGGCATTAAGGATAGAGGTGTAACTTCCCTAACTAAAGAAACTGGCATCAACTTGTCAATAGAAAAGGTAACTCCTATGTTCCTACGTAGCTTTGATAAAGTATTTGAATGCAAAACGGAAGAGATGGACACTAAGATGCAGGAGGAAATATTGAATAGGGTTTATAATAACCTTTTAGCAGAAGCACAAACAACTGGTTGAAATTTAGCTAGCATTTTCTAACCTGTATTGTAAATTTTTAGTACAAATTATGCCTCTAATGAATCTGTTATGAATATAGTTTAATTTATGAACGTTAAAAGAAATAAAAAAACGTAACATTTGTACAAGTTTATTTAATTTGTTAATAATGAAAAAATAAATAAATAGGTATATTAAATTAATCTAAATAAATAAGGAAGAAATCTCAAGTTGGGTTAGGAGCAACAAACATGAAGATTGTCCTTATGTGGTACAATTACATTGTTGGATTTGTTTCCTCAAAACCCAACCGAAAGTTCACAAGACTAACGGTATCAAGCAAAAGGCCAGAAAGTAATAAGTAACTATTTACAAAATAAAATTGTCAACCTGAAGTAATTTCGTCATAATATAAAAAGTTCAAAGTATAAAAAAATGTAGGTACTATCCTTACATTATACAATAATGGAGCTTACTTATTTACTAAATACCAATCTAATTATATTATTTGATTCAGAATAATCCCCTAAAACCAATGATATTTATTTATGGAACCATTTATTTTTCAGGGATTATTCCAAACATTTCTTTTATAAATCTCTAATTAGTCCTCATTAATTGTACAAAAAATGGTCAAAAACCCTAAATTTAATAAATGCACTGCATGAATAACATTACTAAAACTTATAGTAGTCGTAAAAATGCTGCTTAAAAAATAGGCATATCAAGATTCCTAATCGTCCCCGATACAATTAATGTCATTTCGATTCTAACCTTAACTTACACTTAAAATATAGTAAGTAAACATTTTTAAATGCAATAAATTACTTCTAAAAATAAATGCAAGACACGCGGTGGTTACAAAACATATTGGACAAAATAGTTGCCAATTATACACCACGATGATTATGGAACTTAATTATAAGGACGGAATTCGTTTTTTCCTACTGGATCATGTTCTTCGTCAGTCGTTTGTATCACAAGTTCCTTTGCTCGGAACTACGTTATTGTTGAGACGAGATCAGTCTCTGCGATGTTTAGAATGTACTGAGTGTTTACGACAAGTGCTTGGGTGGTGCGAGCCACTTGCGCATGTAGTAGCAGAAGATGGTTGCGATGTATAGAAGCACCAGTAGGGCACACGCCACGCCCAATAGTAGCACCGAAAATTTGCTGGGACAAGGCTCCACGATGGTCACTGTTTTTTCTGAAAATGAGATAAGAATAGTTATTAAACTTTTCAGACGAAATATGAAGAGGTTGAAAATGTTCTCTTAGTTTTTTACTAGGTTATCTCCTCAGGTCTAAAGATGCGTACTGAACGGTGTTACGGGGCGTAATGTAACGTGTTGCACATCGTTAAACGCATCTTAATATGTATGCAGGTAAGGCTCTGTTATATAATTTGAGTTATTGAAATAATTTCGTTTTTAAACTCGCATAAAATGACGTCTATACCTATTTAATCAGAGCACATTCAACTCACCTCCAAAGTTGGCTTCCGAAGCGCTACCACCAGGCTTGTCGGAGCGCAAGAAGTCAGTGCTCTGCCTGTCGTCGCCAAAGTCCAAGACGATGATCTCTTGGGAGATGTTCATCTCCTCATCTTGAGTTGGTTCAGTGTCGTTGTGGGGCAGCGAACGCTTCCTTCTGCCCCAAGACTCCACGCTCTGCCTTCCCCACTCACACATAGCCTGGAAAGGTGACAATCGTTTTTATAATGCCCACATAACGTACCTTCCTAAGTACTCGTAAGAAAACGCTGGCCGACACTCATGATACAAGTAGAACTAATGATCCGATTAAGAAACTTTCTTCACTGCTAGAAAGCTAAAATATCCCTTTGTATCATTGTGATAATAATCCTGTGGAATTTCCAAGCGCGTCAAACCCCGGGGCACAGATAACTAATAAAATCGCTACAAGGGTAGTTTTGACTATTGAGCCATGCTAGTAAAGCTAAAACAACTAATTCTGGGCTTTTCGATTCTAAGAAAGAAGCAATTTCATTAGATGCAGGTATAATGTTATATTATTAATAAAACAAAGAGATATAAAAATGTACTAAAATGTACTCGTAACATTTCTAACTTTATGGTATACTTTATACTTTACTTCATATTAAAAGTGGTACTCACCGGTTCGCAAGGCCCAAGGCAGTATTTGACGTTGCACTGGAAGATAACGCCATAAGACTCTGTGAATCTGAAAGCTTCGTACACCGACTGGAGAGCGTTGCCTTCGGGAGTGAACGCCGGGAATATTGATGGATCCACAGGACATCTGTGAAAGATAGTAAACTGAGTATTCAGATACCTAGTTCGGTAAACAACAAAATATATGATGAAAATCTAATCTCGTGAAACGTTGTCTAAAAGAAGCGGGTACTTAGTTACTTGATACTTTAAGTGTATTGGAACTACTATTTGTGAAGCACCTTTACTTATATCACTTTATCGATCGATTAGAATTCCGAGGGATATTTTAAACAGAATGTCGTAGGTACCTAAATAGAGATATCAAAAATAACGCGTTTCTTACCCTTCATCATCGATGATCTGGAAGGTAGTCTTTGAATCCTTGGCCATGGCCACACAGCTGCGGGCGAAGATGCCATAGGGAGCTGCAAACATAAAAAATTATATTAGAAAATTGCCAACTTGGCCATAGTTGAGCAAAAATGTAGTCTAGCCCTGACCATACTAACGAAACGATTGACAGCTTATTCATCAAAATCGGAGAGTTATATTTTAGGCGTTTCAGTGAAACATACGTAGGTACATATGTTACATAGACTGCTAAAAACATAACCCTTCCTTTTGTTTTTTTCGTAGTCGGGTAGTAATTAATATACTCAAAACACTGAAGTTGTGGAGATAGATCGTCTAGAAGAATCTCGATCCGAAACCTAACAATCTGGCACAAGGCAGTCACTGTCTATAGTCTAGGCTAGTGTTTCCGTTCTACAGTGGAAATAAATCTTACTGTCTTCCGGTATCTCGATGCGGAAAGTGAGCCTGTCCCCGATGCGGACCGTCTCAACCTCCCGCTGGCGGGCGTCCAGGATGCGGATGCGGGGCGGAGGCGCCTCGGGGGCAGCCGTAATGGAAATCATATCCGGATCCCTGCAAGATGAACGAGGTTATACAAGATAATTTAGCGTTCACGAAAACGACAAAGAACCAATTTTTTAACAAGAACGTTTTGCAATTGTTTTCTTTTTAAAAATAAAAAATTTACTTATCCAAATGAATGGTATGCCTAAATAAGCCATCGAAAATAATATTTCCTATAAACGCATCTATAACCGATTTCACGCGTTACTTTTATGATCCATTTTATATAATAGTGTTGATAGCTCTTAGGCATAAATTTAACAGATTATAATATTCACTCTATAATTTTCTTATCGATGATGTACCAGGTAGGTAATATAGGTTTTTATTAACTTTGAAAGAAAGTCTTATTATACCTAGGTATATCATATATTTTTTTGTTATTGTTTCGACTACTGTCAAGTACATAACAAAATAGTAGTAGATAATTAACCCTAGATCTAGGGAACTCCACATTAACGGAACATCGCATCACTTGTTCTTGGAAATTAATTCCTATGTCAATCAGATAACTGCGTGTTTACAATGCAGTACCGATAATGGGTGGACGGAATTTTAAATTGTGTCTTCACGCAGGCATGTCAAAATAGCTCCGTTTTTCATATTACACTACCATATCACGTAACGTCTCGGTTCTTTGCGAACGAGAATAAATTATACGGTAAATGCTAAATGCCGCGTCTTTCGAATGACGTGACATACGGCTATTGCAATAATTTAAATAGTAGAGCATAAAACGTTCCACTGACCTGATAGGCACCATTCCGAAGGTGATATTCTTGGAACTCATATCGTATGTGCATTTCACCTTGTAGATTTTATCAGCTTTGGTCATCACCACGCTGTGATGTTGGAGGACGACCGTGTTAGAATAAACTCCGGTCTGAAAGAAAAATACTACCATTTAGTACCTATATACTGCGTGATTCTGAATTGCATCGTCGCATCCCTGTATCGATATTTAAATACGAGATACCATTTGTAACATGTAGCCTCGTGAACCACGTTACCTCAAGTTCCTTTACCATTAAAACATTGAATGTTGGTAGGTACTTACCACACTTTGTGTGTTACAATCCTGGCCAGCCATGGTGAGGTCCAAACGGAAGAAATCACTGTTGTCTACGTCAATGTTACACGTCTCCGAGCGGCCCAACGCGTAGATACGACCATTGAAGGGTTTGTTAGTGCGCACCTGCACAGCTATCCTTGTATCCTTGCAAAGCACCGCCACTAGAATGTAACATCAAAACATGTAAGCCAATGCCCCTTCGACGCAATTAACCATGAACTCGCCAAGTGACAATTACCGTCGTAACAAGTGCCAGTCTTGTCGCAATTAGCATCATTCCTGGTCAAGTTGCTCGACATGTTCGTATCCTGCTGGTGTTCGATAGTCACAGGCAGCTCTCCCGACGGATTGGCCGGCGGTTCTAGAACAAATAAAAAGCAATAAGTGCACGTTCCATTGAATGCAACTACCACAAAGAGCATTCCTATTCAATCTAAATTATAGAGTTAGCTAATAACCCCGAACAAATCTATGAATAGAGTGAAGTCGCAGTGCGCGCCTATTTACAAAGATCAAACCGCTGATTAGGTTGTGCATGCATGTATCATAATAATCGATACACGATTGCAGCAAATCGTACTACTACTACTAACTACTGCACGTTAATTCTAAATGCGGCCTATCTAGTGCTCACTGCAATTACTGTAACCGCGCAAAGCTTACCGCTCCAAGCCACTCTAGATTTTCACACGCGCCCGATATACGTACTGGAAACCAGCGAACTTCGCCTAGTACTTAGAATTGTATTTCTTAGCGACAAATGAAGACGTACATACGTACCCACGCTGGTTGATTACCGTGTAATTTTTATGTACCTACCTATATGGCTATAGACATTAATCGGCAATAATTATAAATCCAACGACCGTGCTCTTTTCATTCTAGACATAAGACGCTGCCGCGTCGCGCCAGACAGGTATCTGATGATAATCTCCAAGAGTCATATGTCGATTTGAGAGCTTAGTAACAAGCGCTAAAAGCGGAAACAATTGAAAGTAGTATTTAGGAATACAGTGTCAGTAGCTGAATAGAGTTGAGCGCTATTGGAATGCGTCAGTGGCAGCGTGGTGAACCGTTCCTAATCGATTCGTTAGCATAGTGTCAGCGTCTGGACACATTCGCGACCGTTGCCCCAGCGGCCGTCGATAATAAGGTGACGTAAACTGACGATTTAGGACGTTGACCGATGAATTTCGACAAAGGAAAATCGTGCGTTCGCCCACTCTGACCATACTGAGTTAATGCGAATACTGCCAACCCTGCTGTGGTCATTTAGGGAACTTTGAACTTTCACGTTACACCAATAATGTAATGGGTTAATAGTTAACCAAGAATGTCTCGCAAGAAACATTTTAAGCTAGGTAGTTTGCTCGTAATGTCAGAGAGATAAATGGTAAGAGTGGACAGCTGGCATAAAATGTTTCTAAAACGCTCCATTCTAAATGTTTATTGATTCTATCTATGGGCATCAAAGGCGATAAGAATTTGGCGTCCAAATTAGTATTAAAGTTTTTCAAAGCTCACATCGCCGTTGATATAATATGTACCTACTGGAATATATTTCTACCTGTTCTGTGAAAGATACATCACAAAAAAGCAAGTGTAACGAACGTTATAGAAAGATGCAGGTGGTCCGCTACTCATCGTCGGTAACAGTTTATCCAATCACCACAAAGACGTGATGCGGCTTCTCATAATTAGATACGAATGTGATAGCTACTTTAAATGTTATTGCATTTCGACGAATAACAGTTACCTTTTGTTAAGTAGTCATATCATAAATGCTAATAAGATTCTTTATCCGATTAGTGACAACAAATGTAAACCTTATGAAATCTGTTGGGGAGAGTGCACATATTCAGTTAACTGCTTTAACGACACATTTTCTTAACCCTAACTTTCACGTCGTCCATCGTCGCACGTGTCTTATGTCTTATCAGTGCCTATTATATATGTTTTGTTTGTAGGTAGATGGTACTTTACGTTAAGTTTGTATTTTGAATGTAACGGCGTCATTGTTTCATTCAATTCTTTATTATTCATACCTATCTGTCTTCCATCCACATTTTCTTTGCCCTCCCTCTTCCCTTCATCAACCGTTATATTCATCACGGTCTTGGTATTTTGAGACCTGATAACCGATTTTGCTGTGTATTTATTTCAGTTCTTACCTTTTTTTAAAAACTTGCATTAGAAAACAAGACCTGATAAAACTTTCTCGATGCCAAATAAACATACGAGTATACCTGGTGTTTTTTTTTTGATAGAGTCGATTACGTAGAATATTGCTCTCAAAGTACAAAGATGCAAGAGTACCTAAAAATAGTGCCAGCAGCTTAAAATAGTCCTGTCTACACGTTGCTACACCAAGATCCTAAGCTATAATTTTCCGACAATGTAGTAAAAAGTAGGCTAGTTTCGCTGCATCGTTTTTTAGAACTGGTAACAACGTGCTCGATGCACGAGGCCACGCATCGATTTCAGCTGTCTATTATAATATGCTCTGTAATGCCTAACCTATTATGGTAATGACACCCCGAAGGACCATGAACGGGCCGAGATATTTACTTATTTTACAAATGTAGGTACAAGGTTCTAGAGAGAATGCTACAAGGTGTAGAATACTAGCTGCGCCCCGTGGTAGTCCCGTTATCCAGCAGGAATCTTTGTTTTTTTTCCTATATTTTTTGGTTTTTTTCTTACTTTACTTGCCAAAAAATCCGTTGAGCGTTTTCAGCATGAAGATGTAGCAAACATACCTACTCGCTTACTCACAAACTATCGAATTTACGAGTATAATATGACAATCACTATTGTTTAATCTTATATGAAATAATACGATAGCACCTACCTAATGGACATTAGTAATGGTTGTGATAAATAACCAAAATTAAATTAAATATTCGAATACATAGAATAAACTTTATAGAAACGATGTGTCAACTAGCATGTTACAAAAGCTCCACCCTGTCGACATGTACATATATGCATTTCTATATAAGTACATGCAACGATTTATGACTAAACAGCAGAGGCCTAGAACGAGTTTTGTCATTAAACTTTTACAATCAGTTGGGACAGCTATCGTATTAGCTTTTACGCAGATTCGCAGTAGTGTTTATTATTGTTTAAAAAAGTTAGTTACTGCATGTTAAATTTGACTCGAGGTTATATTATATACCTGGACCAGCAGGGTCTTGAGTGCATACTTACTCGTATAATCGGACTCTTCTTCTATGCTTTAGAATCATAACCATTACTGTTCTTTCATAACAGTAAGATAAACTACTAGATTTAAAAAACGCGTAAACTGCGTAAATTCGTCCGTTCTCGTTGTACTACCGAGCTTGTTCGTATTTCCTATTCGGTGTCGTTGACTCCACTGCACCACCGACAAGCATATTTGCAACGCTCCAACGAATCTAAGGAAATTATCGACGATTCCCACGCTCTTTACAAAGGACGCGATTTGTTAATCAATATTAACCGTGTAGTACTGATGTATTAATCATCGTTGGATTTTTATTATTCTTTACAGATAAGCAAAGATTTGGACAGCCTAAACTAGTGTTTTTCCGAGGAAAGTTTCAGTCTTTCCAATATAAAAATCAGCCCAAGAATATAGGCTACTTTTTATATCCTCTGTTTTCAACATGATTTTTGTGCAAAGTACCAATAAAATTTGTCCTGCTGATTTGGTTTTTGGACCAACGTGTTGCACTTGTTTAAAAATAAGCATAGCCTATTGTTTACAGACCCAACCTCATGTTCCTTTAAAAAGTAAAAAGTATTTCCTAGTTTTCTACATCCGAAAGTGTTTGTTAATTCGTCATTCTTTCCCGTAACAACGGAGCAATGTATCGATGTGATTTTTTGCATAATATAGTTTATTGTGCCGGAGAATGACATACGCTTCTTTTCATCTTAGTAGTAGACTTAATCATAACAAGTAATTAATGAAACGAACACGTAAAAAATATAAGTCTTCGATTCAGTCAGTAGCATGATAAAGTCCGCAGTCTTCAAATGAAGCAGAGTTTCTCCGAAAGTTTACCTACATTCTGTAAGTAGGCTTCGCTCGTCTTCCTTTTGTGGCGATCGAACTTTTGGTCTTTTTTACCAAAAAAAGTACAGAGGTACGTCGGTTTAAGTTTTTTAGTCAGTTTGTTCATCATAACTTGCCGCTAGATTAGGCTACAGATTAGATGTGGCCACGTTTTAACTGATGCTGCTTTTTGTGTTTACAAAAAATATATTTTGTCGCGCACCGTACTGTTTAAAGCTTTTCACATTTAGAAACAATACGAATTTGGGCGTTGTTGACATTTTGGTGTAGGTACCTACTTTTTATCAAAAACTCATAACTTCCGTGAGAACCAAACCAAGTAACGAACGAATCTTTGCTTCTCTACGCGACAACCTAAGATTACTTAATTAAAATTCAAAGTGGAAAGGCATTTCCTTCATGCTAAGTTTATACCGTCTATTTCTTATCTGCCATCTTTCAACAGCGTCTTATAAACGTCGAGTCACGAGGGACGGGATATTTTAAAAGTCAGATGATTAAAAACGGGTCTACTCCAGGCGCGTGGTCGGAAGTGTCCGAACAAGGATGTAACGGTGTCGGTGGAGCCAGGGTTCCCTATGTAATCTAGCCTCAGATGCCATACTATGCCGTTATACGGCCATTCGATCCAACCCAGGTAATGAAGTAGTTTACCTAATAACTTAGACCGTTCTAAGTTATTAGGTTGCGTTGCGAGACGTGCATTCAGATCTATCAATCTGATTTTCCTATGTATCTAGATGTAGACATCAGATACGTCATCGTCGTACAAGTGTTAAAAAAGAGTTGAGTTTGTTTTTTTAGAAAACTATGTAACTTATGTCGGAGAAAGTAAAAAGATGGACCGTTTCCGACGTTTAACATGATATCGTGTATGTTCCATTAAAAAATTTATTTGTTGCTGTCAAAACATGTTTCTAAATGTGTTTAAATAAAATGACGTGCGAATTTTCTTCTACTAAATTAATGTGATGAAAGCTTTTGATTTGTATGTAAATGAAACATTTAATCTTGTTAAGGCTTTTATGACTATGAATGGTATTAAAGTGTCGTTTGAAGTACCAATTAAGGTAGCGTATAATTTCGAAGACTGGTCGGATTAGCAACGTACGGCCGGTCGCGGGCACTGACCTGCGTAGAAACATGCCAATAGCAAGGCCTTGCAAGGCCGTTATCTTTCTATACACTACCACTACTAATATACCATTCGAACTCATGCTATGTTAGGTATCGTTCACACGAGCTCTAACATCGTACGACATATGCACCTATATTAATTTTGCTTGTTTTGTACGCTAAACAAAAGAAAATCTGGGTTTAATATTTATGTGAGTTCATTTGTTTTTTTTTTACCTTACAGAAAATAAAATTATTGGTGTGTGTGTGTTAGCTAGTTTTTACAAAGCTGCAATAGATTCTGTTGAACCATGATCTGTTCTGCGTTGTGTGGTTGTATATTTTTCGTATGTTTTTTGTGTACAATTAAACTACTTAAAGTTTAATTGTAGTGTATTTGAACTAAAAACAACTGCAATGCTCAGTGCTCACCCAAAAGTTTGGTATGGTAAAACATAGAGATGAATTGTTATTGCCACTACACAAAAAGGCATATTTCAGTACCTATCTAGGTATTTAAATTTTAGGACAATAGAGGTATATAAATAGACTTAATAATAATTAATTATTTGAGCGCAGTGCTATTTTTCAATGTAAGTACTATATACTTTATTACGTCTGTTGAAATATAGCGCTGTGTGAACGCAAACTAATGCTGTGTTAATGTAACCACGGGAGCCTGAATGATCCATAGCTTGTTATAATGTTGTAAGTCATTAATATAACCGTTTGTGCAGTTTACCTTAGAAATGTTTACTTTGTTAATGTAAAAGCGATTAGATGTTTTCTCGTGAATAATTATAGTACTTCAGGATTAGGTACTAACAAACATCTTGAGAAAATTAATTTGAATTATAATGTAACGTTGCGAGATATATGAAGCACTAGTTGCACCCCACGGTTTCACCCGCGTCTTCCCGTTATCTCGCAGGAACCTATTTCCGGTATAAAAAGGTACCTATATGTTAATCCAGGGTATAAGCAATCTCCATTCCAAATTTTACTCAAATCCGTTCAGTAGTTTTTGCGTGAAAGAGTAACAAACATCCATCCATCCATCCATCCATACTCACAAACTTTCAAGTTTTTAATATTAGTAGGATGACATTTCTTGATGCTTTACAAGAGTGTGACATGAACTTCCCGTCGGCATCACGCGCTCTATATCTTATGGGCTTGATTAAATTATAGATGAATTAGGGCTGAACCACGACTGAATCAACCTTACAAAAACTATTCAATTTGTGTACTACTACCGTTATGGTTTAAAAGCACGCACGACCGGCGCCGCCACCGCAGCCACAACAATGCCCATGCTTTGTAACTACCGTGGTTTTTTGCACCAAAATGCAACGGCAGCTCTATATAATCACAGATTAGGTTACAGTTGCCCAATGATTCAGCACATTGTGAGCATGAGTACCAAAAATCCACCGGCACGTATCGTCAATATCGCTCGCCTATTCAACTCGGACGAACACATCAAATTACCAAAAGTAATTTAATAATGCGCCGGCTATCGCGGCTTCATTTGGACAATTTGTGATGGAACACCCAATGTAATACCTACTCCTCGCATAATATATAAAATGCGGGCTTTGAAAGCGAGCTCTACCACAGTTAATATTTATCAAACTCGATCGTAGATAAAGAAGTCGCTACCGTTACGAATTTAGCATGAACAACGATGAAAATGCCATAAAACTAAAAAGGTATATATAAGATTGGACTATGTACCTAATAGCTGTTCCCCGCGATTTCTCCTACGTAGAAAACAGCTCCCGCGATTTAAAAAAATCTATGTCCTTCCTTAGAGTCCAAACTATTGCCATTCCAAATTTTATCGCGATCGGATCAGCGGTTTAGGCATATAAAGTAACAAAGAGAGTTACTAATATTAAAAAGCGTGGATGTTCTTTGTCAAAGGATACCTATAGAAGTACATGCAAACTACCTTAAAACAAGCTTTTGCTTCAACCAACGGCATATCTCTACATCAGTTCTCAAACATGGAACTGTTGTTATTAACAATCATGATTAGCATTAGATACCCGCCGCGCAATTACGGTAACCCATTATACAGAGATGAAAACGCGGAGGATTGAATTTAGCGGTATTAGTACGGGAGAATATCTGAATGGTTCATTAAATTATGTATGTTTTGCTCGGTACAATGAATCGAGCCGGCGATCCTGATGCCAATCTTAATGCAGTAAGTAAAGGTTCACGTAGTCGAGTAGCTGGCGTCCCGGTTACAGCGGAACCGGGATTGCCTCTAACGAGGCATTTGTTGGCCGGTAATAATTCATATCGTAGAGGCTATAACAACCTTAATGCTGTTGCCGTGTAATGAAGTAAATTACTCTAACAAGGAAGCCGTATAAACGCAAGACGCCTGTTTCAATATTTTGAATTCAACAGATACTTGTTTATAGTCATAATCTCATCTTTATGAGAAGACGTCCACTTCTGAACATAAGCTCTTTGAACGCTACAATAAACGGCTGTTAGCTATTTGCAGCCATCGGTTTTGCTGTTTATAGTAGCATTAGTAGCAAGCTTTAAAGTGATATACTGCGCGTAAATTACTGAACAATTTGGATTTCACCCTGTATACAAATTTTCCTATATCCTGACATGAATATTGTACTTCCTAGATTTGCTTTTCTCTAGATACCCCTGGTTCTATCTGTCTTCCGCACCGACAATCCCGTCACGATCTCTGCCAGGGAACACAACTGCAATTCGATTATTCCTCGCGAATCGATCTTATCTCTCGAATGGAATTCGAGTATCGAGAGCTTTTGACCCTGACCTCGGCCGGAGTTGTCTCGATTATTTACGTCTTGTTAGCTCTTGATTATACTTTGATAGTAATAGATGTTCGAGATGTATTACCGAGGTTATATCGTTTATCGTATCTAGTGAGTAAACGTTCCAAGTTTCTAATGTTGTTGTACAGTGACTTTCAAGCTGCTTTTTCAATGAAACATTCAATGAGTCGTAGTGATCAAATCTTGGGTTTTTATCCAAAGGAAATTGCTGTACTTAAACGTAACTTTGCCTTCTCTTAAACAGCTATTCTTAATAGCTTTCCACACTACCGCCATAATGTTGCACAGGTAACTGTGTCATTCATATTCACTATGCGTTGATTCGTGTGAAAATATCGTTCAACGTTCACCTCTCGGCTACCGCTTGCAGTCCGCTACCGTTGTCGTACCACATGCCGTAAGTTTTCCTCACACACATACAAAGCTCGCTCACATCATTTTGATTCAATGAATCCGATAAAACGCAAAAAAACCAACCTTATTGTTACCTCGTAGGCATTTCTCACGGCGCGGGTAGGTGAGAAGTTATTCGTAATCGCGAGAACACCGACTAACAATTAACTTCCGTTGAATTAACATGCACTCATGGTGTAATTACTAAGATTTGTATCGTTTTATTATTTTAAATTATAAGCCACTAATGTGATTTTAAGGTTTGCTTACTATTTGTAATGCTAGGTGTTTGGCAGTTCGACGGAGTCCAAAAGACAATAAGGTCAATAGCTCGCATAATTATTGTAGAGCGAAATTGAAGAGAATTAGAGCTGATATAGGTAAGTATAGGTATAGAGTATATAATTTTCGTTTACGATCTTCATACGTTTGGAGCTTTGTGGGCAATACTAACTTGCGCAAAGCGATTAAAATCTGATTATATTTACATGGCGTTAAAAAGTTTGGTAAACATCGAACAAAGCTTAGACAACATGTATGTACATTGTACAAGTATTATTATATTGTATACCTATGTATATAACTGGTCAAGGTATTATAGGTTCATAGGTACTGCAGTTACATAAAAATCTCAAATTGTGCACGGCAAGAATTAACTTTTTTATTTATTGAAACAGAAAATAAAAAGTGCAGTTCTTCTATGAAAACGCGTAAATGCCATCCCGTCGGGTAACTGTATCGCACGCCTAGCTGATTGCGTTCGCAGTAAAAACCGGCGCATGCGTCGCCAATGCGATGTTACGTAGCATTGCATCGTTTCCGACCTGAAGCTTTGTCTACATAGTACACTGATCGATAAAAACTTAACAAAAACTGTAAAAAAATAAACATCCTGGATCCCTGCTATTTAGATCTTAAATTTGGGTTTGAACAAAATCCTTGCAAATTATCTATATCTATCCTATATTGCTTAGATGGTTCAGTCAAATGGCAGGTAAGTCAGTCTGTTTCATATTACTCCTTCAAGAATCAGATACTGAAACGATTTCAAATTCGATAGACAGTCTGAATTCTTGCAGATCAACGCTCTTTTGACTCTGTGAAATTGAATTCTCCTTGCGAAGAATCTTTACCGAAGCCGCAACGATAAGCAAATATAGGGTGAGCACAAAATAGCAAAGACGAAGCAGTGACACTGGCTAAAGCAGGACGCATTACTCGTGCATTATCTTGACATTGTAAACAACCCAGGCCGAGCCGCAAGTAGCAAGTAATAAGTAACTGTGCATGCCGTAGAGAATAGGCTGAATGACATAATGCTTTATGCTAACTTCTTGCAACGCCTATCCGCTGTTCTCACCGGATTACCGTAACATCTCTCATATGCCAACCATATAAAGCCTATCCAGTTCTACGAAGCTCTTGACATACAAATTGCTATAGCGTTTAGTATACCACTCGCTTCGAAGGAGCTGTTTCGCATGCGTGTGGAAAATATTAATAGCATCCTCTTTGCAATTTTAATAGGATATTTAACACATTATTTTATGATGATAGTTTTGACAGTACAATAGATTGTGCGAATTTAGAATGCTCAAGTATTAAGTAAGGCATGAAATGTATACATTACTGAGCAAGGAGGTGAATGCACGCGTGGTAAACGCAACATGTGCGGTGACTCGACGCAGGTAATTATGGCGAAGGACGGAGCCGATGCCATTGCCAAGGCAGTTCGTCATTTCTATCCATTCCACATTGAGACTACAAGAACTTCTAAAGCTTATCTGGCGATTCAAAAAATATGCACAAGCAAGTGAAAACGTAAAAATTTAACAAAAATATACAAGCCTTAATAAAATACTCAATAAAACATAGATTGTAAATATAATAATACCGCGGAAAGGGATAGTAGAGCTGTCTCCGAGATAAGGGATAGTAGAGCTGTCTCCGAGATAAGGGATCGGAGAAAAATATATGATCAAATAAAGTACGCATAGAACTCTTCCGTAACATTTACCCGAGGGATGTAGGCTATTGAAACAAGGCTGTGAAACACGACTTGCAAAGTTCTCCCGAGTTCATCTTATAATGTTTAACGTTATAATGTTTCGGTAAAGTAGTATTTTATTTTATTAAACCCAACTTTAAAAAATATTAATGTAGAGAAGAAGTATATCAGGCATGGAATGATTATAAAAAAACTTTAACACTGGCTGCGTAAACCATGTGAAGACATAACTAAAAAAAACCTTAACCACTTAATAAACACATAATGTTGGTCCTAGACCTTAACCTGGGATTGCTAAAGTATAAGCCAAAAAAAAAAACTTTTAACCATTCGTTTGAAGCGGGTACTTATGTCGGTGCATTATTATTTTATATCACCCATACGAAGGGCCGATATTACTACAGCCCCATCTCGAGGCTATTTACGTTTATTATTAACCACTTTTATTATTCCGACGTAGAGGCAGGCGCCACGATGTACGTAATTATTAGACACTATAAAGTTATTACAAGATTTTAATTTAAACCCTATATTATTTTCCCATTACCAATGAGAACGCTGTAATAACGCACTAAAAATATAAATAAAATGTTAATGTCACTGCTGGGACGCATCATTTTTTGTGGGCGTCCTTTTTGAACTTGTTTTGATCGGACAACATTGTTGTTCATATTTTATGGCAAGTGTGAAGACATCTGCGTGCAAAAACGTAACCAATTTTTTTGATAACTTTGATGTATTATTAAAATTTATTTCCAGTAGTAAGTTACCACTAGTAAGTTGACAACGTTACATCTATCTATTTAATATGAAAAATACTTTATTTACAAGATAAAAATTATTTAAAATATGAAATTCAAAAATACACTTATAAATTTTAAATTGTTCAAGCAGTAAAAACGAAGGATAATATTTGATTCAACTACGATTTGTTCGGGTTCAGACTGATTGAATAAACAACAGAAAAAATGGCGAATAAATTTAAAATTTGACAATGAAGGTTGTATACTCACTCTCACAGAAGTTCTCAAAGTATTTCCCGATCGGTTCTCCGTCGTCGATGAGGGGTCTGTCTGCGTTCAAGTACGCCGACGGGCCATCAGGTAAAGTGTGGTGGTCGAGATGGTACAGCTTGCAGTTGTAAGCAGACGAGTGCGGTGCTCCCATGTACAAGAACGATCGGCACAGGAACTCGGTTTCTATTTCGCATGCAAGCTTACACGCAGCTTCGGATGTCACCTGTGTTGGACGAATACTAATTTACTATCGAATAATCGAGCGCTAGGGATGTTATGGATATGACATATCGGATCTAGATATGAATATAGGAATAAAATAATAAAAAATCAACGAAGCAGCCTAGCCATTCAAAGAGGTAATGTTGCCAATCTCTTGGGCACTCTACCTGCAGGCAGCGACCCAAATCATGTTTTTTATTTGTAGATGTTTAGATTTATATAGGTAGTCTAGCTCTTAGTATTTAGTTTAATTTTCTATCCAATTGTATATACATATTTTGTTGTTTTGTCATATATAATAAAATTTAGGAATAAAATTATGCCGGCTTCGGATACGGTTACGGATATGAAATTATTTCGGATTATCCGTTAATTTCGTGTAGTTTCGGTTACGAATATTAGATTGGAATAAAATATAAACACAAATAGTATGCAATAATTTGCTTTTATTTATAGGTTTTTATCTAGTTAATTATACGAAACTATCCGAAAATTATGAAACGGTTACGGTTACGGATATGTTTTTATTTCGGATATTCGATAGTTTCGGTTACGGTTACAGAGCTCCATAACATCCCTGTCGAGCGCAGATAAGAACAATGACCGTGCAATGAGTCATGTATCGATTGCGTAATTGGTATCAATATTAATGGAGCGATATCGATCCTTGGGTGTCCTGTCCGTCGGTACTGTCAACAATTATCCTAAAAAGGATCATGCCTTTTTGCCTGAATGCTTGATTTATGACAAGAAAGGGAACTCTTTATTTAATAACGGAAATACTCCCAGTAAAATCAAATAAAGAATTCCCTACGAAGAAGCGATAGAAATGTTTTTTTACAGACAGGTACATAAAGGAGTTATTTATCTATATATTTAGTGAATGTCAGAACAAAGGCTGTTCTACATACTAAAATTACAAACATAAACTTCAATCGATAAGATTTATTAGTACCTAATTGTTTTCAAAATAGTTTACAATATTACAGCGTAAATTGCTATACCGCCCGATATGCTTGTAATTAATTTGCCGTCCGCTTCCTGCTCTATAGGTTTAGACGTTTTAAATTAAGCTAATAATAGGAACCATCCAGATGACCATAAATAACTAGACACGATTTAACCTCTGCCTTCCGAGTGGATAGGGAAAATGCAAGACCAGACGGCCAGGCCTCTTAGATTTATGTACCCACCAATTACTTTCTGTTCACATCATAATAAAACCATAAAATTTTAAAATATAGTTTCACTTCAATCATAATACCAACGCAACAATTAAGCGAAAAAAAATTGAAAACATGATGATTTAAAAAACATAGTCCTTGTAATTACTCTCTTTAACGAATCCATGTTTCTCGACTCATGACTTGTAAGTCGTAACTTTAATGGCTAGCCGTCATCAGCCCTCACATTTTTGATCATGTTCGCTGTTTAATATGCTACAAGTAAGGTTTCATTGCTATGTTAATTGCTCGTATCATAATTGAAAAAAATTATAGAGTAATTTATGTCTTGTACGGTGTGTAATAAAGTAGATGTTAGAACGCACCTGTATTTCCTTGTCGTTGTAGTAGTGCAGTCCTGCATACTGGGCCACCTTGTCTTCTGCCACGCCGACGCGAGGCGCTGTGAATACTCTCTGCCCCTTGCACGCTTGTGACGCCTTCAGGCAAAGATTCTAAGACCACACACACACAAAATCACATAAAATAACACAAAAGTATAGTAATAATACTAACCGAGTGGTTGTTTATTTACACGAAGGTTCAAAAGCACCGCTTCGATTGGTTTCCGCGAAAATTCGCGCTTCAGGAGCGCTAAGGTTGTTATTTCAAAGTGGGTGCTTGTAATGATTTGCCTTGTTTCTATGATAAGTGACTTGTAACTTCAATATAATATCTAGTCGTTTTATAGTTATAGAATGTTGGCCAATGGGGGCGCAAAAGAAAGCTAGTGAAATTGAGGGTATTATAATTCCGAAATTTATAAATTTAATTCATTGTAAATTGTCTTAATCTTTTAAAAGCTAATAGAGACTATTAGAAACTGCCAATTTGCTATTTCGTTATATTAAGGCTAATATATTCATAGTAATTTACTCAACCTTTGTTTTTCTACGTAAAACAAAAGATAAAATTATGTTAAACAAAAGATTGACGAGACTGTTATTTCGTTACTTACCTCAAAGTAATCTGTTCCAGGAGTGTCAACAAGCTGCACAAAATGTTGAGCAGTTCGTCTGTCAGAATCACTGAGAGCGCATCTCATACTCCCATACTCGTACTCTGCTGATCGACACGCGAACTTTTTCTATATGGAAAAATGTATTCACGGTTAATATTTCTTTAACGAAACCGTTTTTGCATAGTAATCTTAATTACACTGAGGTATCATACCAGTAAAGCCTATAATATAAATCCACACAAGAAACGGTAGGTATCATCGTTATTTCTATAAATTAGTCATTACCTATAGAGAGTTAGTGACATATGAGACAGTCAAACCATCAGCGTATCATATCTTCTAAGACCTCTTACAAGATCATTGTCTCTTTCTTCTACACTTCAAAATACAGTGTAAACTCCATGTAACGTCACTCTATTTAACGACAAACTCCCTTAAGCGTCGAAATCAATTGGCTTTGGTTGGTTTAGCTTGTCTTTCATACAATGTTTAACTCTACAAAGCATTACACCCACTCTCAATAACGACAACAATTGAGTAATAAAAAGTACCTTTTAAGTTGCTAAAATTAGTAAAAACTGCGCAGCTGTGTACGATCTATTGTCGCTTTATTATCCTAGCCCGCAATAAACTCGACTGTCGGCATCATGCATACCGAACTTTCTAAGAAATTCGTTCTTTTGTTTACAAATTGGGATTGCTTGTACGTGTAGACTGTTGATGACCATGACTCATAAGTAGGGGTCTGTATTATCTATACCTTATCATATTCTTAGTTGCTCACAAACTTTCAAACTGTAAACATGGCTAATAACAATAGTCGGAAATAAACTTTTTCTTTTTCTAATTCTGATGTTTCTTCTCTCCATTTAACGACAACTCTCTATAACGCCATAAAATGCACAGTCCCTTCAGTGTCGCTATATAGAGTTTACACTGATATCACAACCGTTTATGGCTATCTCTGTCTCGGAGACAGATAAATGTAGTATCTCTCTATCGAACAAGAGGTGTTCGCGGAATCATATCAACGATTTTCTTAAACATAGTTGCGTATCATAATAAAGGAGCCCTATCATTTTGTCTATATCTGGACCGCCACTGCAACTAGGGCGAAACGATAAAACATAAATTGAATAGATAAACGGTAAATTGCAACGATACCGCCATGATGCTCACGGGCCTCTAGAAATGCAAAGCTCTAAACAACTGAGCTTTCAAGTTGAAAATAACAGTTGTCGTCTCAAGTAGTTAACTTGCACGGATACTCATGCATTTTAATAAGCTCTAAGACAAGTTAAAGAGTAAATATTTAAAAGAGTGATATCTAGTTTGCCAACTGTTTAATTTCTATAGTTGACTTAAATTTTTGACTGTTCTTGCTATACCAAAGCTGCAAAAAAAATGACTATTATTTGAACCAACATTTTAATAACATTATTTCAATAGCTATTTACAATGGAAAGTATTTAAAACCCCAAAAAAATAAAACTTTCCAAACAAACGAAGCGTTGAATTAAATGTTTGTGCTAAATTAAAACGTACTTTTTTATTTATTAATCAAATGGTACAATGTGTATCAGTTTAATTAAATATTTATTAATGACTTACCTCATTGAGACAGGCAGCGAGGCAAGCCTCCTTGGTCGACGTGTAGATAATGGTATTGTCCAGACCCCTCAGTGACTTTCCAGGCACTCTCTCGAAGGCCCACGGCCGGAGGCAGACGCTCTCCGTCCTCACTTGAAGTTTCACCATGTAGTAGGTGTTTACTGAACGCTGTTACAGAAAAAAAATCAGTTTCAATACCTAAAAGTACTATATAAAAAGAAACGTTTCGTATCTTCCGCCGTAAGTCTGGTATAAAACGATCTGGATGCGTATTTATTTCAACAGCAATGAACGTATGATTTGCAAATCTGCTCAATGGCTCGTGAAATCTAATTCTACCGTGATCTCACGGCTGTCCACAGTTCAGTAGACACAAGTTAATTTCACTTTAAACTCCATTCATTATTCAAGATGAACACAACTGCGTTATGCATCAGAGAATGTTGTATTGTTGGCAGCGTCCAATATTAGACGAAGAAAGCTTCTGAGTTTCAGTTGTTTGCCACAAAGTTAGATTAACAAAGTTGTTTCGTTCCTGACGATGCCGATGCTTAGATTTTCCAGGGGCCGATTTAATCTGAATTGTTAATCTGATCTCAACATCTTACCACTAATTGGCATCTTGCGAAGGATTTATTCGGCTATTAACTAGACCTAGTTTAGCCGTATGCCAGTACTGAGACGCTATAAGACATGGACATTGGAATAATGGCGAGCCTAACCGTTGATTTAGCCTTTTAGGGTTTCGTAGTCAAACTAGGTACTACAATTATAGTTTTGGTCTTACGTCTGTCTGTTCTTTAAGTTCTGTCTGTCTGAATGCCACAATTATTTTACTGAGACATCATTAATTAATTCTGTAAACGGCTGATATTTACACAGTTAATGAGTCATAAAAGTGCGCATAAAATTGTAAGTTGTCTTTGAACAGAATTCTTTAAATATTTTTGTATGTAAAGGTAACATAACGTGATAAAATAGCCGTTTAATTTATCTTTTGCTAGCAAAATTAAGTTACTATCGTAATGTTTCAATTACACCATAAATAGTAGTAATTTCCGCTCGTCTTCTTTCCTCGCCGCTGTCAACTATGCTCTCCTTCAGACGTCGGCGATCGTAATTCACAATTATGTTTCTTTACATTTACATGATTCTATAGAGAGTTAAATAAAACTACTTAGTATACCTGTGGAGTGGCCATAGGGTTGTTCGCTTGCGTGTCGTTCTGCAATAAACAGCGCGTCTCCTGCACTGGCGTCAACGGGTTCAAAACAAAACTGTAACAAAAGAGAACAAAAATTAGTAGACTAGAATAACTACACTATTTTCTGTGAGGCACAAACTGGTAAGCGGTATTTTATTGCTGTTGATCTAGGTAGTCCAACAGCGTTCACTCTCGGACAAAAAAATTTAGGTAACTATGATTAGCGTCATGAACCTGGTTTGGTTTATCGTTCAAGTTTGTTGCAGTCCTAGATTATCTAGCAGGGGTTGCGTTGCGACACACACTCCAGATAAGTGGCTGATACAGAGGAAAGTAATATACAGAGGAAAGTAATCAATCACAACGGAAGAAACAAAACACTTAGCGAAATTCAAAAGACAACAATCAAATAACGGTATTAATTTCAATTTCATATACAGATGTCGGCCACTGGTGTTTTGTAAAAAGTAAGTCATACGCGTACTGTAATTACATTTTAAGTCTGCGATATCTTATTGTGTTTGCGCTATCCATTCCCAAGTGATGCCTAACGAAACGTTGAAGCTAACTGTTAATCTATTTATAATAGAAATGCTATACGCAGTGAGAGGCGTTAAAGCCATCAAACTTGAACGTTTCCGTTTACATTTAGATTTATGAGACTGTTAATTCTACCGGGAACCTAATTATCGAAGAAAATAAAGAGAGGCAACGTGATGCATTTCTAATTAACATAACAAATGCGAAAGTTTGAATTTCTGTTACTCAATCACGTTGTAGCCGCTGAACGGATTTAGTTAAATTTGGTGGATATAGATACGAGTAGTATATTTATGTACCGGGTTCACACATAAAAGTACTGGTATCTCAAAAAAAATTTCTGGAAAATTGGCTGTGAAATCTACTATTTTTCAGTCCTAGTATATATTTAAATATCCAAATGTTCAGCTTATCTCAATAACGTTTTCCATTCCCATCTAAAAAAATCTTCTACATCTATTAGAAAGATACCTTTCTTTTATAAAACGCAGACATATTATACTGGATCATTGCACCAGGAAGTCTATTTCTGCTAACCACAGGAGTCTTCATAGCGAAATGGACAACGAGAAACATTATGCGCATACCACAATAATTACATAGGTATGCTCTCCCACCGTAAAGAACCTGTATGTTTTCCAACAATTTCTTACCTAAATTCTATGGAATAGTAGAAATAAAACTCGGAAAGCTGGACTGGCAGAGACAAACAAAGAACAGCAAAGCAACCAGGTATTTTTTATTTACTTATACAGACTAACAATATTATGTGTACCATATTTCATGCAAATAACCTTTTCTTCTTATTTTTCGTTTTCTATATAAGAGTAGTAAAAGACAGAGTAAATGGATAAAAAATTAATTACTCTGACAAAGAGTACAAGAGTCTATTCTAGCTGTTCATGGGGGCTAGTAAATTAGGTTGGTAACAAATAATTCTCAAACATATTGAAATGTCTCATAGTTACTTCAAGTACGCAGTTACAACCACTACCAACAGCTAAGTAGTTACAAGATCTATAATTTTCTAGTCCTCACAAGCCACATTAAAGCATAGACCAGATGCATAGTAAAATTCTAATTTGTAGCGCTATAAAAGCTGTACCTACATCAATTAAACATGCAAGTTACAGAATGCCACGTACAGTCAGTGACAAAACACGCTGAACAATAAAAAAATCCGATTACCTTCATCATCTTAAACAGCTACCTTTGAACGCATCGTCACTTAACATCGGGTGTTTTGTATTGTAGTTAAGCGCTACCTTGTAAGTTGTAACGGAAACCCAAAAATTACTTGATCTTAAACAACAGGGAAATTAAGTAAGTCAGCTACTTTTGCCGCTGACTGTACCTATAGGAATGTGATAGCACGCATCTTTTTAATTCACCTGCAAGGGAAACTTGATCCGGCTAGACTAGATGACGAAAGATACTGCTTTTTAATGATCTAAAAGCTCTTCTTACACTATGATTATCTTCGTAGTTCTTAATTGAGGAGGCGCCGTCGTATGTAGGTATGGCTACTGGTATTAGTAATTGCACGACCAGAGGCAGCCACTCGTACATGCATTCAAATACATACATTAAGTAGTAAGTAGTTTTTATTATTCCATCTCAAACGATAACCGACTTACTTATCACAGTGCTTATTACAAAATTGATTTTACTTACGAATTAAAACACCATTGATTGTCCGAGTTACTCCTTTTGAAAGCTTTTATATACCGACTAGCTGTTTCACCCGCGTGGGCTACAGCTTTATGCATGCGAAATCTCAGCCCGATCGGTTTAAAATTGACAAAGTTTCATACAAACTTTCATCCCCTATTTTATCCCCTTGGGGGTAGAATTAATCAAAATCCTTTCTTAACGGATGCTTACGTCATAACATCTACCTGCATGCCAAATTTCAGCCCGATCCGTCCAATGGTTTGGGCTGTGCGTTGATAGATCACTATGTCAGTCAGTCAGTCACCTTTGAGTTATATATATTTACATTTATAGATAAATTCTAGCAAATTTTAAAAGTCAATTTGTTTTACTGACGAATTATATACGACAAAGGATATAATCAGTGCTTATTTTAGTTTTTATTTCAGCACGTTAACCTTGATTGATAGGCATTTAAATTAATAGAAACAGTAACGCAATAAGTAATATCTTCATAATCAAAATATTATTATAGAAGCAGATAGTATAGAAGTGGTTGGTGAAGTGATGATAATCTTGAATGGCGTAAAGTTGCAAGCAAAAGCTGTTTACTCCATCAATGGTAATTTCAATGACCTAGTTAGATTAAACCTGTAGGTATACAGTAGGTAAATTAAGTGGCTATGGCTGCAATTAGCGTACGATACCATCGATATTTAGTAAGTATTTAGCAAAGCTAGCGGACGGAAACCAACCAGTTATCAGGTTTGCATATCTTTTACACTAGGCAACGAAGATTTTCGGGTGCAGGTTCAATGAGACAGTTGAAGTTCAACTTCGTGTTTATGTTAAAACCTAATACTTTCTTAATCTGACATTTGAAAGTGTCCTATCTTTTGATTACGTTTTTTTACATCTTACGGTAGCTTTTGAAGTTTGCATCACGCTACGCCTGGACTGGGAAACTATGAGTCTATAAGTTAGATAGGTATATTGTGGTTACATGAATCATAGGTAGATTAATGTCGCCTACCACGAATTAAATTGGAATGGTAGTACCGTTGTTCACTTCGACTGCAGCTCTCAATCTCTGTGTTGATTTCCTAACTCCCTAACCAATTAAAAAATCTCTACTATTGATTCCGTATGCAACGATTCATAACTATCATTAAATTTCACGTAGGTGTCTACAAAATATTGGCTCTACACTGGCTGACAAATTACTCGCCTTTATATTATAAATGACCGTTTAGGTAGTTGTAAACATGAGAAGTTTTACAAAATACATTGATTGATGTATACTAACGGAGCCCTTAAACTAATGATATTGGATTCCACTTCGGTTTCAAAACTGGGATAATAAATCTTTCGAATCATGTTAGGGTTACATATTATACGAACTCGTCTACTGTTTGTTGAGTCAAAGAATAGTGTTTACTTTGATCTAGGAGGCAGACAAATGCATGTGTTACAAATTGTAGGTAATTTATAAATACGAGCTATTTACTCGACGGACTGCAATAATTTCGCGTTCGATAAATGAACACACATATCTTTATCTGATGCTACCTACGGCATCCGGTTGTTAGATAAGCATAAGCCTTATTTTACTAAACATTTAACGAATAATTAAGGCGTTATTTTTTAAATATAATATTCCTGTTACAAAGCGACGTAACTACTAAGCAATTAGTTGCAAGATAAATGGTACTCTAAGTACCTATTACTTGACATAAAAATTACACTACGACACATTTGCCACGGTAAAGACTATATAGGCTAACTTAATTAGATTTAAAATAAATGCAACAAGCCTCAACATAAGTACCTATACCAAACGTTGCTGAGCCCCAGACTAACTTTATTACTAAGGCATGTGATACTATATTGCTTTGACTCTGCTTGAAATCTTTAAATCGCCAATATTAAATGGTTAGACTGCTGCCGTTTCAAAGGTGGACTACACCGCGCACCGGTTTGCCTCAGGGCATATTGTGGGGATATGTGACGAGATGTCGCGTCACGTATTATGTAGATATTATTTAATAACCTATCGAAAGCTGGTTCTTCGCTCCGGGCAGACTTTATTAGCAAGTTGTTCATGACGTAAACCAAAAGGAGGTGTGATCGGATGACGTCTAAGATAAGCAAACATAATATATACTTTCTTTGCGTTTTAACGAATGCACTTCTCTATAAATTCAATGGAATTCAATCCAATTAATGTAGGTCACATATCACAATAGACTATTTTATATGAGATCATTAAATCATTAAATTTACGATTTGTTTCATCTATCCAGTCAAGATTTTAACAGTGTTATCCCAAAAGTTAAAAAGCATATGAATCGATCAAGTAACAGAAAACAATTATGCATTTATTACAACTTATACATACGGTAAAAGTCCCGTTCATACTTTTAATCATAAAATAACTATGCGATTTTACATTCAAACATAATTCAAGTTAATTAATGTTGGCAGGTAGCAAAGTAAGCTCAATAAAACCATCTATTTATCGCTAAACGGTCTAACTGTCAAGGTTTTACGCGGCTTATCATCCCGTTACGCTGCTTAATCCATTATACTTAAGTAACCTCGACAATTTACGATTATTATTATAACAAAATTGCTTAAAGCGTCAGCGGATTGCCATCTGAAAAGTCTGTTTGCCAGTTACATGCACTTGCCCAAACTCGTGAGCTGAGTCTGTCCGAGTTGGCGACTCTGCCAATGGGTAGTCGGCACGGGCGTATGAGGGCAGATACAATCGAGTTGGTGTCATTTGTTACTAACTTGGGTTAATCATTCGAATAAAATAAAATGATTTATCAAGTCGTATAATTCCAATTTATAATCGCGCACCGCTAACTTGCGCTACCATCAATGCAGCAGGCGCCAAGGCTTGCATGTACTTTTAAACTATATCATCAATCACGACCAGTGGAAATCTGTAACCAGCTCGTGAACCTTAATCTTCCATCGCACTCTATATTAGTACACTTTTAATAATATTTTGATAACTGAATCAACAAACTCTCGTAACGCTCTCATAGATGCAGAGTCCAGCATTATTTACAATTTCGACTGTTTTGTTTTCATAAGCGATCAATTAAACTGAATACAGCGTGTCTTAGAGATAACATCACTGTAGAAAGTCCATCTAGCGCGTCCAAAAACAATTTGAAACATTCTTAACAGTTACGGGGCATGTCGTTTTTGAGATTTTATCGATAGTATGACAGCATCAGATAGGAAGGTCGTGATCCTGCTGGGCGTTTTAGATATCTAATCCGTGATTCGAGTTGAATTTATCGTAGAGACAGAGCGGTACCGACGCTGGTTGCTTCCGAATACCGTATTGCCCGCGCGACTGACGACGGTGGCTCCGCAATGCCTGCAGTGAACAGTTACCGATTGTTAAAATCGCATCCGTCCCATTCTTTTGTCAGATCGCTATTTCTTTGGACAGATTGATTCTTGATACGTACCCGTGCAAGTACAATGCTTGATTAGAAGCGCGGGAAAGTTCCGTCTCGTAATTGAATACCGAATAGATTTTCGTTCGATCCCGTTCAAATTGATTTAGAGAAATCAAAGTAGCGTTGCAATAATGTTACACGGCTTGATTCGCCCTAATACTATTAGTTTTTTTGCAGAGCTCACGACAGCCACTGTAATGAGACATGACACAGACACAATGAGAATGTGAAGTGCGCATGTGTGTTCTAACACTTTCATGTACACTTGTTTGTTCACGCTTTTTTTGATGCTTGCACACAGATTCTGGGTTACAATGAACTGATGAATGGACTAAATCAAGACTTGACATCTTTACAATACTCCGATCACGAGAAAGCTAAAAAACAACCATTAATTTTTTTAACACTAGCTATTGTACTCTGGAGTCATAATTTCTCCTTAATGTACACAGTACAGTATTACTAACTAATTATTTGATATCAGCAATACCTAGAACATAATTGGCGAGAAAACTACATCAGCGTGTAAACAGTTATAAATCGTTATTAATCCTAATCCACTGGCAACACGAACATTCGAGCGTGGCGTTAAATAAAGATAAGTAAATTAACTTGAAACCGCCAATACCACATGCTTAAAAATAGATCGCGCTGGCAATAGTCCATAGAAGACGTATGCGATCACTTTTACTGTTATCCAATTTAGAGCACGACGAGGTCGGTTTCCGCTTTTACACGGTTTGTGGGTACGATGTAGAGACATTGTTATTAACCAAGAGCGTGTCATTGGAATGCCTGAACCGCGGAGGACGTGTGGCTGACTGACACACATACCTGGCGCGACCTTAGCAACCCAGCAGTCGCAGTCGGTCACTGCCGCACGCACGTACGCATTACTGCGACAGGGGATTTAAACTTAATGCAATTTCTGGAAACTATCCATTTATTTTTATTACCTCTTACGAGACGACGATGTGGTCGAATGTGGCACGCTACGCCTGGACAGGGAACTGGCTTTCAAGCGAAACTGTAGGAATACAACGACAGGTGCGCGGCGTGCGGTAGCCAGGCACTATAGAAAATGCCTTATCACAAAGCTATGGTTTCATCACGATGTTTTCCTTCGCCGAAAATAGGATCGCAAGTCGACGTCACTGCCACTGAGCTCCAATTCAATCCGTTTATTATACTTAACTAACAAGCTACACCAAATTATACATTGCCCGTACCATAATATATGTTTTATTACTGTTAACCCTATATATACGTTAATGTCCCCATAAAATCACTACTTTCTCGAGCCCTAAATTCTTGGTTCTTTCAGTACATCCAGTGCACGTCTCTATTATCAAGTGGCATCACACTTCGAGTATGACGCCTTGTGAATGGCCAATGATTAGTTCTAGAGGCACAGGTTATCTGATCTTTCGATGTATCGGCAGATGCACGTGGAGATCCACGTCACTCAATGCTATCTGAGACATTTGGGTTACGAGTATAAATACACTGATTCATTGTGATTCAATGAAGAGTCTTGATGTGATATTGATTGGACCATGCCAATTGTATTTATTCGGATTGAACAATGCGTGATTTGATTTAATCGGTTCAAGTTGAATAATTTGTTGATCAATCAGTAGTAACTACTCGTATCTGTATTCTAAATCAAGTTGCTAATTAGTTCTGATCATTGTACCTAAGTATAATGGTGACAAATATTAGCTGACAAAATGTAGTCACTTGCTTTTTCTTTATGCTCTTGAGACGTAAATACTTATTTTACTACATAAGTTCACAAAATTACTATTAAATCTTTCAATTAATCGAGGAGTAATGCTTATATAACCTATTCACTATCTTCTTATGACAATACCTGATGGCAAGGATCTTTAATAAAACTTAAAAAAAAAAAAAAAAAAACATTTTCATGTTTTTTCAATGTAAGAAAGCCCACACGTGGTTTCCTTTTATCAGAATAACTAGTCTTATGTGCTAATCTAGGTTATACTCGTAAGCTGTCTCCTTTCCAAATTTTACGCGTGAACAGGAAACACTCACTAAACACAAACTTTCGCAATATTACTCTGATTAGTTTGAGGTTTGCCTGTGTGAAATGATATGAAAAAATTGTCAATACATAAGGCTTGGTGATAAAAAGCGAAGTTGTTACCTGAAAGACGCTGCTTGGCAGTCCGGTTCCTCTCGACACCAGCCATGGCATTCATAGAGTGAAAGGTTCCGCACAGTGTAGTACGCGGTGCCAGGAAAGTCCACATCTGTTAGCTTCTCGAATGCCGTCCGACCTGAATACATATTTACAAATAATTTTACTCAGCCTTCGCAAATACATCCTAAAAAATTTACAACGTACCCTTTTTGTGAAGTGATTGGAGTAAAATAGTATATCATGAACTTGTGAATTTTTCGTGGTATTTCGTTAGATGTATCTACTTTTTATAGACTAGTAAGGAATATCTTTTAAAAACAACACAAACGAAATTTAAATAAATGAAGTTGTAGATCATAATTATTTTCATCAGGTCATTTATGTCATAGTTGTAAATTCAATACAAATTGTAACTTACTGAGCGCAACAGAAGCTTGCAGCAAGAAAAGCGCTAGCCGCGCTATGCGCAGCGTCTCGCCCCTCATGCCGACCAAGGCACCACCTGCAACAAGTGAAAAATATAGATAAAAAGTAATAAATATGTACTATATAAAAGAAACCTCTCAGAAAATAACTCCTAAGTGTGAAAATTTTTTTATACTTCTCTTTCTTGAGAATTTCATTGGACAAAATAAGAACACGATCTTCTATTGACAATATGACCCATAGCGCAAAGTTCATGCACCCAGAAAAAATATACAGAAATGTTTCGAGAAAGTTCGACAAAAACTATGCAGTACCAGATAAGTATTGGCAACTTCGAAAAGCGCAGCGTCCTAGTTACCCGAGTCGCGTACATTCACACGAACGATAGTATTGTAAAGTCGACAATGAATAAAATCGAAAGCTGGCCAATCGACGAATTGAGGTGTAAGCCATACGCGCGATATTATCTCTCATTCTCAACCGAACACCTGACTTTGGTGTTATTTATTGTAGCAGCCCACTCACGTACCGCAAATTACTCTCAATTCGGTTCTCTAATAACTTTATTGTAGCTTAATTGGATTAGAAAGAAAGACTGCATAAAAAATATATTACGTTAATTACATAGCGCGCTACATGAAGGGGGTCAGGCAGACAACAATCGCTGTACCTATAGATCCACGAAAGCTAATAGGAAAGTCAGTGACACGAATTTTCATTTACTTTTTTGCATTGCAATATCACTTTCACTAATCTTTTTATCAAGAAGAATGAATGACCGATTGTAAAATGTGAAAGTACAACATTGTTGTGCAGAAGGTACTCTCTGAGATGGCTGAAACCATTTTGTATACATGTTCAATGATTCGGACGACTTTCAATCAATTCATAACATTTCTGCATGGATGGCCAAGATGTAAATTTAAATTGAGTGTCATAAATGTATTCACATATTTTTTCGTGTCAATTGAAGCAATCAAAGAAAGTAAAGTTGCACCGACTGCTGCGAGTAGTGAACATTAAATTCATTAAATAAATTGCACTTTGGGCGTACCGCTATTTTAATTTGGGTTGCTTTCTCAAGAGACATTCGGTCAAAAGTTACTTATTTGGAAATCCGGTTGGTTCGACATCATCAGGGAAATATTGATCGTGTTCATGTCGCTAAGGGCTATTGAAATGTATCAGCCCACAAGTTTCGACTTTTAGATTAATTTTTAAGAGAACGATGAAATTGGATTATTCATCTTACAAATGAAGCCGTCAGCACGTTATTTATTCGTTTCATTTATTTTAAACACTCTCACAAATTCACAAGGGGAAAAGAATACGAGAACTACTCATGTTTTATACCTATGTAAATCACAAAATAAGTTTTGAAAGCTTCGATCCATACTAAGGGTAGTTAATATAGCACATTACCATATCATTCAGTTCTCCGACTTTCTTTTCCAGTACTAATTTCCTCACTAACTGACCACAAACGAACTGTCTTGTGGTTAGCACAATTTGGTTATAAGGTTAATGTATATCTTAACCACACACTGTAAAGTGCGGAAGAACACTTTAGCCTCCTTAAAGCAATCGTTGATTATGTAGGTAGTAGGTAGGTATGTATTGTACATGCCATATAAAACTGCGAAAATGTGTTTGTTGGTTTGTCCTTCTTTCACGCAGCAAAAAAGCAATAAATCGAGAAAAAAAATGCAAAGAGATGAGAGTTTTTAGGTAGGTGACATAGATGTGGAAAATGCATGGTTCTTGTGGGAATCGCTATACTTGGTTGAAACCGTGGGGCGCATCTAGTATCTTATATGAATAGAAAAGTTGTAGGTGCCTCTCCCTAAACTGTTAAGGTAAGAGGTCAGAGTGTGTCAAAGCTTATGTTAAACAAAGCAGTTATTTTATCATAACTAACATCATACCTTTCTCTAAACAGTAAACTGTCAGATTCAAATTCGATTGTATCGTTACAAGTTGACACGAATGCTAATAGGAAACCTTTGGATACAAACTCAGTGACATTCCACCGTGCTTCTAAAAGGAGTACGGGTTAAGGCTTTAGCCATTGTCTTGACATTTCACAGCTCGCATAGCTGAATATGGTGAAACAACGGAAGGAGCCTGCGCTACAGTTACTCCTAACACCACAAAGATACCTTTAACCGAGAAAACCTTACAGCGGAACATTGCTCCAATCTTGGTGATTTTGCACACAATATACCATAATAATTTACTGGTGTTTGTTCTCATTGTGGTACAATAGCGGCTCGTACACTCCATAATTTCTATAAACATTGTTACTTAACTATGCATATATATATATGATAAAGTGAATTAGAAATATGATATATACTATACGTAAGTTTTAGTAATAGTGTTCTTCTTTCGTATAAGCTAGTGCTCAACTCTCTTCTCGAAGATTTCAGGCCGCCTGAAGGCTTCTGATATGGCTTTATAATTAACGGCCGCGATTGACGGCTTATCGTGTCCTCCTTATCACGGTAGCGCTGAGTTCAAAATGCGTTAAAACGGTCACCCATCCTAGTGATGGCCGCGCTGAGTGTTGCTTAACTTAGTTGATCAGTTATGACTGACCGGACCAGCTATGCTACGAGGGCTACAACAGACAATGGACAAATATTTCTATGCAACGGACCTAAGCTACGTAGTAGCGTTAACATAAAACATACGTCAAACTAGCCTAGCAGACACAAGTGCGTTGATCACGTGACGTGTATGTCACCGTAATGATCATGCAGTGGTAATGATGACAACAGTTATGTCACGATGCGCAGAGCGTGGCGCGGCGGAGCAGCGGGCGCAACCACCGTGCTATGCGCTCAGAAATTGCCCAATTTAACGGTGAACCACGGGCCAAAGGAAACTTTATTAGAAATGTGGATAGAAACAGTACCTTTGTACTATTTTATGTTACCTTATTTACGTACAATATTAAAAAAATCTGTATGTGTGTGTTCGTGATTCTTCTATTCCGTTAGGAAATTTGGCGTGGAGATATAGTTTGAAGCCTGACAAAGGACGTAGAATACACTTTTTATCGCGATAAACTACGCGAGTGATAACGCGTGGAGCAACTAGTTTTTTTTATATAAATGTTATATGATTGTTAGAAAATCTTTGGTTAGGTATACTTATTTAATAAACGCACATTTATTTCAAAAATTAGGAGTAGAAAATAATTACATATCACTTAATAAAAACGCGAACTAAAGAAGGGCCGGGCCATTGCATTATTTTCAAGCAACAAAACTGCATAAGTAATTTCCTCTGCAAAACAGGTTAAGTAGTTTAAATATATTACAAGATTAAAGCGATTAACTTAGATATAATCGTGGTTAACCTCGCTTAATATAACTCGAATGCGCACTAGAAGCACTCAGCAAAATTACAAATGGTTTCTAAGATGCGACAGTTCTCGGAAAATGCAGATAAGAGCTGTAAATAAGCAGTATCTCCTACCATTAGCTCGCTTTATGAGTTCTAATGAGGCTGTAGAAACGTTGAGGCCTTATAAATATTTTTGTTTAGATTGCACTATGAAATACATAGGTACCAAACAAGAAACAACAGCTTACTAAAATTCGAGTACATACTATGAATGTTACTAAAATGTAAAATCGAAAAGTTATTGACAAAAATCAACAAAAAGAATACGCGTCGACTTGAAAACCTCGTTAGCTGAAAACTTTTCCATTAGAAAAAAAATGTTGCAGGGAAAGAATATTAAAAAAAAAAGATAAATAGCTCTGGCGGATTGCCACTAATGCTAACGACCTTGTTTTAGTGCGTTATTTTCACATTTTATTTAGTAGGTAATAAGCTGTTGTTCCTGCCACATTGATTCGCTTTTGCATATGTTAAAACATAGAGAGGTGTCTATGTCGTTAGTCGATTGTTCAGGAGTCCTTGGACTCATTTATAACTGTATCACACTTTTATGTCCATAAATAAATATTTGATTTGATTTGATAGAATGCTGAAGATTCTTTCAGCAGTCTTGATTTGAGTTTTTTTTCCTTCTGTGTAGAGTTTCACCACAAATCATGTGATGTTAAGAGATGGGTGATTCTGTCAGAACACACCGTGGTGCTTGACGAGTTGACGACAGATTGACAAAATCTGTTATTAATCCCATAAAAAAGATAAAAGAAACTTCTACATTTCAATGAAATTACCGCTTTCATGATTTTCACATCATCGTAATATGTAAATTGGAATGGTAACATGGGCCTACACAGCTTTGTATTCCCATGATGTGGCGCCGCGCCGCTCTGTTCAGATTAGTGGTTACAGCACATGCATTGCAGCTAGTTTTAATATCCCCCACAATTATCCATAAGATATACGCACAAAGAAATTATAGTTTTCATTTCCTGTTAGTACTATATCAAACCTGTGTTTATGTGAATGCTCATTGTTGAATAATAAAGAGATTCACACAATAAAATAGTCGAGGAAACAATTCGCTATCAAATGGTTATTTGTTGTGAAAATCTCTATCAGTATGATTGCTATGTAGACCTTATTTCTTATACCGTTGTGATTGCCTTACCCTGCCTACTGCATGCACTTGTGGAAAGTAAAACGGTGCTCAAGTGGAGTAAAATTCGTTCTAAACAGTGTTAAACGTTGCTTTACTACCCACCTACGGACAAAACAAAATGCCTAGCTTCATTAGATACTGTACAAAGCAATGATTTAGCGCCATCACTACACAGGCAATTTGTAAAACCGTGAAAGCTACAAGCTGTCGGATGTCAAATCATTCAATCGCATGAGCAATTTACTGTCGTTAAATGAAGAATGTTGTGACCATCAAGAAGGTTGAAGAAAGCGGCCATGACCTAAAGGCAGTATTTGTCAAATCATGGTCCTAACCTGAACTGACCAGTCATCGGTAGAGCCGCTAGTCGACACAGACAATAAATGGCTTAATTGTCCAACGATGACGTTTACAGATTGAAAATTTGGAAGCCGGTTATTAAATATGATGACGTGATTATGGTAACATTTGAATTATTTTTCATTAGAATAGGAAGTTTTAAAACAAGCAACAATAAAAAAAAGTTCATAAAAATCCGGTAAATGGATTCAGATTCTGGATGCCTTCGTAACCTAAAGTAAATAATACAACAAGTAAGTCTCAACAGACAAGCGCAGTAGGTAAGTACTAACTACCAAGAAATTACGGTAACATTGAGATCTTTGAAGACGGCGCGCGGGCGCCGGGGTCAGAGGTGCAACCGCACGTGTCCGCCTACGTAGTGTCAGGTTGTGCGATCACAAGAATAGACAACGAAGCAGATGAGCAACTCGTTTGGTTAGGTACGGCTTAACTTACTCCGATGGCTCAGTGACCCAAAGTGTGTCTTGGCCTCCGAAACGAGAGAGCGCCACTCCTCCCTGAGCGATGTCAGCCCAGTTCAGAGTCTGGACTTTATGTAGGTCCGCATCCACCGCGTCCTTACAGCGGTATCTAGGGCGTCCGACCTGCCTACGGCCATTCGGTCGTCCCAAATAAGAACGCTTTGCCGCCCAATTCTCCCCCATGCGCACTACGTGGCCAAGTCAACGCAGTCAGTGCGATTTAATTTCACCGACCACATTGGGCTCGCTCACTAGGTCCGGCAAGATAATCTACAATTTGGCAAGTATAGCCGAATATTAGTTTTTATATAAGTCGATGGTGTGAATATATTTCCTCTCTATCAAATCATTGTACATGCACTTAATTTAACGATTCGACCCAGCACAAGTCTTAGAATCTAGGTAAGGACTTATTTGCAGCAAGTACGAGTATACATGTATGTTACGGCAGTATAAAAGATATCTGATGTCGGAACGGGGGTTAAGTGCATGTTTCTACCTGACCAGCTTGTAGGAAATAACTGTCGAGCACGATTGCGTACATAGATCTGTCTAGTTAGATCCTAAAGTTACCCTCTAACTGATTTAATGAATGCAAAGGGTTCAATTTTTGTTTGTTTGGATAAATTGTACCTACACTAACTTCGTAATGAGTTAAACATGTACGAACGTGCATACATCAAAATTAAAAATAATATCGAAGCAGCTTAGCATCTAGACATGTGACCCGTAGATCATAAGTTCGAATCTTACAATGAACTTGAGCTGTCGATGAATAACATCGTGATGAAATAGATAGGGCATTGTCTAGTTATCGCCTGCCTAGCTACAACTCTATCAAAGTTTCAATGTGTTCCGGCAGCCTCACTTAAGAGCCAATACACAGGCGTAATGAGGCATCCTCTTCTACCACGTCGTCACTTAACATCAGATGTTTTGTGGTCAAACGCTAACCCTGTATATAAAACGGAACAGTTTGATAAAGAAAACCTCTATCATCTTTAATCTCGTTTCTGTTAAAAGCTACGATGCCGCTAAACTGGAGCACAAAATCCTTTTGTGTTTACGACTTTAACAGATAGTCCGATACAAATCCGTATGTCACAATCAAGTAGCCGTCACAATGAGGCGAACTTGACCGAGCGCTAACGGTACCGGTACCGATGCGAGACAATGCGTGCGCCCGCGCCGCTACCCACTGCACACTAATCTGTGGCGGCGACAGGTTGTGCTCGCCTGACCCAATTATACAACTGGGCTATATTCTTTAGAATGCGTGTGAAATTCGTATGCTTTCACGCGTGCGAATCAACTCGCGCTGGTTTTTGGATATTCCCATGACACACGGTCAGTTGTTAATGTTCTGTGGCAAATAAACTTGTTTGTTTATTTCATTGTTAATGACGAACTTTTTTGGCCTTACATCCGGCTCCTATATATAACAGCTTTTAATTGTTATCTCTCTCTCTCAAATAAGTAACGTGAATCATTATTCTACGCTCAATTTCTCTTTAGTGCCTTTATATAGAATATTGGTAGATACAAAAATAGTTGGTTCAAGATAAAGCCGCCATAAAAATCTTTATCTACATTCCAGTAGAGATTTACGATGAACTGTTCCAATAATATCTCACCAAAGACGCATAATTACTTGCAGAAACTAGAGAGTGGTTAAAAATATAGTAGTTACAATTATCCCGACTTTTGGCGTCTATAAATTTGTAGAGACTAGCGTCAAAGGCTACTAGCATCTTTGTATCACATTTGAAGGTTCTATACAGACCAGTTACTGCGTGTTTATTGACTACGTTCGATGTGTAACATAATGTATGGACTATACCTATATGCAAGTCCAAACGTTGTCAACTTATCACTATCTTTAGATGGCAAACTACAAGTGCATGCTTCTTGAAAAATGTGGTGCGTTTCGCAAGTGGAGCATGCAGTGAGTTGGTACATCTGTCTCAGTGGACACTTACATTGAATATTTTTAGTGATTCTTCTTATTCTGTCAATAGGTACTAATCATGCATATTTTACAGTCATCACTACAAAAACACTTTTATTTACAAGTGCAGTGTATTTCGCACGCTAAGTGGGTAGTGACTGTAGTAAGTGGGTTTGTCAGGGGATACTTACGTTAAATATTTTTAGTATCTACATCTTTTTATTATTTTAATACCATGCATTTACATTTTCTTTACAGTCATGAAAAGCTTACGAAATGATGCAAGTAACAAGTCTTTAGTGACTCAGCGCTCTAGGAGTGAGAACACAACTGTGCATGTGGATCTGGAAATACCTGGGATGGTATGCAACTATGCAAAGTCCTATCCTGTCTGAGCCTTGACGATGTCTTCTTTTAGAAACGACCAACCCAGAAGGCCCAAGACTCAGTTGACTCATTAAAAGAAATGACTGGACAACGTCTAATGATATTTCATTAACGATGATGAGAGTTTTTACTCATAGTAGGTATTGTATTTGAATGTTGAATCTAGTTTTTAAAATAAATGTGTCATCTGTCAAACAAAAATTTCCAATTTTATTGTAGCTATATAGGTATACTTTTCGAGGCACGGTCTACCTTCATCGATAAAAGCACTCTAGTTTCAGTCAAAGGTGTTGTGTTTAATTAATCCTTTCTCACACGCACCGGATGATAATAAATGCAATGTCGTTAGAAAGCCTCGGGCGACTATGATTGAGAAATATCGATAGGAACTATGAAAACGGACTAACATTTTCGACTTTATATTCAAAGAGTTATGTCGCACTTTCCTTGAAAGTTAGAGAAATGCCAATTTACTGAGAGCCGGTCGTCGCGTAAGGCAGTGAAGTTATTGTGGCTTTAAACCAGTCATTTTATGGACGCAATGTCGCAGAAACACATTGGAGGTCATCTGCGCCTCGCACGAAAGATAATTATATATTTGAGGCAAAGAAGCTTCGTGCTGTTGGTGCACTTCGTTTAATGATGTATTTGCGCACTTCTGTGCCGCTTTCGCAGCGGATATTAGCTAGCTTCTTGTACTTATCTGTTCCTGAGATTTTCTACAGTAGTTAGTACATGTTTATTTACTGTTGAATATGATAAATGTACCTGTACATAAATTTGTATAATAACTCCACTTCTACAGTTTAGTAAATAAAATATCAAATAGTACAGATCCGCATTGGATAGTAATTCTACTTCATACATAAATGCATGTGATGCACTTAAGTATGTGTCGTACGACCTAGCTACCCCCTAATTTAACCAATTTTTTTGATGAAGATAAAAGTCATTGTTTATTTAAATTCAGGCAAGAAAATTGAAACTTCAGCCAGTTTTAAAGGGATTTACCATAAAACCAGTGTTATTTCCACATAACTTGGTTTTTATTACATACTAGCTGCGCCCCGCGGTTTCACCCGCGTGGAATTCACTTTAAAGCGATAAAAAGTATCCTATGTCATTCTCCAGGGCTTGAACTATCTCTGTACCAAATTTCATTTAAATCGATTCAGTAGTTTAGGCGTGAAAGCGTAACAGATAGACAGACAGATAGACAGAGTTACTTTCTATATAAAGTAGTATTTTATTTAAAACTCCACGAATGCTAAAGATACAATGAATAAACACTGCAATCCGAAGACATCTTTTATTTAACAAAGACAGCGAAGAGAATAAACGAACAAAACGTCCGTAACTATATGTAAATGTATGCTCTAACAGACACTGAATCGGACAATATAGCTTTCTGCAGAACACGAGACACTAACAAGGAAGCAGGGGCTAGTCTGGCATCTGAGCGAGGATGCCGCAAAGCGAGTCACGCGTGCTTCTAAACTAGAAATGCTAGACCTAATGAGAATGTTAATGACCCATTCAGAACGGTTGAACACTAATGAAACGACACCTAGACAAACTGAACATAATGAAGCCGCTGATAAAGCCGTACTTTGAAATCAAAGTCAAAGTCAATTATTTTTATTCAAAAGAATACATAATATGATCACTTTAAAACGTCAAACTTAAAACTAGCTGCACCTATTCCAACCTCCTTACGCCGGCATAAGAACAGGCAAGAAACGCCCGGCAGGTAATGTTTTGGGTGCGATCATTTTTACAATTTTATTTTTACTTCTATTGATTGAATTGGAGCAAGTTCACTAAAATCCCAAGTTTTTTGTCATCTAAATAGTCCGATATTTTATAATGAACTTTAATAAAAAGATTTATCTTGGTTGGTTGTCCACATTGGGTTATGTGCCTACACTCTTTGACTGTATTATAATTACTAATCATACGGTAAATTATCACACATACAACGGTATTATTGGTAGCGGTAATTACTAACGTACTAACGCATTAGCAGACCTCACCAATTATGAAATTAGTCATAATATCGGTTTTATACCAGGTTAATTTTACAACAGAATTCATTCTTTGCTTGCGAGAATTCCCTTGACCCCAGGCTAACATTGAGCGCTAGAGTGCTTGTCACTCATGCTTACAGAATTTGCTATGTTAGATCTCAATAGCCATGTATTTGCCTACAGAGGAAGCCTATTAGCTGTCAAGCCGTCTACGTTTGCTTAGTGTTGTCTACAAATAATGGTGAAAATGTGAAATGGCTCTATAGCTTCGCTATATACGATAGAGGCTTCTTTCATCTGTCAATCTTACTTTATTCCAACCACCATCTAGCCAATAAATGCACAATAGACATTCCTCATAAATATTCGGACAATTGTGTTGGTCAGTTCATTTCATTTTTATAGTCCATTCTATTGTTTGCTGAATTCACTTTCTCTTAAAATATATATAAGGTATTCAGCAAACATCTATGTCTGTTTTCTTTTCGATCAATCTTTCTATGGAACAAATGAATCACCTGTGCAAATTCAATGACAATAAATCATGTGATCAATGAGAGCCGTGGTTTGCCACCCACGTAGTTTCTTGTAAACGACCATTTAAAGTATAACTGGTATAAATTGTGCAGTTCTCTATTTTAACTCTAGGATTATTTGTGAGGAGGCCTTTTTATAATAGTTTATTGAGTTCCGTGCAATGTTATCTCGCTCGAGTTCAAACAGAACACTTGACAGGGCAAAAAGAGCGGACTGTGCAAGTTCACAGGCGTCCCACGGACGAGTCATTGTTGCTCCCATATGAACCAGACTGTCACTAAGGTAATAAAATTTATATTTTCATCACAGAAATGTCCACAAAACAAAAAAAAAATTGCGCCTACATCTCTGGTGGCTTAATATATTTCTTCTTTACTAATTTATTTTTAAGGGTATTAATGAATTAGAAAGTTGAAAGAACATAATACTCGTAAGTTCATACGATTTCATCAGTAATACGAATGAGTACAATAAATTGTACTTAAACTTACCCGTTCAACGTATAAAGTAGGTTGTATCTTCTATTCAGGACCCAAATCCTGTAACAAATGATAATTTTATATTAAAACCAGTACACTGACCTACTGGAGAAAGGCTCTTTTACACACGCTACCACATAAACAACATAATGTAAACACGAGCAGAAAGTGTTAGATCTCAATTAGCAGCATATTTTATGTGGTAGTACCGTTAAAGGCTGTGATATTTGCTGAATGAAACATCACAGCAATTGGTGCAAAAGTCAACACGAACACTTTCTACGTTCTAAATTAAGCTGTCAGTAGTAAAAAGTATCGGACAAATGAGATTAATAAACAAATCGTTTGTAAACGGTCGTGTTTCATCATTAATATTCATGTAAGGTAGCGACAGAAATCTGCTTGTTATTTATTTGCTAAGATTGCAGGCTCTACAGGCACCAGACGTCCTTTAAGATTGAGAGCTTCGTTTATTTATGTACGAATTTTAATAATAAGTAGAAATATGTACGTAGTCCATTTAAAATGGCATTGTATTGAACGCCCAACGCTCAAAAATACTTTTCATTTTTAGCATTTTCACTAAGGCTTGCGTCAATAAATTAAGGTTTCCAAGATATTGGTTCAGTTTCTTGTTTCCAGGCGATGCTTATGAACACTTTAGTGTCTTTTTGTGATGTCCATAGTTCATTTTGTCTTACTAACAGTGCTTTCTTCTACGTTTTTGTTGACTTCATAATACCCAGAGAACCGGTAAGAAACAATTCAGAAATTTTGAAGAAGCATTCTCAAATATATATAAAGACCGGATATTTATCAGTTTTAGTACAAATAGTATAACGGCAGTTGACCAAACACGGAGAGATACTAATTTCCCAAAACGATGTTTCGTCCGGAAATCGTAGCCAGGCATTCATCGTTTATTTTGAAGTAAAGTTTGGCTTGAACACTCGGCTTTATATAGCTTTTTTATGGGTTTTTTTTACACTTTAGCCAGAATGAATGTAGCTCTCTCCCTATTAATAGTAATAAGACATTCATAGAATTTGAATCTGACCCGTGACTTTCAGCTCGCTAGTATGCGAATATTAACACTCTATTAATCACTTATGGGCAAGTGAAATCTGTATAGCATCTTAAAAGACTTTCAATTAGTTTAAAGTCACGATATGACATTATAATTCAAATTAAATTTGTTCTATCAATTAGAAAGGAAAGTGGGATGTAATAGACTGAAATGGAATGTGGTATATACACAATGTTTTGTAACAAATGAGTTTGTTTGATCGAAAACAAAAAAACATCATTATTATCATGAGTCGATTTCGTAGCATGCATATTTAAATATTTTAAATTAATATCGGTAGCAAAATGCCGCACAGCTTTATGAAAAATGTATCATATAACTATGAGTCTAATGATCTATTCTATCTACTAACGCCTAGAGTACAGATTTATTTGAATGTGTACAGACAACTTATAATTTAGGTTTTTTAATTTCCATAGTTCATTGCTTGTAGTGTTGTGGTAGTGATGTCATCCACATTTCTTAAAACCTTATACATATAACGTCATCGCGTTATTTAGAACAATACCGTTTAAGAGACCTACCTTAAAAATACTGTTTGATTTATAGCAGAAATGACATTATTTTATTCAAATCACCTCATAAGCATACATTATGGAACCAATGACATTAATCTAATTTGAATAAGCAAATAAAATGAACTGAGTTTTGGAGTTATTAAACTGACCAATAGTAGTAATAACGGAATTTAGATAATACCTAGCTGTTTTCTAGTGTCCTCTTTTAATTCAAGAATAGATTTAAATTACCTGCCAGTCGTTTCTTGCCCGTTCTTTTTCTGGTGTAAAGAGATCGGAAAATAAATAGCTATTTATAAGTTTGATGTTTTAAAATGTTGATAATATTTTACAGTAAACATAAAATCAATTTTATGTTTACTGTAAAATATTATTCAAACACTGCTACTCCTTTGCATACGGGTAGAACCAGTTCCTAGGTGGAACTTATTTTAAATATTATTGATATCCTCCACTTTAATTTGAATGGTTCACTTTAACTCAGCAGTTAATTTTATTATTAAATATAGCCATGTAAGCAGTACTGTTTAGTATAAATCGAGACGCTCTTGTGTAATGCTTGTTAAGACACTCGTAATTTCTAGCCTACCTCAAGACGAGATACGTTCCTGGATAAACGTGCGCCAGAGCAAGCATCGTAAATAAACCACGACACGGCACGATTTGCCTTTTTCTCCGTAGCAGCTTAGAAAATAGAGTTGGTCGAGGTACAATACCGACGCCGCGGGGGCGTTCGTGCTCCGCGGGAAAATAAAAGGCGAATTTCGCATTGGGAATGGTGCCTAGTGCCTACCTATCGAGTTGGAGTCCAGTCGGTCCCTTTATCCGCAGCTGATCGCACTAGACAACGTGGTGGGTGCGGATGGCGCGAGGGACGGGGTGCGCGGCAGAGCGGCGGGGAGGAAAGGGGCGCATGACCGCGCAGGGCGCAATGACCTTGCGCGTGCATTCCACCCGCTTTCGAACACTCCCGCCGGCTCCAGCCTTTCCCGGCTATTCTAGCCTCCATTAAATTACCTACCAGGGAACACCGCAAACGTATCTCGCGCATTGTCCGAGTAACTCACAATGCCGCCATATATTCAATAGAGCTATTAGTGTGATAACGTGGATCATACACTGTAATAAATTACTTTTTGCAAACATTATTCAGATATATGGCATATGTTCCGCGATAGTTTTATTAATATCTCGGTGGTCTCTTGCAAGACACAGTAATAAACTCACATAACTTTATATTATGACACATCAATTCTAAAGATAATGTCTTTCAGCAAAGCGAGACATCTACAAAATAAAACAAGGAGTAATACTTTGAAACCTGCTCTATCGATAACTTGCCATCCATTACGCAAGATGTACGGTAGCAGAACATGTTCTTGAGTGCAAACTCAAACACTCTAATATCTGGCCTAGCCTCAATAGAACTGGGTTAATAACCTTTGAGAAAACAAACGAAAACGTGCATAGTGAAGCAAACACGCTAAACAAATAAAGCTTTTAAAAATAATATATAAAAATCTTTTAGTTCAACATTGTATCTAATCTGACATTGACCTACATTCACGTGTTTATCCTTTTTCAAGTGCATCCTGGCATCATAAATAACATTAGAAAAGACATAATGCCTTTCAAGCGTGTATCATAAAATCTCAAACTTATTCTGTAAATGAAGACTATCGCACGCAACTGAAGTCAAAGTTCACACAGAATGCATAAATCTCAAAAGCACTGCTGACAAACACCATGGAGCCGTGTGCTAGAAACAGCTTCGTTAAAGTTCAAGCAAATTGGCACCTAAACTAACGGGCTCCGTATCAAATAATCGGAAAACCACGGGTTTGCGTCACAGACACCGTTCGGAGAGACTCCAAATTGGTATGAAACCTACGCCGATGGACGAAATGTCCACGCAGCGTAACATAACACACCTAACGAGACCGTTCCTTTTGTTTGCTGAGCAGGCCTACGCAAACTTCAACTTCTTCGACTTTGAGTGCACAGTGAAATCACCGATCTCGGTCGCGGCTATGTATTTGCTTTTACTGGTGCATTTCTGTTCAGTTGATAATGTTAGCTTCAATCTGGTCGTCTCGGCTTTATTGAATAGCTTCATCAGATCAAGAATTATTAAATTTAAGTCTATATACCTACGATGAAATTAAAATTTATTTTTCAAAATTACATATAATAATGCTATTTTCATTGTTATTGTCCTCACCTGTAAATACTTACTGTGACATTTGGTTCTACGTATCAAATAAAAAATTGTGATTTGAGAATGTATACATGTACATTGTGTTGGCGAGCTAATTAAAAGATAAATGAACGTCTAGAGGTTAAAGTTATTATATTCAAGTAAGAGTTATATTCAGCTGTTATCTCAAGTAATCATATTTTTTTGTAAACGTCTCCCAGCAATGCAGAATGCAAAAAAAAAACTCGGCAACACTTAAATAAAAAAGCAGCATGATTTTATGTAATGTAGCCCAATAAAAAGATACAAACCTGAAAGTGGATTGCATACAAATGTGCATTTATGTGAGCAAATCCGGGACCTTTCTACATCTAAATGAACCTTCTCGAACGCGGCTGCAGTTTCACTCACACAAGTTTTAAATCGATTGACTTTGCTAATAAATATTAACGTGAAACAAGGTATTTACAATTTGCTCAGACATGTATGTAATCAATAATTCTCGGTAGCTCAACTAGAATCAACGTAAAAAACAATATGATGATAGTTTTACGATTTTGATGTGAGTTTTTTATATTACAGTATTTCTCCGAGATGGTTCTTAGTTCGTAGAAAAGTAATTACCATCATGCAGGACAGCTCAAAAGAGGGCGAAGAAGTTGTAGTTCTAAAAGGAGAACTCCAAAAAATAGCTAAGTTTATAATTGGAGATTCTCTGCATTCTTTTAACTCTCTTGTGGAAAAATACAAAAGAGTGAAATACAAATATCTTGTTGCGCTAAAATTATTCTAACTCGATTATAATAATAACTAGAGAGAGAGAGCAGCAAATTACAATCACGTAAAAGCCGTGTTCCACTAATTCGCAATCTCTCAGACCTCAGACTGATATTGAACTTGGAGCTGGTTGCAAGCTCAAAGCAAGATAATGAGAATACTGAAAGCAACCGGTCTCCATTACGTCAATTACGTATCGCATATAATTGCTAGGCCAGACCTTGGTTAGACCCGTCGGGCCTTATTTAGAGCTGTATTGCATAAGCTATGACGCTATTTTTATAAACATACTTTATATGCACACATGATTTGTTGGTTCTTTACTCGTTGTTACACTTATAAACGTTCCGGGTATCCATACTTTAACATTATATATGCGACAGTAACTCTCTGTCTGTTTGTTGCCTTTTGACGCCTAAGCTACTGACCTGATCTTGATGAAATTTGTCGTGGAGATAGTTTGGACCCAAGGAACACCTTGCCGGCGTCTTTGTTTCCCGATAGGTATAATTTGGGAGCCTTCGAGTCAAGAGTGAATAGGTATCTTCTAAGCATGCTCATCATCGACCTCGTCATCACTTACCATAAGATGAGACTGTGGTCAAATGCTTGCCTATCTCTTATAAAAAAAAGGAAGGAAAAGAAAATACTTTTTTTAAACTGTAGTCCACGCCGCTCAAAATGCTTGTTACAGCTAGTAAAACATACGCATTTAATTTGGTATATACACATGTACATTAAAAAAACGTACACGTAGCACGTAGGCCAATTTTGAACTTCCCAATTAACTCTATCTCTTGCTTTCTTATACGGCGGACTTCAAGAACTACATTCAAGAAGCGATAATTTTAACTCCATAACAACAATGTTAATAGCAGTGAAAACTGATTGTCTAACATTTTGTTTTGCAACGCGTAGTGCCAACTTTGTATAGAACCTGACAGCGAATACTCTCTCCCACAAACCTCACACGCATTTAAAGTTACGTTGTATAGCTATAGAATTTTATGCATTGATTAAGAATGTCAAGAAATTGTATGGTCTACAAGTTTTTATGTTATTAAATTTGCTTATGTGGAAAACTTTAAGGAATTATTTGCTGTCAACAATTTTATCACGCTATTTAGTAATGTAACTGGAAAACATAGTCAATTTCTGTTAAAGGCCAATTCTCGATGCTTCCAAAAAAGATCGTTAAAAAGACGGTAAGTAGGAAGGAGGTTGTAATAGGTAGAACATTCAGTAACCCATACCTCCTTTTAATTTTTCACCGCATCAGGCTCCACAAAAAAAAACAATATTTAATACAAGTTAGAAAAAAGCAAACTCTGTTGGTTCCGTTGTTAATTTCCTCTGCAAGCAATTAGCAGTAGTGCGACGTAACCGTTATCTGTACATTCCCGCGACTGTAAAACTGTTCCGATGCTAATCCCTGGGAAACAATCTTTGTGAACTTCTTACTTATGCAGTTACGAAAAAATGTAGGCGCTGTGCTATCGCCAGTTGTTCAATGCTATTCGCGTGAACATCAAAAAGAACTAGAATGTTTTGAAAAAAAAATGTAGTGTTTGTAAATATAAAATTGAATTACGGACGCGAAATTAGAAAAACTAAGTCTTTCTTTAGAACATACTCGTATGTCGTTATTAAAGTTTTTAAGCTTCAAATATTTATTTTACGATTGTTTAGTCAGAAATTGGTCTTAGTTAGACTGATTCTCATTTTTAAATTCCTTCATTATTGAATCCATTCTCTCCCCGCTTTCTATTTCACTTATGTAAAATACAAGTAGAATGAGAAGAGAGAGAGAGAGCGGGATTATAGATAACTACGTACTAGGCAGTTTTTTAAATGTGTTTGTTTCTTCCTATTTGACATTAATTTTTTTTGTGGCAGTGAATATTTCTAGAACTTATATACGTCCCTAATAATAAATTTAACATATGATTGACAATTACATAGTAGTTTCTTTATCACGATATGATAAATGAATTCTAGGTGCAAAGACATAACACTTTGAAGTGGTTCTTAAAGAGTGAAATACTGGTTTTGTACGTTATCTATTTTATTTAGTTTACATGAAACCAAACCCGTCATCGTAAAATTATATAAAGCATAACGGTGTCTAGGTCATTACGATAAAATCTTTATATAAATATAAATCGCACTTGTATGACAATAAAAACAGTTATAACGCCGCAGTAAGAACGCTATAATGTGTCCGCTTTGCATTTCTTTTTTAACTCCTCATTAACTGCTTCGGATGAGTACTTGAGACAAAAACTTCATTGGTATTAATGACTTAACTCGGGACTTTATTGCTTACTTACCCTGTTCACTAATGATCGCCATGTAGCGGCCGTATATTTTTCACCTTGAGAAAGTATCTTTATACGATATATTAGTACTAGAAATTTTAGATGCATTTTCTCTAACGATATCTAAAATGCGAGTACATATCTAAGATAAACTTTAAGTGTTTTCAGATAAGCTTGGTTGGCTTGGTTGAAATGATAATAACGGTAACACCCACACAGTCACATTACATAGCCCAAAGTTTCCCTATATCTAAGGTATGAAAAACTATGAGGATCGAGGATCCGTAACACCAAGAACAAATACTTGTGCTTTTTATTTATATTTATTCAATGCATAAATAGTTTTTCTTCAAACCCGTGACCAGACGTCTAGCAATGGGCTGTTCGCTCATTGGTCGTCAAAAAATCGTTCCTCGTATAATTTTAAGCGAGTTATCAATACTAAGAGAACTATTTTTTACGCGGAATTCCTTACAGCAACGAGTTTCAGTTTATTTATCGCGACATCGGTGTGCACTGTGCAGTGTAATCACGTCGGCCATTCTTTTTGTAGCTATCCTATCTTGCATCGGAGAGGCGAGAATCGCATGTACCTATCTAACTAGCAGCGACCAACATGGAAGTGAGTCCGTTAGAATTCTTTTCGCAAACCGACGATAGACGCGGACGATACGCCTTTTATACCGAATTTTACGCCTATAATTACAAATTAGCGGCCACCAGGTGGATACCGATGCTAGGCTAATGCAATTATATTCTATTTTTATCTAGAAGGTTCGATAACAGTTTACCGTCGTATCTTTTGTGTATGAATAAGGTTATCTCAACATATTACAAAGTAAGTATGAGAAATTGAGCAGTCTTGCTGTATTCATTTCTGTGACCCCGATTTTGTGACAGAGATGGTGAAGCAAGATTGACTATTATAACATTTTGATGCTTCGATTCGGCACGAAGTTTTGCTCGTTTTTCTCTATTGTGTGTAGAAATAGTGTTATTTAGGATTCAAAGCAATATTTTTTATGACTTAAGAAGGTATACAAAAGTTTTATGAGCTACGCGTGTTTTGTGACTAAAGCTAACCAGTGGTGAATACTATCGAACAATATGGCAACACGACATTCGTACATGGTTGAAGTTCCCTTTCACTTCTATATTTATAATCGGGAAGAAGCGTCTTCGTTTCCCGACATGTATTATATGGGAGCCTTTAAGTCAAGAGTAAATAGGTATCATCAGGCAAAACATTCTTCGTTAACAACCTCAACACCACTTAACATCAGGTAAGACTGTGGTTAAATGCTTATTGCTAATAAAAAAATCAATTAAATCAAAACAATGCATGGTCGTAGAGTAGCGCGTTGATGTTTATTAAACGAGCTCTTTCAATGTAGCTACACCGTAGCGTGGCTCGTAGCACTAATTCATATCATGCACTAATTTTGATAACTCCGAAGTGACTAATTAGTAAAATACTTTACTTATGTACGCTGTTGTTTATTGTTTGTAGACATGACGTTAATTGGGTTGTTATGCATCTGTAAACCCTACCATACAACTCAAGCCTTTAATAAAATGATGACGATGTTTGTTTTCTACAGTAATTTTACAACTTTCTACTGTACTCAATCAAATTAATGTCTTTTAATATTAGAAAGAAAGTGAGATAACCAGTAGCTTATTATCGGATGTCCAAGTACGAAATAAAATAAATTTCACTACATTCCATCATTTTGTTTTCATACATTTTTTGGCAATGCGCTAATTTTTTACCTTCTAATGTAATGTCAGTTTTCGTCAATTTACTACAATTTAATGACGATGATTGCTGACTATTAAATTGATAGAAAGCTGTGCGGCTTACGAGCTTTTGTTGAAAAGAGGGTAATGTCCGTCTGTCGAAATGGTAAAGTCCAAGTAAGACGTGACTTATTTCGCTCGCCGGCGATCGTTGACAGCGTAGATAATGTTATCTCATTGTTTTGTCAGCGGATCGGAAGCTGGAGCGATCCAAATCCAAAGCGGGGGGTCAGGGATGTGCGGTGAGGGTCGCTGACCTCTAAACACGACGTCAATAATAAGTGCAACTTCGGATTCGATCCGTGCGGTCTAAACTGAGATTACGAGGAAGGAACACGACGATATAAATCTTCATTGAGTACCAACTTCTTACGAGGGCTTATGTATGGTGCATGCAATGGAAGAGTATACAAAATTAGTGTGGGAAAAATGCACGAACGCGTTTTTAATGGATATTTAAGTGATGGTAAATTCAGTAGAGATTTTGGGTAAGACATTTGTATGATTTTGTTCATTTACAAATAATAACCCTACGTTTAAGAATTAATATTGGGTTGACCTCGTATAGCGTTACGTGTTTTTTCCTGCCTTTCAAGCAAAGTAAATAAAGGTATCAAGATACTTTTTTGTCAAGTACCAATAGTAACTTTTCAATTGAGTGTTGTGCTGTTTGGAAATGTGTTAAAAAATCATGTTTAAAAACCACTACATTTAATTTTAAAGCTTTTTACAAATCACCGCAATGAGTAGCTTTTTTTAGCATTGTCTTACAAATTCAAGTATATTTGTTATCTGACTTTGTATGAATTGCCACAGGAAAATTTACCACCATCACAGCGGTTTGCATTAAGCAACATTATAAGATTTATAACAACTTTATAATGTCACTCCAAAGTAGACATGTAAACACCGCCTTTCCTAGCAAAGTGATCCGATGTCCAAAATCGATTTGTACTCGTATTGCCTACCACCATTTGTCTGTCGATAGACAAATTATCATATCTATAATCGATTCTCTGACTCGCTCAGTTAAATATATCGAGCCAAGCGGCGCCGGCATTTATCTTACCGCTTCATTTGCATCTCAAACAAAATAAAGTCGACAGTTACATAATACATTTGATCAGATAATTTTGTATGACACATCTTTTGAGTTGATGTGACAATTCATATGTGTGTAAAGAAGCTATTGTTGTCACAGATAACAATAGTTACTATTAGGTATAGTTATGTTACTTGCGTAACATAACAACACACCGTGTTGTCAGACTATGATCCTTGTGTTGCTTATCGGTGTGCCGCCTTTGACTACTTCATCACTTAAAATCAGAAAACTTGTAGTCAAACGCTACACTTTAAAATGAAAAAGCTAAATAAATTTGATATACGTTTACTTACGAATTTACTTAATGAAATTGTCAACACGAGCTAAGTTACCTATTTACTAAACTAAATGATTCATATGCAACTTTTAAAATTCTTTACAACAATTATTTCTATATCTACCTCCAACAGTTATCAATCATTTGTGCCCCTATAAATAAACTCTGTATTCTCAATCTGAAACACGAACACGGTACACTAAACCACATTCGCTGAATAATTTATAATGACGCGACACACTTTATACTCTATCATTGCAGTACATTCAACTATAGAATGCGTGATTATTGAAATCGTTACGCCTGGCCAACTTTTCACTTGTAATTTGAAAACCATCAATGTCTTTGTAAGAACATCGTGTGAACCAATTTTAAATTATAATACTATGTCTTACAGTTTACTTTATATCTTGGAAATAAACGAGTCAGAGTAGACAGCATTCTCGTTAAATCATAAAGAAAATATGTAAATAGTTCCATCATTTTGAATGTTGACTGATTCCACGTACAAACACTTTATTTTTGAAGTAGTAAAGAAAATATTACACCAAGATACAAAATGCACTATGTACTCAGCTGTACATTACCATAATTACATTCCGCCCGCGTAATGACCAGCGTTTCTTTGAACAGTAGCTTTAAATAGAAATGCATTACACGACCCAGATCATAAACACTGAGAAGATTGATGACATAATTATCATATTAGTAAGTATCGGACATTTTGCTGCCTTATATAGTACCTACATACAATAAATTCTGTGTTTTTGTACCTATGTGTATTTTCTTGCTGTTTGTTATCAGATTCGTACGTCATGAGTTTTTGAAACGTCAATGACTACTGCCACATTAACAACTACATTGAAGACCTATCTTTCACGCTTCTTGGCGCATGTCGCGGTCAGTCGCCCAAACGGGCGTCACGCCCGATCGCGGCGGCGTGTCGCGGAAGGCCGACAGCAGGGCGGCACGGTTCCCAGCCGCCACGCGCCGCCGACGCCGTGTGAGCGTCACACTACTCTAGATAAAGAGAAACGACGCGGAATCGATATTGACAGGTTACAGGTTAGGGAGAAAACATGCCGATATTGTCTAGACTAGTGTACAGAACACTAGGCTCGTCTGGGCTTGGATCCGAAGGAAGCGAGAACCTAGCAACAATGATTCACTTCAAGAAATCATACTGATTATCTCATTCTAAAACTACAAGGTTAACAAATCCTTGACCAAATGATTGCCTACATCTGGGGTCATGCTTGCACAGTTGAATGGTTCGTAAATCCATAGGTAACCGGGTATTACTTACAGAGACGCATGCACTTTCTTGTTAAACGCTTTAGTCTTTATTACGAAGAGATAAGGTACATTTAAGGCGTAAAATCTACACTTTCTCGCGTATTCATCATCATCAGTTTAGTGGGTCGCAAGCTGACGTACATAAGATCGCACGCGCACCACGCTGGCCGCGGGACGATCTGTGGCAAATCCATTACATCTTACAATACGCCACTAATGTTTCTACCGGCTACGTGATCCCAACTGTCAGTGAAAGTTACATTCGTGTTTCTGTCAAATGAGACAACCGTTATGTGCCGGATCAACATCGCATTCTGGCTGGACATTACTGTTGTTAAAGAAGCTTTAAAGTAATAAACAGTTTATCCAGTGTTGAAGAATTGCCTTATGACAATTTTCTTTCTTATTGACAACTTCGAATGAAAAGATCACTTGTACTAAAGTTTCATCTAAAATTGCAATCTTATACCGAACACCTGCAATGCAAAGTAAGCTCATTCGATATGAATACATTCTAATACAAACTGCAAACATAACTTCAGTGTTCAAGTACATTTAACTAGGTACTTGAAAGGACACGCCTACAACTGTTAAACTCAAGCTGTTCATACAAATAGAGAGGAATGTGAAAAATTTCGTGTAACTGTACTCTATGCACAACTCGCGGCTTTTTGAATAAAGATGCATACGATAGTGCTCTCGACAACGACGCCTCTTTACATTAAACCGATACTATCGAAGTACGTAGAAATAACTAAGCTAGGAATGTTACTGCTTGCAACTAGAGTGTCAGTTTTATTGGTCGTTATAAAAAATAATCTTCTGTTTCAGGTTTTTCATCGACTGTTTTGTTTAAACATTCGCCTATACATCTATGTTAATTTTATACAGAGGTTACGATTATTCTAAAAATGTTTTCACTGTTGGAAAGACACAACTATCCTTGATTGTCACATGTTCATTATGTTGAAAATCCTATGGAAACCAAGGGGCTTAGCTAGTCAAAATAAAACACTGGAACTTATGACAAAAGCGTAACTAACAGTAACAACAGTTTCTCAAGCAATTGTAGTAAAACATGAATTTCTATACTAATTTCATACAAAATACTATTCACATTCAATATCGTATAAGTACTGTACAATATGCTATAAGGATAATAAATAGTTATACAGTAAATACGGGAGGCATTGAAAAAAAGGTGAATTCAGGCCGAGATTATGGGTATATTTACTAAATTGCTATACACGCGAAAACCCATAGCAATGTCGACCACAAATTGCGGATTGAGATGATCGATTCAATTTCTCTGATTACTTGAAGTAACAATACATTTTAGGAATAATAACAATAATAAATTTGATTATCCTTCACATTGCTGTAATCAAATCTGTCGATGATGTAGACTGTGCTCAGTTGTTTTATTGTTGCAAAATGATTTTCTTTTCATGAGTGATTGGATTGAATTACACGGTTAATAGAATGCATTGCTAGGGATGCGCGGGCACAAGCACGTGAGCTCTTACACGTGCCAGACGGTCACGTACATTTAAATTGTTCCATAACTTCGTTACTGTAAATGTAATGAATTTGATACGGTATTGAGTCATTTATCGATCAAATCATTCACGAAAATTGATATCGGAAGATCTCTATTGTCTCTGTGATTGTATATGTAGCTTTATAAATTTTGATCTTAATATTTAATCCGTTGTTGTGGTAAATATATAAATTGTTTACATGCTAAGACCATAATGACTTTTCATAAAATAACAAAGTAAGTTACATTAACAAAACTAAGTCACATGTGGCAGATGGAATGTTGAATTTCATTAAGAAAAAAAGAGTCAAATCTAGAGTAACAGTACCTTCGCAACAATTTGGAGCATTCAAGTTAAACCTGACACAGTCTAAAAATCACAGAAATTTGACAAAATCCGTTAACAAACCACGATTTCGTGACAGAACCAAAGCAAACGGTAGCTCGCGATCAATTACTAAGCAATATGTCGTAGCAGACACGACAGTAGAGTACATTTTGCTACAAATAAAGAACGCCTAATGATCACTTAGTAAAAATACCAACTATGTACATATTATTAGACATTTATATCAGGGAAATAAGAAATTACGAGAGCTACGATCACACAACAACACGATATTCTAGCAGAACCAATACTCGTGCTTCTTTTCTATGACCAAATTGATTAGGATCAATTGCGATGCGGACACACACTCTTTGCGTTTTCTAATTATTAAGTCAATTGGCTAAACAACTCACTACAGAGACTGTCATCTGTTATTATACGAAACTGTACATGCGACGTGTAATGAACCTCGGCGAATCTCAAATAAAACGCGAGACATTACGGAATTGTATATACGATTGTGGGTCGGCAATGCAGAGAGGGCACTGGGTCGGGGGAAAGTAGTGGGGCCTTATGTACTGCTAGTGCATGCCGTGATTACTCAGTGCCTGGCCATAGTCACGGTACTTCGGTATAGACTAGATGGAAATGAACATTGATTTTTCTTTCACATGTTGTTATCTGCATACATAAGACCCAAACATTGAAGCAATCCATAAAAACACATGGTAGCTAGTTTTGTACCTATCATTTGTTTATTCTTACTTTGTTTGGATTGCTAACGTCTTTGCTACCGCTACTGTTTTCAAATAAATCTAGTACCTATTAATTTCAACCGGTTAATAAATCAAATTTTGATGAACATCAATCATTAAGAAGTCTACCATCAATCTCCACATAAAAACTAAAAGATGTTTGCTACTGAAATATTGGGAGAGGTTCTCATTTGAATGCGGGACATGTAAAACAATAAAGTCATCAAGATATGCCGTCATCATTTTCTTAAGTCTTATTTATCATCATGATCAAAAATTCAGCTTGAAAAATACTGAATATTTTATTAGAATGGGTGTGAAATTCAGAGTCATCGCCTCATTGTCTCAAATATTTACATACAAATCTACTTAGTTTCGTTAGTTAGTACAATTTGAGTAAACATTGGCTGCAAGTGGGCCAATGCTCGTAAGTGTATTTGGGCGGGGCGGGGCGGTACTCGGTCAAGGCCATCTTGCGCTGGTTCGCAAAAAACCAACTGGTTGTGCTGACTTATGCGTCCACATTCGGTATGATATCAATCATAATGTTTTTGCGGTAATGCTTAACGAGATAAAAAACGTCACTTTTCTCCAGCGAAAAGGTGACAGGGCATTGATCGCATGTTTTTTTTATCTTGGCTGAGCTTGCACGTGCTTTAATACGTGTTTTATTCTTTTAATTCTTTAAATATATTATAGATTTGATATCCATAGAACATAGAATAGACTTTAAAGCTACTAATATACATCTTAATTAAGTAGAACCGTTTAGCATATCGTGCCTTCATTTTACTTGAAATATTATAGGCTCATTCGCCCACCAGTCTTCTCAGACAAAGCATACTATATCATCAGCTGAAACACGTGAATAACTGACTCATTTGCAAATGAGAATTAACTTTCCTAACGGGATATATTTCCTGTGTATTGTTGTAAACTGTTTTCTAGTGGTGATGCTATCCGCCGTAATATCACAAACTCAATACAAGTATTTATATACATGGTAATATCGTAAGAAATATGACGACAAATGTGGCGATATGGGCGAACAGCCCGAAGTGCGAGTCCCCTGCGAGACAAATATTTGTGCGTCGATAAAAAAAGCGCTAATATTTGTTTCGTGTCGATCCGCCGTATAAACATAGAAACTCCTAGTTAGGGACCAAAGCTCTGTACTTACCTACGTAATTGTGTGGACGTTATATTTGTGTTGAATGGTAACTTCCCTGTTTCCAATTTTTATTATTTAACTAGCTGACCACATTTCAAACCTTTCCTGAAAACACATTTCAAACCTTTCTTGAACTTCCACAAATATTTCGTCCAGCCATTCTCGAGTTTTAGCGAGACTAACGAACAGCAATTGATTTTTATATATAAGATTTAGGTAGCAAAAGTACTTGCAAAAACCTAATTAACTTTAAAAACTTTAATTTATATTTTATCTTAAAAAGCAATTTAGTTACACTTAGTATAATCTAACACATTTAGTCATTTAGATCAGTTCTTCTGTTTCAATGTAGCCTTTAATTGGATTCCGATAATAATCTAAGTTAAAGTCTCAGGTCAAGCAAATAGAACGATTGCTAAGAGAAGTGCGAAGATTTTTTGCTTAGCTTATTAATAGAGTAGGTGTTAAAACTTGCAACTCGAAATTAATTTGCGGAAGAGTAGATAAGGCAATGTTGCTACCTACAATATCTTAAATTAGTGTAAACAAATAAAAAACGCCAATCTGGACAATTTCGATTCAGAATGTGCTACAATTTCTAAACGTTCAACTCGAAATTAATAATTATAAAAAGAGTAAAGACAAACTATCTAAAATAATTATAGTAAAATCACTTAGGTAATTATAAATCTAGCTTTTACGAACGAGTACTGAGTAATTGGCAAAACTACGCATAAAAATGTTTCATAGTTTTGCAATAGAAAATCTGTAACGCGAAATAGATATAGAAAGGAAAAATTCCAAAAAAATTAACTGTCCTACTTTGTATTATTATTTTGTGACGAAATAAAACAATTCAAGTTCCTAAATAAAAAATACTATTCCCTTTATCATCTTTTAGTGTGTGAAAAACGTAGAACCCAATGTCAACCAAAAATATCACGGCCAAGTTCACCCCGCATCCTCTATGCAAATGTCTCTAACACACGTTCATTTGCCATAATAAAAACTAAACTAATTTTTTTCATTACAGCCCGTTTGAGTTTATAGACATGGCTATTAAAATTTTAATAACAAGCATCCTGTACTAACTCACACGTCCTCACTCCTAGAGACAAGACAACCTGTTCTGGACTTGTCTTAAAGAGCTGATAAGTACTATTTTACACTTCAATGAGATTCTGCGATGTGCTGGCTAGAGATTGATGATAGATAGTCTCGGCTATCTACCGTATATATTAGGCTCATAAATAAATAACCAAGATAAATAAACGCATTTTTTGGATTTAGATTTGATTAGGTTTAAGTGGTTAGAAGAAAACGTATCAGTGACCAATTTTTGAATAACAGACAATATTGTCGTCCAAAGTTGAACAATTACGAGTATCTTCTATAATATAAAAATGAATCGCAAAATATGTTGGTAAGCGCATAACTCAACAACGCCTGGACCAATTTTACCAATTCTTTTTTTTAAATGTTCGTTGAAGTCCAATAATGGTTTTTACGGCGAGAAAAATCGAATAATTGCCGGGAAAACACTAAAATTAGCCCTTTTCTTTTCCCCATACAAACGATTCGTAATAATACTAAAGTCAATTTGAACTTTAATACCATACCATAAAGTTCAAGTGTTAGTGGAGAGGTTCCGGGAAGGCAAAACAATTGAGTGACGTTAGTATTGTATAAATATTGATGTCTGTTTTCAATAAAATTAGGGATCCTTACTAAAACTCCAATAATACCCGTGCGAAGCCGGGGCGGGCCGCTAGTTTTTAATAAAATCAATTGTTTTACTCTTATGACTTTAATTTACTCCATATCTGAAATCATACACGTACCTATAATATATTACGTATGAATCATAAGGTTGAAATTATTTAGGCTCACAATGACGTTATTTAAATTCTGTTAATGGACTGAACACAAAAAAAAACTAAACTAATTTATATTGCTAAATAAAATGAAGACGAAAAGCTTTTTTGATTTATAATACGTCAGAAAGCAGACCTTACATCTACTTATCTGTACTAACAAATATTCCTTACGAAACGCACTTCCATTATAGGCTTTGAAGGATAATATGCGTTTTTGTAAAACATGCGCAAGGGCTTCACATAAAATATCCGCGAGTCTATTCAAGAGTTTTGTTTCATTTTTATCTTTTCTCAGGGGCTCGAGATTATTTTCTATGTTCGCTTATTATCATAAATTATCCATATTGGCAGTTGAAAAGCATAATTCGTAGCGAAACAAAAAGTTAAGACAATGGTACGTAAAGCGAAGTGCTCGGTACTCGGTGCCCACTCACGTGAATGCAAGTAATGATCTAGGAGACCGCGACCGTCTTCGTGTAATTTCCAAGTAATGATGGTAATCATTTTATCATCTTCGTACCAATAACGTGCGGAGCAGAGGCCTGGCTCTTAGGGCCGTGCGAATAAAAGATAGATGACAGTGGTAATTTAGTTATTACCGGTAATACAAGCATGTCGTTTCCGTAGTTACGTATCTAATTCTAAGGCTGCGGGAGAAATGTGCGTGACAGACCTCGAAGGACACTATTACCACCTAATACGCTTTTTGTAGGAAGTGCGTTTCCTTGAGATTGATGTGGTTATTACCTACGGTGCGGTGGTAATGCTTGGATCCAAGCGTCGCTGACCGACGCAGTGGTAACCATTAGATGATTGTAGGGCTATAAAAAAAACGCGACCTGAAGAAAACACTATGATGCTGGACAAATGTAATGTAATCTATACAAATAGAGTAATAAACATTACCTGGATAACATATCTATATATTGCAAGCACTACAAAGCTTTTTTCGGAATTCTTAGCTGCGATCCGCGTTTTCTTTTAGTGTCATTTTAAAGTCCTAGTTAGTAGTCAGGTAAGATAAAAGATAAGTTTTAAATAATGTAGGAACTTATATTCTAAATTCAAAATAGTGACGGTCCTAAAGCCTCTTTAAACATACTCGCATAAGTTATTCCTATTATGCGGTTAGAATAATAATATATGTTCAGCTACACTGACCACGTGTATCTTAAATAATATTTTATTTACTAAAATGATGATGTCATATGTAAGTATATAAACAAAATGCTAAATTCTATGAAGCTCTACCGGTTGCTCCATACCAGCCAGCTTTATATCATTTAACTTCCTAAGCTTCCTTGGTACAAGAGTTTTCAAGACAATAGATGCCTATAACATAATTTTTTAATTTACAAAATAGGTAGCAAAATAATAAAACTCCTATTGTTTGTTTAATTAAAGAAATAAAAAACAACGTCCTATTCAATTAACTTAAAACATACCTACTCGATAAAATATTCATATTCATGTCTTATAAATAGGTAATAAATTAATTTATGATTCAGTGATAACTAAGAAACAGGAAATATACCTGAGTGCAGCGACCGGCTTCACTTCAACTGTCTTGAAGTTCACGAGAAATGTTCAAGTGTTCACTAGAAACTGAACTGTCCGGGATTGCTAGCACTGGGGCTTGAACGAACGAATCGATTGAACGGGAACGAGTGCTCGCGCGCGACGCGAACCTTCGGATACTAAGACCGGTGCGCGTGTGGACAGCGGCACACAGCCAAGCGTCTCAAACGGAATGAAATGGTGAAGAAGACGCCACGGTCTTATATAGACGTGGTCGTAACCTGACGCCGGATAACGGACTCCTACAGACAACCAAACGCCGCGATTCACCACCTTACTGCGCGCGCGCAAAGCACAAAATACTTTTGCTATAGAGGCCCTTCTTAATGTAACAGATAGATCGAATTTTCAATAAAGCGCCCCAAGCTGAACACTGCAATTTGCCAGAACTAACGCTCACAAACCTTTGATTCAGGCGAACGGGCGACAGGACAACGGAACGTGAAATGGCACCGGGTGCGGCGTTACGGGTCGCGGAACAGAGCACATTCTTGAGAGGAAATCGCGGTTGTAGCTGTAACACTACTTTAACTGGGGTTCAAAATAAATTCCAGTTGAAATCTGTTCAATTCTCTAAGTTGAAATATTAGTAAGCACTTGTTTAATGTTCTAATAACTGATAGTAACATAATCTATGTGCACCGCGGAGAAACTAAGCTACGTCACCTGAAAAGTAGATCTTCCTTCGGGTGATCAAAATGAACAATACGATACACTAGAGGTGAAAAAATATTCTTTGGCCATACAAGTGTGTAGTTTTTCACCCACCTCTGGAACATATTTTCATATATTTCAAAATATTTTACAACACACACTATCTATCTTCTCTACTGTATCGATTGTAATCTCGGACAAAAATCTGACACATTTGATTAAAAAACAATCTATGAAACTAATACAAAATAATTATATGATTGGCTGATTATTTACTTTCTCATTCCATATATCTTGAATCATTGGATCACCCTAAATCATCATCATATCAAGTGATTAATGTGTTAGAACGTTACGAGAAGGTTATCAAATTAGAACAATAAATTACCGGAAACGACCAAGTGTAAATAGCTCTTTAATTTATGTTATCTTTGATTTCAATACTCGCATACAATTGGGTTTAATTGAAGCTTTGCTCCACTTTGCCAGTACCAAGAGCTTATAAAATAGTGGCTTGGTTTCACGCTTAATTATCGCCTAATGGTTGGCGTCTAGCATTAAAACACACATGGTCTTTATTTTAAGCTCACTTCCTTCTGTTTTCCAAAAGAGAATTAAGGCCAGGTGTGAGTTGATTCTTGATACCGCAGTGAAAGTAAATTCGCATTGACTCACTCATTATTATCTGTCCGATGAAAATCTTAAATTGCTCTGAACACGGCATGTTTCAATCTATTTTTATTTGTGTAAGATTCAATTACGAGTGCCTAATGATGTACGAAGCCGTGGGCTTCAACAAAAAAATAACTTGTCTTTGCGTCTTTGCTGGCGTCTAGCGTAATGGTCTATTCACGAGCCAGTGAGGCAGTTTATTGTTTGGTTGTTTGATGCGAAAGATGAGTTTGGTTTATAGTTGCAATTAAATAGATCTAATTATTTTTTCAGTGGTGTGTAAAAAAAAACTAAAACTTCAAAAAACTAACAAAAAAAAAACAAACAAACAAACAACAAACAAACTACTAAAATTAGGTAACCAATAACTACATCAAGCGCAAGTGAAATTACCGGGCATAAAGATATTTAACACTATTTCAGGGTGAGGAACGCAATTTTGAACTGAATAAATTCAAAATTCTGGGTGGTACTGAACTGTTGGTAATAAACAAGCGCGACGCTTATCATCAGGCCAGCGATATGTCTCTTCTTATATCATTCTTTTACGGTTACATAAAAAACTACTATGCGATGCGATAAAACAATTGTATCGGCTACCAAAATATTTTATTTTATGTATGGTACTTAAACATGTGCTAGTTCATTACTATTTGTGTTTATTCAATTGTTTTATAAGGTCTATTGCGTATTTGCTTCTTTTCCATAGTATCTTAATCATTGATTTGTTTAAAAACTTTACCGGTTATAGGGGCTGATGTTTTGTTCGTCTTTTGTCTGTCTCTACTGTCTGTAGATTCTCAAGCTTTACTAAGATTGCATGTAATGAGCTTTGGCACTGTGCAGCGAAAGAAAACAATTACGAAGACGTGCGACGATGTTGTGAATTAATGAATCGAGTTTAGTTGGAAATTGAGTGTTTAATTGCATTCTGTCCATGTACTATGGTTTACGAATGGAAGCTCCACGGTAGATTGAACTTGAGCCATACTACTATGTACTTCTTTAAACTGCCAACGTCATTCACATTAAAATTTGGTTTTGAAACGGGATATTTACTATGTATTAGTTTTTGTTTGAGTTCTCGATATTTCGGCACTGTTGCAAGTGCCACGATGACGAAAGTCATTCTGGCCCAAAATTACACATCGTGCTAATTTTATTTATTTATAAAAACATCATTCTCTCATTCTTCAACGATGTTTTGTCGTAGATATTTTATGTGTTCGTCTGGCTAGCTGCCACCATCAAGCTACGAATCTATCACCAACATGTTTAACTACAACATTAGATAATTAATATCAAAGACTTGATGACCTGGAGAACTTCGTACCACCTACCTACCTACAAAATTATCAATTTTGATTTTTCGGTAATTCCTTTGGAAATTTTCCTTATTTTATTTTTTCCAATCTTTTTAAAACGCCTTTTACGTTGTAAAACGAACTTACTTGGATTCATCATAATGAAAACATTCACAATGCTAGCGAAAGTTTACTCATATTGTGGTGTCAGTTAACGATGATGTGCATAAGAACAGTGTCTGTTTTTTGGTCATGTCACTGCTGGTTTTTTCAGTATGTTTAATGTATTACCATGTAGGTTTCTGTGTTAATGCTTATTGCACGGTCACATTACCTTATGGATTAAACTTATGGAAGTGGCTGATAGCGGAACAACACGAGTAAGAAAAATTCATTTCCTTTATAATGAGGAAGTGTAACAGTGCTTATGTACAAGCGACGTACGTGATGAGTGAAGACGTATAATGAAATGCACATTGAACATATTATGATATAAGAGAAGGTTATCACGAAATATTTAGGCACCTATCACTCAGTTGAGAGCCATGCGTAGCTTAGAACTTATACCTAGTACATAGTTAGCTGTCTAATACAATAAAGACAAGTTTAGTGACTAAATAGTCGGTGGATAATAAATAGGTACTACTAACTAATGCCACGTACAATGAAGAGCTATGTTAAAGCACATGCTTTTTTAATTACCCATTCCGTCGATGTATTGTATTAATTAAATCATCTGAAAAATAACATACAAAAAAAAGATGAGATTTGAGAAAATTCTACAGGAAAAAATCAGCTTTGCTGCATTGCAGCACAAAGTTCTTGATGATTTTTCTACTGTTTACGTAGGGTACGTAGTGAGGAACTTCCTGGTCTTATGACAATAATAATAATCGTAAGTAATTATAACTGTATATAAAATTGTTGATATGATACATAAACCACTAGTCACATAATACGCTATCACGCTCTATATAGTTAAATTCTTATTTTACGTTTTTATAAGTTGTCACTTTGGCACTCCATTATGTTTTATCTGATCAGGAATCAATTTGTTAATTAAAACCTTTCAACGGCTTCCTCTTCTCAATTCGCTTATTTTTATTTATGAAATCTTCTTTGTTTTATACTTAGTTCTTGTGCTGCTAATTTTGTCCGGAAATGTGCCTTGGCACTTCACTAATTTTTTTTTTTTTTTTTACTATTTTCAGGGTAGCGTTTGACCACAAGTCACCTGATGTTAAGTGACGATGTGGTCGAGGATGGCGCCACGCTACACCTGGACTGGGAACTGGCTCTCAAGTGAGGCTGCCGGAACACACCGATAGGTGCTTGGCGACAGATTCTTAACAAGAGGGTGGTATTCGATTTGCTCCCATTAGCTATGTTTAGTTTCAGATATGAGTTCTGTCAATCTAATTAGTTTGGTTGATTGGTTTTGAATTTATAAATGAAGACCGCACTTATAACTCTCAATATCTCATTCAATTGATAGAATAGGATATACATATAGACCTATAATTGCTTGGCGAATAAGATGTATATATCACTTCTGTGCATAGTTAGATCATATCTATTCAGTTAATATACATAATTACTTACTTAAGTACAAATAAATATTACCTACTTGTGTAGGTACCTATTTATGATACATAGTTGATTTTACATAAATAGCTATATTTTATTCATTCTTCATCGCTTCGTGTTTCATTTTTATTTTTTATTTGGAGGCTTTGATGCTCACCTCGAATCTCGATGTTTTTTTGCGAAAGATCTGTTGTCAATAGATCTGGGTCGGCCGCTTAACTTTTATAATACATAGCACTTTTACTTGGTGCTTTCGTAAATACTGAACAAATTGTAAGTAACTAATACAGAGTGTTATAAGTATTTTTAAGTATATAATTATACAAAAGTAGGTCTAATCTGTAGCTTAAGGTACCTTTATTAGGCTAACCATAATTAAGTCAAGATTAAACATCTTTAGCTTTTTAGTTTCTAAGATTGTTTCAGGAAGAACGATGTCCTGTGACTGGCAAACTTGGAGCGGCATAGAAATAAGCCAAATATGTATTTTTTTAATATTATCAATCATTAAAATTTTCTAAAACCACACTGTTCCGTACATTTCCACGAACCACAATAAACTGCGTTCGTGCACTAAAATTTTATATTGCACATAGCGGGATCACTATCGACAGAAAGAGCCAACGACAAATAGCAGACAACACAACACAGCAGGAATCACGTGCATCCATCTTATAGCATCATATACATATTTTCCCGTCATAAATTTTATGTAAGTCGCAATTATATCGGATGACAAGTGCATTGGCGTGGCGGAGGCTGCGCGTGCGCCGGCTAATCGCCGGGTAACGGTGGCGAACTGTAAAGCCCGCCACGGCCCGCGGCCCGCGTGCTAAATTTGCCGAAACACAGCGATCTCTAGCGGGATAGAGTCTTAATTCGAGCTGCCACCAAATTGGCTCTTTTGTTTCTGGCAGCCTATTCAAGAAGACGGACGTGGATAAGTTCAAAGTTTAGGCGGGATAAAACTTTGACTCGTATTGCCATGAAATTGAAGCATATCATAGGTATAAGGGGCGAAATTGATTATTAGATCTTAGATTTTCATTATTTTCTCACAGTCACTTGACGCATAATCAAGGTATGTCCCTGTGAACTTTTTGAACTTGATTAATTATACTTATGCATCCGATAGAAATTATTTGTCTAAAATAATTTCGATACTGTTTGATCAAATTATATTGTTAGGTAGGTATCTATTTAAAATATTGCTATGCCTAGTTATGGAGGTTGGTAAGTAGGCAACATTATAGTAACACAAATGTCTTCTAGTGCTCGCCTGGTTAGCTACCACGCTCAAATTAAGAATCTGTCGCCAAGCACTCCCTACCTCTATCCTACTAATATTATAAACGTGAATGCTTGTGAGTATGGATGGATGTGTGTTTGTTACTCTTTCACGCAACACTACAGAACATATCTGCATGACATTTGGAGTGGATGGAGATAGCTTATACCCTGGATTAAACACACACACACACACACATATAGGCTAGTTTTTATCCCGGAAAAATGTTCCTGCGGGATAACGGGAAGACGCGGGTGAAACCGCGGGGCGCAACTAGTACTCTATAAGTAAGTACACCAACGTGTATTCTGGCAGCCTTTTTTATGAGCCAGTTCCCCATCCAAGCATAGCGTCGCGCCACGTTTGACAACACAATCCTAGTGGTCGGACGCTACAATATAAAATTTAAAAAAGAAGTATGTGGTCCAGAAGCCAAAGGCACTTGCAGGAACCAAAGCACACCAAAAAAATAATAAATCATAATAACAAATTAGTTACACGGTTTGCTAGATGTCTCATCTATTCCTTGTCGTTTTCATACAAATCATCGTGCATCGTGTATAACCTTGAAAGATGCACCTAAGTAGGTTCTTAAGAACGGATGGTATATCAAGTACCTAATGGAACAAATCTGATTAGTTCCTGTGAATATTTTTGTCATAGTCTTTACGACTAATGAAGTCAATATTAGTGTCTGTAAATAAAAGTGGAGCTAGGTAATGAACTAACGTTCAAGGCTGTGTAAACTTGTTTTATGAGCCATAAGCGCAGTCCGCTGTGAGCCTTGGTAATGACATCAAACATCAACAGTGCACTTTCATTTGCGAAGCCTCAGTAACAAATTTTGTTTAGATATAATCTCTCAGTACACTTTTGATGTGGCCTTTACACTGACCCAGTTAAATAAAAAGCAGAATAATGTGGTTATGAGGAGTGACTGTCAACTGTTTGGGTTCCAAAAAAAAATACAGAACAACCACAGAACGGTTTTTTAGGTCTTACAGGCGTCGATGTAGTCAAAGTTTGGCGGTACGCTTTACCTGGACTGGGAACTGGCTCTAAAGTGAAGCTGCCGGAACAACCCGATAGCAATGTTATTTAGAATTTAGATAAATTATCACATGGTAAATTTTACGAGGGAATAACCGTGGAGTGCTGATATTTACGACCACCAAATAAAAATCAAGAAACCGATTCTTTTGCGGGAGCATTGTCCTAATATTGCGTTTATATTCTAAAATTACACAGGTTCGCGTGTCAATAACGACTCCGGTACCGCAACAATGAAGGCATAGACTCCGATTCAATCATGTCACGCCATGAAACCTATGAGATTTATCCCATTACGGTACTCGCTGATCGATTTTCTATTCATGAAATGCTTTATAATTGCACTTAGTTAATTGACTTCCCACTTTTTTAAAACACCTTTATGTCGTGTTGTTTATATAAGCCGCTTAATTTGATAGAAATTATTTATGCAGTTTCATAGTTTCCTAGTATTTTTATGTGAGATATACCGAATTAACAACACCATGAAACAATAAAAAGTACCCACTGTATGAAGTCAATTAAAATTGTGTTTCCATTGAAAAAAAAAAAAGCTCTAGTAGAACTATGATTAGTCCATCAAAGCGGCGTACATAAACTGCCTTGTTAACTTCAAAACTTCATCGTTTCAATCAAACTTCGTTCACGCCCCTAAGTTAACACTTGTATCAATTAATTATTTATTAACCACCCAGACCTATTTAACACCGTGAAATGGATTTGAAAATTTACTTCAAAGGCGAAAAATGCAGACAGATCACTCGTTTAAATATTAGTATCGGTTTCAAACATGTCTGACTCAACCGTGGAGCGAGCAAAAGTCGAAATCAGTACATCTTTAGTTCTCAGTACATTTTGCATGCGTAGAATTGGCCTCTCATTTGAAAATCCCAAAAGTGCCGCAGCGTACATTAGACAGCAACTCATGTTTGCGTTGTCGGTCTGCAGTATTTGCTATCACGTCTTTAGTGAAATCGTCTACATTGGTCTCACGTTGTTGAATTCGCCACGAGTCGAGGATGTTGTTCCACTTTTCCATACTTTTGGCTATGGTGCTTTGAGTAAGTACATTTTATACTTTTTCCCGTCTAGACGTTGGTACTTGTTCTCTACTAACCTGGTTGTAATTCAAATGTAATGAATTAATGACTTTTCCGTCTTCATTGGAATGTTCTCCTGAAAAAAGGAATTGAAGACTGTTGTCAATTGAGTCCCCAGTTATTGCGTTAATACTTATAATGATGCTGTCATATGACACATATTTTGATTGCCTTGGCTCCTGAAATATACTTTACCCTAGTTCAGGACTATAAGGATTCGTGAAACTATAGTACACTTTTATGTCAATAAATGAATATTGACCTTCTGTTGGTTTTTTTAGTACTTATCATTTTTTTAATAGCAATCGCTCTTTATTTACTTAGAAGTAGAGGTACCAACAATATCACTTACTAATGAATAATGAACTCGGTCTGCTTATAACTGTTGCAGGTATTGCAAAAGTGTTCGTTCTCTGGTACAAAAAGGACATTTTTACTAAACTTTTGGACGAGCTTGCAGAAATATGGCCGATGTCTCCGCTGACCGAGGATTACCAATCAATCAAAAATAAAAGTTTGGATGCTCTACAAATGACACATAGATGTTAGTAATTCAATTGTTTTTATTTTTAGTAGGTAGTATAAATTAAACAAGAGAAATAAACATATAACCAGTATGTAGGAATAGTTGTAGAGAAAATATTGAGTATTGAAGTATTCTGCGTTGAAGTTATGTAATCTAGTAATGTGTTATTATTTAAACTAAGTGTTTATATATACTCGCCACTTTGTCCTACTCTATCTAGGATACATTGCGTTGTAATATCATAACTGATATACGTGAATATATAAAACCAGATAAGGCTTAGTCTTAAGATTTGCTTTTCATTTTACTTTTTAATAAAGTTGTACAATGTTATCAGGGTATTTCACAGTAAACGTGCTGGGCGTCTGGTTCTACAACTTGACTCCCATCAGTGTCTACTTCTACCAACTGTGGCAGCAACAAGATGCAGGCATTGGCTTCGTGTGGGTCTCTTGGTATCCGTTCGACAAGCATCAGCCTATCGCGCATGTCATTGTTTATATATTTGAGATTTTTGCCGGTAAATCCATTATTTTAATATGGGATTAAATGTTTCGAAATTTAGACATGTACAAGCTACTTGCCTACTTGCTGTTATCACTAACATACACAAAAATCATCTGTATTCTGAATATATGCTGCTGCTGTCAAAAGTACTCAAAAATTTTACTATGCATGCACGCAAAACAAGCCATCTCGCAGTAATCATATCATCAAACAAAATGCTCCTTCTATTGACAGAGATAGTGAAAGCCTTAATAATATGCAATCATTTTACTCCCATTAACACATCGAGGGTAACAATATAGTCAATCGCAGCAAGTACCAATTAATCCAATTTAAACATTTGATTGTACGCTTCATATATATATGAATCCAAAAAAAAATCGAGCAGAACATAATTGCAGTTGCGTGATGAACTAAAAACAAATATACAGAACCACTTTCGTTGGTAAGCCGTCGAGAATGAAATGAGCAATCTTATGAATCTTATGAAGAAGCAAAAAGAGCTAGAACGAGCTAGTCGATATGAAAACTAGTATAGGCTCGTAAGACATTTGGTTTACGCCGCTTTCTTAGAAACCTAACGAGAATCATATAAGTAGAAACCCACTGCATAATCGAGCGAAGAAAATAGAAAGAGGTGCTATAAGCACTAGTTTGATACATGATGTTACAGTCAAAACTCTCAACAGGTCAAAATTAAGTACTATTAACTGCAAAACATAGTAAAGTCTTGACTGCAGATTTCAAAACTAGTTTTGACAAAAAAGTATTGAATATACGTGTAATTTTATTACCCGTGGCAAAATACTAAAATTAGGTACGATGACGAGCGAAGCGAAAAGGAGCGGTTAAGTTGTTAGTGCGACAACTAGATACGAGCTTGAGCGAGCGAAGCGCGCCGCAAAAGCGGCAGCTAAAATTCTGAAACCGGATAAGCTTTATTTTCTAGGTCATTTCAAAATAATGAGCTAAAGGTAAAATGATCATCATCAAATATCCAAAACCTTTTTGTTTTATAAAACCAGTTCACATGTATTATACATAGTAAACGCCTTGCCACAAATCAGTATGGATAAGAAAGTTTAATAAGTTAGTAAAGAGCTTAATCGTGAGTCCCAAGCTGATTTAAGCTATACAGTAGTATATTTTCCAGGTCAAACCTGTGTCTGGATAATGGTGTGCACAGACCTGTTGTTCTCGAGCATGGCAAGCCACATCGGTCTGTTGTTACGGCTGCTTCAACATCGGCTGGAATCCATCGGCTCTACACCTCAGACTGATGAGGAGCATTACCAGGAGATAGTTGAGAACATTAAACTCCATCAACGTCTTATAAATTAAGTTCTTTTTCAATATTTTAATACGTTTTGTTTACTATTTATTCCTTCTTTACCTGAAGCAATTCAAAATATGATTTATTATGATTATGTTTTTTAGGTACTGCAATGACTTAGAAAATGCCTTCTCGCTTTCCAACTTTGTGAACGTTGTTCTAAGCTCCGTCAATATTTGCTGCGTTGTATTTGTAATTGTGGTACGTATTATGTATAATGCTTATATTGTTACATTTGTAGCTGTGTGTGTATTTTAACTTAAATGTTTTTAATATTTTAGCTACTTGAACCATTTTTGGCAGTGAGTAACAAATTGTTCTTGGGTTCAGCCCTGATTCAAATTGGAATGCTGTGCTGGTATGCAGACGACATCTACTATGCGGTTTGTATTTGATATCACGATCATAAATATATTACATTCTGAGTATAAACAGTATACCTACAGATCATAATACTTATAACTCTAATAAATTATATAGTTTTAGCAGGAGTTGAACCCTCTATAGGTTAATTAAAACACGGAATTCTCATGGAAACTACTATTTAATTTTTTATAATTTTTACAGAACTCGGAAGTAGCAATGGCGGCTTACAAAGGCAATTGGTACATGACCAATCCACGATGTCGTCGTGCGCTGCTTTTTCTCATAAAAAGGTATTAAAAAAACTTGTGACATTTAACTTGGTGCGTACCTACTGTGTCAAGGCGTTGAATTTCTATTGAGAAGATCTTCCATCGTAACTTTACTTTTTATATTTGCAGAGCCCAAAAACCAATTGCATTCACTGCAATGAATTTTACTGATATAACACTTGTAACCTATTCATCGGTAAGTTAGATATTTCATGAAAATAATGGTAACGACAGATAGGTGTCCGTTACTTTAGTATTTTTATTGGCTGAGTCTATTAATACGGGTACTGTACAAACAATTTATTATTATTCGTACAGAAGTCGGACGAATAATTTTATTTTATCAATTGAAGTGCAAATTTAAAAAAATTATAATTTTGCGTTTCTATTTGTTTTTAATTTAAACCAAAAAATGGTAAATGTTTGCCGATTTTAATACCGTAAAATATTGAATTTATTTTTTATTATTAAATATAATAAATGCTCTTTAATAAATTAAATTAATAGGTATTAAATATATTGGCGGCTTATTGGCCGCCGCACCCTAACCTACTGTGACACTTTATTTTATTTACCTATTACATACTATCAATGAAATAAAAAAAAATTGAATAAATGTACGAATAAATATAATTCATTCGTCCAGTACCTACCCGTACAAATAGTCACATCGATTTTTATTTGTCTTTGTTTTATTGCAGATTCTTTACAGATCTTATTCTTATTTTGCGCTACTGTACACAATGTACAGTGACAATTGAAGAAAAAAGGTCTAAAAGGGCTTCATAATATGTACTTCTATTATGTACCTACTATGAAAAGGAGTATCTCTATCTATATTTTTATGTATATGAACTTATTTCACCAAAAATAAAAATAATTCAAACAGTCAATGTCGTTTTGTCAAGTACCTATTGTCACAAATAACTACAATAATAATTATAGTCAACTAGATTCGTTATTAGTGCGTAAATTACTTACTCGGTGATTCGTAACTGTACGAATAATTTGCGTCTGTGCTACTTCGAGTCGAGAGCTAGTTGTAAACCTAATAAACATAATTCTATAAGGCTTTGATAGCTTGCAATCTGGGCATTTCGTGGGCAGTGACGGACAAACAAAACAGGGCCTTAACGTAAATAACCAAGCAAGTGTAAGCGATGAAGTCATCAGTATCAATTCTAAGTGACTCTATTGAAAATCAGAGCTTACCAAGTATTCCAATACACAGGGAACCAAAAGAACTCTATGCATCGCAGCCGACGCTCAGAAGCTCTATCATAAAAAATGTCCTTAACCATCGTATCCCATCTTCTGTTAATAGCCGACTGACTTCTACGATATTGAAACAACAAAAATCTTATCCTAACACTTCAACATCAAAGCAATCTAAAACACCTGAGCTTAATAAAATAAATGAATATGCAGTTCTCAAAGTGTTTGAGCATAGAAACTTCGGTAACTCTCCTTCAAACTACAGTAAAATGTCTGATGATACGAGCAACTCTAATCTACCAAAAGATGGGTCTTTTGTTAATAATAGGCCAAGATTCATTATGCCTTGTTTAAGACCTCATTATTACAAAATGGATTTGGTGAGATGCGTTTTGAAACCGTTAATAATTCTTTAACTACAATATTTTATTTAGTAATCGTTTTATAGAGCACAGAAGGAAAATATGATAGAGAAGGTTGTATTTATTTACCGAAACTGGAAGTAGGTGAAGCGGAGTTTTTGCGACTAGTGACCGAAAACAATGTCACGCCAGTTGAAAAATATCTCGAAGACCACCCGTCTTTGAATACAAACTGCATAAACTTTCAGGTCAGACTATTTATTAACATAAATGCAAAGATATGATGATAATAACCACTTGTAACAGACACTTTAACACCCTATGTAGGGCATATCGCCGCTTCACATCGCCGTGCGTAACAGATCCGAAGAAATGGTGGAATTTCTCTTGAGATATCCGCATACGGAAATTGGTGACAATGTATTGCACGCCATAAGAGATAACAGTATTAAAATATTGGGTAAAGTATTTTGCTGACTTTCACTGGCTATGACAGCAAACGTGTTGTCTTAATGAATCGACATTGATTTGCAGTTACGCTTTTGGATGCTCAAAAGAAAATCTCTCCTGGATTAGAATTCGCAGGAGCAACACATTCAACCATTTATTCTTCACACGTAACTCCGCTAATTCTCGCAGCTCAGTTGAACAACTATGAAATAGTGAATATGTTGATATCACGTGGGCACACAATTAACCGTCCACATTCGCCAAATTGTGACTGTATAAACTGTAAGTAAGTACTAATGACCGGATGAAAATAATACCATTTATTTGACCGCATTTCTATGTATACCAGATACTGGCTAACTACACGTTACATTCACACGTTCAATTTAAGCGGTGGTCAATTTATGGACAATTTTCAACTCAATCGCTTTTAGTATGGTAAAGAGAATCGTGGTAGTGTAATTATTTTAACAGTGATACTGCCAAAAATTACTTGTAGGTATAACGCCCACACAATCGTTTACCCCTAATTAGGATTCCCTCTAAATCCAAGTTTCAGAGACGCGGATCGGAGATTCATAACACTCAGACACAGAGCAAATACTTACTTGCACTTTAATGCACAAGTATTTGTAACAGTAGCGGGAATCGAACCCACGACCTCATACATCGCAGTCAGCTGTAATAACTTAGTAGGTATTTGCCGTTTACTTTACAAAAGCTAATGCAGTTTGAACGCATCAAGCCACACCCACGCGTAGGTAGGTACGGCAGACGTCCATTGCTTTCGTGACCTCATTCACAGCACTCCGTAAGTTAATGTTTATTTTCCGAGAAACTGCGTGGTGAACGAAGACGGCTTGCATGCGAGCAGCGCACGCCTTTCGGTGTACCGAGCTATATCCTCTGCTGCATACCTGGTCCATGTCACTTCCGACCCGATCCTTGAAGCGTTCTTTCTCACTAAAGAACTAGCAGCAAACGCCGCATCTTACCGACATTTGGCTGCTGAGTATTTACAACTAAAAGACAAAGTCAGGGAGTTTGCTGTTGGCCTTATAGGTAAGTAAAGTTATATCTGTGTTTAAGTCAGTGGCCTAATTTGTCAGGCGGCATGGCGGTGAAACGCACAACTATCAGCAATAAAAAAGAGTTTTTGACAGAGCTACTTATTTCAATTGGTTGATACGTGAGAGAACTGCGTAATCAAAACTAAGCAATCAGGTCACAGTAGGTACCTACTATTTTCATGTTTCTAATCCTTTTAGGAAACTGTCGTACTTCTAATGAGGTGGAAATTATCCTCAAGCAAACATCAGGCTGTGAAGGCCGCCGTCACTTTGTTTTACCCCGTCTACTCATGGCCGTAACCTATAAACAGTGGGAATTCGTCGCTCATCCCAATACCCAACAGGTAGGTACCTAAATCTTTTCATATTACCAACACCGCACAACTCAATCTGAGTTCTAGTGAATAAAATGTTTTGTTCTTTATAGTAGAACGCGACTAATGGGTACCTACTTGCTTACTCTTTCTATTCAAGTAGTCGTTACAAGCGGCGTAAAAGCGCTAAAACTACATATCATGGCTTTTAACTATTTAATACAATCATCTGTTCAAGCGTGATAGGTAGTATTATTTCATTACCTCGCAGCATACCGAACTTTTATTATTTAGATAACGCGGTCACCTACCAAGCCCCCAACGCATCAAGTTTAATTTAATTTGTAGGTGCTGGAATCATATTGGTTGGGAGACTGGTACAGTTGGCGAAGCAAATCTTTACCTGCCAAAGTGATGATATTTGTGTGTCGTATTTTTATGCTGCCGCTCATTCTACTGTTCTGCATGGTGAGACCTTCTTCTTCTTCTTGCCCTGGTCCCATCTATTTGGAGTCGGCGCAGCATGTATTCTTCCACTCTCCACTCTTCAGCCGTCATCGCTTCATTCACTCCCCTTTCATTCATATCAACCCTTACACAATCCATCCGTCTTCTTTGGTCTATTTTAAAGTAATTTTATTTGTTGAATATTATCTAATCATCCTAAATATTGATTTAAGTAAAAAAAACTTACCAACACCAGATACTACCATTTTATAAAAAGTAGGTTACGTTTACATTTTCCAAACCAGTGACGACTAAAACACGAAAGCTTCGTTAATCTTTCCCAAAAATATCTATGCCAATTTGTCTAGTGACTTAGCTAGAAAACCCCAACCTTAATTACCTGTCCACTGTCCCAGCTTCTGCCGCGACATCGCCTGCTAAAACACTACCAGATCCCGTTGAACAAACTGATTACTCACGCCGCCTCGTACTTCGTGTTCCTGGCTCTGGTCTTCTACATATCTAATCAAGATAAGACCAGCCTGCAACGGGGGCCGCCGAATACAGGTTCGTTGGATAAAGCTAGATGTTATTCACGATAGTTAATAATTTATCCCAACATCGACCCTAAGCCTGATCCCATGATAGTAATGCCGTGGCTTCTTGCCACTCTGGAATCTAGAACAATCGAGTTGGTTCTTGTTTAAGTTTAAATTTAGACTGAACATTCGCCTAAAACATCACATTACCTCGAAGGTCACGTCTATCCAGGACGCATGCTCTACATTTATGCCCTGGTTCTGCAAGATAAAGATAAATATGTATAAGTATGCTTACAACAAAATTTTGTGCCAAGAAATGTTGTTAATCAAAAGCAAAACAACAAAAAATATTTAGAGTTGATAAGTTTTTACTGATAAGATCCTGTATCAAGGTTCAGACAATCAATAATGCAAGTACCTTCGGCGAATGGCTTTCTCGAGAGCATGTCATAGAATATTAGCATATTATAGCTAAAGAAAAAATAAAAAAGTCAGAATATTAGTAATATTTCTTCTCTTTAGGCATATCCTAAATTTGGATCTGAAGCCACATTCTACAAATGACCTCATTATCAGCCTTCCACGTTCCCACTGCTGGGACTCTGGCCTTCTCTCAGAGAGAGTATGGGCTATAATCTACCACGCTGGCCCAGTGCGGGTTGGTAGATGTCGCATGCCCTTGAATGTTGCAGTTCTTGGGCATGCCGGTTTCCTCACGATGTTTTCCTTCACCGTTTTGAGCGATGGCAATGACAAATGACCTCAATTCCTATGAAATGTAGATTCATAACTGTCGAGATGAAATTCGTGTTAAAACGATAAGGAGTGACAGACAGATCGCAGTTCGTAGATGTTATGATTCCGTCAAGCCATGAGTTTGTTTAGTTACCTTTATAAGGTCAGCATGAACTACAAATAGAACTATTAAATCCTTGCTCCTGTTTGTTGAGAATTTGGTGGCACGTAGCTAGTCTAGTAGCACCTGCTGCGTCAACGGCATCAATAGAAGACTGCCAACCTGAATTTATCATAGATATCTACTTAGGTACAGAATGGGCAAACGTGCTACTTCTTAGACCGCATCGTCACGTCTATGTCATTTCCTTCACGCGAGATTGTGGTCATACTAATATATAAAAAAACTTTATTCACACTTGCAGTTCGTAATATGTCTGCCAGTGTTAAATTAACGACTCGGTTTGACTTGCATTCGTGAGTTCTTCATCGCTAGCTTCCACGTCTCAATCAAGCCCAGTTTCGGAATGTAAACATTAGACTTCAATTAATGTCAGTAATAAAAGTGACATCAATCGTTTTTGGTTCACTTTTAAAACAGCATAACCTATTTTTTTTTTTTTGTTATGGCGTCACACGATTAGTGTATTTGCCAGTGTCAAGTATATAAGATTTCAAACTCAGAGAATTGAATCAAGTTTAAATGATGATGATGATGATGATGAGATGATGGGATGAGGATAGTGTTTAAGTAAAGTAGTGGCGCTTTACTTAAACTTTACACGGACTTTTTTGGAGCAACTTGAAAAGTCACTTTCACAACTTTATTTCAATTTCTCACACTCGTACACATTAACGAACACATAATAGTTAATAATCCACCAATATTACACATTATCACTCGAAGAAACACAAGTTTTGGAAATAAAAATAAAATTTTCACGTTGACAACTCAATTGCCGCCAAAAAGGTCCCAGCTCCCAGCATAACCTAATCTAACTTTCTTTACATCTATATTACCTATCATGCAATAAAGGAGTAGCAGCTAAGGAGAACGGAGTTCCACAAGAAAAAGACAATTGAAGTCTCTTCTTAAACAGGCGCAGAAGGTCCACTAATCCTCTACGTGTGTGGATACACATGGTCCGCCATCCGTATGTGCCTGATGCAGGGGCCGCGCCGATTCTTCACCGCTATGTGGAACTGGGCCGAGATCATCATGCTCACGCTTTTCTGGCTCACCTTTGTGTTTTGGGCATTAGCAGCCGTCGACGTTGATGCTGGTGACGAAGTTTTCAAAATTGGTAATCATTTCCCGCCTATGACTTTTATATTAGGTAGGGGCAAAAGTATTTTCGTATTTTGAATGTATTATTAGTAATGAAACCTCTTTGGCTGTGCTGAATGTAACTGGCTGATTTTAATACCATTAAATGTTGACATTCTGAAGATGCAATAAATAAAAATACTAGTTCCCGCCATTTTTCAATTGTTTTTCAAGCAAGCAAAATGAACGTATGTGACGAAGAAATTTGGTACATTTTAAAGTTTTATTACAAAAAAGGTAAAAATGCGACGAACGCCGCGAATAAAATTTGTGCGGTTTATGGACCTAATGCGGTATCAATAAGAGTAGCACAAATGTGGTTCAAGCGTTTCGTCTGGAAATTTTAGTGTGAAAGATGAGGTTCGCTCTGGACAGATAAAATCACAGATAACATGTGATGTCACAGATAAAATCAGTGCCATCTTTAAAAAAGTGGATCAAGATCGACATGTTAGTAGCTACGACATTGCTGAAGAGCTGGATGTTGATCATAAAACAGTTTTACGTCATTTACAAAAGTCTGGGTACAAGAAAAAGCTTGACATTTGGGTACCACATGATCTCACTGAGAGAAACCTAATGCAACGTGTTTCCATTTGCGATTCTTTGTTGAAACGTAACGATGCCGAACCATTTCTTAAACGGTTGATTACGGGAGATGAAAAATGGGTCACTTACGATAAGAATGTGCGAAAAAGATCGTGGTCGAAGCATGGACAAGCCCCACAGAGCGTGGCAAAACCCGGCCTGACTCGGAACAAAGTGATGCTGTGTGTATGGTGGGATTGGAAAGGAATCGTCCACTATGAGCTTTTGTGTTGATGCATCCTCCGTATAGCCCTGACCTTGTTCCATCAGATTTCCACCTGTTTCGGTCACTTTAGAACTCTTAGGAAGCATAAAGCTAACCTCAAAAGAACACTGTGAAAACTACCTGTCAGATTTTTTTAACCAAAAATCTAAAAAATTCTACAGCAATGGGATGATGGCACCACCCACAAGATGGCAACAAGTCATCGATCAAAACGGCACATACATATTATAAAAAAAAAAAAAAATAAATAAAAAAAAAAAAAAAAATAATAAATAAAAAATAAATATATAAATAAATAAAAATTTATACCTAAAAAAAACATTTTCCTTTGTATGAAAAATACGAAAATACTTTTGCCCCGACCTAATATTAAGTGCGGATTTACCATCGCTCAAAACGGTGAAGGAAAACATTGTGAGGAAACCGACTTTTAATATAGGTGTAACCCGTTTAAGGACATAAGCCCCGAAAATAAAAAAAATCCGTCCGATATTGTCTTGGTCCGAGTAGGAGTACCTAATACTTACCTCAATAAGTAAATAGAATAACTATTTTGATAATTTTTTCTAGTCCCAATTTTTTTTTTGTAAAATACCTCATTGATTGTCATAAAACGTACTTATTAATCTTCATGTCAAATTGTATCCTATTATTGTCAACAAAACAAACATGAGTGAGTCACTAATCAATATGTAGTAATAATTTAGCCAAAAGTTACAAAAATTTTCGCAGAGAGGAAATATTGGCACCAGTACGACCCGACTCTGCTCGCCGAAGGGACGTTCTGCCTAGCGACGATCTTCGCTTTCTTCCGGCTGATGTTTTTGTGCCAGCTCAGTTACCATCTAGGGCCGCTTCAAGTATGTTAATAACGTGTTGTTATTCCACGTGAGAACTATTCCGATTTGTGGCCAGCGCTGGCACTTGCTAACGTCTTGTTAGCTGCATATGGATGACGGAATCCTTTGAGATTTCTACTATTTGATTTGGCTTCATTATGATAAATTAGCTACGCCTCGCGGTAGGTACTTCATCCAGAACTCTACTCATTATATTTTTAAACAGCACTTGCATTCATTCAGCGCAAAAGCCATGCCGCCGCGCATACTCCCATGATTGGAAAGGTACTGCCCGAACATCAATTGAGTTTCTAGACTGAAATTCGTTAGTGCAAGCTAGAGCAAGCTGTTGAACTACGTACTAAGTATAAATAAGACTAACATTAGTTTGTTATAGAATAATGTTACTTAACACAATCTTACAGCGAGCGTAGCGGTGGTATTATTTTTTTTTATTCTTAATGTTTTTCCTGGGAGTTTTGTAAATTTTTGACAATGAAGCGGTGGTAGCTCTTAGTAGCTTGACCACAGATTTCTTGATTTCAGGTATCATTGGGGAAAATGACCATTGACATCTACAAGTACATCATAGTGTTTGCAATAATAATAAGTGCGTTTGCTGCGGGACTCGCTCGTTTCTACCAGTACTACGACGGCATGGTGTATGAGGATAAGTTTGGGATGAAGACGGTGCAGGTGACTGCAATTTATGGGATAGTCACAAAGCAGTGAAGGATATCGGTATACTACGCGTAGACTACAGTTTGTCGCGATAAAAAATATCGTATGTCCTTCCACAGGGTTCAAATCATCTCCTTAAACCAAATTTTGATTTGCTGAATACTTGGTATTGCAAGTTCTTTCTTCAAGGCATTGTAATTTTTTTTATGAATTCTTATAGTACTTAGAACACAATCAATTTTTTTACCTTCATTTACCAATATTTTCTTGGTAAACCCAGTAGGTAGTGCACGCGCACGATAGGTACAATACGTACGGTTAGCGACAAAAGTCACTGAACATTATCAAACTTTCCGACTTCCTCCATCATCTTAAGCACCGCCCTTTGGCGACAATGATGTGGACAAACGCTACATTGTAAGTTGTAAAAAAAACTTGGCATTACTAATCTAACACGCATTTGGAAAATCGAGTACGATCAGCTACTTTTGTCGCTGACTGTACCACCAAACTAAAGTTTAATACAGGTAATTATGTCTAGACACAATACGGGTTGTCTGTACCAACACAAGCATTAGAACAGCTCTCATTGTATGTCGCTTAATTTCACGGATCATTGCAACACACAAAGAAACTTTTACTGTTACAATTTAAAATCTTATATGTAAAGGAAAAGTCGACCTACAGCCTGAAGTATGAAATGCAGGTAGCAACAAATGAATTACATAGATACTTACGTATAAACTATAGGACAATGAGATGATGATCCGTTTGTAATTGTATGTCCGCTAATTTGAACCAATCTCAGATTTAAACAATATGTTTACCAATCAGAGATTTCATTCAAATCTGTCAAAATTCAAACAAAATTAACGACATAATGTTCTTGGAATCTTTAACCTAATGAAGTAGGTACAAAACATTTAATAATACATGTTGCTAAATAAATCTCCAATTAATTGTTTTATGAAGATACTCAATCCCATTCACCTTTGGGGACACAAAAGATCTAAAATAGCAGCAGCATTAAGGAGGTTTATAGATCAACAGTTGACATGGTAATAAATAACCCAATTTCTGTATAAAGCTGGTTTTTTCCCAAAGTTAATTCATGCTCATGAAAAGTATAAAATGCCATTGGGTTTGTGATAAGGCAGGCGGGTCATGCAAATGTCACTTTCCTTAGGTGTCATCTTTTACGAGCTTGACCGATACATTGAACACCCTATTCTGGGCTTTATTCTGTATGGCACCATTGGAAAGCGCCGACATAGTGCTGGAAAATACACGAGGGACGAAGCAACGGCGCACAATTGGTGAGAATAGACATGGGTACACGGAACGCATCGGATACTTTTGTTTTGGATGTAAGTTATACATTTTACTTATAAAGCTAGCTAATTAATTTTAGCTTTTACGTCTTTGTAGAAATCTGCCTGCTCAATTATGTTTTCATCATCATCATCATTACTATCATCGGCCTATTACGTTTTCACTGCTTGGGAAAATGCCTTCTCTCAGAAAGAGAATACGGGTCATAATTCACCACGCGGGCCCAGCGGTGTTATGTCTAGGATATTCTCAGCTATATTCTATCTGGAATGAAAACCACCGTCTTAACAATTTGAAGTACAAAATACAAAGTACCTATGTCATTGTATAGTTAATGTGAAGTTTCAAACATTAAACTTTTGATACAGCAAAGTTTGTAATTACAGGTTTCGAAGTGATATCCGTGATAGTGGTGTTGAATATGCTAATAGCTACCATGTCCAATACCTTTCAAAGAGTCACCGACAATGTAGCTATAGAGTGGACTTTTGGGAAAACTGAGGTAGGTACTTTTTGACCTGCTCCTTAACTGTTGATCGAATACTGCAGGTGCAGAGGTGTTGAAATGTAGTTCTATGCTTGTAACTACCCTGATATATTTAAATCTTATAAAATAAAATTTCAAGGCAAATTTTAGGCAGATCGTCAAATATTTTAATAAAAGTACACAAAAGATCCTTGGAGAAAGAATATCTACATCTAATTAGCAAAATTAAAACGATGTCAAACCGACACTTTGAAAGAGTCAGCACTTTGGACTCTGAACTCTCGCTTACCTTCGCACATTCGTCACGAAATAACCGTAGAATTTTACCTCCTTTAACTCTTAGGTGTGCATCGATTACATGTGGCAGACCACTCTGCCTTCTCCCCTCAACCTGATCCCTACCACATCTGGGCTAGCCAGCGTGGTCGACTGGTTTCGGATCAAGATGTGCAAGACGTCAGGCGCTCGTGCTCTGTGCTCACTTTCCTACTGCTGTTTCGTCGTAAGTTTTAGTCGCTATTATACATGATCATCATCACTATCAGCCAAAAGATGTGCTGAACATAGGCATACACCTTTGAACGCTATACTGAATGGCTATCAGCCATTTGAATCCATTGGCTGCCGCGACTCCTACCTACGATGTGTGGGGGGCGTACAGAACGTCTTCCGTTTTGTGTTCGCCACTCAACCTTTCTTCCCCATCGGTTATCGGTTCATCGAGTGATGTGGCCTGCCTATTGCCACTCCAACTTGAAAATTTTGAATGCAGTATCCTTACGCGACTTTGCGGTGTAATGGGTTTGTATACAAATACGAGTAGGTATATCGCCCATTTCCAGTTTTACCAAATAGTATTTTTAGTAGGACTACTGGGAATTTTATTTCCATTAGACTGACTGGTAAGACCATGATATAAATTAACTTGGTGGCAAAAGCTCAACGCCAACTCACTCTTCTTCCTTATCTTAACTACCGTCATTACTGGTTTCATATAGGTATAGTGGTTATACACCTACAATAAATAATATATAATGCTGTTATGAATTTATATATGAGAATTCCACTTTAATTTTTAGGAATGTGACGTAGAAGCCAACGTCCAAAAGGAGTTCCCATCACTGATGTCCGTCCTTGTACAGCGATATTTTAGCAAGGATAAAGAAAGCAAAGAAAATAGCGATTTAGAGACAATACGACATGATGTAAATTCTATTAAATACCAACTGCTAAAGAAGATACCGGATTTATACTAGAGAAACAATACTTTGCAAAATGAAACTATTTCTAGATTGTAATTTGTATAATATTTATTTTCAATATAATAATATAGATATATGAATATTTAACACTTTAACTTAATTTACACTTAGTTATAGTTTGAAAATTCCATTAGGTACATAGATACACCCTAAGTTCATGATATTCTACTATAAGATCGGCTTTGTTATCCCGTTTGAGCAGACAATGGTCCTTCGGCAAATCCATTTGAGAAAAACTTATTTATTTCACAATAGCTAAACTGGCATTTTTACAGAGTTAAATTATTTTGACTATAATAATAGTCAATATAAGTTCCACCGTAGCAGTGTGTTTATATCTGTTACCGTACCAACACCTAGTTATTAACTTGGCAGCAATACATACGTAGTTCGAGATTCATGAGGTAGCCAAAACCAATGAACACTACAAATGGACATACATTTTATAAGCCTTTTCTGTATATTTTCAACGTTAATCTTAATTTCGAAAAAAAGCATCATTTGGAGTAAATGGAGAAGACTCGAAAATTAGTTGCAGATTAGACGGCCGTATTACTCAAGAAGGTACCTGACCTGACGCCTAGTTGAATCACTTTCGTTCACAAATTGAACGAGACACATTGAACGAGATATAAGACCTATTTAGGCTATGAGCGTGTTTGTATGTGTGTAGTTATAAGTATAACATGACCGGTTGTTGAATGAGAGCTGTGTCTGTGTGAAGGTAACTCATCTTCCTCTTTAGTAAAACCATAGAGTAGTGTAGTCTGTGTCACAGATAACGAAAAAAACGTCTTATAAGAATTAGTCGGCTCAATTGTCTATACATCACATCCTCACGTGGAACTTGCCCGCTTTGGTGACGTACTTGACTCCCTTGAACGGCTTGTACTTGGCGCCATACATGTCGAGGCGGCTGACGCGCAGCCCGCTCACCGCCAGTTGCGGAATGGTGAAGTGCACGTTGATGCTCGGATTCGCGCCTGACGTGTCAGCGCCGGTGGCTACAGATACCTAAAAACATACATACAATCGAATTGATTGATGGGACCGACTTCGAAGTCAATCTGTTCCGAGCATTTTCCGTTATACTAAATACCTGATGATAATGATATGTTAAATATACTCACAGTTCCTCGAATATTAGGCAGTTTAGGTAGTTCTATGCGTCCGATATCCCAAAGCAGAACTTTGCTGACGGGGTCGTACGAGTATTTCCCTTGATTCGCTGTGAGAGAGCAATTGAGCACGCATTTCGGCATGCAAATTTCTAACGCCACATCTGAAACATAAAACATATATATAGCGCAATGACCCAAAGTAAGCCATCGCCTCCGATAATAAAAGTTGCCACTTCGGTCTGTCCTGTGCCACCTCCTGCCAGTCCTCCACCGGGACCTCGCGCAATAGGGAATATGCATCGATTTTTTTTATTTGTTTAATTCACTTATTACTTCGTTATAACATAGTAAAAAATATAAATCCTGTTAAAATCGTTCAAATGAATTTTTAAAATAATATTTAAAGTACCGATTAAATTTGACCTGTTTGAACGCCCTTATTTTTCGCGCGCTTTTGATGACGTCACATCACTCGTCCAGTACTGTTTTCTGTATGTAATGACAGCTAATATTTAAGAATTTTCAGTTTATATCGCTTTTTCGACTATGGAAAAGGCTAAAAAACCATTTTATGGACATTGTCTTGTACCAGACTGCCAAAACACTATAATAAGTACACCGGATAAAGTGTTTTATTTCTATTCCAAGTGATATGAAAATACGTAACTGTGTAAGGTTATGAGAAGAGATGAAGTGTCTCCATCATCGTATTTAATTTGTTGTGAAGATCATTTTAATGTTAGTGTATTGTATTTGGATAATTAACATGGTGTGAATTTTTTTTTACTTACTACAGGGTAGCGTTTGACCACAAGTCACGTGATGTTAAGTGACGGTGTGGTCTAAGATGGCGCCACGCTACACCTGGACTGGGAACTGGCTCTCAAGTGAGGCTGCCGGAACACACCGATAGGTGCTTGGCGACAGATTCTTAACAAGAGGGTGGTAGCTAGCCAGGCGAGTACTAGAAAATACCCTACCACCAAGCTATGGTTTCATCACGATGTTTTCCTTCACCGAAAGCTCAAGCTCATTGTAGTATTCGAACCCACGTCCTACGGATCGCAAGCCGACGTCACTACCACTGAGCCATCATCGCTATAAAACCTTGAATTGGTCAAAGTTAACTTTTGCAGACATAAATATTTTGATTATCAAGTGGAAGAAACTAACTCTGTTTACACCAAGTTTATACCAGCCTGACCTTTATCATTCCTGTCTTTTCTCCGGAGATTTAGATTGAGAAAGATACCTATCTTATATAATATAAAATACAACATCATGAGACAACAAGAGGGAAAAGTTATGCTTCGGTTAAAACAAGGTGTTGTAGCTCATATGTGAAACATATATGTTTCAGTGCCAAAAACAAAAAATGATACCACCACAAGAGAGAATGTGTGCGATTGAAAGACAAAAAATATCGTTATTGTATAAAGCTCTCACTGAGTTTGCTGTCAGAAGTACAAATACTTTACTCCACAAACAAGTTACTATGAAGCCGGGAACAGTACTTTTCATATTGAAGGCTGTGATGATTATTAAGCAAGGCCCAGTGTATCTCACATGGATGTCTCCGAGATGAAGAAGATTGAAGCCTCTAGTAATACAGACCAAGTACACTGTGATGAAGCTGTGCAAGTAAATATTAGATCAAAGTACAAAAGTAAAGATGTTAATGTTAATTTAACTATTGAAAAGAAAAATGTACCTCTATTTCAATAATGTAGGTAATAATGTTAGTCTGTGGTTTGACAAAATAATATGCTGGATGTTTTAATAAAAAAATGAAATAATTATTCCTCAGTTTTATTTTTAGGTATGCATATTCAGTTAATAATTAAAGAAACTTGAATAACAAAATACAGATACAAATGAAACCTTAAAAATTAAAATCAAACTATGTTACCTACTGTTACATATAAAATATAACTCAGCGGACGAAAAATCTGGATTTGATGCAAAATATGCGGTCATCATAAAAGCATCTATTTTTGGCAAATTGTCCGATTGTGCTTTGACGAAACCACTTTCAGTCATTGTTCTTGATGTTTAGTACTGTCACTATATACCAAAACCGCACTAGGCAATCGAAAACACTACAGAAATCAATTTTTAAGTAATTTTTCTTCATATTAGTATGAATATCGAAGCTAGACTGCGCCGTGTGACGTCATTTTTCGAATCGACCAATGGTGAAGCGATTCGCAAATTTGAAATTCCCACGCTTATTTTGCACTTTTTGATTAAATTTTTAAGGTATTAATTACAAATTAATTAAGAAAATAATGGTTTAGGTGTAATGTCAAGGCCATAAGGTATCATGGAAAAAAAAATCAAGTAAATCTAAATCACATGCATATTCCCTATTCCTTCGTGATACTAATTAAAAAAAAACGACTTCAACATCAAAATATGTTTGCGTTCAAGCTTTCTTAGTCTATGCTTGGTGGTAGGGTATTTTCTAGTACTCGTCTGGCTAGCTACCACCCTCTTGTTAAGAATCTGTCGCCAAGCACCTATCGGTGTGTTCCGGCAGCCTCACTTGAGAGCCAGTTCCCAGTCCAGGTGTAGCGTGGCGCCATTCTCGACCACATCGTCACTTAACATCAGGTGACTTGTGGTCAAACGCTACCCTGTAAATAGTAAAAAAAAAAATGCAATACACTACCCGGCAAACAAGTTGAACCAAAAGTGACGTAGAAGGGGAAAGACAAAAATATTATACTGTAATCCCATGGGATTATAAGCATGGGAGCCAAGTGGAAGGAGGCAAGTCCGCGCATGTGCACTTCCGTTCGAGTTCGTAGTTGGATGCTAACGTGTGGTGAACACAGCGCGGGAAGCTGATTAACCAATTAGGCGCAAGCGTTTCGGGGTACTCCCTCCGCGCATCCATCGATCCACCTGAGATCTAAAAATCGTTTCTGCGCAGCCAAGGTCATCAGCTCAACTTGTTTGCCAGCCACTGTACAGGGGTATATTGTGAGAAAAGAAGACATTAACTCACTTTCCAAGGTCCTGCCCATCGTCTGCTTAGGGCCGACGGTCAAGTCTAGCCGTCCTTGGTCCCCGTTGCTCCTCAGCGTGAGGCTGTGCCGCACGTAGATCGGTATGGCCACTACGCTCTGAGAGCCGATGTGGTACGACATTAGGCGGAAGTTGCCGTCTGGTGGAATAAACGACAGTATTCTTTCGGACTGAAAAGAGAAGAAAATACAATAGTCATGTGGATATTTGTAGCTCTTATGTTGTCAGCAAATGGCTGCAGATTGGAGGCATATGCAGGGTGTGGGGGAAGTTGAGGATGTCTCGCTCTTTTGCTTACGGATGTTGCATTACTCTGTGTCACTTTTCCTTTTCTTTTTATTTCTTGTAGGGTAGTGTTTGACTACAATCTGCACCCCATATGTTGAAAGTGAAATCAGGCATAAACAAAAAAATAAAAGGTACACATAAAGACATGAAAACTAAGAGATAAATTTCAACCCTATGCATTATCATTTCTTTAATAACACATATTGTGTGTGTCACTACTCACCTCCCACCTCTTAAATCTCACGCAAGGATGAAAGGAAACGTCATCAAACAATCTTGGGTTCACAAAGGTCAATGTTAGATCTGGCATTCCACTTAATTTTATACAGCAGTCAATCTGAAATCAATAAAAAACTGAAATTACTTCAGTATGCCTGGCGTACTCTGCACTTGAGGCACAGAATCTAAAGGTTTAGGTGCGAAGATATAACTTCTGCGGGTCCGCCTTGGCGGGCCCAATCAATGTCACATTTGCCGCGCGTCAAAAGGGCTAACAAACGTTATAATTCAACATATTGCGCTGCGCAAGCTGAATTACACTTTATTGCGTCATGGTTAGAGTCGCTATTTCTTTAATTTATACGTTATCAATACTTACATATCCCAGTATTTCCGCAGACACTGTAGCACCACTTTTGTCAATGATTGCATCTACTTCTTCTATAACATCGAAGTAGGCCTCGTTGTTCGCGTATTTGACGCCCGAACGCCTCCAAGGCACGTTAGATAGCTGACCGGAAGGTAATGTAGATGAGACACTGAAAAATAAGTTGATCATTTTTGTAGAGATCATAACAAGGGCCAAGTGACACCCTAGACATCTTGATACTTACAAGTCTAATGAAATCTCATTGGAAAGGCTTGTTAGAAAATATCAGGTAGTGTGGCTAGGAATGCTGTATATTGTGTAAGGTATCATAAACTACATGGATCTACAACACCTCTACATGGAACAAATACAAGCACTTTTTTTTAATGCAGAAATATTTGTATAGCAGTAATTGAACCCGCAACCTTACGCTTCGCAGTCGGCTGTTTGTCCATTATGCCACATTGGTTGTAAAAACAAACATGACATGAAATTTTATGGAAAATCTATAATTAGGCAAATATAAGGTACATCGGGAAGTAAAGAAGCGAGAAGGCACATTAGAGGTCCATTATGGCGGGCCGCAACATAATGCTTTCATACATCTCTTTCAAAATGCATGCACCTTGTTCAATGTTTTGCGGTGCCCGTAGTGCAACTTTATCCAGACTGGCTGCAAATACTGTTTGGCAAATTAGATAACTTACTTTGATTTCCCAGTAACTGTGTTTGCAATGGTCCTTAGTATATTTGGTGGTTTGATTAATTCCTTTAAGATATTGCTCTCTGTTGCTAATGGAAAACCATTGTCTAACATTTCATCTAATAGCTGAAAGTAAAATATACATATACTCTACAATGGTAAAATCCCCACTTAAATAAAACATCAATAAATTATTTATTATTATGTTGTGAAATGTTACCTCGTAAACTACAACATAGTTTTCTTTGATAATACTTTCCGTGCAGTCCGAAAAGTAATCCTGTAATTGAAGACAAAGTACATTAATTTTATTTATCTTAGTTTCAGCAATAATGGGGCATTTATTTATTTAGCCTTAGCGGGTTTCAGACTAGAGGGGCACAGAAGACTTACTTTCGCATTTAAAATATTATTCTAATAAATAATTACATAATAAAGGGTACCATTTTTAATATTACCTGGAATGTATCAACAACCCTGTGCAAGAATTCGATCACAAACAATGGTGCTACTTCTTGTTTACAAACTGCGACCAATGCCACTCCACGTCTTTGAATGGAGATCAGGTAATGATGTGGTGCTGCCAGCACCGGTGGAACATCCTGTATAGAGAACAAGACAGTTATTGAAGCTTACTCTTCTGCTTGCTGTACCAAGCCTTGAAATTTAAGTGGAAAATGTTGCTACATTCAAATTTTGGTACCAGATTAAATTGTGTTGGCATCTTCAATAAATTCCTTTAAAAATAAACTAGACAACCCGTTAACAAACAATACTTCCTTGCTCCATATATGATTATTCAATTAATTTATGGAGTTTGCTATAGTTCAGTAGTTAAATAAAAAAATATTAATACAAACATTAGGTGATGCCCTCTGCGCCTCCAAATAATAGTCACATACTGATCTTGGTATCACACTTCGCCAGTGTTTCTCTAAAAACACATCCCTGTAAGTAAACAATCCAAATCAATCACAGTTTTTCTTACAAAGGTAGGTCTTGTTTATGAGATTTGTAGTTGCTTCACATACTACTTAATTGAAATATCGAAGTAAGTCCTAAGCAGTAAATAAACTCTTTTTAATTTTATAAGTCATGACTTGTGATAACTTCCTCCAGCGTAAGCGTAAGGCTGTCTCGAAAGGATCATTTTAAGCCAGTGTTCTAAGCGATAAGACCGGTTATTGCACTGTTAGTTTATACTTATGTTTTCGTGTCCAAAACGGACTTAGCTATCATGTTTTAGACACTGGCCTGCAAAATAACGTCTTACTAGAGAGAAAGTAACTTTAAGATATGGTTTGGAAATTAAAGTTGTAACTTGTAATAAAGCATGTTGTTTGCGTACCCTGAAGGATTGATAATAAATAAACTGTGTATCATTTTGTTACCACTTTCTTTAAATAGAATAAACAGTAATTTATTTATTAATCAATAATCGAAACGGCTTCAAATTCTCTGGAAATTGGAATTCGACGATAATTATGACTGAATACAGATTGTCAATTTACTACTCTGCCACTTTTGCTTTTTGACTTTGACAATGACAATGAGAAGTTTTCTGACAGGCAAATACAATAGATCATGGAAAAAGACAAAAATAAAGGCATCCGGTCTAATGTTCATTTTTGTGTCTCCTTCTTCACCATAACATTGCAGGTATTTGTAAAAACAAAAGAACTCACCTCGTTTTTCGTAAAAATACGTAGCTGGCTGACAGAAAATATTTCCTTGGACCTGCGCTTTGAAAAAAATGTCAGCCGTATGGATTCCAAATTTCCAATCCCTTTGCTTTAACATTGAACAAATGCGAAAAAAAACAAATATGTATTGTAGATAGCGCCACCTATCCATGGTTTTAGATACTGTTTGAATGACAGTTTTTTTTTTATTGCACAGCGTGCCATCTATCGAGGCATGGCCGTTAACAAATCTGCCCTCCAGAATTTAGCCATCATCTGCACCAATCTCACCTGTGATTTATACATCAATTTTCCTTCTTTGATTTAGCAAAAAAGGTACGACAAAGATTTACGAGAAAAGAAATCAACAATTTACAATTTGTTTACTCCTGATGGAGAATTTATTTTAATGGACCTACAATGCACTTTTAACTACTGAAAAGATTTTGATGTAGTTCTTATGACTTAAAGAGATCTTGATTGTGTACCTACTGCCTACCTCTAAACCTCAGAAGCATAAATTTATCAGAGGTATAATTTTATTGTTAAATTCTTTAGAATACATTTATGCAAAATAGACTGAATTTACTAAATATGACACTAATAACACTAATAGGACTAAAAAAATGAACACAGCATTTTTTCTGACTTTTATTGATAGAAAGCTTAATATTATTTAACGGTTGGACTTAGCAACTCGCTCCAACTCATCTTTCTTCTTGATGGCGTAAGAGTTTGATGAGCCCTTGGCAGCATTGATCAGCTCATCGGCCACACATTCAGCGATGGTCTTAATGTTTCTAAAGGCTGCTTCACGAGCACCAGTACACAACAACCAGATAGCCTGGTTTACACGGCGGAGAGGAGACACATCCACAGCTTGACGACGAACTGTACCAGCACGACCAATCCTAGTGGAGTCTTCTCTGGGGCCAGAGTTAATGATAGCTGTCACTAGTACTTGCAGAGGGTTCTCTCCAGTCAGCAAATGGATGATTTCAAATGCGTGCTTGACAATACGCACAGCCATCAGTTTTTTGCCGTTGTTACGGCCGTGCATCATCAGAGAATTGGTGAGACGCTCAACGATAGGGCACTGAGCCTTGCGGAATCGCTTGTGTGCATACCTGCCAGCGGAATGGGGAAGGAACTTGGCGTACTTCTCCTTTACGGAAATGTAGTCCTGGAGGGACATATCCGAGACCTGCACATCATAACAACTCCACCGCCCGAATAGTTTGATTTCGGGAATGTCAGCCGCCTGCGGCAGAGGCATGGGGTCGACAGCCATGCTGCCTGCCTCGACAACATCATCATTCCAGTTTTCTTCAGCCATTGTGTTACCCTAAAATGAAACGATAAAATTACTTATCTGAAAGCCACAATTTAAGAATCGCTGAACTGGTTTAATGAATAAATATACGTACTTTTCTATTCTGAAATAGAAATTATAACCTCGTGTTGTCAAAAGAACGCGAGAAAAAGGAAGTTGAATTCGTCGAAAAAGGTTACCACAGACTTCATAAAATTTATTTTTTTAATGTTGGCTGTTGGTGTGCAGAAATGTAATACAGTCTGTGGTTTGTTACGAGTGAAGCACGTGTCAGACAGCAGACTAATATTATTTCAAGAACTAAATTGAATTAACTCCTTCCTTAGGAATGAATAAAAAAATTATATGCTGGTTTTTTTCCAATGCAAATATTCTAAAACTCCAATAGCTGAAGAAACGAAGTTCTTTTTTTAGATGCATCAACTGTACGGACGGACTCATAGAAGTAGGAAAGATTAATTTATTTCTATGGACGGACCTACCTACTGACCGTACCTGAGGACTGAGCATAGATTAAGTAGACTATATACTACGTAGGACTGAGGAGTGAACTAAGGACCGTTCAATCACTAGTCGCTGTCTCTGTCACTGTCAGTGTCATGAGCAGTAGTTCATTCTTCTATCTATCAATCAAATTCAATCAATCAGATTCAGAATTCAGAATCAATCCATCCATTCATTCCATTCACCATAGAAGAATCCGATTCAATCCGATACTGCATAACTGCAGGTAGACGTTCATCATCGAGTTTCAAAAACTTTTATCACACGACTAACTTCTTATCATTAATTAATTTCAGTGATAAGATTGAGTTTCGGTATTAAACGTCACTTATTATATTTTTTCTAATACGTAATAATAAAGTGTTTTGAAGAACGTTCCATAGGTTATCCTCATTCCTCAGGTGTACAAAGTTCGCTATGGCTGCATTAAAAAATAGTAAAAACCTTCGAGTTTTAGCAGTGATAACTCCTAAATACTGTCCACAAATAAATTCTCGAAGAAACCTGAATCTTCAAGAATATCACAGTAAGGATTTGCTTAGGAAACATCAGGTATCTATTCAGGACTTTCGTCTGTTAGATTCCAAGTTGGACTCTGGGCCGCTATCGGGTTTCCAAGCAAATGAGTATGTGGTGAAGGCCCAGATCTTAGCTGGCGGTCGGGGCAAAGGTCACTTCGATAATGGTTTCAAAGGTGGAGTCCACTTGACCAAAAAGTCTGATGAAATTTTAAGTTTAGCAAAGAACATGATTGGGCACAAGTTGATAACTAAGCAGACTCCTACTGAAGGGATACTAGTTGATAAAGTCATGGTGGCTGAGAGTGTCAATATAAAGAGAGAGACATACTTCAGTATAGTCATGGAGAGGAGTTACAATGGAGCAGCCATTGTGGCATCACCTGCTGGGGGCGTGGATATAGAAGCTGTAGCTGAAAAAACCCCCCATTTGTTGAAAACGGTTCCTATTGATATATATGAAGGTGTCACTGATAAAATTGCAAATGAAGTTGCAGAATTCCTGGAATTCAAAGGTCCATTGAAGAAAAAGTGTGCTGAGGAAGTCAAAAAATTGTGGCAATTATTTTCCAAGGTAAAAACTATTACAAATTTATAATAATTAATTATATTACGCGGAATAACCTAATCATCTTATAAGAAAATTTGTTGACAACAGTACGGGCCTCGAGCTTGTAGTGGAAAACTTTATCAAAAAAAAAAAAAGAAAAACTAATTTATGAGCTGAATTTTTACTACAGTGGATTTATTTACAATCTGTATAGAAAAGTAAATTAATACCAATTTTAGTTTTTTTTTTTACTAATTACAGGCTATCATTTGACTACAAGTCACCTGATGTCAAGTGACGATGTGGTTGAAGGTGGCATCTTACTGCACCTGGATTAGGGATCAATACATGTAATGCCTCACCCTCGCCCTCTTCCCTCTCATATGGTCGAGGAGAGCGATGGCTGGCACATGCGTCAACTCGTGAACGGGTGCTGCTTGTGGGGTCTGGTCTGCTTTGGTTGTGATCCCGCAACTCGTTAATATTCATGTTCCCATATCCCAATGTGTACAACCAAACAAGAGAAATCTTCTTATTAGTAAAGCTAAATAAAAAATATCGGACTATTAGATGACAAAAAAAAGCTTGGGATTTTAGTGAACTTGCTCCAATTCAATCAATTAGTAATAAGAATAAAATGGTCAATGTGATCGCGCCAAAAAAATTACCTGCCGGGCGTTTCTTGCCTGTTCTTTTGCCGGCGTAAGGAGGTTGGAACAGGCGTAGCTAGTTTTAAGTTGACGTTTTAAAGTGATCACAATGTATCCTATTGAATAAACATATTTTTGAGTTTTTTTTTGAATGTCAAATAATCTGTACAAATAAATATTCAAGACATACATTTTATTTAGTAATAAGCGAGCAGCTTGAGGCTGATGTGTCTATATCATGCTGTGTGTATACTTAATATATAAATATAACTATAACCTGTAATCTACTTTGACTACATATTCTCTTTGGATAAATATATTATATGAATTTCTCTGGAATGTGGTGTACCAATAAAGAGTTTTTTATATCTAGATATCAATTATTGGTAGATAGATATGTATCTAATATGAAACTTAGTTTTTCAATGTAATTATAAGATACTAGCTGTTCCCCACGGTTTCACCCGCGTGCGCTACAGCTTTATGCGTGCAGTCTCAGCCCGATCGGTTTAAAATTGACAAAGTTTCATACAAACTTTCATCCCCTATTTTATCCCCTTGGGGATAGAATTAATCAAAATCCTTTCTTAGCGGATGCCTACGTCATAACATCTACCTGCATGCCAAATTTCAGCCCGATCCTTCCAGTGGTTAAGGCTGTGCGTTGATAGATCACTATGTGAGTCAGTCAGGCACCTTTGAGTTATATATATTTAGATTATTATGCTTTAGGTGGATGCAACCCAACTTGAAATTAACCCTCTTGTGGAAACGGATGATGGCAGAGTGGTGGCTGTTGATGCGAAGATCAACTTTGACGACAATGCCAAGTTCAGGCAGGAAGATATATTTGCACTTGACGACGTGTCTGAAACTGAGCCGAGAGAAGTAAGTTTATCAACTATGATATATACATTTTAATGTTATCAGAATTCTCAGATAAATTTAATCCTGTTATGATATAACATTTTAAAGATCACCTTTAGTCTATTGACATTAAATTTTACAAAATATCTTATAATGTTTTTGTAAATGATATAAAAGGAATTTTAGTATGCGTTGATTTGAACAAATACCTCCTTGTTTTTTCATCAGTTCAAAAATTTGCTAATACATATAATTATTTCTATTCAACATTTAGTTTTGTGATTAATAGATAAAACTAGTTGCGGTGGTTTCACCCATGTTTTCCCATTATGCCACAGGAACCTTTTTCCGGGATGAAAAGTAGCCTGTGTTTATCCAGGGTATAAGCTATTTGCATTCTAAATTCCATCAAAATTGGTTTAGTAGTTACGGTGATACATGGTAACAAGCATTTACACACACAAACTTTCACATTTTATAAAATTAGTAGGATAGTAATCATAAATTGTATTGACAGTAGATATTATAATTCTTAGAAATCAAATGATCAAAATAACAATATTTGCATTAATCTATGTAAGACAAGGACACTGTTTTTGGTCTAGTTTACTGTACATATACGGAATTATTTATCTGCTACAAATTACCTAATAAACACAAAAAAATAAAATTATTTTAAGTTAAATAAGTACATACCTTACCTTTAAATAAATTGTACTGTTATTTTGTTATTGTATTGCATGAAATGTGCATATATGTTTAATTACTTTAAACACTTATACTCTCTTATCATGGAAGAGATAAATTTTATTATTACACAATCATCTTTATCACTTGAAATAAACAACTGACTGGTATTCTTATCTTTCGCGGTGTTCAAACAATAAGTTCATATTATGATATTTCTGTTGTACTTAAACACATTGTGAAGTATGCAAGAAATTTATAGTTTTATTGCTACTCATGTTTTACTAGTTTATTCGACTTGTGGCCTGTAAGCACCATTATAGTGGGAGTCAAGGTGGTGTAGGACAGAAATAGGTATTAGGTATGCATGCATAATTATGTAGCAGGCTAATTTATACACATTCTTTCTCACAATGCACTTTTTATAATTTTGTTTTGATAACCTTATTACACTACAAGATCTATATAATTATATGAATCTGAAATTTGGCATGCGCATTCTTCTTGGGTTCTTCTTAGAGTTAAAAAATTATAAAAAAAAACATCTCCTAAGCAAGTCAAATGTGGGGCTATTGATTTTGTGCCGAGGGCGAAATTGCGGAGTGGATTGCTATTTCTTATATAAAATTAATGCAATGATAGCTTAGTAGTAGTGACGTCGGCTTGCGGCCCGTATACGTCGTGGGTTCGAATAAGCTTGAGCTTTCAGTGAAGGAGAACATATCGTGATGAAACCATAGCTTGGTGGTAGGTCTTTTTATAGTGCTTGCTTAGCTAGCTACCACCCTTGAGTTAAGAATCTGTTGCCAAGCACATACCGATGTGTTCCTTTGACGCGTTGTGGATTATGGTCCATACTCTCTCTATATGAGAGAAGGGCTGTGTCCCAGAAGTGGAAACATAATAGGCTGATGATAAAAATAATAATAAAATGTTCCAGAGAGAAGCTGCCGCCCTAAACCTCGTCTACATCGAAATGGATGGCAGCATAGGCTGTATGGTTAACGGCGCCGGCCTGGCCATGGCTACCATGGACATCATCACCCTGAACGGAGGAAAACCCGCCAATTTCCTAGATCTTGGAGGTGGAGTCGGTCAGAAGCAGGTCTCTGCGGCATTGAAGATTTTGGAGTCAGACCCTAAAGTGAAGACCGTGTTCGTCAATGTGTTTGGTGGTAAGTACAGCTAAAACCTGAAGCTTTAAAGACAGTAGGAGTATTGACAGTATGGGAAAACCAATACTAGGGCAATTTATAAAGGGTGCCTACTCACATATTAAACACCCACCTAATCTAATTTAATATTGACAGGTATTGTGGATTGCTCTACAATTGCGAACGGGATCGTCGCCGCGTGCAAAGAGACCCCACCCAAGCATCCGCTGGTCATCAGGCTGGAAGGAACGAATGCAGACACTGCAAGGAAGATTCTAGAAGAATCCGGCCTTTCCTTGGAAATCATAAACGATGCTGACAAGGCGGCGAAAGCCGCTGTCAAGATGGCTGCGAAATAGTCCATTAGTAATGTGGCGCATTTGCGGTTGTTGTCAGTGAACCATACGTAGAGTAATATGTAAAACGGCATTCGTTTCAACTTGGAGGCCACTAGGCTAACAAAACTACCACTTGTTTAATTCTACTTGATTTGCTTTTTTGTTGCCTGAAATCAAGGTTTGTTTGTTTTCAGTTTTCTTGAGTACCTACTTGGCCACAAAAAGGCAAATCAAAACTGGTGGTAGTTAGCTCCTGGGTTACTTAAAATTAGTCATTATACCTACTAGAAATTAAATACATTAATGTAATAAGCAGAGATGCAAGCTAGAGAAAAAGTAAAGTTGTATGTATAACTAAAAATCATCCCAGACTAAGATCGAGTTTTTATTTTATAGACTCATTTTCGATATTGTACTTGCCATATTATTATAGTAAATATGAATTAGTCTTAATTTAGTGGCATGGCTTACCACATTGTAACTAAGAGAAAACATTGTTATATATACATACTATGACTATGTATGTATTTGTGTCGATTTTGAAGTGCATTCTCGAAAACAAAATAATTTTAACAGTTTATTGTTTTAAACTCCCATGGTCAATAACATTAGAACTGGGTTTTGAAACGGGACAATGGTAATACATAGTAATTATTATCCTGTTTCAAAACCTAATTACAATAATAACAGATCAAAAAAAAATACTTTTTGTGTAGTTTTTGAGAATTTCACAAAATTTTACCCAAAAATGTTGAAATATTGATTTTATTTGTTACAGGTATGTATTAACTTTTTATTTTTGCGATTTCCTTGTGTTCATAGATATTAAAGAATTTAATCCGAATTATACTAACACATCCCAAAGGAAAGACTGAGTTGCTCAAATTCTTCTAACACTTTTTGTTAATTGGCACCCTGTAATGTAGTGTTTTAATTTTTTGCCATGTATGTAGTTATAATTTAATTTTAAGTGTTGTTTTTATACATTTGTATAAATAGTATACTCAAATGTTTATTATAATTTCGTTTTATTTCTACATTTAACACAACAGAAAACAGTTTAACCACAAGGAAAATTATTTCATTTGGACAATTTTATTGGACTCGTGGCCCACCAATTTGCCACACCTAGTGTGACTAATTTGAACCGAAAAATTTACAGAACGCCATTGTTCGCCTAACAGAGTTTGTCGAAATCACACAAAGGCTGTGCCACAAGTATGCAAAGCATCACGCTTGCATAAGATAGACTAATAGCACAACTGGCCACTTTAAACACTATTTTATTCGAACGTTTTTCTCCTAAAATCAGCACTTGGCTGGTCAAACGGATGTCCATTTCCAGAAGGACCAATCATATTGATAGTTGTAATAATTTGTAGGTTTTCGAATATTAAAAAAACAAAATAACAGTTAAGAAATACTTTTTAATTTTTAACAAGCACATGCTTTACTACATTAATTGTGGAATAAGTTTAGCCGCCGGCCCTGTGACGTGGCGTCACTCTTGTTCAGTGACATGTTGGATTGGATCTCTTCAAAGGAGGGCAGGTGGGCGAGTTTGCCGCGCGCCGCCACCGACGGCCGCTGGCTGAGCATGCGCCGAGCCACGCGCACTATGTCGTCGGCGGTGATTTTATCTGCAAGGAAATATTCATTTCAATTTGGTAACAATCGTTCCAGAATCTTTTTAGCCATATTGATCTATCTTTCTATACTTTAGCGCCGCGCGGTTTCACCCGCTTCCGTTATCCCGCAGGAACCCTTTTCCGGGATAAAAAAGTAGCCTATGTGTTAATCTAGGGTATAAGCTATCTGCATTCCAAATTTCATCAAAATCGGTTTAGTAGTTACGGTTTTACGTGGTAACAAACATTCACACACACACACAAAATAGACGTCGGGTCCGAGCTTATAAGCGTCCCAATCAAAAGAGTACCAAAACGCGAAAGGCTGATTGATGCTTAAGTTTTGCTCCATCGTGATCTCACCTATTTCGTTGATGAAGTACGATGGTGGCTTCCTCTTCCCGGTAGCCAGCACTTGCCTGGCGACATCCTCGAATACCACCGGACGCGCTTCCAGATTCATGAGGAGCATTGACTGCAGCTGGGTTTTTGCTCTCTGGAAAATAGTATGTACGGATTTAGAATGTTTTTTTAACAATATTTGTGGGAAGAACTTACAAATAGATATTATTATACAAGTGGTCAGAAATGGGGCGAAAAAAAAATTCCACCTATGCTATGCAAATCACCTCCATTTTTTATATGTTTTTTAGGTTTTAGGCAAACTAGAATTTCTCGTCTTAGAAAATGTGATCAATAGCTTTTCACAACTGTTACAGCATCTTTTTAGTATTCATGTTATGGACCTTTCAACAATCAAATAAGTACTGTGAACAAAATGAATTTTGGTATCTTCTATCTTTGCAGAACTCAAGTCTCCTCTCGGCTTCTATCAGTGAATTTTATAGGCAGCATTATTAACTAGGTACTTTGCGGACCTAGTCAATCAGGTTACCTTCAGTTCCATTTCGCCGACCTTTCCCGCCATATTGGCAAGTTCCCGCGCGATCACAAGTGTAGTGTCGTAAATGCGATTAGGCGGCGACGCGGAGTGCACGCAGAATAACCCTGTATCGCCGTAGGCGTGGTTGTAAGCCGTCGCGTTGAACATCCAGTGATATCTGTAAAATGATTATACATACATTTGTATTTCTTTATTGTACTAAGAACGTACACCTTCAATTACAATATATGGCCACAACTGTGACAGACTATTTCAACCGTGTTAGTGGGATTATAAGGACACTTGTTGGTGGTTATACCGACTAACACATGTGTGCATGGCAACCATATTATCACTTGACATCAGGTGTCTTGTGGTCCAATGCTAGCCTACAAGAAGTAAACATATAAAAAAATTGTTTTGCATTAGCTGTATTGGTATCACTAATGTGCCGTCTCGAAATGTTTTACTATTGATTTTTTACGACTTGTCATTAATTATTATTTATTTATGTTGGTTTTTTTATATCTATGATTTTTTTTTTTTTATTTATGTATTTTTATTTGATTTAATGTTGTATTTTAATTTTTAATTTACTATGTTGTTGTACGTTGTTATTTTCCCACACAATATTTTTTGTTTTTGGAATAAATGAAATGAAATGAAAATGACTTTTACGTTCAAAATTCTGTGTGACGCTTGACGTTTCCCATCAAGCGAGCAACTTTGTTGTTAAACCAAAAGAAAAGTACTGCATAATCTTGATAAAGTTGCTTAGCTTGTATAAAAATAGGCATTTGTTACCTGTTCAACACATTGGTGTAGAGCCTCGTGTACATTCCCTTCCCGGGCCCGCCGGCGGAGAATGATCCGCCACCACCCATCATCATGTTCAGAACACACGTCGCCACGAAATCGGGGTCGCCGTGAGAACAACCTGGAAATTTAAAAAAAAATGTACTTACAAAAAGATGACAAAAGACTGGCAACGATTGATAAAATAATAAAACTGTCGTAAAGAGGAGGGTGGTATATTACTCAAAAGGGTTATACCCGTAGTTTTCCCGCTATCCCGCAGAAAACTCTTTCCGAGATTAAATAGCCAATGCGAAGCTATCTCCTTTCCAAATTTCATTCAAATCCGGCATGGCGTTTTAGCTTAAAGAAGTAACAAACATACACTGTCACTCCCAAACTTAACAGTCCTCAGTGCCGTTTTCACTATCGATTGTGCAAACGGTACATAGCAGTGTCGTTTGCACCATTGAAGGTGCTAGTCAATGGTGCATATAAAACTGAAGGAAACTTTCACATTCATAATATTTTACTTTATGAAACAAGAGTTAGAATTTAAATAATAGAAATGTTTCCTTGCTCCGCATTCAAATAACTACAAATAATGGCTGTAATCTGAACGCGCTGTAGGTAGCAGAAGAATAAAACAACAGTAATTATTTCCAGTACTTACTTTCCAGTCCAATAACCACATGAGACAATTCCGGTAGATCAGAACCAGGATACAGTGGGATTTCAATTTCTTCCTGAAAACAAAACCAGCTCATAATCTATACTAATATTATAAAGCTGCAGAGTTTGTTTGTTTGTTTGTTTGTTTGTTTGTTTGTTTGTTTGTTTGAACGCGCTAATCTCAGGAACTACTGGTCCGATTTGAAAAATTCTTTCAGTGTTGGATAGTCCATTTATCGAGGAAGGCTATAGGCTATATTTTATTTCCAAAAAAATTAGGGATCCGTAAGAAAATTGCTATTTTGCAACCCAAGGTGTGAAATCGAAAACCTATTTTTGCGTGCGCTGCAAAAACTATTGACACTAGAACAAAATAATGTATTGCGGGTTTGTAGGTCTCATTTAGATCTACAAAAAAGTCCGCGAGAGCATATGTCTAACTATTATAGTTATGCCACAATAAGTGATCTTTTATTTTAAAAATTTAATTTTTGATGCCGCCGCTAGAAAAGGTCTTTATTTGTATCTAGGTATTAATCCTTATCTAAATAAATTACTTCTTATTCAAAACTGCTTCAATGCCTTTATATAACTTTTTGAATCATTCAATTCGGACATTCCATTCGAAAGATATCACGAGTTTAAAAATGTAAGTAGTAGTAGAAAAATAAAACCGCCGCACCGCAGCGCAGCGGGAAACGCGGTGAGGTGAGCGGGGCACCGGGAGAATCTATGACATAGGTAAAGTGCGGTCGCGGACCAGGAAGACCTTTAACTGCGCGATTCAAACGTGCGGTCCAAGAAAAATTAACTTTGAATTAAAATAGGATAATGGGTACCTACAGCAGGTAACGCGTTGAGGGGGCACCGAAGTGCGGGAATAATTTTGGAGTATACGGAATATATACGCTATCGCGCCTGAACTACTGAACCGATTTAAATGAAATTTGGTATAGAGATAATTTGAGCCCCGGGGAAGGGACATAGGATACTTTTTATCGCGATAAACTGTAGCCCACGCGGGTGAAACCGCGAGGAACAGCTAGTATAAAATATATTAGTGTTTAAGACTACAAGGTAGAATGAAACTAAAGTGCGGCCTTCTATACCATTATAATAATTGAGGTATGTGAACATACCTGTTCTAAACTTCCAACATATTGTGCGATGGATTTATCCACATTTGTCTTGAATGTGGTACAATCTTCAGATTGCCATGTGGGTTTCAAGTCCACAAAGTATTTCTGGACAAACTCCACAAATGGCTCGTGATCAACCTAAAAAATAATATTACTGATTAATATCAAAGATTATACTTTAAACCCCAAAACCGTAGGTATCAAAAAGAGTTCAGCTGTGTTTAAGTGTAGAAATATCTCAAATTCCTGTTTTTTTTTATCTTATAAGTTTTATTACCTTAAAAATTACCTATTGCAATGGTTTGCTAAATACAGATGAAATAAACGACCTAAGTATATCTGTACAATATACATACTATTTATGTCTCAGTATATGTTACATTTTATTACTTTTAGGATGAGGAACTAAACAAACTATTTTGAATGATTTTTTCATTAAACAATCATTAAATATCTTTTATTATTTTTATTGTCTACTCATAAAGATGTAACTACTATACTAGAAAACTGTGGTGCCAAATATTAAAATAGAAGTATGCATAAACTATTTTGTTACCCCAACAGCAGCCACCACCATCCTTTCAGGGGTGTAGTGGTTCTTCAAATAATTGAGAATGATGCCTCGGTCTATTTTGTTGACATTCTCTTGTGGACATATCTTTGGCAGGCCGAGAGTGTTCCCTCTATATGCAGCCTAGAACAATAAAAGAATATGTATTTACAACATTTTGGTGGATAACTAAGTTCATAATAGCCAGTTTAAGTGCCTTTAAAAAGTTTAGATACCTTTAGCAGGTAAAAAGTTTATGTTTGTAAGATTTTTTTAGTTATAGCTAAGACATTCAGGCTTACAGAGTGTATCATGTCCATAAGAATGGTTTCTTGTTCTGGTCTCATTGCAAGCGTCTCTAGCTCATAAGCCACAGCTTGTCTCGCAGATTCTATTTCTTCTAATGAGAGCTGCGGTCTCAGTGTTACTTCTGCCAACACCTGAAAAAAGTGATCATAAAGCTTCAAGCAACCTTTCTCTATTAGGGTATTTTCAAGTGTATAATGATACAGCCATTCTACCTTTAACATAACTCTGATTCAGAACTCAGATATTCATCTGTATGCCTAATATTTAAATTTATAACATTGCATGATTCCATTACATTTTAAAACAATGTGTCTAATGTTGACTGAGGAACCATCCTGTATTAAAACTTGTTTTTTTTCTTGTTTCAATGTTATACCAAAAGGAAAAACAATGCTATTATACATGATGCCATGTCTGAATGTCCACCAAATTGTATTACATTAATTTACCTGGGTAACAGCTTCTAAGCCTCTAGAATCAGCACTGGTAGCATAAACTGTGGTGTCTCGTGAACCTTGACAGTCACAGATACCTCCATGTCTCTCAAGTTCTCGCAGCATGACATCTCGGGTTGCATATTTGTGAGTAGCCTTAAATTATTACATTCATGATATAAATTAGGCTGAAGTTTTAATAAAACAATTACGGTATCATTTTTATTTGTTTTAATGATATTAAATGGCTCAATAGTACTTACTCCAAAGCTCAATTTTTCTAAGAAATGGCAAATGCCATTTGGATATGCCACTTCATATCTTGGCCCAGAATCAACCACCACTGTAAATAAAACGATTCATTTTAACTTAATTTAACTGAGAGTTAAACTTGCAGATGCAGTACAGTAGTACAACAAAACAAAAAAAATGTGTTAGTATCTCACTTTTATGAACATATACCTAAATTGCAGATTCAGATCTCATGACAATCATACTCAGTGTAAAAATGCTTACCGCCAGCTGTGCAGAATTGGCCAAACTTCTTCTCTGATGCCACCCTCAGGCCGTTGCTAAGAACTGTAACTTCTGTGATAGTTTCCTCTGTTTTGGCTGTAGAGAAGACCACAGGAGGTAGATTCTGCATAGGCTCTGAGAGGGGTGGTAAAGGTGTCACACTGCCTTTGGCCAATGGTTGAAAAGGTCTTTCCACTTCCTGGCTGAATTTTCTCACGCCCCATCTTGGTGTATTTAACCTGAACATTAATATGAAGCTACTGTGATCAGAGTGGCAAGAATTCATGCCTTGATGCCTCAGTCTGAACATCAATTTCGATTCAACATTTGCTGATGAAATACATAGCAAATCAAAGCAAATTTTGAAGAATGAAATTTTACAATAATATTAATATTTGTTTATAAAGTATGGTCTTATTTTTATTAAATTATACGGATCTTACCCATTTTTCATAGAAAATAACCTATTAAAAAGATATTTTATTTCAGTTACATGAGCCATATTTTTTGTGCAAACTTTCCGGGTTGTTTAGAGATATTTGTTCAATAATCCTTGCACAAGCAAAAATAAACAAATCTTTTTTTTAGTGCATTTTGATTTTCACAAATAAATTATCCGTGAAACTAGGCCGTGACATTACATTGACAAGCATAGATTAAGTAGACTATGACAAGAACGAGAGAACGAAGATGAAGAACATAGATTAAGTAGACTATTGTGGTGATATGGAAACTCCTTAGAGTTGCAATGGTTTGAAATAATGTTCTACAACAATTGTGAAGGACGGGGTTGTCTGTGGAACGTCAATCGTGACCGGACGCGTTTTTTGGTTATAAAATAAGATCTTATTGTTTTAATCAAATAAGTGCTAATCTAATTGACCAGTTTAGTTTTTGGGTGTATTGGTGGTAAGTGTTTGTGTTCGTCAGTAGTTTCTGTGTTCCGTGAGGATGAATGACCCGCCCGATCCCGGTGGGGGGATGGACGTGCCGCCATCCCCGGCGGCTTTTACTTCGGTTGAGACTACAATCAATGAAAATGACTTTGAAGTAGTAATGAACCGTAAACGTAAAGTGCAAAAATTGGAAAGTGCTGGTAGCCCAGGTACTGCTGTGGTTCCCCAAGATGGCATGTGTACCCCTCCAAATAATTTCTCAACCCCGAAAATTGTTGATGTTGAGATGACTCCGACACCTCTTGCTTTAGGTCAACCCTCTCAGACGTCTCAGATCCCAAGTCAAGGACCGACTCCAATCCCAATTGGTCGTCAACAGTACGAAACGTCTGATCGAGGTCCGTTTACTGTTCACGTACAGCGAGTTGAATCATCCCCATCTGCCGGTACTACTCTGCATCCAGTGACCTTTGGGCGGTTCTTGTTCAATCGCGCCAGAGAGTTTCAGGGCATAGTGGAAGGCTCTATTAAAAGTATAGGTCGCAACAGGATTACCCTAAACTTCCACTCTAATACATCCGCTAACAAATTTTTACAATCCCCATCGCTTCCAAACAACAACTTCAAAGCCTTTATTCCATCTTTTAACATTACTAGGATGGGTATTGTACGAGGTATACCTGTGGATATGTCACCTGATGAAATAATAAAGGAAATGCAAGTACCGAAGGACTGCGGTCCCATAATCAAGGTTCGCCGACTTAATTTTAAAGTCACTATTGATGGGACCGTAACTTGGAAACCGTCACAGACTGTGGTCTTGACTTTTGATGGGCAAGTTTTTCCAAATAGGGTTTACATGTGCTATAACTCTTTTGTTGTCGATACCTATACCTACCCGACAGTACAATGTTTCCAGTGCTGCAGATATGGCCATACAAAAAGTCAGTGCCGATCGAAGCCGGCATGCTATAAATGTGGTGAAAACCATACAGGTGAAACATGCCAGATTGATAGTGACAACGCCAAGTGCATTTGGTGTGATGGCAAGCATTTCGCTACAAGCCACTCCTGCCCAGAGATGCAAAGACAAAAAAATATTAAATCTTCCATGTCAGAACAGGCTATTTCATATGCAGAGGCATCTAAACTGTATACCAAATCTAAACAGTCATATGCAGATATGCTATCGAACTCTCCTGCTCCTTCCCGTTCAACCCTGCCTTCCCGTCCTTCTAGAAATATTACAGCAGAGCCTCGCAAGGTACATTATAAAAAAACCGTTATGAAAACTCCTCAAGCTCCCACATTCGTCAACAGTGGTTATGACCGCTTGGCCCATTCGAGTATAGTAAGAGAAGACTTTTCCGGAGCGGCACCAAATGGCTGTGCCCTCCAAAATCCCTACGCGAATAATAGTGATAACCCTTCAATCCAAGCTGTGCTTGGAGAACTTCTTAGGCTGCTTAATTTATTATCCTCTCTTATGAATAATTTTCCTTCTTCGTCCTCGCCCCTTAGCAACCAACCGTCCAACGCTGCCTTTAACTTGAACTCTCTTTTCTCCCTCCTTCAAAATGGATTCGGTCGCCAGGATCCTTCAATGGAACCCACGAAGTATCATTCCCAAGAAATCTGAAATTATCTTTTTGTCTAATAAACATAGCCCGACCATCTTGTCGGTTTCCGAAACATGGCTGAGCCCCGGGTCCAATTTTAGGATTCCGGGCTTTGCCAGTGTTAGAAGAGACCGACAGGATGGTCACGGTGGTGTTGCATTATTTATCCAAAATAATGTTCCCTTCACAACTATTTCTCTTCCACCTTCTAGCGATAACTTAGAAGTTGTCGCTGCGCGAATTAGTAACATCACCATAGTATCTATATATATTCCTCACCCTTCCAAGCCTATTATTCATAACCTTATATCCACAATCCAGTCTCTTCCTAAACCTCTTCTTATCCTTGGTGATTTGAACTGCCACCACCATGTCTGGGGATGTGGGGGTTCGGATAGTTTAGGAGAATTTTTATTGGAATCTTTGGACTTGCTCAATCTTTGTGTTCTAAATGATGGATCCGCTACAAGAAGAACACGGCCTGATGAATCTCGCAGTGCGATTGATTTATCTATATGTTCTCCCGAGCTGGCTTCCCTTTTTACTTGGAGGGTTTTACCTTCCACCCATGGGAGTGATCACTTTCCTATTCTTCTCAATTCTTCCCATACATTTTCACGCCCTCCAGTCATTAATAAACCACTTCTCAAATATGTCCTCAATAGTAATACTTCAGATTGGGATAAGTATAATGAACACATTAGGAGTAAAGTTCCAAGCCTACCGTCTATTAGTCCTTATAGTATAACCAGCTGTTCAAATAATCTCGTCAAAACACTTCTAGACAGTGCAAATAAGTCCTTCCCTATCAAAAAGCCTCCCAAAAATAAAATACCTTCCCCCCCGTGGTGGGACAAAGAATGCTCCGATGCAATCAAAGCCCGTTTGGCTTCAGAGTCCGATTTCTGCAACTCCATGACTCAAGAGAATTTCATTGCACTAAACAAAACCATTGCAAAATCTAAACGCCTACTTCGCACTAAAAAAGTGAATGGGTGGAAATCATACTGTACTAGCATAGGCCCTGATACTCCGCTCTCGCTTATTTGGAAGAAAATTCACAGGTTTAGATGCTCTCAGAGGCCACCAAGCCATGGTTGTTGCGCAACTCAGTCTTGGGCTGATGCTTTCATGGACAGAATTGCCCCCCAATATTCTCCACTTCCTTCTGAACTTCCATCTTTATCAAATTCCCCTTCCTCTTCAAACGATCCTCTAGATCAACCTTTTTCGATTATAGAGCTTCACAACATTTTAAAATCTGTGAAGGATTCCGCACCTGGTATGGACGGTATCCCATATTCTTTCTTTTCAAAGGCTCATAATTCGCTCCTAAAATACTACTTAAGGCTTGTTAATACTATTTTTGACTCTGGCTATGTCCCTGACTCTTGGAAATCCCAATATATAATCCCAATTCCTAAACCTAACAAAAATCCGAATGAACCTCAATCTTTCCGCCCTATTGCCCTTTCCTCAGTCCTGACCAAACTTGCCGAACATCTAATCAAAAACCGACTGGAATGGTTTTTAGAAAGCAAAGGTTTACTTGCTAAATCACAGTATGGCTTCAGAAAAGGAAAAAGTACAATGGACAGCCTGAGCATTCTCACCACGGACGTAAGACTTTCTTTCACTCGAAATGAATCGGTAATCGGTGCCTTCTTGGACATTACGGCAGCCTATGATAATGTTCAACTTCCTCTTCTCAGGAACAAACTTCAGCAGCTGAGAGTGCCAGTCAAGTTGGGTAATTTTGTCATGAATCTTCTCTCAGAGAGATTCATTTTCTTCCGCTGTAATGATCCGTCAATTTCATCCAGTAGAGTCATATGGCGTGGTCTTCCGCAAGGGTCTGTACTAAGCCCTATTCTATACAACGTTTATACGCATGACTTGGAATCATCTATCGGTCCATGTCGCATTTTACAATATGCTGATGATATTCTTATTTATAATTCTAATAGCGATATCGATAAAGCTGGCTCTTGTCTTTCTTTCTCCCTTAATCTTTTGACTATTTGGCTTCACAACAACGGTCTGGAACTTTCTCCATCCAAAAGCAACATCGTTGTTTTTTCTCGTAAAAGATCCACTCCAGCTATAAATATAATTATAGATAATTGTAAAATCCCTGTTAAGGATTCGGTCAAATTCCTTGGTTTAGTTTTGGACAGTAAGTTTAATGGGCGAATGCACTGTGACTACATTGTAAATAGATGTGAAAAAAACTTGAACGCTCTTAGATGTTTAGCTGGTGTGTGGTGGGGTGCCCATCCTTTCAGTCTAAAAATTTTATACAACGCAATAATACGTAGTGTTTTAGATTACGGATCCTTTTTAATTGAACCTGCCAATAAAGCCAGCCTTAAAAAACTTGACCTAATTCAGTCAAAGTCTCTGCGTATCATCGCTGGAGCTATGAAATCTTCCCCTATCAATGCACTTCAAGTCGAATGCGTAGACCCTCCTCTTCATCTCCGACGCCAATTCTTGGCTACTAGATTTTTCTTCCGGGCTCTTCAATTCTCTGATCACCCCCTCATATCAAAGCTTGAACTCCTTCTTCAATATTCCCACACTTCTCGCTATTGGAGATGTAAACAGCTTCCACCGCTCGTCAAAAGTTACTCCATCTTTAAATCTCTTAGAGATCCAATACATAGATCTCACATTCTTCCACTATTTAACTTTGACTATAGTGTTGTTATTTCCCAACCAAAAATAATTTTAAACTTTGACATTTGTAAAGGCGACCAAAACGCAAATGAATATTTCGAAGAACTCCTTCTCAGAGACTGGCGTGGATGGCATACAATTTACACAGACGCATCCAAGCTAACCCAGCAAGATTGTGTTGGATGTGGTGTTTTCCATGCTCAATACGATATAGTTCAAAAGATTAAATGCCCACCTGAATCATCTGTTTTCACTGGAGAATGTATTGCTATACTTGAAGCCGTTAAATATGTTCTTATTTTCAAATTACAAAAAACTATTATTTTCTCAGATTCTCGTAGCTCTCTTCAATCTCTTCTCTCCAACCCCTTTAGCCCTAAATCACACAATCCTATTTTATTACAAATTAAAAACTCAATTTCAGAATGTTATTCCAAAGGCTTTGAAGTTGTACTGGCGTGGATTCCTGGTCACGTAGGTATCAATGGCAATGAACGGGTCGACAAGGTTGCTAAAGATGCAGTGTCATGCGGAGATAAAGTTCCCTTCAAAAATTATTGTCACGATCTTGTGTCCCTTCCAAAATGTTTGCTTTCCAAATCTTGGTCATTATATTGGAGAACCACCAGTAAAACCAAGGGTTCTGGTTTTGCAAGAATCCAACCAATCATTCCGCACAAACCCTGGTTTGCTCGCTTTAAATTTAGCAAGCGCTTTACGTCTATGGTTATACGCATGAGACTAGGTCACTGTTGTATTCCATCCCACTTGAAAAAAATTCATATAAAAGATTCATCGATATGTGAATGTGGCCTGGACGATGGCGATCTAAACCATATCTTTTTTTCATGCCCTTTACTCGACCACTCTTCTCTATTCCAATCGCTAAAATCCTCAGACATTTACTTTCCTACCTATATGCCTGAACTTTTAGCTTCCAATAATTTTAAAATTTATGAAATTCTCATTAACTTCCTTTCACAAAATAACCTCAAAATATAATAAGATTGTCTTATCCTTATATATTTACCCTCTTTTTATATACAAAATATTAACAAATCTAACAAATATGTAGTTGTGTTCTGTCTACGTTACTAATTCAATAATACTAATTTTATTTCAGCTTTACTGGTTTCTTGGACAGCCCTATTTCTAAATTTGTACCATTGCCGCTATTTTTGGAAAATAATATTGACGTGATACTGGCAGAAATGTCCAAAGTAGACAATTGCCAAATATAAAAAAAAAAAAAAAAAAAAAAAAAATTGTGAAGGACTTTTTTGGCGGCAATCGAATTGTCAACGTGAAAATTTTGTTTTTATTTCCAAAACTTGTGTTTCTTCGAGTGATAATGTGTAATATTGGTGGATTATTAACCATTATGTGTTCCTTAATGTGTACGAGTGTGGGAAATTGAAATAAAGTTGTGAAAGTGACTTTTCAAGTTGCTCCAAAAAAGTCCGTGTAAAGTTTAAGTAAAGCACCACTACTTTACTTAAACACTATCCTCATCCCATCATCTCATCATCGTCATCACCATCATCATTTAAACTTGATTCAACTCTCTGAGTTTGAAATCTTTTATACTTGACACTGGCAAATACACTAATCGTGTGACGCCATAACAAAACAAAAAAAAAAAAAAAAAAACAATTGTGACAGTCTGTCAAGTATGACTTTTCTATAAACGTGTAATTTAGCAGATTAAAACCTTTAGTATCCTACGGTTTTATCTTATTATATCAACTATATACTACGATGAAGAACAGAACGACATATACAAGAACTACAGATACAATACTGTAATTCTTTCTGAGGATGAAGCAAGGAATTAGAAAAATCTATGGTTACAATACAAAACAACTGAACTGAATCTGATCTGTGGCAATGGAGTAGTTGACATTTGACAGTTGACAGAATTTGTGTGAAAGTAAACAAAACATGAGAGTTTCCTTTCCAATTCAATTTTCCATTTCCACGTCCACAGCACAACGGCTCATCTACATTTACATAATATTATGATCTCTCACTCTTTGCTTTGGCTCCTCTGTGCGTAATGGTGATTTCAAAACACTGATCAAGATAAATATTGTAAATGGGTTTAATTATTGAAAAATTGACATAGTATGTACATAAGTTATAATTTTGTTTCAAACTTTAAACCAGTGACGGGTAACTGATACTAAACAACACGCACTTTGTTTTTGCTACTGTTCCCACCAAAATTTAAATTTCAATGAGATTGTTCTGAATTCAAAGTAGTGCCTCGTAGATCGTAGGACCGATCTAAAACCGTTGTAAAAGTACCATCAAAATGACACTAAAATTGTACAATTTAGTGAGAACTGTGCGAAGGCCTTTTTCATCATCATCAAAAAGGATTCCTCAAGTGTGTATAGTCGGAGCTGGGCCAGCAGGCTTCTATGCAGCCATGCATATTAGTAAACACCTAGAAGCAGTGAATATCGACATATATGAGAAACTTCCAATACCTTTTGGACTAATTAGGTGTGTTGGCTTTGAATAGTTTTTATTTCCAGTAAAGCTTTAATCATTAACATTAGTGATGCACCAAACGTGGGTTCTGCTGAATGTCAAGTTCAGCTGTACAGTATGTTAAAACATGTAAATAAGCTGAACTATCATGTTATCTATTAGTTGGAAATAATGTCATCATTATTCTGTTCAAAGAAAAATGTAATAAGAAGGTAACATTCAAGTTTATTTGAATTTTCAAGATATTTAATGAATAAAAGTTATGTTTGTTACTGTTTACAGATATGGAGTAGCCCCAGATCATCCTGAGGTTAAAAATGTGATCAACCAGTTCACAAAAGTGGCACAACAGCCCAATGTCAACTTCTATGGAAATATCGCTTTGGGGAGAGATGTCAGTGTGAACCAGCTGAGGGAACATTACGATGCTGTGTTATTGGTGGGTAAATTTTTAGGGTAATAATGTTTATTTAAATTATGTTAAAAGATTATACATAGGGATATACCATAGGGTATGTATATCTATATTTATATACTAGCTGTTCCAAGCGGTTTCACCCGCGCAAGCTACAGTTTATCGCAATAAAAAGTATTCTATGTTCTGCCTCAGGGTTCAAACTATCTCTGTACCAAATTTCATTTAAATCAGTTCAGTAGTTTAGGCGTGAAAGTGTAACAGACAGACAGAGTTACTTTCACATTTTATAATATACTAGTTGCGCCCCGCGGTTTCACCCGCGTGGACTACACTTTATTGCGATAAAAAGTATTCTATGTCCTTCTCCAGGGCTTGAACTATCCCTGTACCAAATTTCATATAAATCGGTTCAGTAGTTTAGGGGTGAAAGCGTAACAAACAAACGAGAGTTACTTTCGCATTTATATATTAGTAGGGAGTAGGGAAGAAGAGATTAAGACTAGGCTGAGTGGCAAGTCTTGGGTGAGGTCTATCAGTCCAGTAGACTGAGACAGGCCAATGATGATGATGATGAATCTCTATGTGAAGTGGCTGAAACTTGCTGAAACAATGTAAAATTGCCATATCGTCGGCTAGCAAACAACACCGCACACGTCAAAATTTAATGGTATCGACATTTTAATGCCATTCGATGCAGTTTTGACGTGCCCTTCTATGAACCTGTCAGTTCCAAGCATTTTTACTAAATAGAAGCTGTCAATTAAAAATTATAACACACACAAGTCAATAATTTACATAAAAAACATACAAGTAAAACAGTTCTATGTCTCTCCTGAAAAGTTGCAAAATTTGACTTGCGTGGTGTCGTTAGCCAGCCGACGATATTAACTTTATAGAAGATCTTTTTGATTAATGTTGATTGATTAAGCTATTTTATGTGTTAATTCATATTGTGAAACTATTGTGATAGTTCTAATAAATGGTTATAGGTAAAATTATGTTATGTTTAGACGTATGGAGCTGAAGAAGATAAAACACTTGGTATAGAGAATGAAGATGCAACAAATGTGGTTGCTGCAAGAAATTTTGTGGGATGGTACAATGGACTACCAAGTGATAAAGATTTAAAAGTAAGTTAGTAACAAATTATTATAACTAAGTATTACTATGAAGGGCAATATTAATTTATTATTTATTATTATTTATTTTACTTAGGACCATATAACTACTCTACTTGTATTCTTGTCATTTATTACAGATTGACTTATCATGTGAAACTGCTGTGATCCTTGGACAAGGCAACGTAGCCTTAGATGTTGCTAGGATTCTGCTGTCACCAATTGATGAACTCAGGAAAACTGACATCACAGAGCATGCCCTGGATACCTTAAGTAAATCTAAAGTCAAAGAACTTTATTTGGTCGGCAGAAGAGGACCTCTACAAGTTGCCTTCACAATTAAAGAACTTCGAGAGCAACTGAAGTTGAAGAATTGTCAGACCATTTGGAGAGAAGAAGATTTCCATGGCGTAAGCGAAATAGTTGGCAGTCTGGTTCGTCCTAGAAAACGACTCACAGAACTCATGCTCAAATCTTTTAATGAAAGCAAAAACAATAGTACTATCACTGGTGATAAGTTGTTCAAACCAATATTCTACAGAAGCCCAAGCAAATTCATGGTGGACAACACAAAAAAACTAACAGGAGTTGAACTTGTATGTAACAAACTAGTTGGTGACAATATGGAAACGCAAAAATGCATTCCTACAGATGAGAAAGAGGTATTGAATTGTGGCTTAGCCTTTAGAAGTATTGGATACAAGAGTGTTAAGGTAGACGAGAATCTTATATTTGCTAATGGTTTAGTAGCAAATGATAAAGGTTGTGTGACAGATGACAGTCCTAAAGATCTAGCTAAACTTTATGTAGCTGGGTGGCTCGGCACTGGCCCTGTAGGTGTAATATTACATACAATGGGTAATGCTTTTCAAGTAGCTAAAACCGTGTGTGATGACATTAACAAAATGAAACCAACAAACTCTAAAGGTGGTTTTGATGAAGTCAAAAGAATTATAATGCAACGAAATGATGGTGTAATTAACTGGGAACAGTGGAAAAAGATTGATAAATATGAAATTGAACAAGGTAAAAAGAAAGGTAAGCCTAGAGAAAAAGTTTGTGAAGTGGAAACAATGATTGAAATAGGTAAAAGCTAAAAGCTAGTTTTTATTGATGATCTAGAATCTTCCGGCTTTTGGACGCCAAGCTGTTTATCGCAAAATGTCTCGCCAGCCAGACAGACGCAATAAAATTGTTTCAAAAGATTTTTGCATAAAATAGAAATGACCGAAACATCTTATTAATAAAATATTTGCCTATTACTCATCACTCATTTATGTTGAGTTTTTTTTATATTTGTAATGTAAAATTTTACAAAAGAATTTCAAATGTTTCTATTTACTTATAAGTTATGTATATATTATTATGTATATTGTTCTTGTGTTAGATAGCGTTGAGATAATAACTTTAAACTTTATAAGACTATAATAACATGGCGTCCAAAAAGTTCAATATTATGTAAAAAAATATAATTATGTAGTATAAATGATAAATTATATTTTTGTTAATGAGAAATACATGTATGTACATACATAAAACATTAAGTAGTTTTCTTGTGGTTCTTATTCATCTACATAATATCCATTAGTAAGTAGACTGTGTTGTTCAACACAATCATTTAGTTGATATTAAATAATTGCAATCCATTTAATTCAATAGTCCCCCTATTATAAAATAGTTGAGGTCAAATAGATTCATTATTTAGGTACATAATTATGTAGAGTATTTATGTACCTAACGTGTGTTAATTGGATTTATTGATGTTTGGACAGTGACTGCAAAAACTACAATATAAACTGGTGGATGTGAGATCCTATGAAAATTATGAACAATATTACTCGCTATGCTACGCCAAAGTAAATTAATTTTCTATGCTCGCTACGATAGAAGCAACAGCTGTATTCTGAAGGTGAAGCAAGGCGTAGACATCGTAAGCAAATATTTAAATTTCCCGGGGTAAGCGTAAAATCAAGGTAAAATGGCTAACTGACATCTTTGCTTGACATTTGTTTTAACAACAACATAAAATAAATATTCTCAGTCTGTGGTGTGGTTAATCCGGATTCCGGAATCAGTCAGAGTGTCAGTCAGACTGTCAGACAAAATCCGGAATGATCGAACGGAACCAACCAAACATACTGAAACAAAATAATTGAGGTTATGTTTTTATTTCTAATTCTTTCACGTTTTCAGATTAGTTGACTAGCATAATTTAATTCCGTGGTTACCTGAATAAATTAAGACTAGTGATATACAAGAAAACATTTAATTTTACCAAGAAATAAATAATTGAAATAAAAGTGTGTTATAGCGATGGAAGCAACAAATAATGCTATTACTGTTGGGGATTATATTGTAATACAAAAGCAGAACTACAGGAAAATACATAAATTCAACAAATCTAACTCGTCCATTACACTAGGGCGAGACAGCGTTAATTTAAATGGGATAGAAGGCATGCCCTACTTTTCATATTTCAAACTGAACTCTTCTGGTAATAAAAGGAAGAGAGAGTTCACAGTTGATTTCACTGAAGAAACAATAACTTTGAAAGATGAAATAGACATCAAAGTATCAGGAAATGACAACAGGAATATAATAGATGATGGTCACTCACAGAAACTCTCCGCAGCAGATATTGAAGTCTTAAAAAGTGATTCTAACAAAGCCTCTCATATTGTTGAGACTCTGATCACTAACTCAAATACGTTTCATAATAAAACTGAGTTTTCACAAGAGAAGTATTTAAAGAAAAAAGAAAGAAAGTATTTTGAATACATACAAATTTTAAAACCTAATTTGCGAATGGTGGCTGAAATCATGTACAGGTTAGAGCCTGTAAAGATACAGCATTTAAGATTGGACACATTGTCACAGGTTATTACAATGTCTAATATTCAATGTGAAGGTGTTCACATGTTATATGATTCAGGATCAAATGGATTGTTATCTGCAGCGTTATTGAGTGCTATAGGAGAGAAATCTGATGGGAAGCTGCTACATATGCACCCAGGGAATATGTCACAGAAACAGGCATTGCTGGCTCTGAATTTTAAAGAAGAACAACTCAAAAGATGTGTTTCAGTCAATGTGTACTCAGCACTACGGCAATTCTATCAAGGTAGTGATATCAATGATGATAAACAAAAATATCTAGCAGAAAATCCACTCAAAAGAAAAAATGTTAATGACACAGTTCATAACAGTAAAGTAGCTAAAATTGAAGATGATTCAGAAGCAACCATTATAACTGCTGAAAATTCTGATAGCATCATCGAAGAGGAATCAAAAAAACCAGTTGTAAATACAGATAAAAAAGGAAGTAATTTAGAAAAAACTGCAGAGATTAACTCATTACCGGAACCTAAGAAACCGAAATGGCATTTTGATAATATAGCAGCTGCAGAACTGCTAAGAAACAAAGTAGATTCTCTTGTAATTGCTTGTAAAGAAGATCCACTGAATATATTTAAAGAACTAGCTAACTTTGTGAAACCAGGAAGACCATTTGTTATTTACTACCCGGTGGCAGAGCCTTTACAAAATTTGTATTTGAGTCTAAAGCCACTGAGCAATGTGTCAGCTTTGAAACTTACTTGCAATTGGATGCGGAACTATCAAGTTTGTAACAATTTTAGTTACTTCTTATTAATATTAATTTTTAACTTTCTGCGCCCTGCGGTTTCTCTCCCACAGCAACGTTTTCCTAGATAAAAGTGGCCTATGTGTTAATTCCGGGTATAAGCTATCTCCATTCCAAATTTCATCCAGATCCTTTCAGTATCTTTTGCGTAAAAGAGTAACAAACATCTAACCTCTTCATCCCCGAGACAGGTTACTTTTATCCTCTTAAAAATACATACCTACTCTCCACAGGGTAAACTTCAGGCTGTCAAAACAATTGCTTACCCATGTGAAGTAGCAGGGTGTGTGATTAGTCCTAAATATTATATTTACATCTGTTACTGTTTCAGGTTTTACCAGAAAGGACACATCCAGAAGTGATGATGAATGGATCAAGTGGATTTATTTTATCAGGTTACATATTAAAATAGAGTAAGAATATATTTTTTATACAATTTTTTATAAATAAAAGACGTAATTAATTTATAAAAAATTTATTCATCTCTTTTATTCAAATGAACATACCATTTCAATCTAAATGCATTATAAAATCTTTATGAAACATGTGTGACATGCAATGAATTGCGTTTTTTGTATACAATATGCCCAGCAAATATAAAATACTTTTTCAACTGGGTTCTTTGCACTATAAATCTAGATCGATGTTTAATTTCTCCACAATTTATCAAACACGTAGATATATTCGTATTAGTAAATTTATTTCACTCTATAAAATTTTAAAAATTGTCTACTCCAAATATTTCAAAACCATAGATAGTATTGCATTTTTCCAACTAAGTTGCATGTCGCTAAGTTCATAGCATGTCCTAAACGCACACAAATAACAGTACAAGAACAGTAGGTAATTACTTTAATTCTGGCACAATTTACGCGTGATGGTGAAGAAAAAAGAAAGCGCAATAAACTTAATCTGTTGCCATTTTTGTGATATCACAATCCATGCTTCTTAGGCCTTGTCTGCACTTGTATAATTTTAGTGCATCATCTGCTGTGTGGGACAGACGATGTGTATCAATATAAGAGTTTGGACGCAAAATGATACGCAATCTACCTATGATACATATCGGTGTACCTATGATATGCGACGGAGATGATACAACTATGGACAAGGCCGAGATGTAAAAGCACATTTAGATTGCTCCTTGGTAGTCTTCTGTTTATTTACTGTGGGAATAGTTACACTGTATTATTTTGAAAGGAATGTAAATCAGTCTAATTTGTGATTTGCAATTGGTGTATCATTCATTGAATATTACTGCTATGACCTACATAATATGTAATGATAATAACTTAATGTAGCTTTAAAATACGTTATTCGAGAGGAACATTGTTGCAGAAATAAGGATGACATAATGAAATGAATTTGGCACTTATCTAGTGGAATAAATTCAATTTAACTTTTTTAACGTGCCTAAAGCTTATGCGTGAGCTAAACGACTTGATGATCAATCACTGGCATTAATAATATTAAAAACGTAGTGAGCTAGCTAAACTATCTTAACATCATTTTTTCAACCGGTTGTACCTTCACTATGGGTTGACTAAACAAAAAAAAGTATGACATGAGCTAAACACATTCCATTGTCTTTCGACACAATAAGAACACTTAGTTTCTCTGTTTTCAGCATTGAACAAGCAATAAAACATTTCAAGCATTCTCGTATTCTAAATTCATATATTAATTATTATATATGTACTTGAAAATTATTGCCATCGGTAGCACCGATATGGATTCATCAGTTAATTACAATACATTTGTTTTTTCTTGTTTTGGGGAATGTTATTAGAAATAATGGTATGAGTAAGATATGTAAAGTAGAAGCAGCAACAATGAGTACACACCTACAAGCAATAGGGAATATGCATCGATTTTTTTTATTTGTTTAATTCACTTATTACTTCGTTATAACATAGTAAAAAATATAAATCCTGTTAAAATCGTTCAAATGAATTTTTAAAATAATATTTAAAGTACCGATTAAATTTGACCTGTTTGAACGCCCTTATTTTTCGCGCGCTTTTGATGACGTCACATCACTCGTCCAGTACTGTTTTCTGTATGTAATGACAGCTAATATTTAAGAATTTTCAGTTTATATCGCTTTTTCGACTATGGAAAAGGCTAAAAAACCATTTTATGGACATTGTCTTGTACCAGACTGCCAAAACACTATAATAAGTACACCGGATAAAGTGTTTTATTTCTATTCCAAGTGATATGAAAATACGTAACTGTGTAAGGTTATGAGAAGAGATGAAGTGTCTCCATCATCGTATTTAATTTGTTGTGAAGATCATTTTAATGTTAGTGTATTGTATTTGGATAATTAACATGGTGTGAATTTTTTTTTACTTACTACAGGGTAGCGTTTGACCACAAGTCACGTGATGTTAAGTGACGGTGTGGTCTAAGATGGCGCCACGCTACACCTGGACTGGGAACTGGCTCTCAAGTGAGGCTGCCGGAACACACCGATAGGTGCTTGGCGACAGATTCTTAACAAGAGGGTGGTAGCTAGCCAGGCGAGTACTAGAAAATACCCTACCACCAAGCTATGGTTTCATCACGATGTTTTCCTTCACCGAAAGCTCAAGCTCATTGTAGTATTCGAACCCACGTCCTACGGATCGCAAGCCGACGTCACTACCACTGAGCCATCATCGCTATAAAACCTTGAATTGGTCAAAGTTAACTTTTGCAGACATAAATATTTTGATTATCAAGTGGAAGAAACTAACTCTGTTTACACCAAGTTTATACCAGCCTGACCTTTATCATTCCTGTCTTTTTTTTTCTTCTTTTCTCCGGAGATTTATTTTAGATTGAGAAAGATACCTATCTTATATAATATAAAATACAACATCATGAGACAACAAGAGGGAAAAGTTATGCTTCGGTTAAAACAAGGTGTTGTAGCTCATATGTGAAACATATATGTTTCAGTGCCAAAAACAAAAAATGATACCACCACAAGAGAGAATGTGTGCGATTGAAAGACAAAAAATATCGTTATTGTATAAAGCTCTCACTGAGTTTGCTGTCAGAAGTACAAATACTTTACTCCACAAACAAGTTACTATGAAGCCGGGAACAGTACTTTTCATATTGAAGGCTGTGATGATTATTAAGCAAGGCCCAGTGTATCTCACATGGATGTCTCCGAGATGAAGAAGATTGAAGCCTCTAGTAATACAGACCAAGTACACTGTGATGAAGCTGTGCAAGTAAATATTAGATCAAAGTACAAAAGTAAAGATGTTAATGTTAATTTAACTATTGAAAAGAAAAATGTACCTCTATTTCAATAATGTAGGTAATAATGTTAGTCTGTGGTTTGACAAAATAATATGCTGGATGTTTTAATAAAAAAATGAAATAATTATTCCTCAGTTTTATTTTTAGGTATGCATATTCAGTTAATAATTAAAGAAACTTGAATAACAAAATACAGATACAAATGAAACCTTAAAAATTAAAATCAAACTATGTTACCTACTGTTACATATAAAATATAACTCAGCGGACGAAAAATCTGGATTTGATGCAAAATATGCGGTCATCATAAAAGCATCTATTTTTGGCAAATTGTCCGATTGTGCTTTGACGAAACCACTTTCAGTCATTGTTCTTGATGTTTAGTACTGTCACTATATACCAAAACCGCACTAGGCAATCGAAAACACTACAGAAATCAATTTTTAAGTAATTTTTCTTCATATTAGTATGAATATCGAAGCTAGACTGCGCCGTGTGACGTCATTTTTCGAATCGACCAATGGTGAAGCGATTCGCAAATTTGAAATTCCCACGCTTATTTTGCACTTTTTGATTAAATTTTTAAGGTATTAATTACAAATTAATTAAGAAAATAATGGTTTAGGTGTAATGTCAAGGCCATAAGGTATCATGGAAAAAAAAATCAAGTAAATCTAAATCACATGCATATTCCCTATTCATATAATACAAAATTATTATTAAGCTTGCGCTATAAATTGTAAATAGTTGTGTGTGAATTCATTCAAATAATTAAATAATATATTACTCGTATATTACATAGTTATCGTAAAATAAAAACATTTGTTATAAATATCAGAATTCATTAAACCTAAATTGTTTTATACTAAACAGAAAAGCCAACAAAATGAATAAGAAATGTAGAGATCTTAGATATTATCCAGAAACAACTTGTTGATCCATCGGTTGATATCTGGTACAAAACTAGAAAACGAAAAACTTCATATCAGCCCTCTGTTATGTTATTATATCTGTTTTCTTGTTATTTCAATTTTCTATAAAAGGCCAATGAGAGCTGTACATATAAGCTCTTCAATCAATAGTACATTGCACACATATTCAGAATTCTAAATTTTGAGTTCGTCAGACGATACACTGGTATTCAATGAAAAAACTAAACCGAAAAATAATACTGCACCGAAGTTTGCACCAAACGAAGATATAAATATGCTAATGCAGTATAGGTAAATATAGTATAGCTTTGGTATTGGTGTTATTGAAGGCGTCGCGGCAGCGTAACATAGCGTGTGCGGGCGCAGGCGGCGGCGTCACGGGGCGGAGCCCGAGCCGCCGGCGTCAGTTAGCTATGAGGAGTCCTCGTCGTACCACGTGCGGAAGTCGCAACTTTCGTCATAATCATCCTGAAAATATAAGTATAAGCTAGAGTCACATAAATAACTGAGACAAAACTGAGTTTCGACTGAATAAGAGCAGTAAATGTACCAATGATAATAATATGTTATTCGATATAGCACGATGTCTACATGACGACAACTGACAAAGAAGCAGTTCAATTCTAAACCATACGTTGAAGTTAAATACTTCTTCCATATGAGCTATTGGCGGTGTTTTCAAGCCACCCAAAGGCCTCCAACATTGCGTTACGACTGATAGAGGTAGGACTGACAGCTTAATGTAGTCACCGAAAAAAGGTAGTACACTTGACTTACACTAGAGCTGAGAGCCAGTTCCCAATCCAGGTGTAGCGAGGCGCAACCTTCGATCACATCGTCACTTAACATCAGGTGACTGGTGGCCAAATGCTATCCTGTACAGTACCTACCCGGCAAACAAGTTGAGCCAAAAGTGACGTGGAAGGGGAAAGTTCGCGCATGTGCACTCTGTTCGAGTTTGTAGGAAGCTGATTAACCAATTAGGCGCACGCGTTTCGGCGAACTCCCCGCGCACCCTTCGATCCACCTAAGAGATCTAAAAATCGTTTCTCAAGGTAATTAGCTCAACTTGTTTGCCGGTCACTGTAATAAGTAAAAAGAATTAAGAAAGAAATGCGCTTGTAATGTATGCCACTAACCGCCATCCAAGCGTGATCAAGCACGTCTTCAGCCGCGAAGCGCAGCTCCGGCTGCGGACGGAGCATGTTGGCCACCAGGTCGATGGCGCCCGCGGACACGCGCTCCCAATGCGGCGCGGGGAACTCAAGCCGCGCAGAGAGTATCGCATCGAAAAGCTTCTCCTGGTCGCCGTCGGGGGACGAGAACGGCGGGAAACCGCATAGTAGGATGTAGAGGATAACGCCCGCGGCCCATACGTCGATCTGTAAATATGAAAAATTGGCAAAATTACAATACGATTCTGAAGGTAGGTAAACTAGGTACAGGTAGAATTTGCGCGGTTATCTACCACGAGTCAAAAACCTTGGAGCCAATTAGCTGTCATCAATCATAAGTCACTTCAGTGATGATAAAATGTTAATCTGTTTGTATGCAAGTATATGCAACGCTTTTACTCCCAATATACTCAACCAAGTGTGTTCGAGTGAAACAATCATTTTGTTCATTGATAAAAAAGCGCATTTATTTGTTTCATGTCTGGGTGTTGTGGATCCACGATCCAGTTAATTTCTGATACCCTAGACATAGGAAATTCTGGGTTGTTTATTTGATCGCGTAAGCGTTACTATAATCATTTTTGAAGGAACATGCGGTACCTTGAGTCCATATCCAGTCTCAAGCAGTATCTCGGGGGCGACGTAAGTGGGGGTCCCGCAGACCGCGTGGAGCGGCCTCCACACCTCCACTGCCAGGCCGAAGTCAGCCAGCTTCAGGCCGCGTATGCTGCCGTCCGGGCCTACTTCCACCTAGAACATAGCACGTAACTAGGTGATACAGTTTATGATTACAAAATGTACACAAGACCTTTGGTCAACGCTATTAATATCGGGTTGTTTCAAATCAAAAGGGAATGAACCTCTTTACTAATGCTTCCATTCATAACCCGTCGCGTCGTCACTCTTCATCGCGTCAGAGTCAGCGATACAGCCTGCAGTCTTTTTCCTCGTTAGAAAATGTTTGAGCCATTATCAACTGTTCATATCGCAAGTTTTAGTGTATTAAATAATGTATCATGCTATATTTCGTATCAGATAGAAATGATTCATCTTGATAAGTTTGCTGCTGAAATGAGATTGTTAGTCTTACCAATAGATTTTCTGGTTTGATGTCACGATGCACGATAGAAAGCGAGTGTAGGTATGCGATAGCTGATGTTAAGTGGCCGATTAGCAAGCGCGCTTGCGGCTCAGAGAATTTGGAAGCGGCCGCGATACTATCGAATAAGTCGCCACCTATAAACATTCAAAATATCTATTTGAGAGCATTTAGAACAAGTTATATACACCTACGTACAACCCACACCCACTCGTGAAATGGAGCGCAGATAAACAAAATACGATCATCATTCTTTTAGTTTGAACAAAAACATTTACTAGAAAATAAATGTACAAGGGAGCTGGAAGATGTTATTGCTTAGCGAGTGATATCTTCTAGAAAATATTAGAATCAACTAACATCATTTTACCATAATAATGTCAACGGGTTCATCTGAGGGAAGGCGGTTAGCTTAATTTTGAACTACTATTATTGCCTAGTTGCAATTCCAGAGGTAAAATAAAACCCCCCTTTTTGTATTAAGTAGTTATAAATAAAATTCCTAAGTTAAATATTACGCTCTATCTGTATATTTGGAATACCGGCCGAGTTATTTGATCCGTGGTCAAAGATAACTAATAGTAAAAAAAGAAAAAGATATACTATTATCGGTTTCTTTTTCCTACACTTTTGACTGCAGATCAAACAACCGGCTTTATGTCATCTGTTACTGATGAGCATGAAAATTGGAGCTTCATTTGGCGATGATAAAAAATACCAATGTTCTAAATATACACCCGAATTGGTAAATTTAAAAGAAAGCACATGGTTCAGAGGAATTATTAGTCCATTGATGATGTGATTGATTCAATATTGTTGATGACTCACCACTGACGAGCTCCATTACGAGGAATAACCATTCGGGGCTGTCTTGTTCCTCGATTAGTGATACTATACGCGGGTGACATAGCTGTCTCATGACTCGCACCTGAGAAACAAAGATAACAATAGCAGTTCACTTTTTTGGCGGCAATCGAATTGTCAACGTGAAAATTTTGTTTTTATTTCCAAAACTTGTGTTTCTTCGAGTGATAATGTGTAATATTGGTGGATTATTAACCATTATGTGTTCGTTAATGTGTACGAGTGTGGGAAATTGAAATAAAGTTGTGAAAGTGACTTTTCTAGTTGCTCCAAAAAAGTCCGTGTAAAGTTTAAGTAAAGCGCCACTACTTTACTTAAACACTATCCACATCCCATCATCTCATCATCATCATCATCATTTAAACTTGATTCAACTCTCTGAGTTTGAAATATTTTATACTTGACACTGGCAAATACACTAATCGTGTGACGCCATAACAAAACAAAAAAAACAATAGCAGTTCAGATTTCAGTTGAAGTCTTCGTGTTTTTTTTCTTTACCTAATTTAAGACCGAAACTAATATCATTCTAATGAGTTGAGTCAGTGAGTAAAATTTGGAATGGAGATAGCTTATACCCTGAATTATACAAAGGTTACTTTTTATCCGTAAAAAGGTCCCTGCGGGATAGCAGGAATCTGCCGCCAAGTACCTATCGTTGTGTTTTAAGAGCCAGTTCCCGGTCTAGATGTAGCATGATGACACCTTCGACCACATCGCCACTTAGCATCAGGTGACTTGTAGTCAAAAAGTACCATGTTTAACGTGAAAAAAAAACTGCGGAGGGCGTAGCGAGGTATTTATAATATTTTAATAATTTGAAACCACAATAATTAAAGTGAGTTAAAAAAATAAACGAGAATGTATGTAACCCGCAGAAATATTAAACTGTGTATTGGTTGCAGCTAGCCCTAGCTACAGCGCTGTGGACATCTGGACACGCACAACAAATATATATAATAGACCTAAGAAGAAATGTATTTGCTCATTACACAAATGTTTGCCCCGGCCAGGATTAGAACCCAAGCTTATCAAGTAAGCAATATCAACTGTGCCACTATGTCGTCGATTAACCTCTACATTATCATTATTTATCTATTTTTCTTATCTTTTAGTGCAGGGACATTATATTTGCAATCACTGCATTCGACATTCCACAACGTGAATTTAAACTATTTAGATTACAACTTAAAAAACTTCGCTGGCTCGGCCACCTTGAATGGGACAGACTCGTGCGGTCAAACGAGCATACAGTGGACGGCCGAGTGATCGTCGCTCGATCGGCCGTCCCATGTATCGCTGTGAAGACAAAGTCATGAAGGATTTGCGCGAGCTACAGGTGAAGGTGGCGCAGGACAGACCGAAGTGGCGTCTTTTGTTATCGGAGGCCAAGACTCACTTAAGATCGTTGCGCCATCTCAGTTAGTTAGATTACAACACTTACTTCTGCTTCCACGTAATGCTCTTTGCCTTTGCACTTTGCCTTGTCTATGACTTTGAGTGCATATTCTTTGCCGGCAGCCTTGTCTTTGCATATTCGTACAACAGCGAAGTTGCCGTCACCTGTGAATGGAAGATAAAACAAACTTTAGGATTTGGTTTATTACTGGCAGTATGATTAACGACCGGTTTCAATAACATATCTATCCACGGTTTGCCCTACTAGAGATCGAAAGACACTAGCTCCATAGATGTAATATCATGAACATTAGGCAGGATCGGTTCAGGTAGTATGAGAAATATTTCTGAATGAAGAGCCCATTCATTATTTATGAATAATTTAATATAAAGGATTTGTCCATAGATAAAACAAAACAGCAAATACATATATATATTTAGGCCCACTTGCACCACCGATTTATACATCAATTTAACGAAATTCGCTTGTAAAATCGTATGGAAAATTTAGTTAAATCCAGATTTAAACAAGGTAACGTAACGTAACGGTAACGTGTTGTGCAAGCCAGCCTTAATATGTAAAAGTGCTATTAAAATCCACTATAGTCACACTACTTGGATCAAAATTGTCCGATTTTCTTTTCATCACTTGTAGGAGAAACCATGGATGGATAGCATAGGTTATTGAAAGCGGTCGTTACTCTGCAATATATCAGTTTTCTGGAAAAACGCTAGCACACTAACTAAGCATGAAGTGTACTGTTACTATTGTTCCGTAAAATAACTATCAATTGGAATGGAACCAATTTATTTCACAAAGATGATTTCAAACAACAACAGCTATTGTAACACTTGTTATGGCAAGTAAATATATTTATTTAAAGGTTTTCTTAGAAACCATGTGTGAATTCTCTTTACAGATCATTCATCTCATCATAATAAGCAGCCAAATGCGTCAGTCTACCGATGGATCTCTACCAAAACACGCCACTGAATATTATCTTCGGCTTGATTAATTAATTCAAGTTACATCGTTTACATTTAATTTTCATACGCCTACTGTTTTGAATAATGACTCCGAATTTCTTGATGATGACATTATCAATTCAAAAGAATTTTAACATATATGGTTTTATTAGTACAGATATAGATGAATAAATAAATACATTTACTCCATGTTATCCATGTAACTTCCTTATTAATCGTAAATTGTAATTTTCAGAACTTAAGGAACAGCGCAAATGTAGTTACTTTTAGTGTATTCATTTATTTTGCTTTAATAAAAATCGAGTGTCCGTGTTGGATACAAGCAACCGGCAACTAGCAGTAAATATTTTATTAACTTCAATTAATATGAAATCGATCTTTACGAAAACAACATAGTAACTTTTGTGTCTGATTGCTTCCACTCGGCAGCAAGCAATTCCATGCACACACATTAGTCGCATGTGGCGCAAACAAGACACTGGGCCAAAAACACCAGTGTATGGATACACAATATTGTATGGTATCAGAACGACCGGTAGCAACCAGCGACTGTGTGCGGTTAACAATACAACCAACCACAGTCTTCTGTATCGGTAACAAAAAGTGTCTTTCGTTTGCGCGGCCCCTACCGCGACGAATAATAGTATGTATGTTCTATATTTACAGCGACATGTTACAAGATAGGCATTTCTGAGCAAATGCGTCACAGTTCCGATGATCTCCATCAACAAGCGGACTTACTTGATTCATGATGAACCAGTGTTCAATTAACTATGAATCAAACGTCTGCTTTACTTACAATTTGTATTGGAGTGTTTACATCATTCTCCTTACATACGTTTTAAATACTTAATTTAATATGATTTGCGACGCGTTCGGTGAGGGAAATGAATAATGGTTATGGTTATAGTAACCCATTTCAGAATGATATTGGCATAAAATATACGGAAAATGTGTCTGATAACATGTAGGTACATTTATGTGATAATGAGATAAAGTTGTTTGTGATTTTGTGTATATATGCAGAGACTACAATTCTGAAGTCTACTGATCCAATTCTGAAAATTCTTTCACTGATAGAAAGCTACAAAAACTACCCCCGAGTGGAAAAACAAAGGCTAAATTTGTGATAATAAAATCCAGTGAAAGTGGAACTCTCCACGCAGCAGGTGAAACCACGGGGCAACGTAAGAGCAAGTGTAATTATATTACTGATAGTAGCGCATTTTTTAGAGAACGTATCGCGCGTTTTGCTATCACTAGAGAGCCACTGCTTACATTAATCTGGTAAATACAACAGTTGTGTGTCCATATGTAATTCAATGCTGGGAGGTGCTGAATAGCATAGCAATTGTACTAAAGTCTTTGGTAATTAAATCATACAAAAAAAATGTTTTGAGTCATATTTCCTTCGCAACAGAGTTTTGTTTCATCTAAGTCCGTCGTGTCGCTGATTGGCTAATGGCCTGACAATCAACGCACGGCCCAAACGGGATGGCCCTGGAAACATGAAACTTTGAATGCATATCGATTGTGGTAAAGGGTCGTCATAAGAAAGGATTTTTGAAAATCATCTTCTAAGGAGATCAAATAAAGTAGGTAAAAAAAAACAGAAAGAAAATTATGGAAAAAAACATCCTTCACGCGGGTAAGGCCGTGGGGCAGATCGCTTGTCTTCCATAGTGGAAATAGCAAAAATGTTCATATACTACAACTAGGTATGCGATAAGTCTTACAGCAACCTGATGCATTGATGCAAAATACTGTTCTTTTTAGATGCAATCATGCAATTAATTGTGTACTTTTTGTACGTGACTCCTCAATGTGGGTTGGTCGATGATACACGCCTAAGAGTTGTATGGTGCAGACAGCGCCAAAAGTTGGTGAAGAATATTGCCAATATTTCCAATATTCCCAAGAATTTTAAACACCAAATTCGGATGATCTAATCTAGTATAACATTTTCAAACATCGGCGTGTTCAGCTACTTTTGTCGCTGCCTGTACTGTAGGTACTGACCAATAATCCTGCCAACGCTGTATTTAAGCCGCAGCGGTTGCGGCAACTGTGGTGAGGCAGCTGATTCCGCGGCGTCACCCGCCGCGCCGCCGCCGGCCTCGCTGGCCACCCGCGCCGCACCGCCGTTGGCTTTCACGGGCATACGGGGCTTGGGACCAGTCCTGCGGTAACAGGTAGAGGATCAAACTATAATAGGATCCCTAAGAAATATGAACCGGGTTCATCATCTGAATCATCATCATATTCAGCCCGTTTCAGTCCACTGCTGGACATAGGCCTCTCCCAAAATATGTCATCGAGCCCGATCTTTGGCTTCTCTCATCCAACCGCTGCCAGCCATTTTTTCTCCAACTAGCCGAACCTGATCGGGTCCATCACACTAATATCATAAATGTGAAAATATGTGCGTGGATACGTTTGTTACTCCTTCACGCTCAAACAGCTGAACGGATTTGAATGAAATTTGGAATATGGATAGCTTATAGCTTGGATTAACATAAGGCTACTTTTTATTACACTACGATACTAAGATATAAACGGGGCTAACAGCCGAACGTGCCCCTGGAGCCCGGTAGCGCTCAGTGGAAAATGCCACTAAACGGTCACCCAACCAAGTAATTAGCCGTGGTGTGTATTGCTTAACCTGGTTGATTTGTTACTACCGCTCGGACCGGCTATTCCGCTATTTTCCTGTTCAGGTTTTTTATTTACAATATTTTTCTGCTTGCTGTGTTCATTCAATGTTCCAAAAACATAAACAATAAAGACACGGTGCAGCGGTTTCGTTTCGTAACAGTATAAGTACTTGCAAAACACCGATCGACAATGTAGTTATTCGGCAGGTCAAATTGCAAGGTGAGTGGTGGTATTACACAATGTTAATAGTTGAAATACCAGACCTAATAATATTGCAATCGTATACGTTATAGCGAATAGAAAGTGAAAAGTTTGCTCACCTCGAATTTCTAGTAATTGGCGTTTTCCTACATTGTAACACAGCTTTGCTTTCTTCAAATTCCAACTCAAAATCTTCTTGGTTCACCCTGGGGATAAGACAAAGAGATATGTTATGAGAAAAAACATTGAAATATTTTTTATTTTATTTTGCGGTAGGTACTTTACGAACTCACAGTAGTTGTAATATATGGTAACGAAAGAAGCCTATAAGAGCTCTATTTCGGTAGAATGACATTTTTGTAGCCCACACTCACTCGGAGTAGCGCATGTTTTTGCGCGACCACTCAATACATAATTATACCCTGTACGTAACTATGACATAATTGAAGAAGTCACTGACCTGTGAAACACTGTGAAGTTCAAGAGTCTCAGGATTATACTTATAACTAGTGTTATGCTTTTATTTCAATAACAATAAAGATATTTTGTATATGACCTCAATAGAGAACAAACGGCGAAAATCTCTGTGAAGATTTAACAAACACTGCATCAAACCGAAGAAGCAACCCAGTGTCCAGCTCGCATTCAGTGTTTTATGGAAGGTCTCTCTAGAGACCATCTAGAGTTTATATGGTACTTTACTACTGAGTTACCTTTCATTGCCATACGCAAAGAAGACGTCCTCAACTTCAAAAAAGTGGTGCAGCGCCGCGACTGCATTCCCTGACTGCGTGAAAACCTTGCGGACACACCCCGTGTCCAGCTTGATACACTCTGTGATCGCAGCTAGGGCGTGCTCGAGTGTCGGGCTGTTGCGTTTGTTTAGGAGTAATCTGCACACCTGAGAGGAGAAGGTCTATTGATAAGATAAGAAAAACCATACGTTATCACGTATGCTTTTAGCGGTCGATGATAATGGGTCATGCATTAATTACGTCGCGCGAATTTCCCTTGCCATAGGATAGGTGGTAACATTTGTATGACCCAACTTGGTGTGACGTCACATATTGTGCCATTTAGAAAATATTTACAAAGTTGTTAGTTAGAGTTTTAGTACATGTGACGTCACGAAGCTTATGACTCGCTTCCTCCGTCACATACTATGTCACACTTTGTTAATCCCCTCTCTCCTCTTAACGTGTGACGTATATTATGATGGCCCATAGCGTAGTGTTTAAAAAATAAACAGTTGATTTGATAGGCTATTATTTTGATGTTTATGTTTTAAAATAATGACTCGTCCAGACGATAAGAAGCCAAACAAATTTGCGACCATCCCACAGTTTTGGAGAAACCTGACAAAATATAATCAGACTATAATTTTATAAATGCGAATGTTTGTGAGTGAGTGAGTGGGTATATTTCTGGCACTGAAACTGCTCAACTGATTCATACAGGGTAGATTAAAAATCGACTACTTTTTATCTCGGATAAAGATTCCTACGGGATAACCACGGGCGCAGCTGTACTAGAATTCACAATGACAATATCGTTAGAAGAATCTTCCGATAGAGTCGTCACTTACCATCAAGTTAACTGTTTTATAAGCTACGTGAATTAAAAAAAATATTTACTTTACAAAAATAGTTATAATATCAATTGCTTTCGACTGCAGCTGAGAAGATGAGGAACGTCGACAGCGCGTACGTGGAAGAGTTCCACGATGTGCCCATGTCGGTGATCATCCGCCCTTTCATGCCTGAACTCGATAAGAAGAAGGCCGAGTCTCTAATGGCGAATATCCACGTATGTTGAAAAAATACTACCACAAAAACGCTTTCTAAATTAGTAGGTGTGTGTAGTCAAACGTAAGCCCATTCATACATAAAAAGGTAAGTACCGATGTCCATAGTAAAATTACCGGTTTTTTCTCAATAGTTTTATTTACAGTTAAACTTTCCGTAAGCACAGCGCAGCGTCATCACGAGAAACGATTACAACATGACGTCCGTTACGCGCGCAAGCAATACTAGTTATACATATTGCAAACATGCAGCGTAAAAAATAACAAGTTGCTCATGTATTGCGAATGGAAATTGTTACCAGAAGCTATTAAACACTATCTTCTTCTAAATATATAAAACAAAAAGTCGGATTGGTTACAACATTTAACTCAAGAACGACTGGATCGGTCTTTTTGATTTGTTGGATTTGTCTCCACCCCGAATAGCAGAATAAGTATTGAAACAACGGTAAGTCACGTAAAAAATCAGTTGATTGTGAAAGTGACCATGTCTGTCTGTTTTTTGTTACTTCTTTATGCGTAAACCGTCGAACTGGTCTTGATGAAAATTGGTATGGAGATAGTCTGTACCCTGGAGAAGGACATAGGATACTTTTTACTGCCTTCAAATTTAGTCAACGCGGGTAAAACCGCGGGGAGCATCTAGTTGTTATATAAATACACTATTAAGCTATTAAATTTACTGTCACTAACCTTTTGGTCACGGAATAAATAATTACTAATTATCGCACTAATCACATCATACTAATTAACACTTATAATTAATTGTTTGTACTATAAATACGAAAGGTTGTGCGTGTGCGTTTGTTACTTTTTACGCTCAACCGTCTCAACTAATTTGAGTGAAATTTGTAATGGAGCTTATACCTTGCGAGGAAAACTCCAGGACACAGCTAATAGTACCTACTTGCTTCGACTTCGACCTCGTAGGTTTTAAATGGACCTTGTCATTTTCCAGAAATAATTTAGATTTATTTCCTCTAAGCATGTGGAAATATGGAATTTTAGTCAAAATCACGGGATATTTGTTTAGAAATCCGGGCCATCTCTTCGGTAAAAATCATACTGGCGCGTATAATATTTTAGCAAAGCAAAGAATACGAAGATACCACCCACAGCATGTTATTTGATAGGCATAATAATAGCAGTATGATCGACCACAAGCTACATTATTATTGATGCTTACATATTATTTTTCACGCGCAGTCTAAATTTATGTACACCTACTAACTGTATTTTTATTAAGAGTAATTTGTAGTTTGTGTGATGCCTTGAACCAATTTCCACCTTTAAAAACGGTATTCTGCACATACTATTAGTAAACTGGATCTTTACCGGTGATTTAAAAGTGAAGTGGTTAAAAGACCAACAGTTGTTTCTACTAAAACATCCCACATAACTGTGACCCGTAACTAGCTTTCTCTGTATCTAGACTATCAGAAACTATGCGGATCAGGGATCCATAACACCCAGACACGCAACAAATACTTGCACATATTTTCAGCGCACAAATATTTGTCCTGCAGCGGGAATCAAACCGCGACCTCACGCTTCGAAGTTGGCTGTTTGCCCATTGCGTCACATCGGTCATCAGTTCATCAGACGCAAAACAAATCAACATATTAGTTATGTTCATATATATGATGAAGGAAAAATTGCTAGAAACTAACGAAAATAATTACCTATTTAAAGCACATTATATCTACGAACATGCGACTAGGTCGGGTTCACATTAGCAATGATGACTAGGGTTGCCAACCGTACTTTATAAAATAACTCTAAAGTACGCGAATAAAGTAATAGCTATTATTGTTTATTCAGTTATTATTATTAGTCTATTATATAAAAATAAGTCGGGTTTTCCTTCCTGACGCTATAACTCCAGAACGCACGAACCGATTTCCACCCAGAACGCACGAACCGATTTCTACGGTTTTGCATTCGTTGGAAAGGTCTCGGGCTCCGTGAGGTTTATAGCAAAGAAAATTAAGGAAAAATTTCAACAGAAAAGCGGGAAAATCTTTTTTCACATACAGCGCCATCAGAATACATAGCATGTACTACACCGTATTCTTCAACAAATGATTGTTTGCAATTACAGATACAAGGACAAATTTATCATTTGCATGGTTAAAAAAAATTGTTTTTCTTCTTCTTTTTTTCACCAAACGAAATGTTACATAAAACGAAGCCATCTAATTAGCGACCAAGGTGTGGCAGACAGCGAGGCTAATAGCGTTGAATAGAAATTAGGCGGGCAATCAGTAGGTTAATCTTATTGAACGGCCATGCTTCAGTTCAGTTCCGCTAACCTTATGCTCGCGCAAAAATTGAACTTTTGCGATTGGATATAAAAAGCAGTTTTGAAGTTACAAAACCCAGAATCCGCAACAAAATCCACCCAGTACCCAAGTATGGCAAGATTATATTATGTTGTCGTTATCTCATTACCATCGCACTAAAAATGCTATTTGCGAGTGAGTAAGTTGTATATTTTTGTTACTTCTTCGTGCTGTAACGGCTCCACCGATTTAAGTGAGTTTAAGAATAGAGATAGCTTATACCAGACTTAACAACATATTATATTTTAATCGTTTTATTAAACCGGAAAAAAGCTTCCTTCAGGATAACTGGCCATCTGAAATTTTTTTTGGCTGTTCCATCGAGTTATCAATTTTTCTTATACCTACCACCTCTTTTAAATAGAACAGGACAAAACAAAAAAATCGGTAGTGCAGTTTTTGAGATTTAGCGAGACTAACGATCTAGTATTCTAGTAAATACCTTGCGAGGTTTGACTCCATTCCTTATAATAGTAACTATCCGTGGTCGAACCACATTGTCCCCTGCAGGGCTGACTCTTGCTGTCCCGTTGCCGGTAGTGTTGCCGCTACCATTTGACTGAAAACGATAATTTGTATGAGAACTTGCATGAGGTGCTAGGCTGAAGCTGGAAAAACGATAAATCCGTTCAATGGTTAAATTTCTCGCCTAAGGTTGGACCACCACCACAGGAAAAAACAAGAAAATGTATTAAAAAATAAAACAAATTCTAATCTTTCGTCAGATATCGGATTGACTATTCCCTATTTTCTTTTTCCGCGACCTATGTTTGACACAACGTTATATCGTAGACGTAGTTCCTTTTCTATTATCCTTGTATTTATAACTTGTTGTGCAATGTATGCCAGAAATAAATTATAGTTCATTTCATTTTGTAACAAAATGATTTGAGTACTATAGCTGTAATCTTAGGGCATAAAATTTAGATTACACTACCGGTAGTGTCCATTAAGGTGGTTGCTTGCGGTCAGCTAAGCACGCCAGCGTCAATAGATGGCGTTGTTGTTCTAATATAACGCATTTTATTTTATTATGAATAAAAAGGTGCATATTATTCTATAGTAATATGTTTACCGCTAATGGCGTAATATGTTTAATGTATCCAACTATATTTCAAATGTGTTTTAGGTTTCAAAACACTTTTATTTGTGCCAAACAATATCGCGGTAGTGATGTATGGCAGCAGAACTACTCACTCACACATACATACAATGGTCTTGTTGTATACGAAACTATTTGCTAATTTCGTCCTTCCAATTACTGTATAGGTTAGACCAGTGGTCGAAACTCTCAGTAGTTCTTTACTAATAACGAGGTTCCGAGTTCGATCCCAGCCTCAGGTTTTTTTGTAATTTTCTTTGATATTATTTAAATTTAATAATCACGCTAATGTTACAAAGCGAATTTTTTTGCACGAGTTGTGTTTTTTGTTTATTTGTTCGTCAATCTTCTCGTCACAACGCCTGAACGGATTTGGATGAAATTTAGAATGAAGATAGCTTATACACTGTATTACTTATACTCTCTACTCTCATATCAATAAAGACATTGGCTATTGTAATACTTTATTATGAAACAATCAGGATTATTTATTATATAGTATCAAAATAAAAAACAGTAAATCACCAATAGTCTTTTTATTTAAACATTCTTAAAATATTCAATAATTCATAATAAAAAGCCCTGCTGGTCGCACAATTTTTTCATGTACAATGTTCTGGCCACAGACTCATTGTGTTGGCCATATGCCATGTCATTGGTCAGAATATTGTTTTTATACAAAATGCTCTTGATGTGGCTGTGGCAAGGTGTTGTCGCTTTTCGTTTACATTTATCTGCAACAAAGATATAATTAAGGTATATTCTAATTTGTATCACAACCTGGCCATACGAAAACCACGGATTCATGTCTACTAAACACTACTAAAAAAACAAACATGACTTTGAAAAACTAACCATTCCAAATTGGCTGGCCGTGAGCCTGTCGCATCTATATGTACTAATAAAGTGTATAGTGTAAACATCATTTTCATGTTGCCCTATGGTCAGATGTTCGATTTCTTTTATTTCCTCCGTTGTTTTTTGGAAGTCTCGAAGTTTTGAGAAACATGCTTCTTTCAAATCTGTTTCCACAATTGGTTCATTTGGCTCTTGTGTCTTTGGGCCATAATTGTGATCAGGTTTGGCCTTGGGGGCAAAAAGCCGTCTTCGAATGTATGTTTTTCGCCTTGCGTGGGATTTCTCTTTTTGAGCAATGTATTTTTTGAAGGTGTGTCCAGTGCTATGTGCTGTATGATTTTTCCAGGCACTTTCATGCCACTTATGACCAGTTGAGTGTGAAAGTCCTGTAATAAATAGGGATACAGGTAATTTCTTTATATGGATGTGGATGGCCAAATCCCAACTATAGGGATTATACATAATGGTCAAACATGTTACGACTGCAACAAGCTAATTTGGGGTTATGTTTTCATAAACCGAAAGAACTTATATGTTCATGATTACATTTGTATTATAATTAAGTGTATTTACCTTTTGATTTCTCCGTGGTGTCGTTTCATTTGTCCTTGAACTCGTTTGCGACTTTTCCTGGGGCCAGAGTACTGATGATTATTATAATCTTTTTTGGAAATTCGTGGCTCCATGTCGGTTTCGAGAAACTTTTTTCTTTTTTTTGTTATTGCGTCACACGTTTAGTGTATTTAGATTGAACCTTTCCCCACAAATAAATATGCTCAAGACGCTCATGAAGTTTTTTACTACATTATAATAGTTGTATCATTTGATAGCCGATGGCATTTCGACAAGACTGCGTCGTTTTGACAAGTTTTGGAAATAAAAACAAAACTTTCATGTTGACAGTTCAATTGAAGCCATTTGCCACGAAACACATCTAATCGTATGCTTGGCATTGCTTGGTGTACGACACTGTCACCATTCACTCACACATTGACAAAATTAACTAATAATTTCAATCATATTTATGATAATAATCTACTATTTTATTCAGAAAATTATGATTTACCGCAAATAAAGTTCAAAATAAATGCCAGTAGCTATGATTTCAGTGTAAAATTATGCTCCATTTGTCCATAAATGGAAATATTAATTTGTATGAAAATCGAACCACCTTAAGACCTAAAAAAGCCTATAATATTAGACGAAGTGCTACACAGTAGTCGTAGTGCTTTGAATAAATTATAATAAACCTAATAATACATACTTAATTACTGTAACCTCGATATTTTTATAGACACAGTAATTTCTTTCACCTCTGAAAGGTTGAATGGATTATGCCATTTTAATCACAAATATTCACTGGCACGTAGTTTTCAAATAAGTTGATAATGTGAAGTGCACTGCACATAAACATGGTCATAAAAAGAGGCAACAAAAGATGATTAAAAAAAATACTACCTCATTTTAGTATGTAGGTACATAAGTATTATAATATTAGTAGAATAGACTAAAGTTTATGATAGTTATGAAAAAATGAACAGTTAACAAAGGGACTAAGTATTCAGTCAACTTTGTTTGCAATATTCCTGTGACATGCGAGTTCAGTAGGTATGCCAGCAGCTATTCTTATCCAATTACTGCTTCCCTCTTGTAGATTGTCAATTGGTTAACAGCAGTCTGTGTGTAGATTGTAACGTCTTGCATATCAATTTTATCCCACCTCTACTTGACCGTGCGCTTACCAATTTTCATTCTCACAAGAAGTATTTTGAAACATATGAAGCCCAACAAGAGTATCAGTATACATAGGATAAAACCCCATCATCATTACAGTAAAGTGTAATAATTTATTTTTTAAGCATATGATGATACAAGCAAGTAGCTTATGACGGTAAGCTTGCTCAGAATTTTTTAACTGTTAAAGCATATTAGCTGTACCCAGCATGCATTCAAATATGCTTTTGTTGTTAGAAGCCCACTAGTTTCATTGCAATCGGATTAATGATATAGGAACATGCATGTGGGACAAACAAACATGCATTCATGTTTATATATACAGAAGATTATTTGTTCATATTACCTGCAAATATCGGGACAACCTGTTATTGGCTCTGGCTGGGGACGGACTTGCACTGTCACTCAAAGACTCTGGACCACTCAGTCTGAAAGACTGTGGCGTCACGGCACTGGCTTCGTAGTCCAAACGTTTGAATGGTTCACCAAATCCACTACAAACATAAGACTGACCATCTTCGAGATCATCAAGTTTACCAATCTGAAAAAAAATCCTGTACTATATTTAAGACTCCTGTAGTATTGATCATAAGCATGGCTCTAGGCTATTTGTTTCATTACTAGTTGTGTCCCGCAGTTTCACTCACGGAGAGTGGCGGGAGTACAGTTTCTAGGGTTCCAGCTATCTCCATACAATACCAAATAGTCGGCTAGCTAACACCACCGCGCAAGTCAAATTTTGGAAGTTGTCAGGCCAGAAATAAAACTTTATTTGTATGTTTTTCATCTAAATTATTTAAAAAGCTTTTTCACACAGACGAAATTTCCGATCTGTTCTGTACAAATCACATATAACAATCATACAAACTTACAAAATTTAAGAAACAAACAATGTCAAATCTGCAAAATTTTGACTTGTGTGGTGTTGTTTGCTAGCCGACGAAATGTGATCTAGATCTGTTCAGCGGTTTAGGTGTGAAAAGGCAACAAACCAACTTTTGCAAATAAAACAATAAGTAAGGATCACTTGAAATATTAATTATCATAGCAATAATTTAAGGTGATCACAATGTATCCTACAGAATAAATATATTTAAAATTTTGAATAAGTAAGACAAAACGAGTAATACACACTTTTCTACCATCCAGGGAGTATATTGTCCTGACACCACTTGGCAGAGTAACATTGTCAACTAGCACCCTTGTCAAATCAGTTGTTAAGCTATCAAATGACCTGAAAAATACATGAACTGTGATACCAAGCAATTTGTATGTACCTAAAAGCGTTAGGTTTACCTACATTGAGGGTACTTATTAGTGAAATAAATATAGGTATATATGTATGTGAAATTGATAAAATATTTTGATAATATGTAATAAATTGTTGTTGTTTACATATTCACTAATAGAAGAGGAAGGAACTGCAGTAAGTATGTAATCAAATCAATGAAATTATCATAGCATCCTGTAATAACTAACCATTTATGTCATATGTTTTAAAATAAAATGCAAGCGCTTTATGATTTTTATGTTGCATAAGATGGATAACCTTTATTGCTGAATCAGAAAGTTTAGAATCATTTTAGACTATATGAAATTTCATTAGTTGTTCAGTTTTAGAATTTAAATGTATTAATATATTCTTCATTTTAATTTTATTATATTTTCAGTACATATTCTCTTTTCTCTGCAATTTTGGACATTGCTATAATTCAACACAGCATGATATAGGCACATCATCCTCAGGCTGCTCGCCTATTACCAAATAAATAAATGAATATTTTTTTCTTGTTTTGTTAGGCAACACTATTTTTTTAGTTATTTAGTTTTATTTTTGGTTAGCAACATTTATTGCATCATGTTTGGTATACATACATGTCATGCATGGCAGAATACAAGTACCGTTTCCATGAATTTGTGACTCTTTGGTCAACTTCTTCATCATTTAATTTACAGGTGATAATATTTGTCCAAAGTGTGTGTATACATTTACAAAAACTATTACGTTGTTATCTTAATTTTATATTTATGGTCCCATTTGTCATCATCTTTAGTTGTTCATACGTAGACGCAGCTTTGCACTTCTGCAAGTTGTTACAGCTCTATTTCAAGTGAGTTATTTACTATCAAGACATAGGTTGTCAGCAAAGCTATGATGATTTTATTTAGCGCATAATCCTATTGGTCCCGTCTTAGTGATAAAGACTGACTGTGGCTTGATTGGAAGTTCCTCTCCTTTTCTCAAGTTTTTTTGTACTATTCTTATAGGTTTAAATTTAAGTTATATATATAAGGTTAATAACAAGTCCTGAATAATATGTTTTGTCAGAATTTGATATAATTATATAACATGTTGTTATTGTGTTGTTTAACTATCTATCCATCTATCTTTATATCTTGATTATTTAAGGTATTGCTTCTTTTGGGTATCTCTGTTGAATTAGACTATACATTGAGTCGTTGACATACAAACAGTAGCTCATTTTAAAAGTAGGAAATGGTTTCAATATTTATATTATGCAAAAAGAGGGTATGGCGATATTGAGTTGCTTTTACTTTGTAAAAGTTATCTGGCAAAAACATTTCTATTGTATGCACGTACACAAAAGAACTAAACCTATCTAGGTATACAGAATGCAGGTTAAAAGCTGATTATGAGTAAAAGTGAAAGTGTCAAATTCATTCTAACAAGAACTTAATTGGAAAGTACCTAAAAACGTTCGCTGCTTACCTGTATCGTTCCGGCAAGACTGGAATTATAACACCTGAATAAAATTTATCACCATTTCGAAAAAATCGGACTCGTTTTGCTTTCCGCGCTGGTTGCGCTCGTAGCATTACATTACGTCGGTTCGTCCTAGATTTCAATATTTCCATATCACTAAAATCTTTCTCCAGCTCACAGACCGAGCTAGATCGGCTGCCACTTCTACTCAAATTATTCTCCATCTAGAAAATAAAGAAAGTTATGCTAAAGTTATGTATCAAGTAACGGACTACTTTTTATACACAATTTATTTTAACCCTCACCTTTTCGCCTTATGTTTAGTCGACTACGTGGTTAATTTATCGCACAAATTTACAGGCATCACTTTAATTCAGTTTCATTTTGCACTGTAATAAAAAACGTGGAAACTGTGAAATAAATTAGAAATAATTCAGTAAAATTCATGAATCACACAAAAATTAGCGCAGACGGACACACTAACCAACCGAATGAAATGAATGAGTGAGATAAAATATAAAATCTCGAAAAATAATTGCGAACGACATGAGTGAATGACTAATGTCATAGAGTAAAAAGGATAGATGTATTCAAAATATAAGGAATGGATAATTTTGTACGTCTTTTTCGCATCCATAATTTCTATACATGACTTCATCAACTGGAAAGTTGTAAATGGAAACTGGTTGTTCTTGAATGTGGCCTAAGTTGGTAACCTATCTGTCAAAATATACCTATATATTATCTGTGTCTATTTACTTACACATCCTGTGAGCCCTGTGACCTCTTGACTGACCTCTTCGCTTCACCCACAGAGCTTAAAACCACAAACCACAGACTTACAATGGGAGGTTTTTTTGACGTGGGTATCGTGCATAAACATGGAGGAATAATGGTCTATGCTATGGTACAACTTTAGGAATAGACTATTTTAACATAGAATCTTTCCTACTTCTATGATTTCTAATCTGTACTAAGTCATTCGAGTCCCTATATTACACGGCCAATAATACGCAACCAAATATTACACACCCGATAATACGCGACCATTTGGTCTCGTAATATTTGGGTGTGTAATATTTGGTTGCGTATTATTGACCGTGTATTATCGCCCGTGTCAGTTTCTGCACAGGCAATAATACGAAGCCAAAAAATGACGTCAGCTGATGGTCTCGTAATATCAGGCGATAATACACGGCCGATAATACGCAACCAAATAATACACACCCAATAATACGTGTACATCACCACAGATTATATAGAATGCTCCATGCTTGATGCTTCGTTTGAGCTAGGTTTGATCATTGCAATGCCGTTTGACCACAGATAAAAAATAAAAATATTGGCGGCTTAGGGGTGGCCCAGGGGCCACCCCCGCCGCACCCTAACCTACTGTGATACTATATTTTATTTACCTATTACATACTATCAATAAAATAAAAGAATAAGCAAAGTCAAATACTGACAAAAAAATACTTCTATCAGTCACCTATAAACGAGGCATCAATCCAGCTTGATTGACAGCCATCAGAGAGGAAAGTGTATCATTGTCTATGGCTGGCTTCGTAATATCTGGTCGCGTATTATCGGCTGCGTAAAATCGGCACAGGCAATATTACGAGACCACATGTACTCGTATTATTGCCTGTGTATTATTGGCTGTGTAATATCGGCCCGGAAAAATTTAGCACACCCGATAATACGCGACCAGATAATACACGGCCTGATATTACGAAGCCATGTACACGTATTATTGGCTGTGTATTATCGGTCATGTATTATTGGATGTGTAATATTTGGTCGGGTATTATTGCCTCCCAGTCATTCTACAAACAAAACATTTGGAAGAACTTTTTTGGCGGCAATCGAATTGTCAACGTGAAAATTTTGTTTTTATTTCCAAAACTTGTGTTTCTTCGAGTGATAATGTGTAATATTGGTGGATTATTAACCATTATGTGTTCGTTAATGTGTACGAGTGTGGGAAATTGAAATAAAGTTGTGAAAGTGACTTTTCAAGTTGCTCCAAAAAAGTCCGTGTAAAGTTTAAGTAAAGCACCACTACTTTACTTAAACACTATCCTCATCCCATCATCTCATCGTCATCATCACCATCATCATTTAAACTTGATTCAACTCTCTGAGTTTGAAATCTTTTATACTTGACACTGGCAAATACACTAATCGTGTGACGCCATAACAAAACAAAAAAAAAAAAAAACATTTGGAATGTTGCTATGGCAAAAAAAAAACCTGTTATAACAAAAACAATTTACAGATGCCATAAATTATTATTTATATTAATCAAAATATGATTAAAATTTTAAAAGTATTGTAAATTAGACTCCAAATCTAGTGACTAGTTAGTCGTCAGTGCTCAAAACTCAGATAAGTCCAAAAAGGTTTTTTTTTCTGTATGGTAACAACAAAAACAGATGACGCATTTATCATCTTTCCTTGATTTGTGATTTCGTTTCATGTCAAAAGTAAAGACAAAGAGTGTGTTAATTTTGTAGTTTTCCACGTTTCTATAAATTTTTGTGCAAAATGGCCTCAAGAAAAAAGGTATTGCTGAAGGTGATCATCCTCGGTGATAGCGGAGTGGGCAAGACTTCCTTGATGAATCAATTTGTCACCAAGAAGTTCTCCAACCAGTACAAGGCAACAATAGGCGCAGATTTTCTCACGAAAGAGGTAATCGTAGACGACAGAATCGTCACAATGCAGATCTGGGACACGGCTGGCCAAGAGCGTTTCCAGTCGCTTGGAATGGCGTTCTACCGTGGGGCGGATTGTTGCGTATTAGTTTTTGACGTAACTGCCCCCAACACGTTCAAGTCCTTGGAGAGTTGGAGAGATGAATTCCTGATACAAGCATCGCCTCGGGACCCGGACAACTTCCCATTCGTCATATTGGGCAATAAGGTAGACCTGGACAATCGCGCCGTTTCAGCCAAGCGCGCCCAGCAGTGGTGTCAGAGCAAGAATGACATTCCATATTTTGAAACGAGTGCCAAAGAAGCTGTGAACGTTGAACTAGCCTTTCAGACTATTGCTCGAAATGCACTAGCGCAGGAGACTGAAGCAGAGCTCTTTAATGAGTTTCCGGATCAAATCAAGCTAAATGCCAATGACAACAGACGTAACAGGGAGGGTGACAACTGTGCATGCTAGGCCCTAATGATCACAAGCTTCAGCCCTGCGATTGCGATTATTAGCTATGGATTTTTATAAAGTAAATAAATACATATTAGTATATAATGATATTGTTTAAGAAATGTTTCCTTTTATAGTATCATGTAAAAATGTATAGAAATGTTAGGTTTGGAAGATCATACACTGTTTTGGAAGATGTTTGTTATGCACATAATATATAGTCCTGTCAAGTGAAGTAAATAAGGTAAACCTTGGAATGAAAGTTAGAAAGCTAATTACTTGCATATTCATTTGTTTTAGCATTCTATAGAATTGTTAATAATCTTATACAATCTTGGAACTGTGTGTTGAGATATCAAGCTAAAGGGTCATGACTCATGGTACATTATTTTCTGCAAATATCTTGTTTCCTATCCATTCTATTGTTAAAGTCAATGTATAACTTGCAGGATATATTGTTCTACAAGTTTGATTTCATTAATTTCTTTGTATGCTTAACTGTCTTTGAGAGAAGGAGGTTAATCTTTTTCATTTATGCACAAAAGACACTGGAGGGTTAATTAGACACTTACTTATTGTAAATAAAAACAACTCTTTTTCATTCCAAGGTTAAAGCCTCTATTCTGTGGTTGAAGCCTTATTTGACTAGACTAATATTTTTAAAATTGTATGGAATGTTGCACCTTTATAAATTGGTTTGTTTGTTAGGAAAAAGTAATTTTGAAAATACAATAATATGTACAATAATAAACAACTTACTACCTATGCATTGTAATTAATTCTTACTGTGTTTCACTCAATTAGTATTACCATTGTTTTCATGCCGATACCATAGATTGAAGAATTGTAAAACACATGTTTTTGGTTATTTACTACAACAACAAAATGCTTAGCAAATAGGTAAATTGATATCAAGTTAGGTATTTTCTTACCGAAATTCCAATACAATATTTAGAAGCATCTCAAGACAAGATCATTAAGCATAGAAATGTGCTGAGATATTGGGTTTTAAAAAGAAAAAACGTTTGCAATGTTTGTTGTCTGTCTTACTGTCTTGATAAAGCAATGCCATGTTCCATACACATCAAATACATAAATGATTATCATGGGCTTAGTGTGTCCAACAGTGAATTGACCTATTTGTTAGTTGGTAAAAAAAATGTGATATACTTGTTTTCATATTGATTTTTATGCAAATGTTGAAATTTCATGCTGTACCAGCAATAGATAACAAGTCACGAAAGTAAAAATGTTTGCAGTTTCATTAATTGTCGCTGAACTTGACTACTGTGTCTATGATCAGTTTTACAAAAGCTACAAACATAAATGAACTTCTCAGCGAATATTGTTGATTATTATATTTGGTTTTGAAAATGTTAGTTAATATAAGTAGCTAATGGTAACTATGTTATTTATTAGATTGCCGAGTATGCTAAGTAATATACTGATTGGTGTTATGACTCAGAGAACAAAAGCAAAGTATCTTATATAAACAATAACATACTTTATACTAGGTAAATGAGAGGTCGTAAATGAGAGGTCGTAGTCATGACATCAGAATACTTACAATACTCTGTACTTCACCTAGTGCAAATGCTGCTTACAGCTACGCCTAACGCAGTACTTGGGCCATATTTCTTTCAATTACAACCAAAATAACCCATTTGCAAGTGAGTGTTAAAGAAACCGGACTAAGATTATAGATGTGAAAGTGTCCCTCTGTCTTTTTACCTTTTCACGCATAAATTACTGAACAGATCTTGATGAAATTTGATACGGAGATAGTTTGTACCCTGAGGAAAGGCTTAGAGTATTTTTATCGCGATAAACTGTAGTCTACCTAGGTTTAACCGCAGGGTGCAGCTAGTTGTTATTAATTCTTAAGAAATTTGGCCTGCTTTTTAGTTTTAAGATAGATTAATAATATGGGGATGTACCCTTCACAAACTGTACCTATAATTATGTAACGTCATCATTATTATTTTTATTACCAGTTGTATTTAAAGTTTTGTTCACACTAAAGTACTACGTACCTATTACTAAGCTGACAATAAAACTGAGTAAGTTCTCTGGTGTGAGTTGACACACCCCTTTGTTACGTAATATTTCTAATATTGCTAATTCTAACAAAAAAAAATATTTTAACCAGACTGGTGTCAATTCTGACGCACATTACGCAAAGCTTGAGACGAAAAGTAAGAGCTGGTTGAAGACTTGCCAAAACTGCCACATCAGCTGTAACATTTCAATCTTACCGACGCTGAGTACGCTGAGTGGTCTCATCGTCAGATCAGCACTTAGTTGATGTAAACAAGGCTTAAGGAATCGTAAGATTTCAGTAAAATGTATATTTCTATTGCCATCACTTAATCTATTGTTATATAATTCGTTGGTAAATTAATACGAATTCTCAAATCTTTTACATTGCATTACACACTATGTTTGATTCATTGATTACAAATAAATAATCATATAATCCTAATCTTGTCTAAAAGTGGAGTACCTAATTTATGGTCTAGTTATAAAAAAGGTAATTTAAATATAATATACGCTGTAATAATGGTTGCTTTACATTTTATATCAATAAAGAAAACACATCAAAAACTCGTTTGTTATTAAATAATAAGCTTTAAGAAAATATCATAATTAATAATGTAATAGTTGCGATTCGAACCCCCGAAGGTTTTTGTTTTGTTTGCTTTATAAAGGGATGGTTTAAAAATAAAATAAAGGAAAAACTCGAAGGAACAGCCGAAAAATCTAAAATGCTAACTTTGTATGAAAATTGCTACGTCGGATTACATTCAATAGATGGCGTTCGTGTCTGACCTAGATCTGAATGAAGTGGAGTTGGAACGTTTTTACTACTTACAGGGTAGCGTTTGACCACAAGTCACCTGATTTTAAGTGACGATGTGTGTGGTCGAAGATGGTGCCACGCTACGCCTGAACTGGGAACTGGCTCTCAAGTGAGGCTGCCGGAACACACCGTTAGGTGCTTGGCGACAGATTCTTAACAAGAGGGTGGTAGCTAGCCAGGCGAGTACTAGAAAATACCCTACCACCAAGCTATGGTTTCATCACGATGTTTTCCTTTACCGAAAGCTCAAGCTCATTGTAGGATTAGAACCCACGTCCTACGAATCGCAAGCCGACGTCACTACCACTGAGCCATCATCGCTATAAAAAGTTACAATCAAATCAATTTTAGGTGGTACGAAGTTCATCTAGTTTTTGTGTAATTTTTTTAGTTACGTATTGTTGTCGCTAGGGGCGCTCTATATCCTACTTCCTACTTATATTACAAATGCGAAAGTTTGTGTGTGTGAATGTTTATTACCACGTATCGCCGTAAATACTAAACCGATTTTGATGAAATTAGGAGTGGAGATGGCAAACCCTGGATTAACACGTAGGCTACTTTTTAACCCGGAAAAAGTTTCCTGCGGGATAGCGTAAAGACGCAAGGCGCAACTAGTACAAATATGAATTAAACTGAAACATGTAATAAGGGTATTGGTACGGTAGGTAGTTGACTAGGTACAGTATTAACTTGTGTAATGGTCAGGCGTGGCGCTTACCGGCAATTGAATGTTCTGCTCGTATCGGTGTATGACTCCAGCTTTTTTTACGCATGAGCGCATGAGAGCACGATGACGGAACGAGCATTTTGCTTGCCTGATGGTAAGAAGCGCCACGCTTTTAGTGCCACCCAGAATTCTGAATTTCAACAATTCAAAATCTTGCTGCTCAGCACTGTAGGTAGGTACCTATACGAGTAAATATTAGATGTGAAATGTATTGTAAAAATTTTCGCCGGATTGTACGTAAATTTAATTTGGCTTTGGGTACTTGGGCATAATTGGAGTAATCGTTGTTTTAATTACTGTCGGCATTTCAGGACTTTCATTGATGGATGCATGTACGTGAAAATGTGCATAATAATCGGGTCGCATGCTCAAAAATGTTTACTGTATATATATGTAGGATTACTATTTAAGATGTAGGAAATGTTTAACGCCTAGTGGTCCTATTATGCTCAAAATTTTGAGCTTTTACCTACTGTAGGTACTACAAGATAAAAAACTACCCATTTATTTGTAGCATTGCGCTAAAATAGGCAGCTGGTGATATATTTTACCAGCTAACACACACTAATAAGTAGAAACTAGGAAGATATTGTTTATGTCCCGGTCTTACCATTTAAAATTTATTATCGTCGCGAACACGTTATTATTCTTATGACGAGAACAAAAACATTTCAATGACAGATCGGTGTACTTTCGCGTGTCAAGTATCGAGTTAGTCGACAAAATTTCACTTGAGTGGAGCAATTCATTAGGCCGTAGTAGCTCGGAAGCAGAATGGATGGCTGGTTTGAAGCACAGATTAGGCGGCAGTTATTACGTGTGCACAGAGTAATGAATAGGTACTAGCGAGGCTGCGCATGCGGGGTGGGTGCGGGCAGAGGGGCTCAGTGTTTCAGCCGGCATCGCAATTCGCAGCTCATTCGTTCAGTCTCGTCTGTGACATGAAAGGGCGCGATCCTACATACTTATCACGGTGCTTCGAGCAATGCATCACCATGAACAGCCGCCAGGGAATGCATGTAACGGTGAGTGCTAATCATAACATTATTAATAATTGAAAGTCTTACGCAGACAAAAACGTTTTTGCGCCTCGTGCAATATCGGTGTCGAGTTGCAAAATAAAATTGCTCCTGCTTCAATTAAGTGTGAGACGTGAATATTCAGTTCAGGTAGCAGACCTCGCGCGACTACCCCGTGTTTTTCAGACTACCACGTGGAAAATGATGAAATGTTATGTTATTATTTTTTTTATTTTTCTTTAATTCTGTAGAGACATTCGTTTTCTCTCCAAAACATGTAGAGAATGGTTTGACATAAAGAAGACTAGTTAAGTAAGTATTAATAATTATTTTTTACTTAAGTCAGTACACGTTATATTTTAATTTAAGCTATTCCTGGAAAATTTTGGGTTAACTAGTAACCCTTCTTAGAAAGTAAATTAAAAAATATGCGACTTCTAAATAAGTTCTTGAGCTTTTTACTCGTAGCAGTTGAATATGAATGGTATTCACATACAATTAAATATTTAAATTTGTCACCACATATCCACGTATGAAATAGTTACCAGTAAGTACTTTTGTATTGCTCAATTGAAGTTGATACTACATTATTCATAGACCATACGATTTTAAGTCACATCTGAAAGTACATGAAGAATGATGAAATCCTTGTTTCTTGTGATGTTATTGTGGTTACAAAAAAAAATGAAAATAACGAAGCCTCTAAAAACGCTGTAAAGTATATTTAAATACATTTTTTTTTACATAGGTAGCACAATTATTATTGCCTCTATACTCTCTCGAAAATAGCTAGAAGGTGTATCGTACTTGCCTAAGTTTCAAATTAATATTTTTGAAATAATTCTTTCTACTTACCTATACCCTATTTTTAAACATACATTCATGATCATTGTTGTAAAAATTACGTAAATTATAAATCATGCCTAACGAAAGCTCTCTCAGCTTCTCTTTGGAAACTAAATGACCATATTGCAATTATTATTGTGATGTGACACAAAATTTTGCACTGTCTGAATAATCAATCTAAATAGCAATAAAGACGCAAGTAGGTGGTTACTACCTAAGTACCTACCCACTTAATGCCAAAAGTTCAAGGTAGACTCGCATTTTCCTTTTACTTTCTTTGCCCGTTTGATATTGTATAGCAGAGCCTTAGACAACTGTTATGTTAATGATCTTGAATAAGGATTTTTCAAATTTTTTTATTAGTATGCAGGTTTTAAGGTAACGGAGAAAAATCAATCAGCCGAAATTAAGACGGTGTTAATACAACGTAGGCTAACGAGGACTCTCGCTTTACCTAGGTGAACGTCTTAAACTCTGAGCATTGGTTTAGTTGCTTCCAAACTTGTAAATACTGTAGTTTTTGCCCTTCATAAGTGAGTATGACAATCGATCGTAAATTGACTAGGTACATGATTTGCTTCATTCAATGGTCATTGCATTGTCCTCAATTTAGGAGGCACAATCAGGCACATTGCCGTTATTGGTAATGCCTAGAGGAAAACGCATCACTTAATAATATTGAAAATTGAGATAGGTTGGGGAAGACTGCTGCATGTGATGTCAGATGGCATCACTCTTGGATAAACTCTCGTCATGGACTCATGAATAGTTTTTACTTTAATTTCTATTCTAGCTTTATACAACTGCATAAGTTTTACTCAAAAGTTATTAGAAACAAAAATTTTCGATAAATAAAACAAAAAACGCCAGAGCTTTCAATAAACTTTACGGTAGGTAATCTCTTAGAGGGAAAATGGTGACAGGTTGTAATCTTATTTATCACGACAAAAAAGTTAAACGTATACCTACAAGTAGGCAACACTCGCTACTCTACATTGTTTATCTTTATGGCATTATATTACCTTTTTTAACAATGATATCATTTGTAGTCTACCTATAGATTAATGTAGAGATACCTGCACACCCTGCACTTATTACACTTTGATCGTCCGACTCATCGATATTGTGAAATTGATAAGACATTTTATAAGTACACCTAGGTAGGCAATGCTTAAGTATATAGTATACCACAACCAGTGGCGTAACTACCGGATGGCTAAACGGCTCAGTGCCCCGGGGCCCCCAAGCTCAGGGGGCCCCTCTGACACTGCATTACGACGAATCTGGAGTACGAATAATTTTGATTACGACAAATCTGGAGTACGTTGAATTCGGAACACGATGAATATGCAAAAAACAGTTTTTAATAGTTTAGTTGGGGGCCCTAGTTTATTTTTTGCCTCGGGGCCTTTGGTTACCTAGCTACGCCACTGACCATAACAGGCTTTAATTAAATCTTTAATCAAATACGGTTTCTCAGCTAAATTTAAGAGCAACTTACATAAAATAAACTTAGCTTTTGCTTGTCAGTTTCAGGTTTTCAGCTTTTAGTAGACGGAGGGAAATTCGAAAACCTCTCCTTTATATTGTTCCTTTAGAAAACTTTATAGAATAGGTACTCAACGTCTGCCGACCTTGATAACTTTTGGGTTCTCCCTCCCTTCTCCCTACATTTATTTTGAGTTTGCAAGTAGAATAGGTACCTACCTACTATCTTATGAATATTCTTTTGTTTGGCCTTTGGTTTAGTCCAGTAAGCATTACATTACTTAATTACGGAGATGTTTGATGGAACTCCAAATCATTTTCATTTGGTGAGTACGAAATATACAGTAGATTTTTTGATGCTGAAAAAGTTGATTCAATTGCCTAATCTATATAACTCAAAGGTAACTGACTGATGACTGACTGACTGAGATAGTGATCTATCAACGCACAGCCCAAACCACTGGACGGACCGGGCTGAAATTTGGCATGCAGGTAGATGTTATGACGTAGGCATCCGCTTAGAAAGGATTTCGGGATAAACTGTAGCCCACGCGGGTGAAACAGCGGGGAACAGCTAGTTAAATATAAACAATTTAAACTGAGTCCTAGTTCTTTACCAAGTAGCTAATACCTACTTAGGTATTTAATTTAATTGTATTTATTTCAAATTCAAATCTTTGTATCCTGAAAATTTAAACACCAATTTTATTATTTTAATTTTTTTTATTTTTTATTTACTGTTTACAGGGTAGCGTTTGACCACAAGTCACCTGATGTTAAGTGACGATGAGGTCGAGGATGGCGCCACGCTACACCTGGACTGGGAACTGGCTCTCAAGTGAGGCTGCCGGAACACACCGATGGGTGCTTGGCGACAGATTCTTAACAAGAGGGTGGTAGCTAGCCAGGCGAGTACTAGAAAATACCCTACCACCAAGCTATGGTTTCATCACGATGTTTTCCTTCACCGAAAGCTCAAGCTCATTGTAGGATTCGAACCCACGTCCTACGGATCGCAAGCCGACGTCACTACCACTGAGCCATCATCGCTATAATAATACGAGTATAAATTGAGTATAAACGTCAGTATTCACAAAAACATGATTATTGTTTTTACTGTAAGAGATTCCGTTCTTTACTTTTATCTACAAAATATCTGATTCCCTTACTTTTTTAATTGCTCTCGGGTATTAAAATATCAAGAGTTCACGTCATCGTCATACCAAACTAATTAATTGTTTAATGACTGCATTTGATTTGGCACTATATTTGGTCTCTACACCACCACATAACAAACTGACACCGAGAGCAGTGCGAGCCAAATGGCGTCTGTAAATTGGTGACATTTAGCTTTGTTTTCATCATTATGATAGTGTACCATTCAGGGATGGCATTAACGATATTTGATAAAAATAATAATGCCCACACAATCACATAGCTCTAACCTTTAACTAGAATTCCCTGTATCTTGGGTATCTGAATTTTACGGGATCCGAAGGCTTGCTAAGTATATTAAATATTGAAGCATAAAGTTATAGTATGATTCATATATTTAATTTGTAATATCTGTTCGCTAACGGGTATTATTTTATTGTTATACTTACTTTATAGAGATGAATTTTGTTGTAGGTAAATGTATAAAAATATATTTATACTATATATATACTTAATTTCTATACTTATACTGATCCGTTTCTGAAAATTCTTGCACTATCTTTGAGTGTCATGTTAAGCTAGGTTTTATTCTGATAAAATGTAATTCTCGCGAAAAAAGGGTGGGTACATGGGAATTTATTATTCTGGTGTACCTAATCGTCCGATTTTTGATTAAACGTCGTTTAAACTTTAAGTGAAAACCCCCTTAACAAAGAACCCTGATAGGTACAGACTATACATCAAAATGCTATCAAAGAATGCGAAAACAGACCAATGAACAACAGTTTTTTTTTATCTCTTATGTAAGTACGTCAACTATAAGGTAGTTTATAGGTATATAGAGGTTATTGAAAAAATGCTAATATTATAACCTCCTTAACTTCTGTACTTCCGATCCTTACAAACAACTTTTTCCTATTCATAGTATAATTCTCCCATACAAAAATAAAATCAATCGATATATTTCTGGAAACTACTTAGGCATATTGCATACTTGTAGTCTAGGAGGTCAGATAATAAAATAAACAAGATGATACACTTACTTTGCTTATTGTGTTACTTGTTGTAACATATGTTTATACAATGGTATGATATTGAATACACTGACTAATTAAGGTGATCTCGAATTGACTTCTAAATTTCCCAAATAACCGGCGCGAAACCTTGACTCGCATGTAACAACTACTCCATTATCATTAGGTTGGTCAAGTAGTACTTTTATTTAGGAAGGGTTGACGACCTACGTATGTACTAAAATAGTCGATATTTACGCAACCAAGCACCGCTATCGGTGTGTTTCGGCGGCCTCACTTGACAGCCAGTGTCCAATCCAGGTGTCGTGTGGCGCCACCTTCAACCACATCGTTATTTAGTATCAGGTGACTTGTGGTTAAAGGCTACCTTATAAGAGGTAAAAAAGATACATTATCGTCTAGGTTTACTGTATGATTAAAAACAAAAGCTTAGTCAAAAGGATTGTGGGCTGTTCGTATGAATCTCATCTTTTCTGTCTTGCCTTATTAGGAAAAGATATAAAAACAAACTGTACCTATCTAGAAAAAAAATGAGATAAATGTGCATAGTGGAAAACTTGCGTTTCCATTTGTTAAGTGCGTTGATAAGATTAATTGAGCTATCAAGGGCAACGACAAACACTACTAACCATACCATCGATTATTATCATCGATATGAGAAACCGACTACAATCAGAACAAATTATGAAGTACTCGTACCTCGTCCCTATCCCTATCTTAATGAGAGATGACATTGCGAGAAGGACGAAGGACATTTCAATTAGTAGCGTTGAAAAATCGACAGCAAACGATCTCGCAATTCAACACAAACGTCAGTATTTAACTTTCAATGAATGGTTACACTTTTATCCTATGTAAAAGTTATATTTTTGTGAGCTTAGAGCACGTCATACGCCCACGATCTCGTGTAAGCAAAGACATTTCACTCGTAATGACGCATGCGTGAACGTATCGATTTGTGCGATGCTGATTGCTCCTCTCGTGACTCTCAGAGCACTTTTATCATTTAAAAGCTGCGAGGATTTGTATGTATCCTTGTTAGAGGGGATATTAACGTACTTAAATGAAGTGTTTTTTTGCCTTCGTACGGAAGGGTTATGAATCAAAGCGCTTATAATTGAGTACGTTGGCGTTACCACTACTACGATAATGAATTTATAATAAGTACAGAACAACAGGTTACTGTCTTTGCTACGGAAAATATATTAGTTAACGTAGTAAACGGGTTAACTGGTGTATTTAGATAGCGTCCATCAAATGGCCTGCCTCCGCTGTAGACCGGGTCACATGACATCGTCGCAATCTCAGAATAACTGACCGTCGAGTCTAATTATATTACAGATCTCCGCTGTTCATTTGTGTGTATCCAAAACAAATACGAAAATCCAAAGATATTTTGAGCCGCATTTGAATGAACGCCTCGTCAATAAGTCGTGCACTCCTAGGTATTATATAGATTAAAGGAAGGTGTTGCATAATACTTACAGGCTCTTATTAAATAAAGGTTGTGAGCTGAAGAAGCACAATTATAGAAACTAAGTATAATAATCTATAACATCAAATAACTGACTATGTACTTACTTTGTGGATGTAAGCAACCTTTTAGTTCAATTATAGTCAGTTGTCATTTCTAGTAACATTTTGACCTCATTTTCTATCCCATTCCTATCGTAGAACTTTCCACCGCTGCAAGAAAGCTCACCTTCACCCGACCTTCACATAACAAAGTCCTGGAATTCTCATACCATTCGATGTAAGCTTCGTAAATCACTGTAGTGGTGATAGCGGCGGTAATGAGCTAATTCAAGGTTCAAGCTTTCACTTGTTTTACTCACTTTGTATCGATTTGTACGAAGCTTGCGCTTAAGTCTATTGCATTGGTACCTACTTTCAACATATGAAGCGCTAAGCTTCTAGCAGTATATTTCTCTGCAGAAACACAAAATTGAGTCCTTCAAGAAGGATGTAACAATTGTCTTACAGAGTTGGCAGCTAACCAGCAATGTCCCTTACCTTGCAGGTGTCCATAGGCGGCAAATCGTCTTCCTATTTAGAAAATTAAATTTTTCTTCACACAGAAAGAAGAAAGTACGCCTGGAGTGTATTTTTTTCTTCATTAACATTAATTTTCCCATGAACTACCATGAGCTACATTTTTTGCTAGTAAAACATACATTTCTGTACTGACAATATGAAAGTTAGTGATACCTCTTGACAGGTTACATAATTAGACTTTAATTTAATGGTTTAGTTTGGTTGGTGCTTTTTATATCTTGCTTAACGCGTAGCACCGTAGCATAGGTCTCTCGTAGCCGTAGTCAGTCACGTAGCAAAGGTCCAGCAACTTAAATTGAGCTAGCTATACATATACGTACCTACAGCAAAGAAACGTTGGTGCGATGATGAGTGAAATGAGTAGAACTAAACGGTTAGGTTGCTATAGTAGTAAACGACCGATGCGAATAGCCGACTGCGAAGCGTGAGGCCGCGGGTTCTATTCGCGCTACAGTACAAAGATTTGAGATTTAAAAATGAGCAAGTACTTGTTGTGTGTCAGGGTGCTATGATGAATCTTCCGATCTGCGTAGCATCTGATATTTTAGATACAGTGATTTCTAGTTTGGGATCTAACAGAGCCTATGTATGAGATCGTGTTGGCTAGAATAAATAGAAAAATAGTTGCTTGTGACAACAACGTTCGAGCTGAACAAGCGAGCGTGCCGCAGCGTGCTGGATAGAAATTAGCTTTTTTACAATAATTTTTACAATTTTTACATTCTCGATTGCTGTTTAGGAATTACTAATTGTTTACGAATTCCTAGGAAATGTGTATGTCTATTTTAGGCCTTATATACTATTTTTGGAAATTTCCTATGAGTATGATGAAGGATGACATACATTTTGGATAAATTATACATAAATACGAGCTAGCAACCGAACTTGGAACCTTGAAGATTCTGCCATATAATGAATAGCAATATTCATTATTTCATTCATTATTTCCTATGTAAAACAGTCGTTACCTGATAGGCTATTGTAATGCCAATGACTGTCCTTCTGGATACAATAGACTGAGATCTGCAATTTTGACCACCGTATGTGTGTATCAAATTTGAGAATCTTTTTGTGTTATTTAGAATTAAATTTTTTTGTTCCATAATTTTGTATTCGACGAAGTCACTAAGGATGTGCTCGAGCTCCAGGTGGAGGATTGGCAGGAGGTGGCGCAGGACATGCCGAGGTAGCAGTGGTAGTCTTTTGTTATCGGAGGCTAAGACTCACTTTGGTTTGTTAGCGCTATCTCAGTTAGATATAACTTTGTATTGGATCAGAAAGTAAATAATAAACAACTAGTAGATGTCTACTGGACGGTAGTGTGGCGGTGAGGAGAGTCTTATAATAAAGTATTAAATTACATTGTTAATATTGTAAAGATATTGTGTCATAAGAAGTTGCAAATGCTGAAACTGAAAGTCAATTAAAATTCGTTGACCGCTTAATTCTAAGACGGCTATAATTGGATTACAGTCTATTTCAGAACTATCGGAATTGTCCAAATCCGGTTAATAGCCGGGTAAGAAAGGTTGACGGGCCGTGAAGGTTGTTTCAAGGGCGCGCAGGACATTGTGACGCAGGCAAGTCTATCATTGTTTTCCTAGAAGGTTGTTCACCCGTACCATATAGGGTAAAGTCCATAAACTTTTCAGAAAGTCGTAAGCAATGGAGTAGCTGAAATTAACGCTATTTATTTTAATACGAACAACTGAACAAACACGCTAAGCTAATTTTTTTTCGTTATTATTTGTTAAGTATTAATAGCGATATTGATATATTTTGAGATTTACTTTTTACACAGCTGATTTCCAAACCGGGGTACGTAAAACATAAAAATTCAGTCCATAGGAAAACCGTCAATTCATTTTTATTTTTGAGCCATTATGTGATAAAGCCGCTGGAATAAATTAACTGCATAGTTTTATTATCACTTTCAGATTGAAATAAGATATTTCCGCTATTTTATTGTCTAGTGCAGTGCACGGAGAAAAAATACCTTCCGAAATACCGTTTTCCTTCTGAGTCAAAAGGGAAGGATTTGTTATTCAGAAGGAAATCTAAGGTAAAAAGGGGAAGGAATCGGTCTTGGAAGTTAAAGACTTAGAAGGAAAGTCAGAATTTTTTTCTCAGTGTAGTAGTATGTTTTGTATAGCAAGGGATAGTGGAGATTTAATTTGAAATTTTAAATATAACGTGCAATGTAAGCATACTTTCATAATAATATGTAAATCAATTCCATTGTGAAAATTGAATTGAATTTCATTTCACTCTGTTTTCTTAGAGTTTACTTGATATGAAGTTTGTCCATATTTCGTTATGGCTTGGACTTGCAAATAAAATAAATAACAAAAAATGGCAACATGGATTTGCACAAACAAACAAACACCCTCTCACCCCAAACGCGTATACCGTCTCCGTTCCATCGTGGATAAATAGATGCCATTAAAAATGTGAACGTATTGTTGTCTGCACAAAGAGGAATAGCTTTTAGAAGTGATGATAACTCAGTGGTTGCGACGTTAACTTGCGATCGTAGGTCGTAGGTCGTGGGTTTGAACTCTACAATGAGCTTGAGCTTTCCGTCAACGAAACATCGTGATGAAACTATACCTTGGTGGTAGAGCATTTGCTAGTGCGTGCCTGGTTAGCTACCACCCTCAGTCAGAGTCAAGAATCTATCGCCAAGAACCCATTGGTGTGTTCCGGCAGGCCCACTTGAGAGCCACATCGCTATCCAGGTGTAACGTGACACCACCTTTGATCACATCGTCAATTAACTTCAGGTGACTTGTGGTCAAAATCTACTAGAGAAGCAAGGATAATGTGAATTAGAACCCCAAGATTCGTTATAAAACTGACATTAAAATTATAAGCAGGAGATAAAAGAAACGAGTACAACGGGAACTCTTTTGTTTTCATTTCAAAGGCACGCACAAAGAATGAATAAATAGGTATGTTAATTTTTCTCATATGAATAAAACATAAAACCTGTGTTGACTAAAAAGTTAGCTAAATTGTTAGCCTATATATTTTTGTTTTACTTTTGCACGGTAGCACACATGCCACCAGATGATAGGATAGGATATGGTCACGATGGCCTAGAATAGGAATTTGCTGTCAAGTAAGGCTGCTGAAAGGCACCAGTGCTTTGCGAAAGATTTTTAACTTGATTGTTCTTTTGACAGATATATGTATATATATGTATATGACAAATTTGTGATATTTTTTTCAAAACTTGTTTATTCCCTAAATGCGATATTTAAATTTAAATATTCTTAACTCAAAAACTATTTGGTTCCTTGAAAAATAAATCTCTGCAAACTTCTCTCTTTCAATTTTATAGCGATGATGGCTCAGTGGTAGTGACGTCGGCTTGCGATCCGTAGGACGTGGGTTCGAATCCTACAATGAGCTTGAGCTTTCGGTGAAGGAAAACATCGTGATGAAACCATAGCTTGGTGGTAGAGTATTTTCTAGTACTCGCCTGGCTAGCTACCACCCTCTTGTTAAGAATTTGTCGCCAAGCACCTATCGGTGTGTTCCGGCAGCCTCACTTGAGAGCCAGTTCCCAGTCCAGGTGTAGCGTGGCGCCATCTTCGACCACATCGTCACTTAACATCAGGTGACTTGTGGTAAAACGATACCCTGTAAATAGTAAAAAAAAAAATAAATGATTTCACCCTGTATATGTAAATGTATGTAATTTAATTAGTGATTATTCGTACAGTATGATACACTTGCGTTAAAATAGATTTAGCGGTCAATTACTGTTTTAGCTGATTTTACAAGCAGGTTTGATTTGTTCCACGCATTATTGGTTTATTGCCAAATCACCTAGTTATTGGAGAAAATGTAAACAATTCATGAAATTATGAATCATTACATTCTTCCGCTGGTAAACGATTATATCGTTTCAGTTTTATCGATCGCACATCAATTACATAAACAACTTGACATGTTAAAATATCAAAACTGTAGTTATTAATAACTACTTAATACGAGTATAAGTACATATTCATTTTGTTTTGTCATTTGTTTTAATTGAGCTTTTTTATTTTAGAAATGATGTTTTTAGAAACATTGAACTTAAAGCCTTTACAACCTTTACAAGGTTATGAAATACTCCAAATAGTGTAACAAACGCTATCTATTTTGAAATTTCACATCTAAAAAACCGCGATTAATTTACCGTTATCAAATTGTTGTTTATCTTTATTGCCTTGTATCAAGGTTTATAGTTGATTAAATAGTGTTCCTGGAGGTGTAATTGGTTTTACACACAGTTTTCTCTCGGCGCTGAGCTGTCGGCATTCGAGCAGTGCCAAAAATTACCACATCTATAGCACGTATCGGAATACATTACTTGTAGACAAGAAGGCGAGGTGTTGATGTTAATCCAGTGTTTGTTTCTGAGATACACATACGACAGAGAAATTTTGAACCGATGATAGATGATAGTGACGTCGGTCGTGAGTTTGAATCACGTGTGAGCTTGGACTTTCGGTAGGGAAAACAACCGTAATGAAACCATAGCTTGCTTGTTGGTTGTTTTCTAGTCTACTAGTTAGTACGTTTTTCTTTGTAGGCTTTGTCATCAAAAATTGAAACGTCCTTGCCTATGTGTTGCCAAATACCGCTATCAGTGTGTCCGGTCACTTCACTAGAGAGAAGCTACGAATTTCCTATGAAAGAGCTACGCTGGACCCTACGGCTACGAGAGGTTTACGGTGCTACAGCTACGCGTTAAAGTAGTGTAATTAATGCTCAATCTATTGATTTCGCTAGAATTTGATGTTTAAATAATAACCAGTCAAGTACAAATCTAGAATCGCACATTCAGTGTTCACTTTGAAAAAACTTTAAGTATCTGATTAATCTATGGCAAAGACCAAAGGCTATATAACAAACAACACTAAAAACAGGTGCATTTAAAATTATAAAACAATCAATTTTAATTAAATATATTGGTCACAAAAAATAAATAAGCTAGATACCAAATACACACGCTCACACACACACGCACATAGAACATTTATTTTTTCAATGTTCAATTTCGATATTGATACCTATGAAATTCGTAAAGTATCTGTTTATGATCTTGTTTGTCTTTCAAGGTCGTAGTGAAACAAAGAGGCGATAAACTTGTCCAATTTGTTTAGTTTGGAATAGTGACGAGATATCAGATCTCTGCCCATTGATCGGTGGGCGGGCGGCGGCTGCACGGTGGTAGGGCGGGCGGCCGACCACGTGCTCGCTCGCGCTCGGAATAGACAGTCCTCTCCGCGAGACTGCTCCTAACTCACATCTCACGCGCTACACCAATATAGCAACTATTACAAAATAAAAGAAACATTACCTTGATTAATTTCCTGTAATTAAAAATTTTCAGCAATTCCGTAATAAATAGACGCTGCGTGCATAGTTGTGATTCGTAAGCAATATTATTGTATTAGTTAGAATCGTGAATTCGGTCACGTACGTTGGTGTTAGCTGTTTAGAAGGATTCGATGTAGTTTATATACAAGTGCAGAACGTGGTAGACTGGTGGTGTGAAGAGGACTTGGAGGGAGCATTGGGTCAGTTAGCACTGAAGCTCCGCGAGGGAAGGAGTCAAGAAAAATCTGACGAGTTCTGTTTAAGTGCACGAGTATCGTTGAAGTTAGCACAGTTGGTGTAAAAGGAACTTGGCTCGTTGTGAGTGGCGTGGACGGTCGGCGCCGGCGCTGAGCTGAGGTGTCAAGGTGCGGTGTCCGCATGTGCGATGCGATGCGTGACAAACTCGCCACGTTGCTATGCAACTCTGTCCATGCCCCCGGACACGCACAGGCCCCTGACAAGCTGCAGAATGGCTTCGCCCCGGTCGTCGTGTTTCCTGAAGGTTCACACTTTTATTCTGCTACTTTCTCCGTTTTTTGATAAAGTTTTGATAGGATGGCATTAACTTTATTGCAAGTTTTTTTACATAACACAGTGCAATGTTGCTCTATTTATAGTTAGCGCTAAGCCACGCAAAACGATGAATCGGAATTTTGAGTTGCAAAAGGCTTAGTGGCATTGCATTGCTCGTGTGATGCATCTCAAACACCCTGATGCATCAGTTTTCAAGTCATGCCTCAAAAGTTTTAAGGTCAATTCACTTGTACTGACGATTTTATGAAACTTAGTAGTGCCATAACTCCAGGTTAATTTATTTTAGTGTTCGAAATAAATAAAAAAAGCTTCAATTATATTATACGAAACGACATTGAGATTATCCAAACTCGCTAAATGCTACTTCTGAAATCGATTGCACACAAAACTTTTCCATTCCTCATACGTTTATTTCATTTCTGAGATTTCGGAATTATTGCATATTATTATTATTACTATATTACTTTTAGGTACTTTTGAATTCTTTTTCAGAGAGAGTGTAGGCCATAATCTACCACACGCTGGTCCAGTACGCATTTGTAAAAGTCACATGCCTTTGCATATTGTGATTCTTGGGTATGCCGGTTTCTTCACGATGTTTTCTTTCAACGTTTTCAGTGACGGCAAATACATACATAACTTATTAGAGCCAAGCTGAGATTCGAACTCGGTATATCTGCGCCTTGTGGATGCGCGCGTTATACCGATCGGCCACCATTGCTCTAATTACCTACCTTCTAATCATGTAAACGACCTTAATTATTCTGCAATGTACTGTCTGAATAATTAGGTCTGACTGCACACTTTTCATGATATTCATAACAATGTTAACATTTCAAAATAGACGACGTCTCTTACATTTGAGCCTGTTATTCTTAGGTGTAGGTCAGGGTTTTTTAAACAAGTCCCTTTCAATAGGTTGCTGGAATTATTATTAGTTGATGACGTTGATAATGACGTCAACTCACTACTAACCTTATTGTAGCTGATTTGTTGTGCTTACTTAAACTTCATACCGGAAGCACTGGCCATCACAAAATTAAATGTAAATGCAACATTTCCGTTTTAATTCCTCTCTTCCCACCAGCTGGTACAAAAATCACGTTTTGATAAATATTTAGACAGCCACTCCTCCACCCGATACTTGTGAACTTTATGTCTTCCTAGTCTAAAAGTATTTGTTATAATAATCAGGTCGGGCGAAATGTCGTCACGATGTGGGACTTGAGCCTACGATCTACTGCTGTGAAACTATTCCATCATCATCATCATCATCACCATTATTGACGACGCGGTAGCCGAGTTGGTAGTATCCCTGCCTGCGAAGCTAGCGGTCCCGGGTTCGAATCCCGGTAAGGGCAAACATATGTGTGATGAGCACGAATATTTGTTCCTGAGTCTTGGATATTTCTATCTATATAAGTATTTATTTCTCTATATAAGTATGTATATCGTTGTCTAGTACCCATAACACAAGTTTCGAGCTTAATTTGGGGCTAGGTCAATTTGTGTGCAATGGTCCCCGATATTTATTATTATTATTTATTTATTATTATCTGCAAATCATCAGCTAGAAGACGTTAACTGCTGAACATATGCCTCCTTCTTTGGTACATGGAACGGCTATTAGATATGTGCATTCATATCGGTTGATCCACCTGGTAGGGGGCCTACCTACAGAACGTCTTCCAGTTCATGGTCACCTATGACCTGCCATCTGCCACTGCCTGCATTGCATCGCTATACCAATACCTGAGCTATTTAAGATCCCATTTCAGCAAAGGACACTTCATCTGTCTTCTTTATTCGTATAATAACTTCTCGGTCGTAATTTATGAACTTATTGATCGCTTAGTATCTATGCGCTAATCTATACTTACTAATATTATAAAGCTGCAGAGTTTGTTTGTTTGTTTGTTTGTTTGTTTGTTTGTTTGTTTGAACGCGCTAATCTCAAGAACTACTGGTCCGATTTGAAAAATTCTTTCAGTGTTAGATAGCCCATTTATCGAGGAAGGCTATAGGCTATATTTTATTTCCAAAAAAATTAGGGATCCGTAAGAAAATAGCTATTTTGCAACCCAAGGTGTGAAATCGAAAACCTATTTTTGCGTGCGCTGCAAAAACTATTGACACTAGAACAAAGTAATGTATTACGGGTTTGTAGGTCTCATTAAGATCTACAAAAAAGTCCGCGAGAGCATATGTCTAACTATTATAGTTATGCCACAATAAGTAATCTTTTATTTAAAAAAAAAAATTTTTAATGCCGCTGCTAGAAAAGGCTCTTTATTTGTATCTTGGTATTAATCCTTATCAAAATAAATTACTTCTTATTCAAAACTGCTTTAATGCCTTCATATGACTTTTTGAATCATTCAATTCAGACATTCCATTCGAAAGATATCACGAGTTTAAAAATGTAAGTAGTACGAGAAAAATGAAACCGCCACACCGCAGCGCAGCGGGAAACGCGGTGAAGTAAGGGCGGCACCGGGAGAATCTATGAAATAGGTAAAGCGCGATCGGGCCACAGGAAGACCTTTAACTGCGCGGTTCAAACGTGCGGTCCAAAAAAAATTAACTTAGAATTGAAATAGGCAGCAGGTAACGCGTTGAGGGGGCACCGAAGTGCGGGAATAATTTTGAAGTATTATACGGAATACATACGCTTTCACGCCTAAACTACTGAACCGACTTAAATGAAATTTGGTATAGAGATAATTTGAGCCCCGGGGAAGGGACATAAGATACTTTTTATCGCGATAAACTGTAGCCCACGCGGGTGAAACCGCAGGGAACAGCTAGTGCTTTTATACAACAAATAATATTTATTTGGAAATTATAGTGATGTAGGCGTTAGGTAGGTACGCGACGTACGTACGTCAGTAATATAAATAGCAAATCTAATCTTTGAGATTTTTCGTTAGTATTTCTAGAAACAATTTTTTTAAGATTACATGTAGACTCAAAGAATTTTCATGCTGTTTATTTTATCCCAATAAACTAGCTATCGTGTAAAGAAAAAGAAATTACGCTTATATTCTAAGTTAAAAAGTTAATTTATCAATCGCCACCATAAAAAAATCACTCGTTTTCACTCACTCGTTGTTGGGAGGAGGAAATAGGGACTACAAAACCTCGATTTTCAACACAAACAAAATCTTAATACTTACCTTTTATTATATCAGTCTACATAGATTATTAACACTGGCTGCATAACATATGCGATTTTAATTAAGATCAATATCATGTTTCACAATAGATAGGTAACTATGTCTCAGACAATGTAAGCTTTGCATGGTAGAGTAGATACCTATACTTTCTGGCATACGTGAGGTAGAGCACACATTGTTTTGGTTATTTACAAATAATGTGTCCGGTTATCCGGTGTGTCACGGCATGTGACACTCAATGTGTCATCAGAATGAGAACTCGATCCGAGGCATTTAATAAGCATACAATTCTTCTTCACTACTTATACATATTGGTAAGCATAGAAGTATAAGACAACTCTATGTTGGTAAGCTTTCGAAATAACGTCATTTTAATAACGTAATATACTCATTTTCCTTAAATTGCGTTTTAAAATAAAATTAATTATTTTATTGTATAGAAAAGGATAAATAGTTAACTATTTTTTCATATTATTGTTATTGAGAACAGCGAAACGTTACGGTTGTAGTTACAGCGATACGTGGTAACAAAAATTCTCATTTTTGTGTATGTCACAAAATCTAATGTCTGTTGCATGTAATGTATAACATATCTAGCCTCATAAATGAACCAACAAGAAGAATATTGTGCTGACAAGATATTAGTGGAAGTAGGCTATAAAACTGTTGATTAGCAGTCTTACTGCTTAGCAAACCTTTTATCGTTTTATACAGTTCAGCTGTTCGATTGTGGATTAGATATAACATAATATAACTAACCAGTCTATTATTTGGATGCCAACTAAGGTCAGAGTGAAAAAGATATTTAAGGCTTTGAAGTAAGTCAAGGTGAACAAGAACTTAGTTTAGTTACTTACTAAGGAAAAGTTATTTCTAAGAGAAACAACCCATGAAAGTTCATCAAGAGATGAATCAGCAATTCCGTGAAAACCCAATAGACTTATCATATATATTATGTCAATCGAATTTTACGAATTCTTTCAGCTAATTGGGAAATTCATCAGTAGCCCCAAACCCATAAAAACACCGTAGATAAACCCAGTGTTTTATGTATTCAATACATCTTATGTAACCTAAGCCAGATGGATAAACGCAAAAACAATGGTTTTCCAAAATCACTGAGCATTTCCATACTGCAAAAATGGGTATACCATAACATCCGCTGATAAAATCCTCAACTCGGTGTAGAATAACCTGTTTTCACATTTTACAATGGGAAAGAATTTTCAATTTTCAACGCAGCGTAGCCTTCTTATTGGAAAACTAGCTGCTGCCCACGGCCGCGTCCGTGTAGACATCAGGTTATAACAAAACATTATATTGGTTGTTGTGCCTTTTTTAATACAATTTATTAGATTATAATAACAACGTTTCAAACACGTGATACGCGAAAGCCAGTCGAACTGTTACTGTTATGTGACCAAGGCAAGCAAGCTATGTACGGTCTACGCTCGAGAAGCCAGCAGCCCCTTTTACCCTTTTGGTTGTATGAGTACCTACCTACGGTTTAAGCCCCTATAAATGGGTAGTAGAAACATTTATTTTCCAATGGTTATAAACTAAAAAAAACTAACTAAGGTGACGCAACGACCCAAAGTGAGTCTTGGCCTCCGATGTCCAATGGTTATAATATTCAAAATATATTTAATGTACCTACAGACTATGCCCAGTTGCATTTTTATCATATGTAGAGATAGATAGATTTCAATTTCTGTAGGCACCTAGTCACATACCTACCTATACTGTCAACTTTCAACCTTGGATCGATTTTCTGATTTTACCTCTATGGCGGTGTTTTATTGTGGCTTTACTGTAGGTATATAGGATACCTACTTTACTTACGTAAGGTTTATAAATTTGTAAATATGTATAAGTAAGTATGTACAATTGTACAATGTACATCTTGTTAATGTAGCATTTTTAAGCTATCACACTATGTACTATTACACTATCGCTATTGCACAATATCCTGAGTTTTCCATAACACACAACATACCAACGAACTCAGAAATCTGAGAGATAGGTGGAAAAACTTAACAAAAATTTAACAAATAAATAAGTTAGATACGTGTAATACCTACATGTCCCCACGCCATGTGTCCATATCCTTAAATTCTTAAACACTTATTAATCCACGTTTCAAAATAAAATTTATCACATTTCTACAGTCTGATAGTGATCATCTATATTCTATTGTGTAGTGGAACTTTTTCTGACCACACGCATCGTATAAAATAGAAAGAATTTTCACCAATATCCATCTGAAAATCAGTTGGCAGAATGTAGTAAACACATGTTGAAAGTGGCAATATATACGCAATTTATCAGACAGCTACAATTCTTTTTCTATTCTGTTTCAGATTTTAGCTTGTGATGTTTGAAGTTGTGCTATTTGTATTGGATCTAGCGAAGTATTTAAAATTGTACAGTAGTCACCCAGCCTGTGACGTGACATGGGTGTGTCGCGCTTTTTACGCGTTTTCAATATATTTTACGAACATAAAATGAATCTACAGTTTTTTACTACCTATTTTGCTTCTTGGCTTCTTTTGATGGCATTACTGTGTTAGATTTCATACTAAACAGACGGTTATGAATAACGTTTGTCAAATGAGTACATACTCGTAGATACCTAAGCCTGTGAAGAATTTTAAAACGTGTTTGTTGTGAACGTGAACTTGTTTTAGTTATTCATGGTTATTGTGACATTACTGCTGAATCTGTGTACAGGAATTGAATCGTCATCATGGGTGAAACAGAAAGTAAATGGATTATTATCAAATAATTTAACAGTAAATTTTTCAAAAACTATTTTATTATGATTTCCAAACATATGCCTACTAACGTATATCTAACTCAAGATAATGATAAATAACTTATAATCAGTAATAAATTATAATTACATATTTTGTGCAATATTAAAAAAAAAACAAGCGCCGTGCGTCTTTGAATATTTTACTCGTGAATATCCCAGACTAATCTATTTTGAGAAATACAACCTCAGGGTTCTTTCGAAAGCCATTCTTATTCACAAAAAATATATAAAACAAGAGACATTTTAATTGTGCGTCGTAGCCAAATGATACAAGCTTACTGACGTATGAATCATTCGGCGAAAATTTCAGATGCAACAGATAAAACAGTTTGTGCTGTACCTACTGCCTACCTTTCTAACACATTGACACTCACACACAATAATTCTCAATGTAGATATTAAAATATGTAACAATGTTTTTCTCGCGTATTTTTGTACGTCTCTATTGAATTGTGCAGTTGTTAGGTCATGGCAATTACAGTAATTGGCGTGCTGTATCTTGGTCAGGTTTAAAGTTACGTTTTGTTCGTAGCAATATACATGGTTATTGGAAAAATGTTAAAAACCTCTTAAGGACCACTACTGTACATGTACATCACAAAGAAGTTTAGGTAGCTAATATACGGTTATTTATATACGAAGACCTGAAGACCAACCAATACGTTTATAACTTAAATATTATGCGATACTAGCTGTTCTCCGCGGTTTCACCCGTGTGGGCTACAGTTTCCCATTTTTACCCCCTTAGCGATTGCAATCCAAAAAATCCATTTTTAGTACACCCCTATGCGTCAAGACAAACATATACCCTCAAAATTTCAAGTCTCTACGACCAGCGGATTAGGCTGTGCGTTGATATCAGTCAGTCAGGACTTTGATTCTTATAATAAATCAAATCAAAATCAAAATCAAAATCAAAAATATGTTTATTCAATAGGATACATTGTGATCACTTTAAAACGTCAACTTAAAACTAGCTACGCCTGTTCCAACCTCCTTACGCCGGCAAAAGAACAGGCAAGAAACGCCCGGCAGGTAATTTTTTTGGCGCGATCACATTGACAATTTTATTCTTATTACTAATTGATTGAATTGGAGCAAGTTCACTAAAATCCCAAGCTTTTTTTTTTTGTCATCTAATAGTCCGATATTTTTTATTTAGCTTTACTAATAAGAAGATTTCTCTTGTTTGGTTGTACACATTGGGATATGGGAACATGAATATTAACGAGTTGCGGGATCACAACCAAAGCAGACCAGACCCCACAAGCAGCACCCGTTCACGAGTTGACGCATGTGCCAGCCATCGCTCACCTCGACCTCGAATATACATATATAGATTCTTAAAGCTCTTGTTGTTGCAGGGAGCGCACGCGAAGGGGGATTGGTATGGCGCGGGTGCTCCGCCAGCTGCGACGCCGAAGACGGCGCGGCGGGAGCGCTCGCCGACGGCAACCTCAACCCAGGAGACAAGGTATGTTTTTCCTGTTTTAATGTACTATAGGTAAGTGACGATGCAGTCGAGGGTGGACCACGCTAGCCCATGAGGTCCCTATTCCCTTTATAAATTATACCTAGAACATTATGAAAACCCAGCGTTGTATGATCACGCTGAGGACGTTTTATTAGATTAGGAAATTAATTACCTAGGTACGAAAATGTGGCGACTAGCATGGCGAGGCTATGGCGGAGATGGGCACTCTAAGACGCGTTAGTCTCTTTATGATAGTAACTGAGTGTAACTGGGTGTAGTAACAAGACGAGCAACTCGCTCACCTGATGGTAAGCTCTACGCCTGCCCTTTATTATATTATTCGGTGCCATCAAGAAAATTGAACTTCAAGAGACAATAAATCTCTACAAGACCAGTAATTTTGTACTCTATTGAACTATTCCAAAAATTGATTAATTTGAATTAGCTGATTTAAGTTTTTTAGGTAGAATCTTGAATGATCCACGAAAGTTTTCTAAATAATTTTCCTCATCATTGCATTAACCTTGTGATTGTCATCTCTTCGCCAGAAAAAATAAAAGCACTCTTTTAAAGTGATAGCGTAGACGGCGTAGAGCATTCCAAGTATTACAAAAAAGTGTGTTTTCAGCTGAATAAAAGTAATTAATATGTCATTGTGATATAATATATCATTGATAATTGTTATGTATGACATTAGTAAGAATTCATTGAACCTAACGTTATTCTATAGATACAGATCTATCTACAAATTAAGTACAAACTAGCTACGTTCCGCGGCTTTGCCCATGTGCCAGTCATTCCATGTTTTTGTACGGGAGTTATATTTTCTTTTCATACAATGTTTGGTATGATATGGGTTTTTTATGCCTGAAATAAATATATGTATATATTTTTTTATTATTAACAATCCAATTTAGAAAAAATCCTTCCTTAGTGCGCGTTTAACAAAAATGTTTCTTGATTTTATTTTGAGTAGTAGATATTTCGCTTCCGATGCAAGGCTATAATCACGAGCTTTAGTTGTTAGTTATAATAGGGGTAAACGAAATGATCTACCATTCTATAATTTCTATATGTACCTTTTATCTTTCGCGTTTTTTTATTTCGACACAGAGAGTTACCAATTATGTTAACACAATCTCTTCCACATTGTAGGTACCTACTCTACCTACACTAGATTTATACTTTATGAGAAGTTTCCATCTCGATATAAAAGATTTTATGAAGAAAATGAAGGCGTACGGCGGCAGAGTAGGTACGGCGTAGTTTGCCAAGCTCCTCTAGAGAACTTGTTGAAAGGAATTACGAGCACTCGAAATAAATACGCTGTAAAATATTAAACCTCCTCTTGGTTTTTAAATGTCAAGGCATTTCTTCACTTCACAGTCTCACTTACAAGAAAACACTTTCACCAATTGTTTTTCAAGTGAACATAAGATCTCAGTTTCAACGATAAATCAAAATTTTGGCTTGCTGTTGGTACCGCTAACATTTACAGCAAATTATGTTGCGTGTTGTGTATTATGTCTATTGTTTTTTTTAATAACAAGTAAAAAATAGCACCATTAGAAACAGTGCTTTTATCGGTTATCATTTATACGCGACAAGAATTTTATGCATTCTCTCATTATTTCCTAATTAATTTCTTAGAATCGCTTACAAAAGTAAATAAGGAAAAATGTACAATGTTAACAAGAACATCACACAGGCTAAAAGGTTTTTGTAATAGAACATGAGAAGCAAATATTTAAAGTTCTCTAAGCAATAATTGTTTTATATGTTTGTACATATCCTAGAGTGGACGTATGGATGATTAAACAATAGATGTAATTTTTATTAAATGTTAAAATTGCAAACCAGCAGACGGCCCATATGAACATTTGCAACATGGGACGTTGCCAATGCGCTGCCGACCCTGAAGAATTATTCAGACCCATCTTGAAGGATTGCATTTTTTTAGCAATATATAAAGAAAACTTTAAAAAATTATAAGCTTTATTAACATGATATAAATCATTGGTTTTACCGTGTTAGCATCTAATTCACTAATACCATAATATTATAGCTAGGTACACGTGTTGGTCTGATATATATGGCGACAACAATCATCATATCGTGTAGCTTCTGCACTTTGCGCAGCCATGAATAATCTACTAAACATCCTTGGACCCCCTCCCTCTCCCTTTATCTCGTCAATTTATTAGAGGTCCCCGAATCGACAGCTGCTACTTTTCATTTTGACCAAAGTTGACTTGATCAATTTTGCCCTTCTCTGTCTACTATCGGCCGGTTTCAATAACCGATCTATCCATGGTTTGACATAAATTTGACATTACTTGTATAGAGCTTATGTCAAATTTCCATCTCCAGTAGGGTAAATCGTGGATAGATCGGTTATTGAAACCGCCCTTAAATACCTACTACGCAACTTTATGTACACAAACGATGATCAATGAAATATAGTCACCATTTGCATTGGTATGTAGGTTCTTCATCTTCATGCTTAGCAAATACTATTTGTCCCTAGTTGGAGGGGTCGGACGCAGCTCCGGACGACCCTGTTCACCTCAAGAGACGGGTGGGACTCTTCAGTGGGGTGGCTCTAATTGTTGGTACCATGATCGGTAAGTACAAGAAACAGTACCCCTACTTTATCCTATAGGCTTCACGACCAGGTGATAATTACCAATATAAGAAACATTAAGTAAAATTAAATACCTTTTGTCCCTATAATTGATGCGTTTTAAATTCTGAGTTTTGGATACTCCGAAACGATGTGTAATAAAGACTTGCTACTAGTACAATCTTGAGATGGTTGTTAAAGACTTCAAGGTGAAGTCAATATAGCTCTGGTGCCGCTATTTTGCTATTTGACATTAACTATACTATTGTTTTAAAACAAATTTCCAATATTTATTGTAGGCCGTGAAATATTTTGATGTATAGGAAACGTTTACGTTTTTTCATTATATGATATAGCATATATATGAAAAATAGTAGACATTAGTGGATTTATGTAAGGTTTAGGTATCTACTAAATAAGATGCTTCTACGTTTAAAGACATCTTGTTTATGGACCACAAATTATTTTAAATGAAGTAAGTCTATGTGTACCTAATAGGAAATAAACCCGCTCCTTAGGTAATATTTTTAACAGCTTTATAATGGACCCTTTGTACCTTCGCTTCGCGTTTCTTAAACAAATATCCTTCTTATTGCTTGTGATGTTGGAAGAACAAACATTGATAAGGTCAGTGTGACTTTTAAATCCCTCGCACATGACTTGACAAGACATAAATACAGATAAATATGTCATGAATTACAAGACGAGCAAGTACGTTTGGTATAAAAGCCATAGTACTGTTTTAATTCATCACATGATTTACGTCATACCGCTACCGAAGTGTACAGAGCAGACGTAACGTATACCGTAAAGAAAAATAGATCTACAAACATACAAATTTTACTGCAGATAGGTATTACTCACATACACATCATGTAACACGCGCAAATAAAATTCTCGGAATAAGAATGACTATACGTACCTAATATTCATTTAAGATTAGGATCAATCATGCAGTTTCTATGTAATTTTGTTGTACCACAAACCAACCCTTTTCTTCTTTTAAAATATTATATAGGCTGCTAAAATGAGCGATAAAGATAGAAGGATTTTATTAATTTCAGGATCTGGAATATTCGTCTCGCCCTCTGGGCTGTTGGTGCGCACAGGCTCAGTGGGCATAAGCTTCATCATTTGGATGGCATGTGGCCTGCTCTCATTGCTTGGTGAGTAGGTGCTCATAATTACATCAACCTTATTGTACTCAAAAGATAGCGTTATAATTTGCTAAGCATGTGGTTACTAATTATAAGTTGTGCCTAACTGTTGGTTCGGGTATGTACTCCATTAACAGACCAATCGCGTGTAAGACACGTGAGCGTGACCACGACCACCAGTCAATTGTTCAATAAAATCAATAGCAACAATGAACAGATCTATTTTTATGAAGCGTCTCGTGTTGAAGACATTGTTGCCTGCTGTCCGACGTGAAGGTAAATATTTCATGCTTTTGCTTGGACGTCGAACATTATGGCCGATTTTGTGGGAAAATGTCTACCTACGTGTTTTTGAAACCTTCCCATTTTAGATCGATTAATGCGGCAGACCACCGGATATACATTTTGAACCTATTTGCTTTAGCTGCCTTGCCATAAATGCACCCCTATTCTACACACAGATTAATAGAGGTATGCGCAGCGACACGCTTAAAATTAGAATAAGAAAATACCTCTCTTATCTCAATCCATTATTCTCTTGATAAACTACCCTCCAATATCAACTTCTATAATAACGTTTTGTATCAAACAGGAGCGCTCGCATACGCAGAGCTGGGAACCATGAATACGTCATCAGGAGCGGAGTACGCCTACTTCATGGATGCTTTCGGGGCACCACCCGCGTTCCTGTTTTCATGGGTAAGCTCTCTCACAGACTTTAACTTTTGTTTACGAGAATATTGTTTAATCTTGTTGAAAAAGTTTGTCCAGAATTGTTTGATGCATGGAACGGGGGCGATGTGATTTGCGGCGCTCAAGTAAGCGGATTATGCAATATGCATAGGAAAGAGTTTTTAAGCCCTCCCTAGACTTTATACAAAAAATATGATGTCGTCGTTGTTTGGGTGTCGCAAATGGCTTTGCCGTGTATTGTAGCCTCGCCAGTCGTTCAAACGATTGTACCTAATAACATCATTGCTCATGAGTGTTCTCGAGCTGACTTTGAAGGGTCTAATTTGTTCAGGGCCCTCTAGTGCTTTTGCACTACTTGTGAACCTTGTTTGTCAAATTCAGACTCCAAGGTGCTGCCACTTCCGAAAGTGGAGTAGAGCGCGTGCACTGATCCGAAAGACGAAGAGGATAAATTAGGTATTTGAAACTTTTATTTAACTTTAATATATCAGAGAGAGTTTACATGTGAAGGCAGGAGATCAATATTTCAATGTCCGTTTTAGGTTTCGACGTTGGTGCTGAAACCGTCACAAATGGCTATCATCTGTCTGAGCTTCGCACAGTACGCGGTGGAACCGTTCGTATCGGAGTGCGAGCCGCCTCACTCGTTGGTCAAACTTGTGGCGGTCATTTCTATTGGTAAGATAAAAGCATTATTGACTTGTATTATGAACCGATGTAGAATTGGACTATCACTACTAGAATTGTCATGAAATTATATATAATTTGTATATAAAACCATTATGCTCATAAATGTTGAACTTCCTTTCTGGGACAACCTTTTCGATCTGCGTAACTTTTACCAATTATCATTTTACCTTTCGAACATTTAGTACAACCATTCCCATTTTGAATAGGTAGGTACTTTTTATCGACTTAAGGGTATTTTTATTTTATTTCTAATTTACCAATGCTGCAATGAAATAACGTAGGTACCTATCTTATCTACAGTTTTAAACTACTTACTTATTATTCATTTTATAACACTCAATAGACTAGACTGTACAGAGCTAAGGTATATACGATAGCTACTAACTAATACAAGGGCTAAAATAGCTGCTAGTCTCAATGTCATTATAAACTTTCGCTCCAAAAATATTAGCTTTGCAATACTTTGCATACCTATCGGATATTTCCTATAGAAATATCTAATATTCTTATTAGGGTCAACCAATAACGTTTTTTCCACTCGTTCATTATGAAAGACACAATCAACTCAATTTAAATCGCCCAGAGACAGACCGAGTGTCAAATTCAGGCGTCTACTTATAGATTTTTGCGGTCGCGACTCAATTGAAATATTTTCGAGCATAGGTTGCTAAGTAGTTTCTATTATGTGGCACACTGGCACATTATGTGCCTACGTATTTTGTAAAAAATCAACCCCTATGCGGGGTAGAAAAGGTATTTGTAGTTTGTGTACTATTTTTATATTAATAGGATTTAATATTTATGGTACAAAAAATATTATAGAGTACATAAGTCAATGTTTTTTTTAAAATCAACTCTAACGGTGAAAACCAAATCATTATTTTTTTGGCATTAAATGCGGTAAAATATAATGTGGGCTTACAAAAAACTTATTTCTGCGTTTCACCAATTTCTTAAAGGGGTGGAATAGGGATACGAATAATATGTGATCAAAAGAATTTCGATCAATATTATATGAGGTCGCTTTATTCGAAGATATAATTAACACATGTAGTACTTCTTAAGTTACTTGGTAGCTTCGCACGTATTTAAGAGATTTTTTGAAAATCGATACGAATGGTATCGAGTTTTTAACAACTAAATCGATTATCTGTGGCACCACTCGCTACAGCCCACGGCCACCGCACTAATCGAGCCGTCATTCTTTTAGAGATCTTTGAGACAAATGCAAAATGTTTTCTACGGGAATGGGTTGGGAGGGTTATATCTTCGAATAAAGCGACCTCATATAATATTGATCGAAATTCTTTTGATCACATATTATATTTCTGTCGCTTTATTCTTCAGATATAATTAACACATGTAGATGTTCAGAGAATTTTGCATTTGTTATCATTAAGAACGACTAGTTTTATCAAATCAGCGTTCTATAATTTCAATGATAGAGCTTACTTATAAAACTATATAAACGTGAAACCAAATATTTTTATTAATAAGGTTTATAATTATTATAAGTCATAAATAGTCATAGTTAATACTAAGATTTAAATAATCATTACTTGTAATATTTTGTAAAATCGATTCTGCAAAGTCCTTATCGTCTACGATTGGACGATGGTAAAATTTAGCAAAGACCTTCGACCGATGTTCTGGTCCATCCAAGCTTCAACTTCAAAATATATTTATTTAGTGGCATACATTGATACAACATGTGATCGCCTTTAAAACGTCAAAATTAAAACGATCCACGCCTATTTCAACCTCATAACACCGGCAAATAAGCAGGCAATCGTCGTCATCTAAATAGTCCGAAATTTTATAATAAGCTTTACTAATAACATTTCTCTTCATACGGACTTGAAATTTTTCTATCGACAAGTCTTGAATTGCACTTAGGATTTTGTTGAATAAACAACATACACATTAAACTTTGAACGAGTTGCCGACTTTATGAAGCCTACTAGTGGGTACAGCAAATTTAGTATTACAGTCTTATAAATTGTGTTCACTTCTCTTTTTGAACTCGTTGAGTTGTACAGATGGCTAACAGAACTACTAATTTCTTTGTAATTTTCTCCATATTGAACTCTCTATTGAGATACCAATCGACTATATGCGTCAAAAGTATCCGTGGGTCTCATGTTGAACAATGTTTTGGGAAACTGGGTTTTAATTTAAACGCTACTTTAAGCAGTCTTTGTAGTTGGTCATTGGACCTAACGTTGTTACCTAATAGAAGAGATAAGGCAGACGACAGATCCATATGATGTGCCCTTAACGTACATCTAACTCTAAAACCGCAAAATTATTGGGACAAAGCAATCAAAAGTATTGGATTTATTGGCGTTACAGAACTGCCACCACAACTTGTATGATATGTTATATTGCTACATCTAGTTGTTTGATAAGGATGCCAGCATCAGATCTATGGCTGATTTTAAAATGCCACGCGATGAAAACGCCTGCCCGAGAGCACTGCGGCACCTAAGATAAGTGGATTCTTATAAAATGAACGAACACGATGTTCGTCAGGGTTAAACCAACTTACATCGGAAATTGCCATTCATGGTGGCGTTCAAAAAGGGGAGGCCTATGTTCAGCAGTGGACTTCTTCCGGCTGATGATGATGATGATGCTGATGAATTATTTTCGTTGATTGCAGATACCAGGCCTGAGAAGGTCGGAGAGGATAATCTAAAAACCCCATAAGCCTTTTGTTCTATAATTTTTTGAAAGCACTTGAGAATTAGAGGAAAAGGTGGGCAAGCATCGAAGATTATTATATTCTATTTTACTGTGAAAGCGTCAACGGCAAAAGCGTCAGGGTCTTGACATGAAGTTCTGACGTTTGGCATTGGTCCGAGAAACAAACAAGTGAATTTCGGTATCTCTGAAAGTTTTTAATATTCTTTCGAAAGCTGAATTTGATACTTGGATTCCCGAGATCTTTACCTGCTTTTTTTTTTTTTTTTTTTTTTTTTTTGTGCTAATGTTAGGTGCAAACCATCATGTATGTCTTTGTTCAGACCGCTGCCAAATTTGTCTGGATAGGTACACAGTTTAAGTGAGGGAACTGGATTCCACCCATGCAATTTACGTAGCTGTCGTTTTATCTATACGCAGTAAGATGGAACAGTTATGTTTATCTCTTGCAAAATACTCGTACTTTGCCCTTTGGGACACTTACCATTAAGTTTTGCTATTGTCCTAGCATTCAATTTATCTGTTTATATAATATTCCAAGCAGTTTATGTGTGATTTAAGTTCACAATGTTTCCATACTCCATGAGCTTGTTCATTATCACAATGGACTACACATCCAGAACGTGAGACGTCTGTATAAATTTCTAAGTTAAATTTAGCGGTTTTAAATGGGTTTTTGGTTTAATAATATTTTATTTCCATCAATTTAAATCGTCTAGAATGGCCGAATTCCATATAAATGGAGCATGAAAATTAGAGCATTTCTGCAAAGATATTACAAATTCTTGTCTTTCAAGGGTTTTTGTGTACCGCCAAACGTACTTAGCTGGCAGGCTGCAATGCAACCAAAACTCCAATTAAGTGAGCGAAATCTCTCATTGTGCAATTTCTCATGAGTGAAAACTTTTCGACAAGTTGACAAAGAATAGGAAATAGGCTTCATTCAAATTGATGGACCCATTAGCAGAAATTAATTTAGCAAATTACTTGTTCGGTAGTCTTTCATCTAAAAGTGTAATTTAGAAACAAATTTACTAAACTCTTGAAGGGTTTGTCACAGATAGGCTTTGGGGCAAGAGACATTTTTTGGAGTAATGTGCTCCTATGCAAGATGCGGAGGAACTACCCTCACCTAGGCTTATTAATTTTTCATCAGCTATGGTCGTGTGAGATTTTTTCAAACACTGACCAAGAACCTCCTGAACTTAAGTTCAAATTAAAATGGTATAGGGAAACCATTACATATCCAATCTAAAATAGCAGGATTAGATGTGACATTAGTAATCGTAGAAGTGAGTAATCGTACCAGCGCGCAGTGTGTTGTACCGTTGTACCTGAGCAAATGGCGCGTCGAAGGCTGCTTCGGGTTGTTCGGGCCCGTCCGTCACACCCGTGACCGACTGCTGTGTCGTTGGAGCACGGCGGCTCATCGTAGGGGTTCACTTCCGGCCCGACCCTCTGCACCCCCCCCTGTTCTGCTGGAAGCGCAAGGGTCCGGCACAGTTTACCTAGTACGTGCACGGTTGTCTGACTTTAGAGTGCGTACTTGACACCGCCTGTTTCGTCGTTCCGAGCAGTTCAGAATCAAGCTCTGGATAGGGATCAACATCAATTTTTACTCCAGGAAGTGTTCCACATTGGTATTGGGTGCAATATCTGTTAACCAAGAATTGACATCTGGTGACGACTAAGACTCAGTAGGTGTTTTTTCCGTCTGTGATATACCAGACTTAAACTTATTAATTACAATGTAAACCATTGTGTTAACTCTCGGTTAACCGCTAGTTTGAATTACAATTATTTATTAGTTTTTTAATTATTACGTCTCAATTTTACGTATGATTTCTGTGCTATGTATGTATAGCAGCCATCGTGTTAACGCTCGGTCAACCGCCAGGCAATTGCAATTTTTGTAAATGTAAATTTAAAGTATTTGGCAGAAGCGGCAAATGTAATGAATTTTCGTGTTAACTCTCGGTTAACCGCTAGTTAATAATCGTTACGTTTCAATTTTACGTATATATGTCGGTAGGTATGCTTGTCGAGCTATGTATAGCAGCCATCGTGTTAACGCTCGGTCAACCGCCAGGCAATAGCAATTTTTGTAAATGGAAATTCAAAGTAATTAGCATAAGCGGCAAATATAATTAATTTTCGTGTTAACTCTCGGATAACCGCTAGTTAATAATCGTTACGTCTCAATTTTACATAAATATGTCGGTAGGTATGCTTGTCGCGCTAAGTATAGGAGCCATCGTGTTAACTCTCGGTCAACCGCCAGGCAATAGCAATTTTTGTAAATGGAAATTCCAAGTAATTAGCATAAGCGGCAAAAATAATTAATTTTCGTGATAACTCTCGGTTAACCGCTAGTATATAATCGTAACGTCTCAATTTTACGTAAATATGTCGGTAGGCATACAAAGTATGATTGTCGCGCTAAGCATAACAGTCATCGTGTTAACGCTCGGTCAACCGCCAGACAAATGCAAATTTAAAGTATTTAGCATAAGCAGCATACATTTACAAAGCACTTAAACCGTGTTAACTCTCGGTTAACCGCTAGTTTGTAATTATTAAGTCCCAATTTTATGTTAATATGTCGATGTCGGTAGGAATGGTTGTCGCGCTATGTATAGCAGCTAGCCATCGTGTTAACGCTCGGTCAACCGCCAGGCACTTGCAATTTTTGCAAACTTAAATTATTTGGCTTAAGTGGTATACGTAACACTAAGAGATATATTTTATTTATTTGGTTTTCCAATAGATTTATCATTAACAAATACAAATAAAATTAATATTCCAGTATATATTCTATATACTGGAAATAAGTATCAATTTTGCCTTTGTGTTTACTCACGGTTAACCGCCAGGCATTCGTTTCAATTTGTAAAAATAAAAATAATGTAGGTAGTTTCAAATACATACCAGAATCTGACGAATATTGAAGTAAAATCCTTTTGTGATTAAGCTTACGTTGTTGTCCACGTTTCATCACTTTCCAGCGATAGTATTCGAGATCTTCAAGAAAAGCATCCCGGTTACGTTTAAACATTTTTCTAAAAATAATTTTATTTCGCAGACACTGAGTGCGCGTGCGCTTGCTACCTCGCACGAAAAAAGAATGGCGGCTCGATTAGTGCGGTGGCCGTGGGCTGTAGCGAGTGGTGCCACAGATAATCGATTTAGTTGTTAAAAACTCGATACCATTCGTATCGATTTTCAAAAAATCTCTTAAATACGTGCGAAGCTACCAAGTAACTTAAGAAGTACTACATGTGTTAATTATATCTGAAGAATAAAGCGACAGAAATATAACTTAGGTACAGCTAGACAACGTAACTAAACATTTTGATGACTAGCAGCTAAGCATAGATGAAAGTTGTTTCATGCAGAATATAGCTGCCTAAACAATTTTAATTCAGGATTTACTCCCAAAGCAGCAATAGGTATTGAATTAATAGCCTACCTATATTTAATAGGTATTTGCCAACAACTTGCCCACTTCGGTTTCAACATTAACCCCGAGTTCTTTTCTCCAGTGATGATATTGGCAGTGAATTGCTACAGCGTGAACTTGGCAACGAACGTGCAGAACATCTTTACGGCAGCAAAGCTGGTGGCGATCGCCATCATTGTCTGCGGAGGAGCTTATAAATTGATATTAGGTAATAAATGCTACGGTGCAACAAAGCACTTCACAATATTTTCCCTTGTTTTCTCTTTCATAATTTCATGTTGTTTATATTCACTGATTTTTGTCTAGATTACATATTTTTACGACGTGATATTTATGAGTTCTGATCAAATAATAACAATTGTAAAGTAAATTGACAGAACTGTGTACTTGTCAATTTTTTTCTTGTGTATGTAATTTTTATTGGAAATTGTTACAAACTCACTTATTTGCAATTCCTTACGTTTTTGTAGCTTTAGTATCAGTCACGTTTAATCCTCCATTGTCACAATCATAATGGGATGTAAATATATCAAACACTGACGGGATATGTGTCATTATGGTGCAGGTAATACGCGACATTTACAGGAGCCAAACTTCGCCAGTAGCAAGGCGACTCTGGGCAACATTGCCACCGCTTTCTACACCGGCCTTTGGGCCTACGACGGTTGGAATAACCTCAACTATGTTACTGAGGAAATAAAAAATCCATCCAAGTAAGTAAACTTTAACTCGGTATCGGCGACTTATAAGTCGCATGTGTTACCGTTTCGCCACCATCGCATCGCTCAAAACGGTGCGCGGCGTTAGAAACATCGTGAAGAAACTGTGGGGCAAGGGCATACGTCATTTCCCTACCCGTAATGGGCCAGTATGGTTGTTTATGGACAAAACTCTCTATGAGAGAAGGCCTGTGACTCAGCGGTGGGATAGTAATAGGCTAATGATAACGATGATAAAGTAAGCGCCACTAAATATAGTTTGCTCTACATCTATTAAACGCATATCAAACGACAAAGATTCCAAGCAAAAATGACCAGACTTTTAATGCGCATCCACCGGAAAATTCTTAGAATTCCTCTTGGAAACTCTCAGTAAAAATTCTCCAAGCAGTTTTTATCTTTTATTAAGTTTCCATTGCAATACCCAAATGTTATAACTCCCATATTTTGTTAAACATTTTTTTTTTCAAATCTAAAATCATTGGTGTCAATAACCACTTTTGATACATTTCGGAGTCTGCATCCAAGTTAAAATCAAAATCAAAATCAAAATCAAAATCAAAAATATGTTTATTCAATAGGATACATTGTGATCACTTTAAAACGTCAACTTAAAACTAGCTACGCCTGTTCCAACCTCCTTACGCCGGCAAAAGAACAGGCAAGAAACGCCCGGCAGGTAATTTTTTTGGCGCGATCACATTGACAATTTTATTCTTCTATACCATAAACTACTAACTGTTATATGTTTTAGGAACCTGCCACTAAGTATAGTAATTGGAATCCCTCTGGTGACACTATGCTACGCATTGGTAAACGTGTCTTACCTTGCGGTGATGTCGGTCAGTGAAATGGCTGACAGCGAGGCCGTGGCGGTCACCTTCGGCAATCGGCTGTTAGGACCCATGGCTTGGCTGATGCCACTTGCCGTCACGATTTCCACCTTCGGCTCTGCTAATGGAACGTTGTTCGTCGCTGGAAGGTAATTACACTTTTACCTTTAAACAGCTAGGTACCAATGAGTACCTAGGTTTATGCTATCTTTTGAAAACTTGACAAGTCTGACACGAGACAAGATGACTAGAATTAGGTTGTTCAAGTTATGCAGGGTTTATTTAATGATCAACTAGCCACCTGCCCCGTGGCTTCGTCAGGGTTAATGAAGTTGATATTTTTCCAGAAAAAAGTTGATATCCGTCATCTCCTTAGGTAATGTTAAAAATACCAGTTTCAGTGCACACATACACTAAGGAAGCTAAGGAAGCTACCTGTAGTATACCTCATTGTACAGCAGTACAAACCTTTTTCATATCTTAAACCTAGTATAGTTTTTTCTAGCTCATGTCATTCTGCCATACTTGTCACTTTAAAATAAAAGATCTATCTTGCAAATTAAGTATGAATTTAATTTATTAAATTGGCGACGAGGATGAACTCCGAACAATTTACGCAGTTCCTAAGAGTTCAACAAACTCAACAGGAACAAATACTTAAAGTACTTACACTATTACTGGAAAAAGATACGACACAAGATGCCCAGACAACGACCAACACTTCTAACACGCAACCATCCGACCAGAGAACTGGAATTTTTAAGACCTTTAACATAGAAAAGTTCGATCCAGACAGCTGTAGAGTGGAAGACTACGTAGATTACTTTGAAAATAAGTGCATTATCCATAACATCGACGACGACAAACTTAAAAAGGATTTACTGCTAAATTCTTTTACACCTGAGATTTTCAGAGAAGTAAAGATAGCGCTTACACCTAAATTCCAAACAAGTGAATATAAGGAAATACGCACAAAACTTCTAGACCTTTTTCGTGTCAAGAAAACCAGGTACCGTGCGTTAACAGAATTTTGGAGCTGCATTAGGGACGGAAATGAATCAATGGAACACTACGCAAACAGGCTAAAAGATTTGAGCAAAGATTGCAATTACGACGATTGCCTCCTGGAACGGCAGTTACGAGATCGGTTTGCAACAGGCCTGAACCATACGGAACTTGAAACGGATTTGAAACAAAAGTGGCCCGATTTAATGGAGACCTTCGAAGGTCACGTGAAGGAGGTAACATTTGCACAAATTTTTGCAGTCGCTCAATCTCGGGAACAGGCCGAACACGATACACCATCTACAAGCATTAAGAAAATAAGCAAAAAACTGCCAACAACGAGTTATTCCAATTACAGGAGTCCACGTAAAATACCGTCAGATCATTGTTATCGATGTGGGAAAAATAAACATGATTTTGCAAATTGCCCAGCAAGGGAACATACATGCCAAGAATGCAACGTAGATGGGCATTTTGAAAGTTGCTGCATTAAAACCGGACGAGCATACATTACAAGAGGCAAAACACTACAAAAACAGAAACATAAACTTCAAAGAGTATCTACAAAGAACGAATCATCGTCACATGCATCTTCAACGGATAGTGATGATATAGACTCTGTATGCAACATCGCAGGAGAACGCAACAAAGATTGTAAAAGAATTGATGCAATCATCGATGGCAAAGCCTGCACGATGGATTGGGACCCGGGATCATCATATTCAATTATTAACACCAAATTTTGGAAGCAAATAGGAGCCCCACCATTAACGAAAGCTCCAAGGCTACGAGCATATGGTGACAGCAAGCTAAAATCAAAAGGTCTAACCGACGTAACAGTAGAAGTCGACAGCAAAAGAAAGATTTTACCAGTTATAGTAATGAAAAATGCCAATCCCATGCTATTCGGGTTACAATGGAGTGAAATGTTTGGTATGGAGTTTCCTAAGGCCGTTTATTCCATCAAAAGAAGTACACCGAAGACTCTTAAACATCTCTTGAATAATCACGCAGAATTATTCGATGGTAAATTGGGCAAAGTTAACGGATATCAAGTGAACATTCATGTCAAACCAGGAGCAGAACCTATACATCTACCCGCACGACCTATTAAGTTTAGCATAAAAAGGAACATAGAACTGGAATTGGATCGCCTTGTCTCTCAAGGTATAATAGAAAATATAGATCCAAATTTAACACCTGTTGAATGGGCCACCCCAACAGTCAACGTTTTAAAACCAAACGGAGACATAAGGATATGTGGAGATTTCAGAACGACACTTAACTCAGTACTGATCAAACATTTACACCCTGTACCACTTTTCGACCAATTACGACAAAACCTGGCACATGGCAAAATTTTTTCGAAGATAGATTTGAAGGATGCTTATTTGCAATTTGAAATTGCCCCGGAATCAAGGAAGTATCTGACGTTGTCAACACACAAAGGATATTTTAGGTACAACAGGATGCCATTTGGAATTTCGACAGCTCCATCAATTTTTCAACATTTTTTGGACAAACTGCTGGGTGACATCCCAAACGTAGCCATATACTTCGATGACATTGCGGTAGCAGGAAAAAATAACGAAGAAAACTTACGAACACTTTCTCTTGTTTTCGAACGTTTGCAACAAGCAGGACTAAAAGTCAATTTAAAGAAATGTTCTTTCTTTCAAAAGGAGATACAATACCTCGGTCATGTAATCGATCAACATGGAATACGACCCACAAAAGAAAAGCTTGAAGCCATCACTAACGCTGCAGAACCAAGCAATGCAAAAGAGTTAAAATCTTTTTTAGGCTTGGTTAATTTCTACGAGCGATTTATTCCTCATTTGCATGGACTGTGTGCAGATTTACATGATTTGACCAGTAGCAGCCGATCATGGCGTTGGAGCGCTCATGAGAGTAAAGTTTTTAATAAAACTAAAGCGTCCATAGCCGCCTCAAAACCACTGGTTGCTTTCAATGAAAATAAAACCATCTTCCTGGCATGTGATGCATCAGAAAAGGGAGTGGGAGCAGTACTATTTCATAAGGAGAAAGATGTTGAACAACCTATTGCGTTTGCATCAAGGAAACTCAGATCCGCAGAATCTAGGTACTCTGTTATAGATAGAGAAGGCCTAGCTATTCTATTTGGAATTAAAAAATTTGATCAGTACCTACGCGGCACAAAATTTATATTAATTACTGATCATAAGCCCCTTATACATATTTTAGGTACTCAACGCAACCTTCCTAAATTAGCCAATAACCGGCTTATAAGATGGGCCTTGATAATTGGCAGTTACAACTATGACATCTGTTATCGCAAAGGCGAAAATAACATTTTGGCTGACTGTTTTTCCAGACTGCCTAACAGTGACACCGAGCCTTCTGAAACAGAACGTTTGGTGCACAGGATAGAGTCACGTCTTTTGGGGTCGAGAACAGCTGAACTGTGCCTTACCGAAGATATCCTGAAAGAGAACACCACCAAGGATACTGTGTTAGCGAAAGTCTTACAATGCGTCAAGACAGGCTGGCGAGACTTAGAATATATTGGTGATATGAGATACTATTTCAGGAAAAGAAGTGAGCTTTCGGTTGAAAATAAGATACTTTTGTGGCAGGGGAGAATTATAATACCTGGATGCTTACGGCAAAAAGTTCTAACGTATCTTCATCGCGGTCATCCTGGAATGTCAGCCATGAAGGCACTTGCACGTTTTTACGTATGGTGGCCATCACTGGACGAAGACATTGAATCTTTTATAAAACTTTGCAAGGGATGTCAAGCAAACCGTCCGCACAATCCTGAACTTCCAGTTTTTTCTTGGTCGATTCCAGAGCAAGTTTGGGAAAGAATACACATCGACTTTGCTGGCCCGTTTCATGACACTTATTGGCTGGTACTGTGTGATGCTCTGTCAAAATGGATTGAAATAAAACCCATGAAACGTATAACAACGAGAGATTTATGTTTGGTTTTGGACGATATATTTTGTACCTTTGGATCGCCGCAAATGATTGTGTCTGACAACGGCCCACAGTTCACTTCGTCAGACTTTAAGGAGTACTGTAAGACCCAAGGCATCTTACATGTGACCTCTTCTCCGTACCATCCCCGGACTAATGGTTTGGCTGAAAGGCTTGTAAGGACATTTAAAACAAGAATGTCATCGGATGAAGGTAGTCACTCCAAACGACGTCTGTTGGAATTCCTATTCACGTACCGGAATACACCCCATAACAGCACGGGTAAATCACCATCACAAATGATGTTTGGACGCCAACTTAATTGTTTACTATCCAATATAAGACCAGATAAAAGGAGAAATTTACAATATAAACAAGTCAAAGCAAATATCAATGACGGGACTTCGTCCAGTCTTAATCCTGGTGACAGTGTGTACGTTAGGACACGCCAGGACAAGACGTGGCAAGCTGGTTCCGTGGCCGCACGGAAGGGGAAATACACGTACGTCGTCACGACCCCGGGAGGAAAAGAAATACGTCGGCATGCAGACCACGTCCGGCCCCGGATTCCTTCACCGTTGCCATCGGTACCTAGCGAGAGGGTAACGTCTGGAACTATGCCGTTAATACGTCAGACCCCTGAAGCACCTGAAAGTTCGTCACCATCGTTGTCTCCTACGACAACACCGCAAACACCCGCAGACCCTGGAACCTCAGGGTCATCATCGGTCGGGTCGTCTTTTGGTACCCCTAACTCCGAGGCTACCACTCCACCTACGGCCGTGCTCCTGCGCCGAAGCCAACGAACTATGAGACAACCCCGGCGACTCATTGATGAGATGTGATGCATCGTTTAGAGAGGGACGAATGTAGTATACCTCATTGTACAGCAGTACAAACCTTTTTCATATCTTAAACCTAGTATAGTATTTTCTAGCTCATGTCATTCTGCCATACTTGTCACTTTAAAATAAAAGATCTATCTTGCAAATTAAGTATGAATTTAATTTATTAAACTACCCTGAAAATTTCACGTCTTCTATCACCTGTGGTTTAGACTGTGCGTTGATATGTCAGTGAATAGATTTTTGACTTATTTTTCTTGTTATTCTTTCAGGTTGTGTTTCGCGGCATCGCGTGAAGGTCATCTGCTGGACATCCTGTCCTATGTCCACGTTCGCCGTTTCACTCCCGCTCCTGGACTGATCTTCCACGTAAGTATGCCCTTTATAAGTACAACCACCTCGTTTTACTATATCAGCAGCAAATAAATGCAATTTTTTACAGGGTTTTTATAAATTTGTCATTCTTGTTTGTTGCAGTCTCTAATCGCAGTGGCCATGGTGTTGTACGGGACCATCGGCTCTCTGATCGACTTCTTCTCGTTTACGGCGTGGATCTTCTACGGAGGTTCTATGCTAGCACTGATCGTCATGAGGTTTACTAAGCCCCACGCACCTAGACCTTACAAGGTGAGCTCGGAAATTACAAAAGCCTAGTATTGGAATTTGCTCCTTTAGAGTTCATGGGCCAGCCTGTTCCACCTGCATCGTCTCTTATCACCAGGCTAGATATGGTCAAACGCAGGCCCATTCGTACCTGCATAAAAAAGAAGTACTTACCGAAAACATCGTGACAAACTTGCGCGCAAGAGTCAATAAACACCACGCCTCAGACTCGTTACAAGCGAATTATTTTCTAGGTGCCGATAATAATCCCTGTCGTCGTGCTTCTGGTGTCAGCTTACCTGGTCGTGGCCCCAATTATTGACCAGCCCGAGTGGGAGTATCTCTATGCAGCGGCATTCATCCTCTGCGGACTGCTGGTTTACGTGCCGTTTGTGAAGTGGGGATACTCGCTGCCATTCATGGGTAAGCATTTGAACGAACGTCAAATTTAATCAGGTACCTACAAGCAAGGAAGCCTTACGATAGTAACTTGCAATGACTAGAATGAGCTGCCGATAATGAATAATGAAATAGTAATGATTGGTACAAAGAGGTCAAGATGGCTAAATTAATAAAGAACTTGCGTATTTCACTTTGTAGTGGTCCACTGTTGTGGATCCTCTAGACTGTAGGTACAATAATACATGTATACCGGTATACGCGGTGATATTTTACTTAGGAGATTACCTAGGTCTCGACTCTTGCAAAAATAAGATGTCTTCCCGTTCCCTTGAAGTTCGGTCAAAAAGTGTCAGAATGTCACATGATGGATTTGATTACATGGTGGATGGTTAATTTGCTTTTTTTATTTCCAGGTAAAATTACAGTTTTTCTACAAATGGTATTGGAAGTGGTGCCAACTTCTACAACTTTCGAGTACTAAGGGTGTTAGTCTGTGCTAGACTTTAAAGAAGCATTTGTGACAAAATTACTAAGAAACCGTTAATTTTTACCATATCTGAGTATTATGTACTTCGTTTTTCGATAGATATTGTGCATTATTTTATGTTGTATTTGTCGCCAAGCATCGATATCGGTGTGTTCTGGCAGCTTCACTTAAAGCCAGTTCTGAGTTCAGGCATAGCGTGGCGCCACCTTCGACCACATCGTCGGAGAACATCAGGTGACTTGCGGCCAGACGTTACCCTGTAAGAACTAAAAAAAATCATGCATTGGTAAATTTTTAGGTAAGATGAAAACCATTGATATGCGTTTCAAAATGTCAATAATATATTCTCTGAATTACCTATTAACTGTTGTAATATCAATGATAGATAGGTAGAAGATTAAATGGAGTGAAAAGACCTTTTGAAATTGATGTTATATTTTTTGACTGAAATTAACGTTACATTAATTACGTCATACTCAAAACTAGTTGGCCGTGATTTTGTGTAACTGCATTATTAATGAGATTTTAATGTACTTTACCTATAATAATGATTATGGGTGTTTTTATAGTTAATATTTTATAGCAATGTTGTCTTACCTCTGAAAATGGTTGATTCGAATATTAAAAGCCATTGTGGTAGGTAAGACATGTTTGGCGTGTCTGTTCTAAGCCTAATCAACGGCTATGTTTTGTGATTAGTTTGTAGTGTGTTCATTTTCATTTCGTTAGTTTGCACGAATCATTCCTGTGGGGTCAAGTTTGCCAGGCGATTAGCTTACATCACCGTCTGCGTGAGCAAATTACAGTATTTGCCTATCTAACTAGTGTAGATAATAGTAGGCTTTATACGTTTATCGCACCGTTGACCGGCATTGCGGTAAAATCGATTCATGAATGATCAAATCAAGGTGAGGGCTGAAATACGTTCACTTTATAATTGTATCGAATTTCTTTGATACTACCGCAATGATCAGCAAAAAATTGGATAGATATACAAACCTAGTCTGCTGTAATACTCTATATTCAGCACCTACATATGATGTTACCTACACATGCGTATTACGATTTCGCAAACGGTCTTACGAGTATGTTACAGCTAGTTATTTATACTCAGGCCACTTCTATTTTTGTACTATCCTCAAAACCGTCTTTCAGCATTTGTTTAGAGAAATCTATTGCGGTTTACAATATTTTTCATCGAATAAAGTTCTCACTTGCCAACCTTTAGTTCAGAGCTGGTGTGTAGCGAACCTCGTCAAACTTGAAGCCCTATTCGCGTCACTATGAGTGATTGTGCTAAACTCATAGTTATATAGTTCATTTTTCATCGATAGGCAATCTTAGTATAAAGCAAATGTTTTAATTTGATAAATCGATTTGTTTGCATTAGATATTTTAGATATTTTCAGGGGATAGCAGATTAGCTCAGATCGTGACATTTAAAATTCAGTAACTTTCATCTATAGTATAGGTACTTATGTAGCCATTTAGATCTTCATACGTGTTGTTAACGCAGTAAATATAGTTAAACAATTGTAATAGAATTAGAGCAATATAAATTGTAAATATTGTCACGCGAAATAGTAGGTTTATACCAGATATGTAATCACTAATCTAATAATGACAAAACTATCCCCTATTAAAGACTAAAGTGTGTTTTAACGAGTAGTTTTGAATCGACGGTCTAGTTTTGTGATCGGTAAAATTTGGTCCTATCATTCCTTACCGGGACATAACGACGCCTTCGATGTTGTTCAAACTATTTTATATTTATTACGATATTTGCTCCAATTGTTTTATTTTACACATTTTTACGTGATCTGTAGTGAGCCCATACGAAGCTATAGATTATTTTGGCATAAAATATTGTTGGTAGAATTGAAGTTGTAACATTATTATAAAGTAAACACGGGCACACAGTAAGTACACTGTACACACCTAACGATGTGATAATTGTTATGGGTAAACTCTAATGGTTTTATTTTGTGTAAAGAAAATGTCAAAATACATACCTGTACTTACAAATATATAAGTGTGTACATTAATCTCTTAAAGAGAACAGAATTATTTATTGTTATACACTACCATTGAAATAAAATTTTAAATAAAGACATCTAAAATCGATCGCCTCGCCGTTTTATTTTCAATTCTATTCCTAAATAAGTTTTGATTCGTTTTTTATTTAACACTACATAAATGCTCTTATCTATCTAAGTACCGATAAGTATTAAGTGCATTTCTTGAGTGCATACGGTTGCAGGCGATACTAGCGCCGCCAGTGTTTCGGTATGTACCCTTTCTTGTAATCTATATATCTATTCCTAGAGACGGGCACTGGGTAAATACTCAAAAAGTAAATACTGAGAAGAAAGGTAAATGGATGTGGAATAGACTATTCCACATCTACCCGCTAGAGTAGTTAGACAGTGGGCAGCAACAGATTCCACATGATATTAGTGGCTAGATTTTGTAATATGAACAGTCAGAAGCGGGATGTTCTGAGGAATCCCCACCGATTTTGCCACGGACAAAAGTAAAAAGTTGGTGAGTAATACAATAGCGCCTATTACCAAGTAAATAATTGAAAGCCACAGAATATGTTCAACAATATTTATTGTTGTCAATAAACAAAGATCACAGATCTTTGAACAGTTCAATACCATTTAAAATATTTTGCCAATAATAAAATACAACAGTCTCTGACCAAAAGCAGCTATTTATCTTCGAAAATATATAATGCATAGCTAGTTTTGATCAAACACTTCACATTAGAGTCAAAACACACTCATCGATAGCAATTGATAGTTTATCCTACAAAAAAGCATGATAAATATTGGATGCCTTTCACGTAGACATAGGAAGTACAAATTAAATTTTGTTTGCAAAAAATTTTGCATTCTATCGAATGAAAACTTCGAACGCATGGAAAATACTAGTGTGATACTTTTCATCAAAATTTCCAAAAGGCCGATGAGTGTGTCAAGACCCTAAGAGGAAACATAGCATATAATGTCAAAAACTATCCCTATCAAGTCTATACAATACACTCTACATACCCATCAAAATAATAAACTAAGAGTCGACTATATCTTTTGTATAACCGTGATGTATTATTGAAAAAAATCGTAATGTCTAGGAAATCGTCAGTTAGTAATAATAAAATAACAAGTCAGTTTTGATGAAAATATTATTAGATAAATGATAGTACAAGACTAAATGTACGAAATAAAAGTATGTAGTATCATATTGCTCATAAGCGTCGTTACAGAAAATCTACGAAGAAATAAGCAGAAAACGCATACTCAATACACATCTATTCGAGCTCTGCACACACAAAATAAAACAACATATATTATATATATATTGCACATTTAAGTAATCGTACACTAATAATATGAATAACAAGAGCACATTATTTTCTAAACATGATACAAACAAGTGTAATAAATTGGTCAAAATATATCTTAAATGGTATGAATTGACTTAGAATCGCATTTATTCAAGGCAACTTTTAAGGTGGAGGACAAATGCATAGGAGCATACAACTTATTTATATTGCATCAGTCACAATAACCTTTCATTACAACCAACACACAGCTGAGCATCTATTGGACTAAAAAGGGGAACATACTCGATTATGTGTCATATATAACATAGAAACTTCGATATGTTAATTTGATCGAAGTATGGAAACAACTTCAATCTTCAACAAAAGTTAATTTTATATATTTTAGCTCTAAGACTTGCGCTTATTAGGTTTCGCACAACACAAGTCAGAACATTTTTATTTATTTAACCAAATGACATTACAATTCAGTGCCGCCCATAATGTTGAACTTCAAACAGTTCAAAATCCTGATCAGCAATGCATTGAGATCATCACCCTGAGATATTAGATGATCAATATCCTTATACCCTGTAACGTCACTGTATATTATAACAACACTAACGTATCTCTTTCATACATTTTACTATTGAAAGCGATGCACATGTGTTTTACAATGCAACGCCTCCAGACGTGCGCGAGTCTTAAAAGTTCTTGTAATTATTTAATGATAATATTGGGCTCTTGTATTTGTTTACTAGGGAATACGCCTACTATTTTGGTAAATTAACACAAATCGTATCTGTGCGCATAAGCCATTGCCTATTACATAATGGTCAATTTCGGTTAAAGATAACCGATTTTTATCCACTATCATAACCATCGGTGCTATTTTTATAATCACGCTTGACAACGCTAGCACGTTTCGATCAACAATATCAAATATGGCTAGGTTTTATATGAATGATGCAACAGTGCTATGTTACATTGTCATTAACAATCTCCAATATAATATTCACACGGTTTAATAAACTATCGTTCAATAAATCTATATTAAATATCTACAACAGCCTTAGAATCTAAGATGTGGCTTATTCTTCATCATATGCCTGCAAGAACAGAAAAAAATCAATTTAATAATATACATAATTGTATAACCATGCGTGTTAGTAACAAAGCCTGTTGATGGTCGGGATAATAAAGCCTCGTGTACAGTACAAGCGGGCCGGACCGCAAAACTTCACGCATCTCTGCCATATAGGTTATAAAATACCACATACATTAAATTACGCTATAGGGCCGGCATAATGTGTCCATAATCAGTATCACCAGGAGGCTGTGTCTCACTTACCTTACCGATTTTCTCTGTCTAGTGACCAGTCCACCGAGTGATAGTCGAGCTCATTCTCATCAAAGTGGCCAGTAGGAATATAAAATAAAAATGAACAGTGCTTACTTGTCGAGCGTTTCCCAAAATCCAAGTAGAACAGCGCGGTCGAGATGCCGCTTGGTGCGACTGAGATTGAGCACGGTGACCGCCCAGCGAGCCACGTTCGCGTCCAGTTTCATTTCGTCGAATTTCAAGTGGAAAGCGCATACTGGAAAGAGTCAAACGGGCGTGAGTTTGATGAAGCATAGCAGATAGCGAATTGTTTCTATTCAATTTACAGGGCATTTAATATTTATAGCGGATGATTTTGAATTGTTAGAGTTCAAAATTCTGGTTGACCCCGAAATTGAATAAGCTCAGGCAAACGACTTGCTCACCTGTTGGTTAGTGTGACTTACATTAAAAAACATTATTACACAAATCGTTTTTCAAGTCGTAAACAAAATGTTACTTACATTAATTATACTAAGTTATTAATAACAGAAATAATATTTAGACGACGGCGACGTTAAATACGTACGGACTTAGGGGAAGCCTCTGTTTAGCTATATATCTTGAAATGACCCTAACCCTAAGCTTCTATCAATAGACAATAGCTTATGTTAATAAAGGACTTGTTTTCACTATGGGTAGAATACATTCCCAAAAAAGTTTTCAACGAGATGATGGCACTGACTGACGCGATACTCGGATGATTTATTAGTACGGAATTTCACAATATGAAAGAATTCTATTCGATCAATCTGACACAGGATCGTCGGACGAGAATTCGAGGAGTCTATAGTACACTTAGAGTACTTTCTGCACGTGTCGGAAACATCCATATTATCCAAGGCATGTCATAATGGTGATATGAACACTTCCTCTACCGAAAGCTTTAAGGCAATGTGGTAAGAATCAAACTGGATTGGCAATTAGCGAAGTACCATTTACATTGGCAGACAGCAATTGACATCACTGTTACTTATCATTCACGCAAAAGTAGTGTACGTCGGAGTCTGGTTCTTAGTTCAGACTGCCAAAAAGCAATTCCGTTGGCAACGGTCCATTCCAACAATGAAAAATGGTGCGACATTTCACAGCTTTTGAAGGGTTTTGAATTGTTGATGTTCAAAAACGTTACGCTTCTCACGAAAAATAATTACTGAAGCAAATACGAGACCTAATTTACAACTTGCTCTCCGCAGTTTCGCAATATTTTTGAATAATAAGCATCCTAAAATTAAGGGTGACTTAGTGTTGACTACAGCTTGTTCGAGCGCTACCGGCCTGAAGCGCGGCGCGGGGGGTCTCCTCATTCATCGCACCGCCACCGACGGCACCAGTCGCGCTGATTCGCTCTCTCTTTGTCACACCTTTTATATATTTCGTACATAATCATAATATACCAGTTTCTACAGTCCACTATTGTTTATATTTTGAAGACCTACAATAGTTAGGTCCCTAACACAGCTCTACTAAAAATTTGTGCCTCTCAACATATCCGACACTAGAAATCCAAAGTAATAAAAAAAATAAAACATACTATTAGCAAATATCTGCACAGGATTGCCGTCCCAAGGCCAGCCTTTGAACTGCCACGCCGGTCCTTGCACGAAAACTGCGACGACGCGGTCCCATTCTGCTGCCGACAGTCTGCTGGGATTGTCCACTACACGATATGGTACCTGGAAATAAGTGACATGATTCATATTTGACTCTTATATTTAACAACAATAAGGTATACAAAGTCTAACAATGTTTCTGTTCGCATAGTATCGCTGCAAACCATATTCGAAACTCATTGTTCCATCTGGCTGGCAGATTTCTTGTACTCACAGAATGCTTACATGACAGTGTTATCTACTCAAAACTTTTTTATTTTCTGAAGTTAGTTCAATAATAGAACTTACTGTCATAGTGGTAGCATTGGTAAGCGCATGATCAGTATTTGCGCCTTTTCTTCTCTGCAGCAAAACTTCATTTTCTCGTGCGAGACCTTCAGACTTCTTTTGTTCCACAGTGAAAAATCTAAAAAAATAATTCAATTTAATTATTTTGTCATTTTCCAATACTCTCGATGCTCTCTGATAAGTAATAGAGCACAAGCCTCAATACCCGTTACTGGTCTATTTGGGGGCCCTTGATACCGTCTTGTAGCTAGCTCATGCAGCCCTAGCTTTAATTTGTTATATGTGACATGAGCTCTATGAATGGAAGACCGGCGAGCATCCTATGTAGGCTGTCGTACTCACTTGAAGTCCTGCAGCATATCCTTAACATTGAACATAGAGATGAGCGATGTAGCGGCAGCCGGGATGATGATGATGGGAGTTCGGGAAGGGCGCTTGCCGCCGCCGCCGGGCGGAGGCCGGGCGGCCGCCACCGGCAGCAGCTCGCGCCGCCCCGGCGTGCCCATCGATGGTGGCCCATTTTCTATAAAAGTAGCTTGTGACAGATGGGGCAGACATATAGTCTGTCTGGTCTGCTTTGGTTGTGATCCCGCAACTCATTAATATTCATGTTCCCATATCCCAATGTGTACAACCAAACAAGAGAAATCTTATTAGTCAAGCTAATTAAAAAATATCGTACCATTAGATGACAAAAAAAACTTGGGATTTTGGTGAACTTGCTCCAATTCAATCAATTAGTAATAATAAGAATAAAATTGTCAATGTGATCGCGCCAAAAAAATTACCTGCCGGGCGTTTCTTGCCTGTTCTTTTGCCGGCATAAGGAGGTTGGAACAGGCGAAGCTAGTTTTAAGTTTGACGTTTTAAAGTGATCACAATGTATCCTATTGAATAAATAAAAATTGACTATTGACTATAGTCTTGCTACCACACTAGTTCCAACAATAGTTGAAAAAACGATTACGCGTGCGCCTTACAAGTCGCATATACTGAGCTCGATCCCATCTCGCCATCTAAGACTCATTTAATAAGTCGTGTATATTTATTTACCATCCCCCAAATGGTGAAGGAAATCATTGTGAGTAAAATGGCATGACCAAGAATCATAACATTTAAGGGCATGCAATGTAACATCTACTTGTTATACTCACTCTTAGAGATCAGAATCTGATAATGGTGATTACCCAATAATGAATTAAACTATAATCTCAGGAAATCTTAACATATTACAAAGAAGAATCAAACATTCAGATGCTTTCAATATAGTTAGTAAGTAAACATTCTGGTACTTACGAGGCATCTGCCGCGGATGATTCGGCGTCTGTGGAGCGCGAGCGGCGACTGGAACACTAGGGCCTTCTGTCACAGACTTCAGGGTCATGCCGTGATATGTACCCATAGTGTCAATTTTGAAGCCTTCAGTCTCTGTAATAGAAAAAGGAATATGTATGATAAACATACAAATTCAAGTTTAGATATCCTTTGTGCATTTTACTACTATCAAAATATAACAACGAATACCTTTCGTGTTTCGTAAAAGTTATATAATGATCATGATTACAAGATTTCCATTTCAAAATGTGCATTAAAACTGTTGTTCGTCGGCTAGCAAACAACACTGCAAAATTTTGTGGTATTGACCTTTTAATGCCATTAGATGCAGTTTTGACGTCCGCTTCTATATGAACCTGTCAGTTGGAAGCATTTTGACTAAATAGAAGCCGTTAATTGAAAATTTTAACACACACAAGTCAATAATTTACATAAAAAACATTTAAAAGTTTTGTCTCTCCTGAAAAGTTGAAAAATTTTACTTGCGCGGTGCTGTTAGTTAGCCGATGTGTTACTTCACAAAATAACATCATGTAGCTGAAAAATGGAATCATTTCATATGGTTTTTTTTATAGTAACAGGGAGGGAGATGCAACTTGTACTATAATTATAAAGTACCATTGCAAAATTTACTGGACAAAGAAGACATATAAACTGATACTTACCTTCCTTCTGTCTAATGAATCTTTCCTGATCGTATCTGTTGTATTGAGTCTGCTGAGCGGGCAACACTGTTGGTGGTGGCATTATCACCGGCTGAGGCCTAGGAGCTCCCGGTCTGCCTTCCTCACGAGCTTTTATACTGCCTAGTAATGCCTGTATGCTCTTTGCAAACATCTGGAACGAATAAGATGTTGCTACTTAAATACTGTTAGATACAAAATTATAAATAGGTGACTGCGAGAAAACATAAGCCTTATGTAGGTTTTAATTTTTGGTATTTTTAATTACCATAATAGTGTCAGTAGGAGAAACATTTTTCTAACTAATATTTAAACTTACTTTTCCATTGCTCTGTAATACTGTGGTCCTGGTTCTCCATTGCCTCTCTCGGCTTATAATGTCTTTGGTGAGATCTACATCGTAATCTAGTATAGCTCTCAAGTCTGATCCGACAACACCCAGAGTGTCCGAGTAATCGTTGCTTTTGATGGTGGTTCTCTTTTTTGCCAAACGCTTAGCTTTAATAGCAGCAATTTTCTCCACTGACATAGCCTCAGAAAGAGACCTTGAAAGAAGAAAAAAATATCATGATATTGTTATGTTTTAACATTTATTTCGTAATTTTCGAAGAACTTAAGGTATGTCTTGTGATAACATACCCTAGAACAAAAGCTGGGTTTATTTAAGCAAATAGAATAGAATCATTTGTTTGCATAAAATGTTGGTTAGTTAGATGGAATAACACATTTAAACAGAAAAAGCATTTACTTAATGTTATCCACTGTGACAGATGCCTCCTTGGGTGCATCAAGGCGTGCTGCCAGTTGTTCCCTGACTTTTTGTACATGTGTCTCCTCAATACGAGGTTTCTTTGCCACTGAATCTCCTCCATCATGGTCATGTGTTCTTTTTACCTAAGGATAAATGATAAGGTTAGTTATAGTTAGACTTATGGACATTGGATTTTTGAGAAAAACAGTCTGGCCATTTAGATTATCACGAGCTCAAGAAGCTGAATAGGATTTTAACTTGTTGCACACACATAATAACGAGTTGCAAAATCTTTTATTGATTGAACTGGTTTCATTATGGAACTGATCAAAAACAAATTATATAACATTTTCAAATACCTTTCTTACCTGCGTTGGTATTTCCAATGGAGCACTTTTGTCAATGGATGCACATGTGGCAGTTTCACCATTCAAATATGCCAATATATCTTTTCTGTCTGGACGGCGCACGGCCGATATGTTAGCAGCCTAAAGAAAAAGAAACTTTCCTTACACTCCATGGCACGACACAATATCAAATAGTGATATTAAATCACTGTACCTACCGCAGCTTGTCTAACATACACTGGATGTGTCAAGTGAATATTCTTGAGGATGAAAAGTAGACATTCCAACGTATAGTATTCTTTAACGCTGCCTTCTTTACCAGATCTGAAACAATATATCTGTTACTGACTGTTTTATAAACCATGACAAGTTCAGTTTAGGGGATAAACTAGTTCTACTTACCCCCACATAAGATAGTTAGTCTTAACATTTTTCGGCCAAGAAAATTCACCAAATATAATCTGACTATCGCGTTCGATGATTTCTTTTTTGTTTACGTTGTACTGTCGAAGTAAACTAAGCGGATCCGCCATGATAACTTCTTATTATCGCTGTCGCTGCCTCGAAACTGCTGTCCGTTTTCTTCACTAATATCGTACAAATAGAATTGGTAATGAAAGAAAACACGTCGTTCACATACTAAAACTAGATGAAATTGTATTGTAATGTAAAATTTTAACACATGCAATAGCGTTGCAATGCAATTGAAAATAAAATAATTAGAGCAACCTTCACGCCGTCAATAACGTGTCAATGTCAGAAAAACTTAGTATTGCCATTTTAAACAGCTTTGAGCATTTGTCATTTTGTCACAGTTATTGTTTTTGTCATTGCAATGCAATTATCTAAACCATAGAGTCCACAAACTCCAGCACGTTACAAGAATGGAGATTGGAGGAGAATTGAGGAGATACAGCTTACAGCATAACATCATATTCTTTTCAAAGTTCGCTTGCAAAAAGAGAGTTGAAAGTTGAATGAAACCGGCCTTTACCTCTCGCAAAGAAAATAAGCGAACGACGTCGAGTCTGTTCTTCGGTGTGCACAACAGAATAGACACCGTTCTTTTTAGGGCCTGCCATGTGGAATCCCAAGATTGAATAATATTTGTCTTTGACGCCACCTATTGACGTTATTTGGAAATAGCTTTTGTTACAGAACAACCGTATTTTTTTACAGCATGATCAAATCAGTTCATAATGGTGTTTTTTCGAGCATATGTTTTAAATAGTAGTGATGAGTCTGGAACGTTTTCTTTCTTGACCGTACGTTTCAACGATGGCTCAACAGATGGCGTGGAAAAATGTCAGCAGTCCAAAAAAGCAAATTGTTTTCTAAACATGGCTGCCGGCCGAATTTAATGTTATATTTGTGGTTTTTGTTCTAAGAATTTAATATAATTCTACACAACGGAATTCCGTTGCTTGTTCTAATATGTAATAGTGATTTCAGTTTCTATTAGAATGACTTCCACTCCTAAGACTGAGAAATGCGGACAAGGTAAGTAAAGCGTAACGCATTGGTGTTTTTAATTTTCCTTTTCATTCCTTGGAGGTGTAACTTTATTAGTACTTTATTTCACGAGTGTTACTATAATATTACTGAATTTGACTATCTGGACTGTATTCAAATCATTACTGTAAGACATTCATTTATAATTCTTTATTCGGACACTACATAGATCAGCCTGGAGCCATCTTCACTGCAGTTTTTGTTAATGTTCCTAACCCTGCTATTTGGTGTCTGTTCTGTTCCACCAAATCATAGAAAAATATTTTTTGCCGATCTAAACAAAGTTTCCAACTTTTTTTTCACAAAGTTAAAGAACTACCATGTGTTTTAGGTATGTACTTATAAAAATTAATTGATAGTAGACCTATTTCAGCAATGTTTTGAAAATATGTTTAGTGCCCTACCATTTTCTGCGAATAATTTCATTGTAGGAAAAAGTGAATATTGAAGATGTTTTTTCATAAAAATGGCAGGGTTTTACAAAGCTGTGCCCTGTGGCATCACCTGTATGCAGATTCCTATATGAACTGCTTTTTACTAGGATAAATAGCCTATTCTACTCTTTGGCTCATGAACTCTATTCAAAATATCACATTGTTGTGTGAAAGAATGACAAATGAACGAACACTTTTTAATTTATAATATTAGGGTAGGAATATTGTTTATTGTTTACTGCAACATTCAAGGGCATGCAACATCTACCAACCCGCACTGGGCCAGCGTGGTAGATTACAGCCCATACTCTCTTTCTGAGAGAAGGCCGGAGTCCCAGCAGTGGGAACGTGAAAGGCTGATAATGATGCGTGAATGCGTGTGTAGTCAATTATTTTTTTACATAAAGACTATAAATTGACTAGCAGCACTTTGCAGTTTTCCTCCTATCCCACAAGAACCTTTTTCTGGGATAAAAGTAACCTAGTGTTAATTCAAGATGAAAGTTATTTCCTTTTAAAATTTCACTAAATCCGTTGAGCCGTAAAGACTGTGTAAGTGCAAACCAAATTTTACAGTATGTTGAAAAAACTTATTTTCAAGATTAATGTATGATTTGGTATCCTAGCATTAAATTGGTTACCCACAGATACTAAGGCTACTTCTAAGGCTGATATGTGGCATTTACCAGAGCTAGTTACGAACTATTGTATTATTCCCAACAATGTGATATTCATGTCGACTAATTCTTAAGTAACTACTGAAGTAAAAAAGGACAGCAGTACTTTTAGACCTGTCAAACTTAGTTTGGTTTTAGAAAATGCAAAACCAAATCGACACCATTGATGCGGTTTTTGATAGCATTTTTCTAACTTTAAAAGCCATTCTAATGAATTATTAAAATTGAATTATTTCTGAAATCAACACTGCCCACTGCTTGGAGATAGTTTTGTGTGCTTACTTTTTGTTTTTTCCTAAAACTCCATGGGGTTGTTGCAGACCTGGCAAATCTTTCTGGAATGATTCTGATCTCCAGTCTCACTGGCAGTAAACAAAAGCGTATATATTTTTAATCACTAACCACAAACATCCAAGCTCTTACGAATGATTGTGACTTTACTCTTACATATGTTATTTAGTACTGGCAAAGCAAACCTTTAGGCTCAGTACTATTGCGACCAGTTAATTTTTACATAAATTTGACATTACTTCTATAGAGCTTATGTCGAATTTCCATCTCCAGTAGCAGAAATTGTGGAAAGATCAGTTATTGAAACCGTAAGAGAATATATACAAGAGATCTAAGATCAAAGAACAATCACGCAGTGTTATACAGCCAGGATTCCTTGCCCAGCGGTCAGAGGCTCTATAAACTGTGTCACAATGTCATCATATCTTCAACTGCTTGTGTTGGTTCACTGCTGGCCTACCAATGCGCGCCACCAATGACGATGTATGATAAAAATTAAAACTACTATGTATATATGTTACCTACTTTTACACGAGACGTCCAGCAAAACACACGACCGCGATGGTTTGTTACATGACTCGCCCATTCGCTGTATATTAACAGAAAATATCAATATCGACACGGTAGTGACTTTTCGCAAATTTCGAGAAAGTCGTCCGTCTTTACTAAGCACTCAAATTGGCCGTGAAGGGAAAAGCGGCGAGAAGTGACCAAACAATCATAATAGAAATACTTACCTATTATTATTATACTATTATTGTCTAAACAAAGTGTTTTAGGACTTTCTAACCATTGATTTGCAAAACTTATTGGAGTCTGCATTGATATAGGTTGTTATATTATGCATAAACCCACTTCTGAAACTACCTGCCTATATAGTTCCTGATAGAAATCTTACTTGTGACAATAAACATTTTTGATAGTGGAATAAATAGATGAATTAATAAAAATTATACACAACTGTGCAAAAACTAATTTATTAAAATGTTGATGCATATAATTATATAAACTATCAAATAAATAAGTGAAAACCGCGAGTGTAACCGCGAGGCGCGACTAAGTAGTTGTATAGTGTAAATTCTATACTAACCAACAACCACCACCCACAGAAGTTTAATAACAACAATGTTGTGTGTATTTTATTTATAAAGAGCGCAAGCCATTATCGGAATTCGTAACGGGATCGTAGACTGAATAGGGTTATTTGAATTAGACATCCCAGTTTGCCGGAGCTGATGCAGACGACGCGAAATTATGAGTGCCGTTCGCTCCGCCTCGCAGTCCGATTACATATATTTTATAAATAGGTATTCCTGTGGTTTCAGTACAGCGGACGCTGCGGAGGAGATTCTCTTAACGAAAAATACTGTTTGATTGTATTAAATTACGCTTAATTTTGGTGCAATTATCGGTTCTACGTCAGTCTGATGACGAAATTTTTACTAGGAAGTAGAAAGAAGTAAACAACATTTCATTGATCTGTAATTTCTAATCATGTAAAACTCTTAGCCTTACTTTCTTTCCGAAGAGTATGATAAATAAACCATAATTGATAAATAAACCATAACTATTTTAAACTAAAACATTTCTATGCAAATGCTGAAGTATGCTTTAGCATCTGTACTTTCTGTACGTAATGAGGACAGATAAAAATCCATTCCAAAGATAGACCATGCACAGTCATGTACTTCTTAGCGCAGCAGTCACGAAAGCTACCTGAACGTGATCGCGGTCATCCAATTTCCTAGTCGTCGTTATAAGAATTCCACGGCACCGGCTGCTATTTTCTCTAATTAGAAGTTGTGCTATTGCTTTGAAAGATTCTTGTTTTGTATTTTAGCGACGTTGCACTAAAGCGTTTTGTTTTATCTCTGACAATGATGTGCGGAACCGAGAATCGAGCACAGAGGGATTGTCTTGGATACGACAATAAAAATATGAGTAAAACACCACAGGCATAGAAGTTATGTTGGAGCGCTCTGTACAAGTTGATCGTGACTCTTGATGCAGTGAGAATCATAGCAAGTATTATCAAAGCATAATCTTGAAAATCAATTGCCAAGGTCAAACCAATCAGCGATAAAAAAGTGTTTTAAAAAACCCAGCCTCCATGATCACCGCTGCATAAAATATCCAGGCCTTTCCCTCTTGACTCCTCTTATCGGCATTGCACTTCATGGTCCAACTATTGGCAGGTTTCTCCCCAACAGGTCTCCAACCTCACAATACAACCTACCGACCGTTATACAACATCCACACGCGCATCCCAAACAAATTGAAGAATACCCACGAAACTACGAACCATATGAATGACGCTTGCGAGCACCATTGTTGCTGGCTCTTGCGATACGTCGCTAGTTCGCGACTAGCACTAACGGGATTGCGGCCGGGGCTGTGCTGTGTCGTGTTTGAATTTGAAACGCGAATCTGCGGCTAGGGCACCACCGAGCCATTATCTTGATGAATATTTTCATAGGTTGCATTAAACGAAGCATTTGTTAAGATTCAAGTTAAAACATTGCATTGACTATGCTTTAACTTACATAAACGCGAAATGGTTATCGGTATTACATCTTAGTGTTATTTTAATAGCCAACATCCACTTACTTACCATCATACTATCTGAGATTGCCTTTCCGTTTACACGTAGACTAGCGACCAGCCCCGCCGCTTCGCCCGCATGGTGTTAAAAATCTTTACAACAAAATCGATAGCTACAAAATAGTACCGTGACTGAATGACTGATTGACAGAACTCACAACCTGTCTGCAAAATAAACCTGAAAAAAAAATCCTTCAGGAATAGTCTGGTTGACCTTATGAATTTCAAGTTAGTACACCAGAAGATTATTTTTCATACAAATTTTAACCTGCTGCTTAATATGTTTTTGAAAATACGCAAAACACGTCTCTTTATTTTGTACAAAAACACACATAGGTTTCAAAGCAATCAAGCCACGGATAAAGAATTGGCACAAAAACTGTAAAACCCCATTTAACCGCCTTAGGGAATGACTATAATATTCCAAGTTTTATGTTTCTAAAACTTACCGTTTAGGCTGTGAGTTGTGTCTGTCAGTCACGGTACTGTTTTATAGGTATAAAAAAGATATAAACATCTTGCGCAACTTTCTTTTGAAATGAACCTTTAATGTAATAACGCTCAGACCATTTAGGTATCAAGTTATTTTTTTCGCATCCATCATCATTACAGCTTTGGCTTGAAAATCTTGTAATACTTGAATGCACACAAATGTGCGTATTCTCTTGTAATGTTATGATGCGTGTAGGTTATAGTGCTTATATTCTACAGTTATTCGAGCTGTTTCGTAATACTCTTCTGAATATAGTGTCCCGTTATATGGAACCCATTTGCACTTGCCACATGTTACCTCGATTATGGAGCTATTCTCATAAATAACGTCTTCTATGCAAATGTTGGTTTGAGTACGCCAATTCAATTCTCCTTAGTGGATCTTGATTGATGTTGTGTTGATGGCAGTTGTCACCCGGGGTGAGTCGATTGCCTTGAGCCGCTAAGTAGAACCGCATTTGACCACATTTATTTGCAGTTTATCTTGACTTGTGGCGAAAGTGAAAGGATCGCATAATAAGTTATCCTTAGATTTTAGGCAAGGAGGTAAGTTTTTGCTTCCAAAGCATGTACGACCCATTAGTTACCGATGATTGCTCAGCGTGACTTTAAATGGAAGGTCGTTGTTTCCGAATAGATTTGAATGCTGACCTTACTATTTATTTGACCGGTAGGTACTTTATTTTGTTGTAGAGTTGCAAATGTGCAACAATTATAGTTACGAACATGCAGGTGTTTTATTATATATTTTTAAAGAATAACAAGAATGTACCTAGAACGATAGGCCAATGTCTATCATGACAGTTCATTGTTTAGTATGAAATAATTTATACCCTCAAATCATCCTGATTGCTTCAATTAATCATGGTATTTTGGTGGCGTGGCGTGTTGGCTGTGATAGTGCGTACCTACCTATTTCAAAACATCAGCACGAATCTCGCATTGGAGCATTAAAGACGTGAGAATCTTGCGTGTGAATTACTGTACGCCGATTATGTTCAATTATACCAATTGACAAATTGCTATTGAAAGGCTCTCGACCTTCAATAATTTCAAGCATGCTACAGGTATAATACAAAAGTTAACAGTTTCGAGGGAGAGGTTTTCATTGAGTTTGAACGCAATTTCACATAACTTTTTATCCTTTTGCTGTCGATACGTCGTGTTTTTTGTCTGCTGGTGTTTTACATTTGTTGTTTTTATGGTTTTTAAACCGGAAACAAATGATTCGTACTTTTTAACAAAAGAGTTCTTAAAATCGTTTATGTTTTGAATCTCGCTTGTTATTATTGTGCCTCAAAATCGTACTGGTTACAGTTTTTGTTGGCTTGCATCACGGGTCTTGCGCTGCAATTCGCTCCATCATTACGGTTTTATTGCATAGAGTCGCGTCGTGATGAGATGCTCTGTCACCGCAATGTTGAATAAAGCCAGCCATCACGTTGCGGTAAGCTGAGCGTGGTTTTCGTAATATCACAAAAAAATACTAATTACCTGTCGGCAATTAACATGAGCCTAACTGCTTCCTTTAGCATTTCTCGTCGTTATTGTTAAAGTTGCGGAAATATCTCAATATTCAACACGCTGCCTATCCAAAAACGAATCACTCATACGACCATAAAACAAAGAATGAACATGCATTATGTAGGACGTAGGTACTTAGCAAAGTGTTGCATCACGTCGAAATGGTGTCGGTGCTATAAATTATAGTATTTAAATTCATCTGTTACAATGATATCGTGCTTTAATTCATGCCGTATTGGAATTGATGCCGTTAAAAAAGTTCTTTATGTAGAGGATGCCGTATCGTATAATATAAGAGCGGGTGTAATGATCGGCCAATCTACCTAGAAGTGTAGGATCCCGTTAGGCTATGCATCACGTCACGACCCGCGGCTAGTTTATTGGAAAGTGAGGACCGCAGCCCGGTGGCCGAGAGCCTTAGCAGGCTCCTGTGCTACAAGAACTGGGAGCCCTATTGACATTTTACAGGTAGTATAGGATATATTCCTACAATTTGAATACCAGCTGAATTGACAACTTTTTAATTATGCGTTTTATGATCGTTCAGTTAATAAAAACACGATTTATGTTATTTAACCAATTTGTTGATAATTAACGGAATTGTGGTATTTTAATTCATTTCATTTCTCAACTATCGGTCGCAGTCGGTATGATATAATTATATTAAGTTGTTTAAGTTTTTCTAATGTAAGAACCTAACTCGTTTCGGTAATGAAGTGTAAAGTTCCGTAACTTGCGCCTTTTATTTGTTTTACTTCGTGACAACTGAGTTACCGTTCATTTATCTGTGTCATAAAAAAATGTTGTTCGTCGATAGTAAAGTCATTAGTCTTGAATTTTCCTAAGTGCAAATCTATGCTAGTAAATTGTATTCAACCACTTTTGGTAAAGTAATCAGGTATCTCACAAAATGTGGTCTCAACGTAAAACGGTCACGACATGACATTGCAATTAAATGTATTCTCTGCAGACCGTTAACACACTTCATTACACGTAGATGTGTGCTTCTACAGTCAAGTGACACAGATCTGTAGCACACTGCGGACTTCCATTCGTCCGTCGTAGAAATTGCATGTGCATGCATTTCCGCAAATTGGTACAGTAACAGTCTGCTGGATCCCAATTTAAATTTTTTCAGCAAAATTCTTTTGATACATAAATTACGTACACACGTCCATCAGACTATTGTTAAACCGTATGATCATGTAATCAGATACACGAATTAGTTGATGTTTCCTCAATGTTTTTGATTGTTATATATATGGTTAGTTCATTTCGTTGTGTTCTGGTGTTCTCAATAGCAGCTGGGGCGTGTCGTCGAAGTTAGCGCGTAATTCTTTATTCGCGTTTACACGTTCGCGTATACTACGCATATTTATCATAACATCAATTTTGGACCATATAAACACTGCGTTTAAAATGATTTTGTTTACTTATACTAAAGGCATGGTCTTCTAGTTTTAAAATACGTTACAATAAGTTCAAGAGATTATTCATACAAATTAAAAAAATACGTGGAGTGTGAATAGAACATTAGTAGACATCGAAACCGGTTCAGTCGTTTTTGTAACCCATAGGTAATTTGAGATAGCCTAGAGCCCTCATTTTTCCTCACCGTTTAGCGAAGTTTAGCAACATTGCGCACGGTTAGTTTTGTATGGTTTTTCTCCTTCAATTTTGAAGTTTCCTCTGTTTTGATCTCTTAGCGTGAATATAAATAACAAATTTCAATTTTATACATAAATTGTTTTGCTCATATATTTTTTTCTCTTTATGTAATTTTTACCCCACTTGACTAATGCTGTTCAGATTTTGAATGATGAATTGATGAACTCTGATTTTGTGCCCTCATGTTCAGTAAAAGCATTATTAATTCTTGTATGTACTTCCATTTTCGCTTAAGTCTCGATACAGAGTTTTATGAACGTGCTTCGTTAGTAGTTGTATCCTTAGCAGGAAGACATTACATGCGTTAAGTAATCGCTCGCGGGCGTTGAATTGGTCATTTGTTAGGACAGGTGTGCGGTGCGGTGTGCACCAACGCAGGTTGAGATGTGCGGCGGAGGCAGCACTTTCACTCTCGTGTCGGTTGACAGTGGGTTCGCGCTGGCGGCTTGCCTGGCCGGCAGAGTAGGCAGTGGTGCCGCGCCGTCGATCGCTGCCGCCGGCTGCACCGACTACCGCGCGAACATCCGCGATCCGCGACACATCGACACCCCGTGTCAATAAAATACCATGCTTCGCTGCGCATGATCTCGCGCGCTCGATGCTCTGCTCAGTATCGAGATCGTAACCATTGTGAAAAAAAACAATTGACTATTTTTAGAAGTCTATTCATTCCGGCATTGTTTCACGAAATTACACCCGTACGATGCGTATCAGGATTCAATGAAAAGTAGTAATAATAGTGTCGTGTTAACTTCTTTATCGTGTTATAATATTGAATTCATGGCTTGAACGGTGGAAATAATAGTTTGTTGTCCAAAATTATTCGGTGCTATTAGAGAAAGTCGTAAATTTCCGATGTTAAAGTTTCACCCTTGTGTAAATGTTTATCGAGCCGCCTTGGTTTCGTAACATGAACAACTTATTCATTACCGCATCTGGGAGTGAACTCTTGTTTAATTAACGGGTCGTACAGTCATAACACCGTTGGTCCTCGGGTAGTGCTTGTTTTGGTATAAACGAACATATTGGTATGCTGTGAATCTGTGACTGAGTGATGAAAAACTGATGGACGTGCTATTTTATTCATTGAGGCCCGTGTAAATTTAGACTGCATTGAGTGTAGTGTCAAGGTTGCCGGTACGACCTGGACACCAGTCGACGTGGAGCAGGCGCACGTGATGCTCATGAGCTCATATGACGTCCCGGGCGGCCGATACGAACTGTACTGTGAATAAATAATGATCTAATTGTGTTTACATTGTGGTCTCGCTATTTTTGACTGTAACCTTAGAGAACCTGCGATTTTATATTGCATCTTCTTTAATATAAAACAATTTAACATACAGTGGTGAAACGCAAAAACAGTGCCAAAGCGCAAAACAAGCTGCAGCTGTGCCAACTTTCGACGTTTTCTAAAGGGCCTCCTTTTCTCGATGCCAATAGCATCCGCCTTGCTGCGATCTCCGGTTGCTATGGAAATATCCGCACTCTGTGACCTCAACTAGAAATGAGCGTAATATAAAAGTTTTCGAGAAAAAGAAATCGCATATTGGAACTGACAAATACATAATAAAAAGTATACAGAATGCCTCATTATGATGAAAGTTTTATTTATGACGACAACTTAAATCAGAGAAGAAATAAGAGAAGTTATCATGTATACAAAACTGGCCTAAATCCTCGTGCTTTATTGGAAAAAACGGAAGTGTTACATGATCTCGAAGAAAGAAGAAAAATTGTAATCAAGCCTAATGTAAAGACTAATAAACGCGGTAATCGACATAAACCAGAGTTACAACGTGCGTCACAGTTTCTAAATCCTGCCAAGTATAAAACTCCCGACATAATCGTCGACCATTATCCTCGAATCAGTGTTTTTGATCCTAATAAATATAATGACTTAAGAAATAATAATATTTCCCCATTGACTCCTTGTAAAAGTTTTGATAACTTGACTCTGAAGAATGGGAAGAAAAAGGAAATGTTTAATGAGAAGATTAGAAGTGGCGCTAGTCTTCAAAATTTAGTGGATGACGGGAATTTGAAGCATTACGTTTCGCTGCTTGAGGATCGCTCCTACGCTAGTCGTAAAGATGAAGCCAAAAACTCGTATTCAGTGGTGGATGCCCGATTGCGGCCGATGCTACGTCGGGGCTCGCAGGGCACGCCTGGCCCAGGAGTTGGGATTTATCGACAAATCAGCTACGAGGGAGTCTGTGGACAACCCGCCCCTGGTACGTTTACCCTAAAAGCTATTAATTTTAGTAGTATAAAATGTCGAATCCCTGAATTTTTGTTTATTTATTCTTCTCACCTCACGATACAATAAAATATTCATGAGAAACAGAGTTACTTGATATTTTTGAATTGACCGAGTTTCTGTTTCTAGCATTATGGGTAACATGATAGTAGGTTTCATTGTCACGTTGCAAAATTGAAAGTTGGATGTAACCAGATACATATTCCATTTCCACAGAACGAAACGGAAGAGTCGTTGCACCTGAAGCTTTCGATTTTCCTTCCTAGTCCGCGTCTATATTATACGCTTTGCAGATAGTACTGAATCTAATGAATTGCTCGATCTTGTATAACAATGCGTAAAAGCCGCGGGAAATCTACACAATTGTTTCTATTGTTGACATAATGTTAAGGCCGTCAGCAAAAATGTATTGACAAAGGAATTCTCAATGTTGCCATAATAATAATGAAGTGCTTATTTGGCAGGAAAGAAATGATGTCTATTTATCTATTCAGTTCGTATCACGCACTGTTGAGCTTAGGCCTCCTCTCTCTTCCACGCAAGTCATTCCGGTCATGTGCAAGTCTCATCCACTTGTCCCCACATTCCGATCATCGGGCCTGTCTCGGGCACGTCGAGCATATCTTGGCGACCACACCGTTACTGCTCCACCTTTTACCATCCTGTCTGTCTATAAGTGTCCTACTCATCTCCACTAGTAATCTCGTATATCTCTATTGAAATTTAAACTGGAATAAAATTTATTCATAAGAATTTTAATCAACATAAACCATCTGAAAGTTATGGATATTTTAGCGAATAGAATAATAATTAATTTCAATATGGTTGCGACGACTTTCGTTTTTTAAAGATGTCGGTAGGTGTGTGAGATCTATGACGCTCAATATGTACATTGATTAGATTAACTTTCATTTTCTGGATTTCCTGTTATTTCCAACGATGAGAAATTGACCAAAATACACAAACACAACTTTTTATTGTTTCTTAATCACATAAATTGTTATCGTAATGCGTTGGGCCCTTGTTGTAGTTATAAAGGGTCGTTTGGACAGGACATGCTTGTAACGCTGGAGCTGCATGTTAAGTAGTTGTTGATATCGAGTATGTGTGTGTTTATGACGAGTTCTGCCTGTGTGTTGGGCTGTGTGTGTATGACGCACGCCTGCCTTAGAAGCGAGCATGACCCACGTTAGGCGTCCGTCTGTCGCGGCGTGGTGCACAGAGGTTCACACTGGTTCAGTCGGCAGTCGTCACCGCGACTTTGGGCGCGTCCCCCTGTCGCCTTCGGTCGTATTTATAAACACGCGCGTCATCGACTGCATCATATTGATAAACTAATTGGAAGTTACTGTTTTTGCTGAGGTATTGTTACCAGTGTCTGTTTCGATAAGTTATATTATATAATATCATGTCATTGTCGGATATTAGTGCCTAGATTTTGTACGCCTCGATATGGATACGTTCAAGAACTTCCAAGTTAAGGATTCTTACTGATAAATGAGTGGCTGTCTTACGTCATTGTCTGTGGGTATTAGGAGATCTAGTTGTTTTATGAAGGTGTTTGTTTTAAGTATCTCAATTTTGAAAGATGTCGAAAGAAATACATTAATTAAAATAACCTCGGAAATAGAAAATACAAATATGAACAAAACAATATAGAAACATCAGAAGAAGTAAGCATAGAATTGGAATTTTGTAAAAAAACTAAGTTATATAAAATTTTCTATTTACTTATACTAAAATCAGTTAGATAACGCTGAATAAAATTTATTAATGTTGTAAGTTTTATTGTATTCGAATATAATCAAACAACATCATTATTTTTGTTTCTGCGTTTGCACGAGTGGTTTTGTGCGTAAGTGTCGAATAATTATGTACTTACTGCTACTGACGACAATACCATCTTATGACCCATATTTTATTAAGGAAAAATGAGTTAAATTTATAACATGGCCTAGTCGTTTTCCCTGTAATTGTAGTCTCTGGTATACTTCCCTGCTAGCTGCTTGTAAAATAAATCTCGAGATTTTTAACAGTTCTAGTAATCATAGGTTTTTCCCATTTATTTATGCGTTATTAGTGTTTGTTATCATCTATTACAGTACAAAATTACTATTATGTTTATGTATCATTAAATCAATATTTTCTAAATTACCTAAGTGTTAAGCAATAAAAATCCCAATCAGCTGCTAATTCATCATAATATATTGTGTTTCAAGCGTGAGTGATATTTTGTTTTCATAATTCCAACCTTGGCTTGATGATTATAAGGAAGTCACATTCGTACGGAAGCTGTAGGTACCAATACAAAGATCAACTAAAGACCGCACAAGGTTACGTTACTAATTTTTGGTTTCAAATATTTCAATGTTATCAGCTGATTTCTAGTAGACTAGTAGTGATTGAGCAGTTGCGCCATTATTAACTAATAAATAAATGATTTGAAGAATGATGTTGATGTGCGTCTTGGGTATCGTGTTCTTGTTAATGGGTTAGTTTATTCTATCGACTTAAATTGACTCAAAATAAATCCAGCATGTTGTTGGACTGTTTTGTAGTTTCGTAAAGTCGTGAATTGATTTCGCTGTTTTAACTAAACTTAAGGTTCGTGTAGGTTGATGATGTAGTAGTCATACCATATTATTAACGTTTATTAACACATTATTCACCGTCTATTCACAGTTCACACATATGGTTATCGCCCCCATATGGGTGCCTATCGCCTTCGCGGTCAAAATATATGCTACACTCGTTATAAGAATTTAAATAACAGTAGTAGTCTTACTTCGCCTAGTATGTTACATATAATATATGTACTCACTCACATATTTTATTTGAGCTAAAGGCAGTCTCGTTAAGTCGATCATTAGTGCGTTAAACCTGCGCTTAGTTATATTTTTCAAATAGGAATTCCTGAGCAACCTTTTATGAATTTACCTTTTCATTTATGAGTGCCCTTATAAATAATGGTAAATAGTTTTAGAGTGATATACCTACTACAACTATTTACCGCTGTACTGTGGGGCTTATCAGCTTAATTTATTCGTCTCTAAATCTATTTTGGATGTCGTACAAGTTTAGATATCCATTCTAGAGTAGAACTTCTGCAGTAGTCTGTGGGTTGAGGCTACTGAGATGCGTGTGATAAGTGCCCATCCATACCTTCTTCCATGACCATGGCTTTGAAGTCCACTACCTTATTCCAACGAGTCTCAGAAGGACACCTTAGAGTCCCTCGCCTTAAAAAAGGTAGACCTTCTTAACCGCTTCTTGATAAGCCTTGTTCCATATTTAGGTTTCACGAACAATCGTTATTTTTATTATGTTGCTAGTTTTCCTGTAAAATATGGTTTGTTTACAGAGAACGACTCTTGCGAGAGCGGGTCAGGGCACCGCGGTTCATTGCGCGGCGCTAACAAGCTGGCGCGACGTGCGCGCTCCTTCAAGGACGACCTTCTAGAGCGCATCTCCAACATGCGTTCCCCGGCACAACAGCACCATCCGCCACATCTCTCTTCCGCACTCAGGTACGTTGTTAGGTTTTTTATTTCCGTTGCCCTTGGTAGTTCGCCTAGTCTCTATACCATTATTACTGCATATTTACCATTGCTAGCATTGATTTTAGTTCTGTAAATTTAAATAAGCAATAAAGGACGGTAATGCCTCTGACAATGTTCCCATCGTTCTATGATATTTGTTTCTCTCACTGCGTGTAGCCACAATTGCAAAATTTTTGTTGTGTCTGTTTAGTATTCAGTTCTATAAAAGTATTAATATTTAGTAGTACACAACTGTAATGCTATTTTGAATTATCATACTTTATTAATATGATACTTTTTCGATTGAATAACCATGTTATAAATGCAAATAGCTATCATTATCATCGAAAGCCCCTCGACAGTTTTTAGACACATATGCAATGTCTAAATGAATATTGACGCAATGGCACTGCGTTCATGACTAAGACGTAAGATAGAAAGTCTCGAATTACCACCATTAATTTCTCTAGCTATTCTGCCCTTCGAACCGGAACATAATGTGAAGAAAATTGCTTGATGTCAGAACACACACGGCGGTAGTGTAATGATTTAACTCCCAGTAAAAATATCAACCGATCTCGATTGTAAAGACCGATGAAAGATGATAAGACGGTTGGTGATGGTGATGTTTTGTAACAAACATCCCAATCGTTACAATGTAGAGCATGCAAGCATGAGTAGAGCTGTCCACGCGAGTAAGTCATTTCTTATAATATTGTTATTTAAATATTTCCGAAACACGTAAACTGAAACATATTTTAAACTGTAGCACGGGTTATTAAAGGGATCCTTAGTCATGACGCAAAAAAAATTTATTAAATTAAATTTTAGGTCTTAATTTCTAAACAAATGCCTGGTCACGTGGTCACCGTATATGGATGTCGAGATTGAGCCTCCAAAGGGAAAATTACGGGAACGGAAATTATGACGCCAGTCTTCCTGCGCGTAATTATATAGCGTTACTTAGATTTGTCTTTATAAAAATTTACTTCTAAGATTTGATTACATTGTTAGTTAGTTAGTTACAAGTCAAGCTAATAAAAGTGTTTTAAAAATAAGCTCCTCAGCCTCCACTCGAAACAGACAACGAGTGTATTAAATATTCGCAAATATTCACATTTTAGCAAATGTTAATTTTATCATTAATATTTATTTATTATAATCTACCTGTTTAAAATGTAGCTTACGTCATTTTGCGGGGTTTCTCTTTCTATATCAGTGTCTCCTGTGTAACGCAGTGCTATCTATTAAATAGTTTACACAGCGAACAATCTGCCGACCATATTGTTTCTTATCTATAAAGATAAATTTACATTTTACATACATAATTCCGCTATCTTAACTGTCAACGGCATAAGAAATTGTCGCTTATTTACCAGTTTTATCTCCGCCACCGGTGCTTCAACAATGTCATTGTGTTGTTTCGTGTTTAATTTTTATTAATTTAACAAGATAGTCACGTACAAATATACTACTATAAACGTATCAGTTTCGATGTTGAAATTTAACCTTAGTTAGTTGTGTGAATTTGTGAAGTGTTATAGAGCATAGCGTGCTGGAGTCGTTAATGTAGACATTGCACTAAATGTGGCTCTGATTATGAGTCATTCGCGCGACCTGCTGGTGTCGCACTCATTACTGTACATTGTCCGCTGAAATCTCATTAGTTTAGTGCGTGCAATGTTAAGTGATTACATTTTAATGTCGCGCGCGAGCTGTTACACTAGCTGAATTGCTTTTTATTTATTGTGTGGACACTGCTTTTTATTGCGACCAAGTGAGGCTGTTTGAAAGTAGTCGCCTGCGAAAACAGCCGAGTAGTGTGACGGAGCGGTCTTTACGGATCAGGCGTGGTGTCTCTCAAGTGTTTGTGCTAAATGTCGAACGCGGTGCGATCGCCCATTGGTGACTGGTTCAACAAACGCACGTATAGGCTGCACAGGAGATTCGCTAGCAATGGAAAACGGTACGAATTTGTTAAATAGAAGTACGTGTTGTGTAAACAGTTTATACACGCCGGATGTTTAAGTGCAATGCCTGAGGTAGATAGTTCTTTATATATTATTTTAAATAAAAACCTTTTATACAATATCACGATGCTTATCTGGATCTGTGCTTGAATTATGTGACGTCAGACAAAACCATTCGCAAGGTTTTCCTCTCAGGTTACTCATGCAAGGTTGTTGCTCAGCCTTTGAGATACATCTGCGTAAACAAACTTCATCAAAACCGGTTCAGAAGGTAATCGGCTGATTTATTGTTCGCTATATAATCGATTTCCGCTGAGCAAGTAATTTTCAAATACTAAAATGTCACGATTGTTACGTCAAACCTTCTAATAATGTTGTACTTCACGGTCGATCGAAACAAGCCGTTTAGAAAAGGCGCACGCCGCAGGCCCCTGCTGTATGAAACCGCGCCGGAACTGACTTCGTTCGTAGCCTAATATGCTATCATTGTTGCCGTTAGTTTATTGCCCTTGTTTGTTGTAATATCATCAATGAGCTGTTTGTAAATGCAGAGTAAGGTGAACTGGGACCTCCTACTGAATTGAATAGAGTTTACCTTTGTATTGGAGGCGCGGTGTGGGCCTGCATGCAAAGCGAGTTTCGCAACGCAACGCATTCCAAACATTGACATTTATATATCTACACTTAGTTGTACAAAATCATGCTGTATAAGGCATTTGAACGATTTTATTAAAATGTACATACCTTAGTTTCACTCTCCCATGTTTTGGTACCTTACATTTCCTCTGATAACTATATATGGAAAACTGTTGTTAAATTTAAACAGTAGGTATTTTAAAAGTCACACGCACACATACAATTACGTACACACGACATTTATTTCATCAATAAATTAGTGCAGAAAACTGGTATTGTATAAGGCCCATATGATATTAACCGGTTCCTTTTGTCATACATGGATTGCCTTTTAAAGCTGCAGCCTGCAATGCAGCGTCTGCCCAGTTGAGGCATCTGAGGCGATTGTGCTGATTGTCCCACCTGCTTGTATTGTCAGTGTGCACTATATTTTTGTAGTAAGCACTTGAAGCGAAGGCTGTAAACAGAAATCAGGTTTAATGGGTGGGTATTTTGGTTAAATATCGAAGCGAAGAAGAGACTGAACCCTCTATAGTTCAAAGTGTTAGTCTACTACTAAACATTACCTCCATTAACTTTTATCATCAAGAGATGGTTGGAACAAAGTGCATATCAATTTATCATTCATTCAAATGTAAAAAGAACTGTGATACGTTTATCAAAATGACAAGCAAAGTTGATAAATTCAAATGAACCATGCAACAAAATTATGTGTCACTGCCCAACTGCATACATTTTCCTGGCGCAAAGTACCTACGGTGATCTACCTATAGGACAAAAACCCAACGTTGACGTAAAATTTACCTTCCTGCTTTATTTACGGCACTCATCTTATTACGGAAAGTTTAAACAAATTTAAAGCAGTTTTGCTAATGAACGCACCGCGTACAGTCTTATCATTCAATTGTTTTGTGAATAAATTAATTGTCCTGCAAGTCCTGTACCGCAATCAGTGATTTATAAACTTTGTTTTATACATTACTGTAATCTATACTAATATTATAAAGCTGCAGAGTTTGTTTGTTTGTTTGTTTGTTTGTTTGTTTGTTTGTTTGTTTGAACGCGCTAATCTCAGGAACTACTGGTCCGATTTGAAAAATTCTTTCAGTGTTGGATAGTCCATTTATCGAGGAAGGCTATAGGCTATATTTTATTTCCAAAAAAATTAGCGATCCGTAAGAAAATTGCTATTTTGCAACCCAAGGTGTGAAATCGAAAACCTATTTTTGCGTGCGCTGCAAAAACTATTGACACTAGAACAAAATAATGTTTTGCGGGTTTGTAGGTCTCATTTAGATCTACAAAAAAGTCCGCGAGAGCATATGTCTAACTATTATAGTTATGCCACAATAAGTGATCTTTTATTTTAAAAATTTAATTTTTGATGCCGCCGCTAGAAAAGGCTCTTTATTTGTATCTTGGTATTAATCCTTATCAAAATAAATTACTTTTTATTCAAAACTGCTTCAATGCCTTCATATAACTTTTTGAATCATTCAATTCGGACATTCCATTCCAAAGATATCACGAGTTTAAAAATGTAAGTAGTAGTAGAAAAATAAAACCGCCGCACCGCAGCGCAGCGGGAAACGCGGTGAGGTGAGCGGGGCACCGGGAGAATCTATGACATAGGTAAAGTGCGGTCGCGGACCAGGAAGACCTTTAACTGCGCGATTCAAACGTGCGGTCCAAAAAAAATTAACTTAGAATTAAAATAAGATAATGTAGCAGGTAACGCGTTGAGGGGGCACCGAAGTGCGGGAATAATTTTGGAGTATACGGAATATATACGCTATCGCGCCTAAACTACTGAACCGATTTAAATGAAATTTGGTATAGAGATAATTTGAGCCCCGGGGAAGGGACATGGGATACTTTTTATCGCGATAAACTGTAGCCCACGCGGGTGAAACCGCGAGGAACAGCTAGTAGGCTATATTTCGGGTAAGTAATATGGATCATCTTCATCATCATCAGCCCACTGCTAGGACCTAGGACACAGGATGAGAGAGTATGGTGGGCAATGATCCACCAAGCGGGCACAGTGCGGGTTGCTGGAGTTCTCAGACCGCCCGAAAGGTCTCCGTCATAGCCTAACGACTGCTATACCATCAGACATGTGAATGCTACATATTTTAATTGTGTTGTTACAGATCGCATTCTCCACTTAGTCCGAAACTTCGCAATATGGCGTCAAAAACCAATGCGAACGAGGAGGGAGAGATCACACCTGCCAAAGAACTGGAAAGACTTGTCAAAGAGGTAGTTTTTCTTATAAAATAACGTAATTCTGAATTGTTATTTTCGGACTACGTTTTCCCAATTGGTCTAGTTTTCCAATCTGTATACACTTATCGGTCCTGCTTTAATCTCTGTCCAATCGCTTTTGTCCAGCTCATTCCGGGATTAATCCTTTATTTTCATTTTATCATATGCCTCGCTCTATCTGTCTTCATATTGGAGTGTAATATTCATATTCAATTTGCAGGTAACATTTGGTTTGAAACATTTTTCCGATGTTATCACCAAGAGGAAACTGGAAATGCTGCCTGACAACGGCACCATAGTATTTGAATCCATTGCCAATATTCATAAAGGTAATAACTGCTTACGTCATATCTATTAGTGGGGTTGAAAGGGCAGCGCGAACGTTTTATGTTTATTATGAGTTGTTTTACTTATGATACACTCAGACACTCACTATCCAAATATTCCGACAGTATTTATTACTACCCATCATACTATATTTAATGTTATAAATGCATAAGTTACTCTGTCCTTCTATCTGTTGGTTACCTTTTCGCGCCTAAACAGTTGAACAGATCTGGATGAAATTTGGTATGGGGACAGTTTGAAGGTTATATGATACTTTTTATTGTGATAAACTGTAGTCCACGCAGGTGAAACGACGAGGCAAAGCATGCCATATATTATTTAACTTCTATACATGTGGTATCTCCCCGATCCATTTTTGTCATTTGCTTATTAATACAAAGCAAGTAGAAAATACTACACATTAAGATTTTATTTTGTTTTGTAAATTTTTAATATTTTGATATTCGTCTCTAGACGTGTGATCAGTGAAAACAGGGTTAGAACAGCTTATTTATTTTTCCAGCAATAAAACCGTACTGCAATCGGTCCCCACTTCTGATGAGTGCCGTGAAGCGTCTATGCGCGGCTCTCGCGATGCTAATCCGGCTGTGCGATGAGATCACGGCAGTTAGTTTGCGAGCCGACGCTGACAACGACGAGATCGACACGTCCGCTGCAGCATTGTCTCCAGAGCACGTCAGCTCGGTGGTGAAGGGAGTTACGGCGGCGGTGGAGGAGGTGGCGTCTCTGGCCCAGCAGCACATGACCCGGCCGGCGCTGTCGCCGCGACCCGCGCTGGTTTCGCCGAGGGCTTCCACACAGAGGAACTCCTTACCTGGTGAGCTGTTGATTTATTGTGGGCTTCAAGTTTCATAGGTTTATTTTTTATACCTTTTTATACTAAAGAGCACTAAAACTTATTAGTTTTATGCCATACTTAGCATTGTTAAATTAAGTATTTATTGTCATTATCACCACACATAATCATTATAAAATGTTTAGTTTAGGGCAATAAGGGTACTTCACCATAATTATGCTGCGTCCACAATTATGCGAGCGCAGCTCTGTTTTTCAAACTACCTCTATGCACAGACGAATTTATGACGAGAAATTTTAAATTGATACTTTTTGCATTGATATAAATCTGAAATTGTACATAAATTAGTTATTGTGGCTATTTGCCATGTTTTGTCATCTTGTGAAAAGATAAAGCCTTATTTTGATAGTTAGTATTGTACTATTAAATAATAAAAATCGATTTCTAATCCAATAAAGAACATGATACATAATCACTAGAATAGAAAGCGTCAGACAGTTTGTACATCTAACCAGTAAATACATCAAATGTTTGCAAGTTCGCATTACTACCACGGCTTAACCATTGCGTAAGCATGTAACCGTCGTGTAGATACGATCAGAGCCTTGTCTCATAATGATGTGTAGCAAATCAGATGTTATTGCATCCGAGTTGCATTATCAGTTGTGAATGTCGGTGACGTCGTTTATTTGTACGTTTTGCAATATTTGTAATAGCAGACAAAACATAGATAAAGTTTTCAAATACAACTGGTTTTTTCCGTAGTAAAATTCGTTCCGTGAAAATTGTTTATTTAGGTATACCTACATTAACTTTAGAGGATTTAACTCACTTTCGGTTTCGAACTACGTGTCGTGAAATATGTTCACCCACGTCTATAGTGATTATTATTTTCTTTGAAATTATTTATTTCTAGTTTAATACATATGGTTTGCCTACTGTTGCGGTCACTGTCCTTTTGCGTCCATAATGAAGTCGTTACTCGTAATACTTCAGATTTACATGCCTAACATATTCACAGAGCTGTAGTTACAGTTGCGTGCAAGCATTTACTTGATATTGATCAGAAAACTATGATTAAAACTAGTACCTAAAAAAAACTAGTACCTCCCAGGAACCATTTTCAGAGAAAAAAGTAACCTATGTGTAAATTCAGGGAATAAGATAACTAACTGTATTCTTAATTTCTTTCATATCTTTTAAATCGGTTCGGCGTCAAGAAGTAACAAATATACAAATAACAACAAACTTTCGTATTTAACATATTAGGTTCTTTTTTTTTTGCAAATTATTGCAAATGATAAGCGTCACACTTGCTCGTTACGATTCATTACCACCCAGAATTTGGAACTTAAACAGTGCAATATTCTGCTCGGCAATGTTCTGCGCTCGTTACTCTGAGATATAAAATGTTAAAACTCTTCACGCCCTGTAATTTCACTGGAACCATACATGCAGTAATGATTGTGCACTACGGCTTGGCGGTTGAATAACTAATAATAAATAAATATATGATTAGTGTGATAGTCACGAGAGATAGATAGATAGCCGGAAGCCAAGATTCACTTTGGGTCGTTGCGCCATCTCAGTTTTTTTTTCCAGTGTGATAGTGATAGACATGTCATGTTGTTGGCTTCATGCAAACAAAAACTGCGACTTTTAAAGCAATGAAAAGTCACGTGCATCTGAGGAGCTGTTTCTTCTGTTTAAAGAATATGAATATATTGTTCTAGATATACCGCTAACTCCCAAAGAGCGGTCGCTGCTGACGGGCGAGGCGGGTGGTGAGGGCACCGTGCGCGCCTCTCACTCCTCCGAGTCTGTGCTGGACGCGCCAGACTCGCCGCCGCCCAAACCTACTAGACCCAACCGGTAACTAAACAAAATCTCTACATTACTCTCTGTTTCAAATGGGGCGATTATGTGTCTGTTCTGGCTAGTAGCAAACGTTAACGTCAGAGGTCTCCGAGTGACCTGAAATGTATGACACCAGGTTTGGCTGCTATTGATTTACTTGACAGGACCCGATTATTTTGTTGTATTTTAAAAGTGTAGGAAGGTAGCACATTGTTAGAGGTATTTGTGACTGCCTCTCTTCCCCCGCTTCCTCCTCCCTCCATGCGAATTTTCCGTTATCCCGCAGGAACCTTTTTTCGGAGTAAAAAGAGCCTAGTTAATTCAAGGTAAATCCGTTGAGCTGTTACAGCGTGACAAAGTAACAAACATACACTCCACTCAACTGAAGTCAAAATCTTTGTTATTTTCGAGAAAAACTGCCACGTTCTTCGAATAATATATAGCGCCATTTTATCAAGGAGGGATTTTGGTAAACATCATACTAATTACGGAACAGAATGTTGTTAGTTGTATGACACCAAAAGACCGTCAAACCGTCGTTTTAAAAGTAAAAGTGTGTTTTTGATATGCTATAAGGCCATATAGGAAAGAAAACTGGTCCTATAACGCGCTTAGATAATATATTAACATGTCAACGCGAAAGCGATATTTACTTAGCTTTTTATGGACACTAACCATGTTATCGTGCATAATATTGTGGTTTTTAATGTATCGTGATAGACTGGATCTAATATGCAAGGAATTGAGCTAAGTATATAGTAACGTAAGTTTTCTTGCTGGTTCGATCATGCCGTCGTTATAATATCCGTTATTGCAAGCTAATTGAGGTAGTGTGACTGGATAGATTTAACAAAGTAATGTCGCGCAAATACACGTAAATATGTTGATTTGGCCCAAATACTTTCGTATTTGCGTATCTTGCAAATTTTTTTTGTAACCTTCATCTCACGCATTTTTTATTTTAGGGTTATTGAGTAACATACAAATAAACCAAACCCATGCATTTATTATATTAGTAGAATTTAGGATTCGTAGGTTAGGGCATGGCTATTTGTTTGCCAGTGAACGTTGTTCGAGTGAACAAATTGTAACCTTAATCGTTTCTGCAATAGTTCTTATTTGCTGTAAAGTTTGTAAACAGACGTAATTTTGTCATCACTTAAACTCGTTTAGTAAAAGTGTATTGATTACTTAAATAACTAACACTACCTAAACACATTAAGTACGAAGTACCGTGTAAGTTAAACAACTTTCCACATAAATGGAAACCCGTCTAGCGCTAACTAAAGCCTATAACTTATATCAATGTCCAGCTTTCTCAACAGGTTGCGAACATTTAGTGAGAGTGCGATGTGTTACAGGAAATTGGAGTTGGCCCCGCCTCTGCCGCCGAAGCGCAAGTCCGTGAACGACAACTCGCTTCTCGGCCTGTCCATTGACAGGTTAGTTCTCGAGTAGCAGGGCTCGTTTGCGACCTACCGCGATGTGCGGAGAAATCGCTTCTGCGGTCAATTTAGCCCTTTTGCAATAGGCGCGACGTAGTATACTTGAATTTGTTGCCAAGTGTTTTAACTATTCAAACTTTCATGGACACTAACCTTGTGATTCATTTAATTAATTTGCCAAGCATTTCTTTTTTTTTCTACAGATTTATTGACTATTCATTTGACAAGTTAGGGTATAGGGTCGATTTTTTGATCCGTGGTCAATGTTGACTGTTCCCGACCTACCGCAAAGAAATCTTTTTCTGAGCTTTGGCAGTTTTATTATTTTTATTCTCGTGGATAGAAAATGGTTTTGATATGGCTTTTAAATCTTTAGTTGGCTGCTTAGTGACGATGACGTTTACACAAAGTACTACTCACTATGAATATTATAATCGTGTGTAGGGGGGTTTTTGACCTCGATAACTTATCAAGAGAGGCATTTATTATATATGTCAACAATCGTTTTGTTTTCTGTGTGTAGTTTAACTAGGCCGGAACTGATTTATCTGTACGTCAGAAGTCAGAATTATATCTAAATTTTAAATTATAAGCAAGTAATACTTCCGGAACGATACATACATTGGAAATTACGCCATTGTAAATAATAAGATTTATCTTATATGATTTTGCTATAACATTAGTGACTAAAATGGCTATATTTTTCTGGTTTTCAGGTTATCTATGCAGTCCCACAGCAGCGGATCTCTTGACTCCATGCTTAATGTTTCCAACGATGAAGATCGCAGCTCAAACCTGCACGACTCTAATCACGACCACGTGTTCACTTCGCCACCGAACTTAGACCTACTCGGTAAGTGATCATCCTCATACTTATTCAAAGGGAGAAATTTGTGACCGGGCCTGGCTTAACCCCGATAGCTTTTTTGCAGACACACTCTGCTAGACGGTATAGCAACAATGTCTATTCATTTGATACTTTCACCGTCCGTACGTGAAAAAATATTTCTGTAAAAACTATGTACAAATTATCTCGGGATAAAAAAATTTTGTTTAGGAGGCCTCATAGGAGTAATGTTAATTACTCCTATGAGGCTTATGGCAAATTTCTGTCCCTAGTATGACAAACCGTGAATAGATCGGTTATTGAAACCGGCCGTAAATGGAATGTATTTTCGTCAGGTATGTGTAGCTGCAACAACGGCGGCGAGATGCGCGCGTCAGTGGACTCTCACGAGTCTCACATGAACTCGACGCATGCGCACTCGCACTCGAACCACAATCGGTATGTCCAACAGTATGTACTGTGTGATATTTTATTTTGCTTGCTTTTTATTCAGAATACTTCAGCCTTCCGTTAATTGCCACCCTGTCTCTGATAAGGATTAAAGAGCCACCTTTAAGCCTCCAGCTAAGTTTTTTTTCAATACACAAATATTTACCCGTTGCGGGAATCGGACCCGTGACCTCACACTTCGCAGTCAGCTGTTTGCCCTTGCATCGGCTGTCAGCAAAGGAATAATATATAGCTTGCAGTTAGCTTATTTTTGTTGTCATAAGTTATCAATGCTTGAAATTGTTATGGTATGCTCCTAGAAAATAAATTGCATAATTATATGCATCTTCAAAAAGCAGCTTTTTAATCTTAGCTTCTCACAGTTTCTCTATCTTATTATTTAAAAAAATGTCTTGTATTTGCTTTGTTTAGTTTCTCCAACGAGTCTGGGTTTGTGTCTGTGGGTCACGCAGAGATTTCCACAGAACACAGCTTCACATCTTCGTTCTCTTCTCACCACTATTCCAGCCATATGGATAGGTAATTTGGTTTTTATCTTCGTATGATAGGATATTAATTGTTTAAAGAACTGTAATCGTAACATTATCTTAATTATAAAGTCGAAGAGCTGCAATTGCTTTGCACTGCATAACATCATGCATCTCTATCGTTCATTTAATGTTTGAAAGAGATGCAGTAACGCGGCGCGCTCTAATGTGCGCAGGTCTTTACTGTATAACTCGATGTCTATTGTACCACAATATAAACATCACCGTGAAAATAAAAAGCGATGTAGGTAACAAGAACTCCATGATAATGCAGATGGCACGTTCACAGTACTCATACCAAACCAATTTCATTCTACAGTAGTAAAAAATAAAACAGTAACAGTCTCTGTCACGCTTGTAACCTTGAAGGCGTGCGAGAGAGACAAAGATATGAAACTGAACAGTTAAACGATTACAGTTCCATTAGACAATAAACAGTCCCCTGTCTTTAAAATGTTTGATTTATGTTTTTGTTACTTCACCTTATTGCACGTACAATTTTCTTCTACTTAACACTTTAAAAACATTTAAATTTTCCTTATCTTTGTGTGGTTTTCCCTTATGTTTGATCATTTATTTAATGTACTACAAGTTTGACATATAGTTGTAACACGGGCGGTCTAAACTACCGTCTTTTCCACGAAAATCTTTCCTGTAGTATATTGAATATCAAAGCTTCCTGTTATTGTTTTTGCAGTACTTTTAACAGTACAGACTGTGTGAGCGAAGTCAGATGCACAGTACAGAGCTTTGAGGGCCGCATGAATGTAACCAATATGAACAGTGTAACATCGCACCATTCTTCAAAGTGAGTGTCCCGGTCTGTTATATGTCTTTACTTGCTTCTCTAGGTCCAACCGACCAGACTACGTTACAATTTGTTGTATCGTGCTAAGCAGGCGTAAATGTTAAATGTTAATCACAGAGAGAGTAAATGCTAAATGTGATACTTCTTATCTACAAATGCCACAAAGTAGTTTTATCCCTCCTTGAAGTCTCACTTGTTTTTTGGTTGGTATCCTGTATTATGATTTTTAGAATCGGGCACATTTAATCATATTTTTAATCTCTAAAATTTTTAATTTTTAATCAAAAGTACATAACAAGTACTAACTTAAGAAATATCACGTGAGCATAGTAGACTTTATATATTGAATGTATGATAAATTTCTGTGAATTTGCTTCGCGTGACAAAGGGCTAAGTATTTTAGTAGATAATTGCGCCATGCGGGAGTTAATTGCACTTAACACTGAGAAAATAGTCGTCTAGTCTACCTAATACACACTGAAGTAAGTATATTCTTCGTCTAGTATTAGTAACCCATATATGTGGCTAAACTGTACTAACTGTAAATAACACTGAATAGAGGATTAGAGGCAGGCACCACCACAACACTACAAACGCTTTATAGTAACATTCTCTGGTAGTCGTAAAAATATATGTACAGTATGTTCCAATAGTTTACCACAATCGAGTTACATTTTGTTTTATTACTACCTACGTATGTCGATAATAAAACGCTTTATGGCATTTACACACAAAGAAGAGTTCAATGTCACTATGCAGTTATACGGCTTGCTTATGTTTCTACACAAATCGTAAACAATCATCTTCGCGTTTCCTAATCTACATTTACTCATATTTTCGTAACCGCTTCTGTTGACTGCAGACTGGCGAGCATAACGTCAGACGAGAGTGAGACGCCGCCAGAACTGCCGGTGAAGACGCGACGCAACATCCGCGCAGACGTACAACAAAACTTCCCCACTGTTGAAATCAGGTAAGTTGCCATCGCTTCTAGAGTTAGGACAAACAGGACCATTTTGCTATTAACTCCAGAGGTATAATTATATATCTGTCGAGAAAATTAGTCCAATCGCCAGCTTGATTTTCTTTCGGCCCGTATCTTCTACGTCAATCTTCCTAACTGTCGAAATCAGGTAAGTCACCGTTACTAAATTCAGCCTTGAGGCTCGGAAGAAAAAGCATTTGATGAATTTTATCTTTATTCATAATTGTAAATGTGTGTACGCAATGTTAAGTGCCATACATGGGTACAGCAATAGTAGTAATTAACTTGCGAGTAATTTCAATCTGGTTTTCTATGTCGAAATGATCGTGTTAACTCTAAGTTTCAATTTATCTCTCGACAGTTGTGCTCTGAGGAGAGAACTCGAATATTTCAGATTTCAAGGAGAAAATTAAATGTTGTGTCCTATTTATCCATGAGTGATGAGACCGCCATATTTATGGTATCTTTTGATTTTGAGCTGTTGAAGCATAGAATGGTATATACACCTATGCACTAGTACTGTTTGGTTAGAGGTCAATACTGCTAATATTGAAGTACAACACTAACTTGAAGAAGTAAGCCAAAATCAAAAATCAAAATCAAAACTTTTTTATTTAATAGGATACATTGTGATCACTTTAAAACGTCAACTTAAAACTAGCTACGCCTGTTCCAACCTCCTTACGCCGGCAAAAGAACAGGCAAGAAACGCCCGGCAGGTAATTTTTTTGGCGCGATCACATTGACAATTTTATTCTTATTACTAATTGATTGAATTGGAGCAAGCCGGCTTGTTATCAGTTAGATGATGGTTAGTTGTCAACGACTCACCGCCATGCCGCTTCATTCCAGATCGTCTCCAGTGTGCTCGCTGCACGGAGAGGCGCGGCCGCACACGCTGGCCGACCATCACCCGCCGCGCCCGCCGCCGCTGCCGCTCAAAAAGAGACACAGTCAGTATACACCTTTATAATTTTATCTTCCTATAACACATTTTAATATGTAATAACTATGACCACCGACGCAAAATGTCGATAAGACAAACAGCAATGTCTGATTAAATTCTTTTTGGTGGCAATATAATGTGTTAGAAAAAAATTTTTTTTTTACTTTGAGTTTTGCTTCCTGCTAAGGTTTACCGTTTTGTCTAACGGCAAACCTTAGTAGATATTTTTCCTTTTTTTTATTATAAGTAGTCTTGTGTAACTTCAGAGATATAAGGTCTGAACACTGCATCTTTTACCATTTTGCTACGGTGGCCCTTTAGAAAATATGGTTCTGGGTTTTGGGATACTAAATATTTATTTTGTTTATATATTTTTTTGCTGTGAATTACATGGCTTCGATTGGAAATCTATCAAAACTTTCATTTTGCACCGGTTATTATACAATTGAGGTCAATATGGGTATGCGAAATACAGTGCATGCAAAATTGAATGTTTCATGCGCATGATACAAATTGTCGATGAAAGCTAACGAAAGTGGAATCAAGCACATCAAAGTTGTAATTTTACGGATCTCGCACACTAAACGTGGCGGCAAATGTATGCTATGTGTTCCTTACTCCGCTGCACTCTTCTATCCGTGTAATATAGAGACTGGGTTATATCTATAATGCACTGTTGTTGTATCTACCTATCTTCTGTGACTATGTTGCTGTCAATGGCTGAAGTGTTTTCAAATTGACTGGGCCGGGATAAAACAAGCACTAGCATTTGAACAGTTTTAACTTAACCTGAGCTTGTCACAACCAATAATAATTGAAACCATTTCAGCCTTTGTTGATAATGTCTATGACACGAGCAGATTCTAATAACCTTATCTTCGACAGGAACTTGCTCTAACTAGCTAGGGCAATCTTGCCCCGATTGATTATTGACTTAGTATTGCCACAAACTATTGGCAATATCCGATAACTTTTAACTTGAGTGAACTATACATTATTTCCATACAACTGACAAGACGAGCAACTCTTTCTTTCGCGTATATGCTGTCAAAGATAAGGTTATGAGTTTAAGCCGTGAGTATTTTCGGGAGTCTTGGTATATGAATGTACTGTAACTATGTGGGGCTATAACGGCATGTTTGTCTGTTATGCCGGTGCGGCGCGCCAGTGTTCCAAAACGTCGCGTACAGCGGTGAGTGGATCTATGCATGAAACGCGTTATTTAGTTCCAAATCGATCGAACTTCTTCTGGAAGGCTGCAATGAGTTTACTGCTATCTGAATGAGAGTTGAAGCTGGGTTTATAGTTAGTTGACTTCCGAGCTTGTGTTGGCCTTTTGCGCCCTGAACTCCGGAAGTAATCCCACCGCTGTCTTAGGCCTCGGTGGTTAGTTTATTTGTTTTTCCGAATCTTGGTTAAACGTGACATATAAAAAGTGAAACCATTAGCTACACTTCAGTGACAGACTCATCAAAATGCATTACGCCATTCTTAGCTAATGCGAAAAGAAAACATATGTATAAAAATTCTAGAGTAGTAACCACCCCGAGCTTAGGGTTTTTGGACCCCTCAACTGCTTTATTAATTGTGATATAGTAGACACATGTGCCTGCATGTAAGATTGGGTATATGTATCAGCTTTGACCTTCGTTTAGTTGGTTGTATTGTTCATTCGCAGCCATTACAGATCCACTCCAAAAAGAAGACTCGTTGGAGATTCATTCGTCTTGCTTTTAGTGTCCAACTCAGCTTATTGTCACTAAAACTATTCTAAAAAGCATTCATCTTGTGTTTCACTAATATTTGCAATTTATAGGTATGCCATGATGAGAACTCGCTTGATCAGTGTGAAATTTTACTTATGGTGGATGGGTCAAGAGCAAACTATATTGCCGAAAGATGGCGCAGATGTTATTAACTGAAAATATTTTACTACGCTGGAACCAATATTCTGATTACAAATTTTTCTTCATTCACTTTCATTAATAACTATAAAGTCTATGTTATTCACGAGATTTATTACTTCTATCATCCATATTGTTCCGTAATGTTTGTATGGGAAATGGTGCCGCTCCATCCACCTTAAGTGTTCGGTTCTTTACTGTGAAACACGCCACAAAAGGTATCAATTTTCTCGTAGCTCTCAGGATGATAGCTTTAATAATATCTCAAGGAAATATGGAGGCATTGATTAGCTTCACAAGTAGCTCAACATAAAATTTACAATGTCACAGCAGGGAATGCTTACGGTATATGACAGATTAGCATTAGATTAACGGAATAGTATCACAAAACCAATATTCAGCTTCTAAAGTGGTGTCGCGTTAACGATCAATTTCTCTACTCGGATAAAAAGTTCAAAGTCATGGCAAACTTGCTTATTACTTCACGTGGCAATCCAGCACATGCTCTGGGCAAACAGGCTTACCGGCGCTTAAAATTATCGGTTAACAACACCAAGACACGGTTGTCTGTGTTTTTAATTATCACCTGAGATAATGAATGTAATTAGAGCTTGATCACGACCACGTGCCTTTGCTGCTTCATGTTATTTCAACGAGCGAGATCGGAAGAAGCACATGTTTCGCCTTAGCCATTTGTGTATCATTGATAAACAAACAAAGGTGTACTGAAATTGGTTTATTTTCGAAGGGATTTTGACTGTTTTAATCTAATTAACATAGAAGCACTTTGAATACTGATCGTGTTTGTTGTTAGCTAGTCACGACTTAATGTTTTTAGCACATTAGTATCTGAATCATGCCGATCGCGGAATTCTATCGGAAATTAGTTTGTTTACCAAATACCTCCTTGATCACTACTCCTCTACACATATAAGACGAACATACATTGAATAAACTTCCAACACATCTGAAACCCAACCGATTTCATTGCACCGGGTGCCAATTTCTATGTTCAGTTTTAAACCAGTGTATCGTTGTACAGTAATGGCGTACATGGAGATGTTCGGCAACTGCAGCCACCCACCGAGCTCCGCCGCCGTGGCGCCACCGGACATGTTCCGACATTCCATACACACATACAATTTAGCCAGGTAAAGTAATAACGCTATTGTATGTCATCTCTCACAAGCTAAGATATGTTTTGTTTTATGTTTCCCAAAAAAATAAGGAGTTTGCATGTAGCATCCTTGTTTTTTTTTCTAAGCTCAATGCACCAATGTCACTGGGTTGTTGCACAGTTTAACTGGATTTATCATCTTCATACCGGAAGACGCATTTAGGAAGGCCCCTCACTAGGTGGACCAACGACATCGTAAGAGTCGTGAGTCCACCTAGTGAGGGGCCTTCCTCATGGATTCAAGTGTCCAATGGTAGTTCATTGTGGCGTTCAAAGGGGGGGGGGGGGGATATTTGTGGACGTCTTCCAGCTGATATAATGAATGAATCATTATCATCAGCTAAAAGATCATCATCTATGGGTTTCCGAACATAATTTCTCGTAGTTTCAAATTTATGTGAAGTGTAAATGGTTCATATTGTATGTTGCAGTACTCAGCACTCAGTCCCTGGAGCGATTGCAGTGCAACGTCATCAACAAGTTCAAAGATCAATTGCTCAGTCATTCACTGTCCAGCATTTTGGAAACCCACCGCTAAGGTAAGGATCTAACCATAAATTTAACCAAAATAATGTATCGTAAAACGACCACATTAACATTACATTGAATACGCAATTGATAAATGCGTGAAACGAAAACAAATGAACTGAATAAGCTTATGATGGACTGAATGTGCGCAAAATGCATCCAAATTGATTTGATGCGATAAGGATGTCCATGTGAAATGAAACTCTTCCACAAGTAAAATCTTTTTGCTGATTAGTGTGATAAAGTCCAGAATATGTGAAACCAAACATAGAAATCGTACTGCCTAATTGACCATTGATTTATTAAGGCAAATAAATTCAATATTTCTTTATTTTCAGTGGTTCCGAAGACAGCGTAAGCATGACAACATCGAGTGGCACTAGTCCAATACCCACTGAACCACCGGCGCTGCCTCCAAAAATGAAGAAACAGGTAACTTATCACTCTCAAAATATAAATATTAAAAAGATGTCTAAAGAGAATTATAATATAGTAAATAGCGACTTCAATCTTAGATTATTCATATCATTCTGCCAATCGATAAATATCATTTAAGTCGTTTATATGCACCACCGCCAATTACGTAATACTGAATGCTTGTAAAAGTTGGCTAGGTTATGTAAAACGTTTTATTTTTTTACAGATTCAAGCGAACTCGAGCAACGAATTACTGCCTCCGCCGTCCCCGCGGCCATCGTCTCACAGCAGCTCCGCTGATGAGACTTTATTAAATAATGTTGTAAGTACACATTCTAGTTTTAACTCGTCATTTAGGATATTCATATAATTATGATATTTTCTATTGATTGCTAACTTGTATATATCGCTGCTCCATTCTCACTACTCACTACTCTTTTTCAGAGAAATTAGTGATCATTATAAGTCTTGGTGGCGAATTTAGTACTACCAATGTATTTTATTCATCCTCGCTTGCCAATTTGTAATATAATTTTTTCAGAATTCTGACGATTCGTTTGTAAGTGTGACGACTCCTGGTAAATTCCCACTTGAAGACGAGTTGGAAATGCTCGTCCAGCAACCGACGCCATCTCCTGTGTTATCACAGGTAAGAAAATTCCAATAAAGCCCGACCGACTTTAACTTAAATTTCGTCATAAGATTTTCGTCATAAGGAACTGCTATGATTGGCACGTCATTTGTTTTTTGAGTTATTTACAACCAATCACAGCTCTGTATCACATGTTTGTTTGTTTTATAGCGAAGTGAATCGAGCACGGAACCGGCAGCGGCGCCTACAACTGAGAGGCCGACTACGCCGACGCCGGCTGACCCCGACGACATCGTACTCCAAACGGACATCAGCCAGTGGCTGGTGCTCAAAGTGCCAAGCAAAGACGGGCCGGAAGTGCGTGGTGGCCATCCAGATGCACTTATCGTCCTAGCCACTAAAGCTACCAAAGGTTCGTTTACTACTATCCATATTGGATGAGGGAATCATTAATCCATCATACTATGTCTGACTGATGTCATGACTTCTATTGTGCAGAGAAGTTGCCCAAGAAGTTTTGTAGCATTTTACCGCTAACTCTGCTGTATACGAGTTACCACTTAAGTCTTATCCCGTTAAGATGCGTGGTCTAGTCCGCGTCCACCTGAGAAAGTCTCATGTGAAACATCTAGCAATATTGTGGTTCAGGCATGTATGAATTGGGTTCTACCGATCTAAAACTTATTTATTATATTGATATGGCGATGGGACTTATAAACATCAGTTATCAATTAATTTAAATTAATTCAAACACATTTGTAATGAGTTAGGCTAACCCAAATTATTACAAAATAGTACAGGCATGAGAAAGTACATAAGTACACCCATAGATAGTTCTCATCTGTTTATAACTAACTTTTTTTCTTAGACTATACGGCTGGTCGAAAGAAGCTGTGTTCCATACGTTGTAGCTTTTGCAGGTTGTATTGAACCGGCAGGAATAAGCAAACCTTCGACCCTCCGTGTAGTCTCACTCTTATATATATGGTAACTCAATGATGTGTGTCGGATGCTAGCCGATGGGACGAGCGTACGAAATTTTTACTAGGAATGAAAACTTTGTATGACCATTGACCATGCTTCTAACTTCTCAACTGTCATTGCTTTCACTTTACAGAAACGGACGAATGTAAGTCGTTGATCATTGTTGGTGGGCCTGAGATATATACTGGTTTTGTTTTACTAATACTGTTTGCTTTGACGATATTGCTTTTTACATAGCTGACAATAAAGTAAAATTTCCTGTATCGTATATGACTGGGGTACTTGTTACTACCTCTTGCAAGGCTTCGCATCGGCACGATATAAAAAGCGCACACCAAAAATGTTTTTTTTTTAATTTACATTTAGCACCGGATTTTTAGCTTTGCACAGCATGATGCGTACAAACTTTTGTATGAGCTAAGTCCGTATCTGAAAGGATATTAGAGACGCAACTAATGTAGCGTTCAAGAATATGTTACTAGCTTTCTTTTCGCTTATTCGTGAACTACGTGTTTTGAGTGCTACACTAAGACCATTCTCGGTACTTTCACAAACACACTATGCCAACAGATGTGGCACCATACAGCGTGGCCTCTACCTATCACCCGGAATACAATATACCCCTTTTACGCGAGTTTCATCATAATTAAAGAATATCGCCTAATTTTTGTATGAACATTTTAGTTACGTTCGTTACCGCTAGGGGTACCGTGCTGATTTCCATACAAATGTTTTACGACACTCAATCTTAGGGGTACTGCAATTCGATCGTTGAGCGTTGCCCGCGCTTAGTGGCACGTTAGTCGGCGCAGCGTATTTGTGTCGCGGTATCGCTGTTTTCTTCGACCTAGCGTTTATGAAATTTATGATTCCGCAACAAAAAGGGTCTCGTAGCACTCAAAAGCTCGTAGCTTGTGAACGTGAAGAGCCGAAATGACGTGTCGGTGGGTGTACAGATTTCGCGTACCAAGAGGCGTTCCTGGCGACGTACCGCACGTGGGTGGCGCCGCGCGCGCTGGTGGCGCGGCTGGTGCGGCGCGCGCGCCACCACCGCCCGCGCGCGCACGACCTGCGCTCCACGCTCGCGCTGCTCACGCGCGTCGTCGCGGACCTCACGTGAGTGGCACAAACTACTGTACCGCACCGGTAGCCCTGATATGAGCTCCTGGCGACCTACCGCACGTGGGTGGCGTCGCGCTGCGCTCCACGGTCGCGCTGCTCACGCGCGTAGTCGCGGACCTCACGTGAGTGGCATATACTACTGTACCGCACCGGTAGCCCTGATATGAGCTCCTGGGGACCTACTGCGCGTGGATGGCGCCGCACTGCTCTCTACGCTCGCGCTGCTCACGCACGTCGTCGCGGACCTCACGTGAGTAGCGCGGTTTCACCCGCGTCTTCTCGTTAGCCCGCAGGAACCTTTTTTCGTGATAAAAAGTAGCCTATATGTGTTAATCCAGGGTATAAGCTATCTCCATTCGAAAATTCATACAGATCCGTTCAGTAGTTTTTGCGACTAACAAACAAAGAGTAACAAACATCCATCTATCGATCCATCCATCCATCCATAGTTACAAACTTTCATGTTTATAATATTAGTAGGATGTAAGCTGCGAAATATTTCGTAGTAGTTTTAATCTTATTTCTCACTTATAAACGTTATTTCATTCACCAGGATGACGGACCTAGATTGCCCGCTGATGCAAGAAATAATGGACTTCATCTACTGGCTAATCGATGCCGAAGAGCTGCCTATAGCCAAAGCACTGAGACAGATTCTAGTCGACAAACAGAAACAATTGCATTTCCAACAGGTGAGAACTGCATATACTTAAATTTAGATGAGAATAAGTTAGTTTTCGCGCGGATAGCTAAGTATTTTACCAATTATTACGTGACATAGAACTATATTTAAGTACGTTAACTTGCATCTTGAAGTACACGTCCTATGGAATAATGAGACAAAGTTTCCATCCAAAGACGTCCACTGATGTCCATAGGCTTCCCTGTTTGAACGTCACAGTAAACGGCTGTTAGCCATTTGCATCCATCGGTTTCCCACGACTCAGTTTGATGCAATAACTTCTTCCACAGATAAACAACAGGTACGAGTACGATAATCCCTGCCACGGCTCTGTGTCAATCCGGCGCGACACGCTCCTAGAATTCAAGGCGACAGAGCTCGCGGAGCAGATGACGCTGCTCGACGCAGAGCTGTTCATCAGGATAACCACTGCGGAGGTGCTGTCGTGGCCGCGGGACCAGTCTGAGGAGAGCTCACCCAACCTCACCAGATTCACAGAGCACTTCAATAAGATGAGCTACTGGGCGCGCTCGAGGATATTGGAACAGGTAGGATGATGTTTTTAAATATTTATTATTAGCTGTGCTATCGCGATAAAAGGTGTCCCATGTCCACTTCCTCACGGTTCAATCAAACTACATATATGTCTATGAAATTTTATAAGAGACTAGCGGCCCGCCCCGGCTTCGCACGGGTATTTAGCAAAAACGCAAAAATTATAATACACACATTATTGGAGTTTTAGTAAGGATCCCTAAATTTATTGAAAACAGACATCAATATTTATACAATACTAACGTCACTCAATTGTTTTGCCTTCCCGGAACCTCTCCACTAACACTTGAACTTTATGGTATGGTATTAAAGTTCAAATTGACTTAAGTATTATTACGAATCGTTTGTATGGGGAAAAGAAAAGGGCTAATTTTAGTGTTTTCCCGGCAATTATTCGATTTTTCTCACCGTAAAAACCATTATTGGACTTCAACGAACATTAAAAAAAAAGAATTGGTAAAATTGGTCCAGGCGTTGTTGAGTTATGCGCTTACTAACATATTTTGCGATTCATTTTTATATTATAGATTTTTTGGAATAGATTTCTAGGTTAAAAAGTATTTCAGGACCTAAAGTAATTTAAATCAAGTTTAGCTGTTACGAAGCTGATTGGTAACAATCACACATACCCTGTAACTAAATCAACAGACCTAAAGACTGACAATACAATGAAATTGTTTCCGCGTGACACAGATGACGCGATATTTCCAAGTAGACGCAACACAAATAACACAATTTAGCTAGCGGAACAGACAACGTAACTACGCAAAACAACATCTAAGGGGTTTTCATGACCGCGTGTTATTACCATAAAGGTAATTTAACCTCAAAAATCACTACAGCCAAGTGATATTCTGATAGTAAACAACCTTTTCACTCAAACTAATTAGACATCATGAAAGTGAAAGCATTGCTAACGAGTCACCGAAGAAAGCTCTGTTTAATAGAGCAACAAGTGTGTCAAGCGTAACGCGCCCTCAGATCGATTATTCTGATTATATATAGTTAAGAAAAGTAACTGTAAAGTGCATGCTCTATTGATTTGGGCGAATCAACACCAAGAATTATATAACTGAAAAGACATTTTTGTACGTTCATAAAGCGAGTCAGCCTTCAGGCAACAATGCCCCCGTATCGGTAATGCAAATCTATTCAATTAGTTGCATAAATTAACGAAATGTTCTATTGATGTTTTTAGGAAGAGGCTCGTGAACGTGAGAAATACGCGAGCAAATTCCTCAAAGTGATGAAGGCGTTACGCAAGATAAACAACTTCAACTCTTACCTGGCGCTAGTGTCCGCGCTGGACTCTCCGCCGGTGCGCCGGCTCGGGTGGCCGCAGTCGATTGTGGACAAGCTGCACGACTTCTGCACGATCATCGACTCATCCTCGTCGTTCCGCACGTACAGACAAGCGCTGGCCGAGACGCAGCCCCCCTGCATTCCGTACATGTAAGAACTATTTGTAATAGGTATTATAGTAATACAGGAATCTATAGAGCTGCTCTGTGAACATCGATTCTTCATTGGATTTTGCACTAACAATGAAAGTCAAGCGGTCGATCAAGACTGAATACTAGCTAGTTTCCACAGATTTGCATGTGTTACTTATCTATAAGACCTGCTGTACACACTTGTCGAGACATTCTCCAAGTATCTGGTGTGCAACTCTCGGCGAGGAATTAGTGTTTACATACCCACCGTCGCTTTCCTCGCGAGAGCTAACGAATATTGTACCTTTGATTCGGACGCAGAAATCCGACATAGATGGCGAGGTGCGCCGAGAGAGAGTGACATGAGAGCACCATACATTCGCTCTCGGGATATCTCGACGAGTACGTACAGCCGGCATAACAGTTTTACTCGTAGTTAGAAATCTATTACAGTTGGAGTTTTTATTAGTTTTTGAAGTTATTTCCTTGTTAATTTCAGTGGACTAGTCCTTCAAGACCTGACTTTCGTCCACATCGGTAACCCTGATTTACTGCAGGACGGCAGCATCAATTTCACCAAGAGGTGGCAGCAGTATAACATCATGGAGAATATGAAGAGGTTCCATAAAGAGTGCGTATTAATTTTAAAAATTAAACTAGTTTTCACCAAGTAGTCACCAAGTTCAGTAAGAGGATCTACTTTATGAAAACTACTGTCTACACACGTTATGTCCTTCCTCAGGGTTCAAACTATCTCCGCACCAAATTTTATATCGGGTCAGTAGTTTAGGCGTGAAAGCGAGACAGACAGAGTTACTTTCGCATTTATAATATTAGTAAGAATTACTAATCCTTATGTGTTATCCCATTGTGGGCCAAAGGCCTCGACGTAATTTCTAAACTTCACGAATACATTTTCTTTGAAAATATTCAATTTATCCTTAGAGAGTTAGAGAATACGCACTTACTTGTGCTTAATAGAGATTGTAATAAGCGGCATTAGGACCATATTTTCTCACATAACCAGCGATCGTATTTCCCCACAACAGCAGACAGTACAAGTTCCGGAAGAACGACCGTATCCAGGCGATGTTCAACGAGTTCGACGACGTGCTGAGTGAGGAGACCATGTGGCAGGTGTCCGAGAACATCAAGCCGCGAGGCGGCCGCGCGCGCGCACACGCCGCGCCGGCGCCCGTGCCTGCGTCTGCGCAGACCGCCGCTTAGGCAATGCAATGCAATGCGATGTTTAAAGTGAGCACACATTTTAATTAAGCCACTTCTAAGTCTCCGGCAAACAAGTTGAGCTAATGACCTTGGCTTGCCAACAGACAGTGTTGCCAATGAAAATTTTGAGCCGGCCGTGTATATTAGGTAAAAAAGCCGTGTATATTAGGTAAAAAAGCCGTGTTTATATGGAGCAAATCCAACAGTGGGCCGTGTCACTGCTTAAAAAATAGGAAAACCCCTAAAACAGCACTATATTCATTCTGAAGCTATAAACTAAATTAAGTGTTCAAAATGACGAATGAAGTCAAAGGGTACACTTATTTTTACTGATCTTTCGGCTCTGACTGGTCGGGCGTATCAGGAGCCTGAAATTCGAGTTATGCTAATATCTACTATATAAAAATAAGTCGGGTTTTCCTTCCTGACGCTATAACTCCAGAACGCACGAACCGATTTCCACGGTTTTGCATTCGTTGGAAAGGTCTCGGGCTCCGTGAGGTTTATAGCAAAGAAAATTTAGGAAAAATTTCAACAGAAAAGCGAGAAAATCTTACATAAAACGAAGCCATCTGGTGGCGAAACGGAGTTCGCCGGGTATGCTAGTTATGAAATAATATTATTTATCATTCGTCGCGCTTTACTCCTACGGAGTATCAAGAGAGTATTGCTACTTAGTCAGAATATTTTCTTATATAAATTACAATGTATTTCTGATTTGTTAGCTAGTAAATAAATTTATATTGATATGCTTGTTATTAATATTCTTTTTTATTGCTTTCAGGTGTAATCCAAAGAATAAAGTGAAATGAGAATCGATCAGATTGAATGTGAGTATGAAGAAAGAATTCGTAAGTTGGATAAAATTGTGATTATCTGTCCTATAAAGGCCTAATTAATACTAGTGTATTTATTCGTAACTGTGCGTTTTCCAAATGTGATCGATCGAGAGCGAATGGTATGAGTATGGACAGGTGGATGGAGCGACGAGTGATGCGATCTACTCGCTTAGGAATTCAAAGCTTCCCATGTTCAGCAATATTTATATACCTATCTATATCTAAATATACAAGCCAAATATTCTGTATCAGTATTGGATCGAGTTACTTCTCGTCTTTTACATATCAGCATGTGACTTGCATAGTATGTACTAAAGTAACGAGCGACGCCTTGAGTGCTTAGGATAATGTACTTGACTCTTCTTGTTGTTGTATTTGCCATTGATGTCATTATCGTGTAAGCAAGCTTCGGAAGTTAACTTTTCAATACATCGAATTAGAATGAAAGTTTTTTGAAATCTTAGTAGTGTATTAACACTGACGTTTGATTTACTATGTTTAGTCGATTGTTAAACATTTTGAATGTATTCGATTGTAATGCCGTATTGTTATTTTACTATTTTAGAGTGGTATTTGAACACGTTGTGTTCGTTATCTACTTAAAATGGGTCACTTTACCAAAGGAATCTTATATGAAGTGCACCAAATGCAGGTTGAAATGGAGTTCTTCTAAGGGCTGCCATAGTAATGTTTAACCCCCAGTTGCAGTAACGAACGTTATTTTACTAATAAATTTAATACATATTTTTATACAGAGTTTTTTCTAATGAGAGTAACACATCTTATACATATCAATAAGTGTGTGCCAAATGTTTGAAGGCTATTCATGACCCATTTTAGTACATGACGTACCCGTTAAGTATAAGTACAAATGCATGTATTTATTAGACACTATTCTCTCATTCTAGTTGAGTGGGAGCTTGCGGTTGAATCTTAGAAATTGCTATACGTGAGCGAATTCTTCACAAAATAATGACATTGATATTGCAATGTCGATGATTTTATTCCCGGTACGCCGCTACAAGGCAAGTATGGCAATTGATGTTTGTGTAGAGACTAAAGATATTTTACGTCTTAATTCCTTCCAATGCTCCATTTTTTATTTGGTGTTGATATTTTGCACTAATGTTCAGTTACCGATAAAGAAGTACATAACCAAAGTTGTTCTCTAATATTAAAATGATAACGAAAACTCGCGATGTGTAAATCATCGCGTCGGTATCGCTACAATTATGTACAAGTAGTACGATCTTAGTGCGATTAATTGCTATGTATTTTAGTGCATGCTCTTAAAATTTCAAAGATCGGAAGCATAATTTTATTTTTGATATTCAAAAACTATATTTTTTCCTATGAATTGCTGCCTGCAAGGAAGCAATCGATTTACGAATGACGTACTTTTGAGATCTATACTTATTTATAATCTTTACTGTTTGCGTGATTTTACTCTAAGGTTGAGAAACCGTAGCTAGGTACTATTATGAAACAAATATAGTTCAGTCGATTTAATAGTATCGTATTATAAAGACGTCTGTAATAGTAATAAGAGTATGATAAAAATAAACGTTGCTTTATTAATATAAATACAATATGTAGTACAATTTTTATTGGTAAAATGTCACCAATAGATGATGGTATATTTTAACAACTGAATGTAATACGAACAAAATGTATTTTTATTAATAAAGGCATCATAGTATAGTCAGCATTTAATTTGCCTTAAGACAATTGGGTCTTGAATGAACAGCAATAAATTATATTGATGGTTAATTTGTAGATATGCTGCACATATGTGATACTATTCAAGTAGAGTGGCGCTTACTACTCCAGTCTTATTGACGTCCTCTATACGTAGGCAATTATATTAGACGAATGTTAGTAGTAAGCGTAAATTAAACCCCATTTTATCTCGCTAAGGCCGGTATTAAACTGTGTTACGGTCACATTAGTGGATCGATAATGCGATATTACATTGTTATAAAGGATAGAAACGCCATCTCGATATTTGATCGGACTTCGAATTCATTTTTGCCAATTTATAATGCAACATTGTAATAAGATTTTGACGCCCAACATGGTGCATGAGCGATGAGCCGACTGCGAATCGTACAGACGCGGGTTTTAAGACAAGTGTTTGTCCATTTGTGCAGTCTCACTAAACTCATAGCGTGGCGCCACCTTCGACCATATCGTCACTTAATTGTGGAGGGCGATTTCATTATTCGTACAAAAAGTAGTGTAATGCTACTATACAAAATATCGAAAAGGGATACAATGTCGTGATTACGTTTCATCCAATATCTAAATAAGTCATACGTAGACTAGATACGCATCGAGTGTTGGTACATTATTTATTAATCTATAAAAACGCCTATTATAAGCAATACAGTATGTAATAGAGACTTCTATACTTGCATCGATCTGTTAGTTGTGTCGTTGTCTTTTGAATAGGACACGTCTCATGCAATAAATAACTAGACCAATATTTAGAACATTTTACAGTGCTTTACTCATAATTATGTGCTGATATTGTATTTTGTATTATTATATAAATATTTTGATTGCTAGATAAGTTATTAGGGTATGTTACCATTATTTGTCTGGTATTATTATTTATTTAGTGGATTATGAATTTGTGTAACGGTTTGATATGATTATTTACTAAAATGTATTTAAAGACTGCCTAATTAATTATTCAGTATAAATGACACGTATATTAGTGAAATTAATGTTGATTATTTCCTCTTCGTGTAGACCATGTTTCAATAGTAGAATTTACATATTTTCGTTTTTGTATTTTACCTATGATATTATTTGTCACAAGTTGATATTTACAAATCGTATAGGATAAAGTAAATGAATTATCACATTTAGTGAACAGCGTACATATTTTGTTGTATTAGCAAGTTCAGTATTATGTTAATGAAATGCCATAATGTATGAAATGGATTAAAATATTAATTTTTGTTTCTTTTCACTGTGTTGGTTTTACTTTATTGTAATGTTAAATGTTACTTTTAGTTAAATTTTATTTAACTATAATGCAGTATATTTATGTACATTATTAATACATTTCACATTATAATCAGAATTGCATGCTGTACAGTCTACATTTTGTGTGTCGATTTTTCTTTGTAATTATTTTGTAAAATGAATATAGCACGTTATTTACAACATACAAGATAGTTTTTTTTCCCCACATACCACTCTCGTTGATAAGCAAATAACACTAACAGATACGGTCTGGGACGGCGCGGCGGTAGTACGAGCTCTCTTGTATTGTTGAATTTGTATCACGAAACACATCACAAAGGCGGGGCGAGCGCGAACCGGGCCTGAGCTGGAATTCAACAGAGTTCAGCCTGCGCCCCTCCGATCTTCTGTGTGTTATGCTTAAAAGATTTCCATATAATTCTTTAAAAAAATTGAACATCATCTCGGCAATTAAAAACAGTTTGCCTTATCGTTAAGTGGCTCAATTCTGGAGGTCGCACTTCAGTAGCTATCAATGTATTTTTACAAACTGATTGTAATCGCACCTATTAAACGACTCCTGATGAGAGCCAGCGGGGTCCTTCAGAGATAAGGAAGACTACAATGGCGAAACAAAAACCACTCAATTTCGTAAGTATGTGACCGTGTACTAGATTATGTGTATATCTAATTAGGTGATCGGTTCTAAGGATCCCGTTGCGCTGTTTCTACCCGATATGTCCCTATAAATGCGCGAGGCGTTGTCGCGCTCGTCAGTACGCTGCCGGCGTACTTTAGTCGATACCTCTGCTCGATGGAAAGTAGCTAAAATGATTCTCATATTATTAGTTAGCGCAGTGTTGGTTTTCGTGAAAGCAGCGCCGTTTTTGGAGGACAAGAATCTCGCGCTATTGTTTGGTGAAGAAGGTATTTATATCAAACTAGCTATTCCCCGCAGTTTCATCCGCGTGGACTACAGTTTATCGCGATAAAAAGTATCCTACATCCTTCCCCAGTGTTCGCACTATCTGCGTACTAAATTTCATCATCATCGGTTCATCACTTAGGCGTGAAAAGGTAACAAACAGAATTACTTTCGCATTTATGATATTAGTATTAGTTTAAGCTTTACCGTAGAAAATATTATAGCAAAGTATGTCTTAAATATAAATTCATAAATGACACGTTTAACACTACCACATTCTATAAGGAAAAGAATGTATTCCTTTTGTCCTCATTGTTATATTTCAGTTCTGTTATCAAATATAGTTTCTTAGCAAAAAAGTTATGTCATGAACGCATCGATGTAATAACGGTAAACCAAGAGTGTGAACACTGTCTTCTTCCTTATTGACAACAGGTTCGCACCAAGGAGAGTTCGGAAAACATTTTGAAGGTGATATGATTCTGACTGAGGAGCAGAAAATGGCCGTATCAGAGGCTGTGGACGCCAGAAATGGACTGAGAGGCGGCGCCAAGCGTTGGCCAGAAAATACTGTCGTTTACCATATCGAGGAGGATGATTTTGGTTTGTACTTAAGTAGTACGTATACTAAACTTTTTAAGTAAACGAGACTTAACAACTTGATGGAGCTAAAGATAAATATTACACGACTTGCGCGACTGACAACTTCATAAACTTTAAATACCTAATGCAGACGTTACTCGGAAAATAAAGCAGGCAGACACCGAGGTAGAAAAGAACGAATTTCAAGAACCTAACAACGCAGGTAGTAGTACCTAAATTCGTAGAAGATTAAGTACTAAGTAGTAGTAAGTAGTATAAGTACATAATGATATCGGTATACTATGCAATGAAATTGGCGTTATTACACTTTTGTATGATTATAGTGATTACTAACCATTTCACTTTGCTGCACTTATCAGACGAGGAACAAGTGATGACCATAGAAGGAGCTATGGCCGACATTGTCAACCAAAGTTGTATCAAGTTCCGTCCCCGGAAAGAAGAAGAGCACGCAGTTATTATTCAGGTAAGAAGATAATTATTTAGATTAAAAAAGAACTTGATATATCCACTGAGGTGACAAAGCCGACAGGGATTTCCGAATGACTGATAACAGAATTAAACGACATTTTAGGAATACTCCTCTAAGGAACATAAGTATTTTTCCTAAAATTCCCACAAACATAACTGATGGGGTGGGTATTAACGAATAACAGAACTACTAAATATTACTCCTCCAGGGATCAAAAAATGGCTGTTTCTCAAGCGTAGGGTTCAGTACAACTGATGATGATGGCGAAATAGTTAACCAAGTCCTCAACTTGGCTAAAGGATGTTTCAAGCACGGGACAGTCGTGCATGAAATGCTGCATACCCTTGGCTTCTATCACATGCAGAGCACTTACGATAGAGACGACTTTGTCAAGATCGAGTGGGAGAATATAATAGCTGGTGAGTGGGGTGATGAGAATAAACTTATACGTTCTTTATTCAGTTGAATACATAGAAGTACCATTTGTTCGTCTAAGGTTGAATATGTGTGTCTTAGATAAGAATGCCGCAATGTTATTTTTGATGGATGATGCTTTATGGAATTTTGGTGAAATTTCACTATCTCCGTCCTCCCAGTTAAACTTTAACCTTATTTGTGGATCGAAACTGATGTGGCGCCACGCTACGCTTGAATTGGGAACTATTTTCTCAAATGAGGCTGTCAGAACACACGATTAATGTCTGGTGACAGATTCTTAACTTGAGGGTATAGCTAGCCAGGAGGGCATTAGAAAAATGCTTTACCACCTAGCAAAAATCAAAGTACTGATAAGAAGTCTGTTATGGTTTCATAAGCATATTAAGGAAATAGTTATGAACTTACTAGTGTTCACAATACATAACTTCAGATAACACACCTACTTTTTTTCATTTCACATATATAATATGTTTGCTTATTATTTAGGCACAGAACACAATTTCGCTAAGTACAACAATGATACCGTGACTGATTTCGGAGTAGAGTATGACTACAGCAGCGTCATGCACTATCCTGAAAAAGCATTCTCGAAGAATGGAAATAAAACTATAATTCCGCTAAAGGTAAGCTAACTAAAATATAACTAAGTAGACAATTAACATCAACGCTTTAGGTACTTGGTAGATAGACAGCTATTTAGTACCACATAACAATCCTATGTTCGGGATTTATAGGCAATGCATCCAGTGAAAATGTACAGGGTTTAAAGAGATTTAACATCTAACCTCAGGTTGACAAACTCAGTGCAATAACGCGCAGGATTTTGAACTGTTGAAGTTCAAAATACTGGGTGGCGCTGAACTACTTATAATGGGCAAGCGTGACGCATTATCATAAGGCGTCTTACCTACTTCTTGCTTGTCCTGACGCTGTCACATAAAACAGTACCCCTAGTACAGGTTTTGATAGTTTACAAAAACTATAAAAGTTTTCGTTTCCATCCATACATATTTTTTTCAGCGAATTTTACCGAGACTTGGAGGAACTGAAATCGTTAATACGGCTTATTTATTTTAAATCGTTATAATCATATTCCAACAATGTTATTGAGTTAGTTTTTGAATTTAAGCAGATCGAGTTGCCACTTTGACAGGTCGGCGGTGGTAAACGTCGACGTTTACGAAAACTTTTATCGTTTTCAAAACTTGTACTAGGGGTACAGATATTACTTACTTGGATAGTATATAATTCATAGTAAGGTGCGTTTTCTTTTCTACACAGGAAGACGTGAAAATTGGCCAAAGAAATGGAATGTCAGAAAGCGATGTACTGAAGTTGAACAGAATGTACTGTGAGGGATCTGAATCACACAGCGAATTCTTCCGAGAATAAAAACAATTGTTTAGATAAAAAATAGGTAGTAAGAAATATTTAGTTTGTGTGTGTTTTGTAATGAGGAATAACATTATTAAATCCAATACCTACCATTTTGTGCGTTTTTTAATCAATTCATTAGGTACCTTATAACCACATTCCAGCATTTGCGTAGATAAAGTGTAGATAGAGTATGTAACTGCCTACCTACCTGTTAATTACTTACAGGCAGGTAAACACACATAAATGTCATGTTAACATGACATGACATGGCATGACTGTGGTAATAAAACATAATATTATTATCTAAGGTATTATATTTTATCAACCCTGTGTTTACGCCCGCAGGTTCTCCGTTATCAATAATCTTTATCCTTTCCAAGTTTCACCCAAATCTATTAATAAACTACAAACAAACAAACACAATACACAGTACACACACACACAGCACAGTTTACACACACAGCACACACAGTACACAGTGCAGGTACAAACATACAAGTCCATGCACTGACAAATTAAATTGTTTGTATCGCTTACCCATAACGGGTCCGACATCGGTAACCAGACAAATGGTATAAGATGTGAGGTTTTGATAAAACATCTCATGATCTCACTATTTATTGCGAAATCATAAATTCTCTCTTACTTATTCCAATAAAACTGCCCAATTTAAACAATGGTGTCAAAGATCAGCACTTTGTTTTGTGTACAAAATGACACAGTTTCAAGCTGACAATGGCAATGAAAGATTGCGAATATTGCCAACATCCATGCCCATGACAAATTGTATTGAATAACATTGGTCAACTAATGAAATATGCAATTCGGTCTGATGGTCGATCAAGTGAAACGTTAGAAAAACTTACACTTAAATATTGTATATTATTATAGTACCTACCTATGTATTTAAATGAAATTGCCTAATAAATATGTATATTTAAATAATACAAACTATATAGCTGCTACCCGCGGTACGCACCTGATTTTATAGCATAGCGATGATGGCTCAGTGGTAGTGACGTCGGCTTGCGATCCGTAGGACGTGGGTTCGAATCCTACAATGAGCTTGAGCTTTCGGTGAAGGAAAACATCGTGATGAAACCATAGCTTGGTGGTAGGGTATTTTCTAGTACTCGCCTGGCTAGCTACCACCCTCTTGTTAAGAATCTGTCGCCAAGCACCTATCGGTGTGTTCCGGCAGCCTCACTTGAGAGCCAGTTCCCAGTCCAGGTGTAGCGTGGCGCCATCTTCGACCACATCGTCACTTAACATCAGGTGACTTGTGGTCAAACGCTACCCTGTAAATAGTAAATAAAAAAAAAAAAAAATTTCTCATTATCCCTCAGGACCCTTTTTCAAGATAAAAAATTATATATAACAAGTAAGCCATTTCAGTGCGTAGTAACAAACATTATACACACTCACTTACTTACAAACTTTTTTATTTATTATTAGTGTGAATATTTTAATAAATGCCATATCTGTTTATGTGTAAGTCCTAGCACGAAGTTTACTCGTCATCAAATTTGTATCGGGCGTCATCACCACGGTCAACAGGAGAAGAATCTTATTTATGGAATACTAAATAATAGTCATTTTTAGAGTTGGAAATAGTTTAGGGACTTCAACCAACGCCTCATGCGGTAAAATATACCCACCCTAGTTCCCAATGTTCCAGCTATGCGGGCTATGCCATGTTCCAATAATAATTTCATCTGCATGCCCTCGGAGTAAAAAGCAATAGTACTTTTCATTAAATTTACAATTGCGATATCTACGATACGAAATGACTATTATTTTCGTCATTACACCTGTTAAGTTACAATCGAATTAGATATTGTATTGTCGATTTATAAAATAACTCGTCCGGTAAATTTAGCAACGCCGATCTTGCGCGCGGTGGAAGAGTGGTGCAGTTACCACGGCTGTCGCAAGCACCACCGCGACAGTTGCCGACTAACACCTTGTGAAATGGTCGTATCCGAAGCTATATTAAACCTCGCCCCTCCCTGGCAAGTTTTGTCCAACGCAAAAAACCAAACGCGAGAGTAAGCTCTCTATCCATTCCGGTGAAATTAACATAAAACCTATAACAATGTTCGCAATATCGCTGCACACCGTTAGTTAATATGACACACTTTTATCGAAAACGTGTGAGTTGATTATAGAGACAATAGTATTCCATGCATTCGCGCAGAATATTTTTTATTAAGTATAAGTAGATATAAGTCGTTACAATGGCTCGGATTTTGTGGCTGATGGTGTTTTGTTGTGTGGTGCAGTGTTTTGCGATGTCTCAGGATGAGCTAGAGGACTTTAGTAACTTTTTGTTGAAAACATCGTCCTTGGATATTCACGTTAAAAGTAAGTACACAGCAGGAACCTATTGACTGCCAGATGGTTACAGCGTCGAAGAGTATTCTTCGCATATAATTTTTATGTGGTACAAAATAATGAAAGAACAATTTGGTTAACTTTAAAATTTGTCAAAAGCACAAATCGTTTATACATTGCATTGTTTTAGAAGGTGCGGATCCTGAAGATTCGTTTGACGAAGACGAGGTGGTGTCAGACCACGCCTGGGAAGAGAGTGGGAAATTCGAAGGAGATTTGATTCTCAACGATCGACAGAGACGGTTGATCGTTGAAAATGTTGAAGGCTTGTCGAGGAACGGTTTAACGGACAGCACCAAGAGGTGGCCAAACAACGAAGTTATTTACTTCATCCAGAAGGAACACTTCAGTAAGTTGTTTCGAGTGCCTACTGTAAAAGAACTTCCGTAAATTATCACTATCAAGTTAAAAATATTATTTTCCTTTTAATTTCCAGCCAGTGGTCAAATGCAAGCCATTCAGGAAGGCATAGATGATCTTGGACGAGCTTCGTGTGTCAAATTCCGTCCTTACAGGAAAGGGGATCGTGACGCGGTTGTTATACAAGTAAGTATGGATTCGTAAATGTAGGTAGGTACCTACTTATGTCTATTTATAATATTCCAAACTAAAAATTAAAAAAAAAACTTAACTGGTATGTAATAAAACGTTTGGTCTCTATCACATACCTACTCGTGTTTTATGCTTACCTAATCTACTAGATTATGGCTCATACTCTTTCTCAGAAAGAAGGCCTGTGTCCCAGCAGTGGGAACGTAAAAGGCTATTGATGATGACGATGATGATGAATCTACTTTATTTCAGGGAAGCAGACGCGGGTGTTTCTCTCAAGTGGGCTACCAAGGCGGTTACCAAGTCTTGAACCTGTCAGGTCGTCATCCAGTAGGGCGTGGTTGCTTCCGACATGGCACAGTGGTCCATGAGCTGCTGCACTCGCTTGGATTCTACCATATGCAGAGCAGCCCTGACAGAGATGACTATATCAATGTGGTTTGGGCGAATATTGTACAACGTTAGTATGATTTATGAGTAGGTATAGTTTCTACTTGTATCACTGTTGTGCTAAAGACACGTAATGTTACAACGTAACGTTACCCATAATCTCTTAAATAATAATATGCCATCCCACATGAATGACTATAATGCAAAAAAATTAAAATGTAAGTTCCTTTACTTACCTACACAAATATTCATTTACATAAACAAATAATTTTTCTCGTTAGGTAAGTACATAGTAACGAAACAAGGAAAATTACATAGAAAATCAATGCATGATGCTATTGCATAAGCGCAAACACAAACAGACAAACAGAAAAGTGAGTACTTGTGAGCGTACGCATTCGCAACTGCGGAACACAATCCGCATATAAATTGAGCTTCTAATACGTGAAACAAATGTTACTTATATCTTTTGATTTATGCCCCCCTTGTACTTCACAACCTAGGTAACTAATAAGCATTAGATACTGCGTATCTACATAATTTTGATAACTTTGACAGTTATTGTGCCTGGTTATAATTACATTTGCTGTTTGATTGCAGCGGCAAGGCATAACTTTCGCAAATACAACTCGTTCTCCGTGTCTGACTTCGGAGTCGGTTACGACTACGACAGTGTCCTGCATTACAGCAGGCGAGCTTTCTCCGCTAACGGTCAGGACACCCTCGTGCCAAAGAAGGTGATAAAACTTGTTTTATACATAATGTCATGTAAAATTATACAAACCATTACTGACGAGCGCTCATCTCCGCCAAATTTTAAATTATATGTAACTATGTTTTTAGCGCGGAGCGGAAATTGGACAACGAGTAGGACTCTCGGATAAAGACACGCAAAAATTGAACAAAATGTACTGCGACGCCGACAACGACCCCATTCAAGCGGACGAAAACACCACCCAGAAACCAAAAAACAAAAAGAAGAAGCCTAAAAACCAGCCGTTCCAAGGACATGGCATAGGATACCATCAAGGTAAAACAGTGGTTATCAAATTACCAGCGGCCCAAACTATCAAGTTACCAAAATTAAATATTCCGTCAACTCATGTGTTTGATTTTAGTAAAACGCCGCAAGTCGTGTCGCCGGAGGAAGCAGAAGGATATCGATTTGGAAAAGAAGTAGTATATCAGTACAAGCCAATAGTTTCACTAAATACAGAGACAGATTACGAAAACAGATATAAAACTAGACCTCTTCTGAATGAAAATACTCAAAAAGAGTATCCAGCTACCGATGACAAAATAGAGTCTTCAAAAGAAGACATTAATGGTCCTCAATATTCTGAAGATACAAAAGAAGTAAAGCCTGAATATGTCTCTCTTGATGAACATGATAAAGATTTAAAAGAAGCTTTTCATAGATTAACTAAAATAGTTAAACAACAAGTTTACCCTCAAAAACAGGATTATATTCACAAGATCAATACAGATTATAGTAAATTTCATACACCGCTTGAATCGGCAAAGTTGGATTTATTTCCGAATAAGTTTGATGAAAAATCTAAACAACCAATTTCATACGGTCCTTCAACATCAACCTCGAAAAAACCAATAGATGCAAAGCATGCCAAGCTCGATGGAAATACGAAGGATAACTTTAAAAATAGTCAACTTGAAGATAGAATGGATACTCCCTATGGAACATCGCTGTCAACTCATAAACCATACAGTTCATATGAACAATCTGTGACTCCCTACTACACATCTTTAGAACATCTCAAAAATAGACATGACTTTAGCGACGTTTATTCGCCGAAAAATTCAAAAGGCAGTACTAGTAGAGATGAAGGTTCATTCACTGAAGATGACAAATATAAGCAAAATATTAAAATGAATCCTCATGAACATGGGTTCTACACAGATCATGGACAAGAACATGGGAAAAGTCTTCAAGGTGCTGCTACAAGAAGAGAAAATAGTAGTAAGGAAACAAAACTTAACAGATACGAGCTGGCTGAGATTGCAATAGCGAAGCAACCTCGTTTACCAAATAAACGATTCGAAGATAGAATGGATTTTTCTTATAGAACTTTGATTTCTACCATGAAACCGTACAGTGCATATGAACAGACAGAAACGCCCAATTACTCAACTTTAGAATATCTTAAAGATAGACATGATTTTAGCAGTCTTTACACGCCAAAGACATCAAATGAAAAAAAGCGAAAACCACCGTCTTTCATAATAGAAGACGAGTTTTCGAATACAGAAGGTGACTGGTATAAGAAAGATTCTCATAAACATAACCCATCTAATTATGATAAATATACATATTCTGATGGCATACAGCAAGACCGCAAAGGGCAAAATAAAGCAGAAACTAAAGACCGCATAACAGACGCATCCAAATATGAAGAATATGCCCAAGATTTCGATACAGATGATGAAAAAGAAGATAATGGATATTTTACTGATTACTCAAAGTATAATGATGACGATGAAACAAAAAGAAAGACATCAAAAGAAAAACAAACAAAACAAAACGAAGAAAACTATGATAATGGCTACTATACTAACTACGAAAATGACGATAGTCATATAAAAGATGTTCCAAATGAAGACTATAAAAATGGTGAAGATCCAGCCAAAATTAATAATGAATTAAATAGAGCTGCGAAATACAATCAGGATTTCTTCACTGACTATGAAAAAGAAAAGAGTAGTCGCTTAATGGATGATTCACATGAAAATGAATATGAAAACATTAAAGGGCCACCAAAGGAAAATCAAGGGTATGGTGCTCTAGTACCGCTTACTGATGATTGGTATAAACCAATCTACTCGATATCACATACATCACTCGAAGACGAAAATACAAGATCACATGAAGATAACAATAGATAACAATAGTTTGTTTAATAAGATTCAAGTAAATTGTAGATGAATTAGATAAGAAAAAATGCTTAATTGATTATTGTAAACATAGAATTGTCTTGTAATTCTATGATTGTAAATAATTGTGTGTAATGTAAAATGGAGAAGAATTCCATAACTTCGTTTGCGATACCTGCCCCTTACTTCGAATTATGTAGGTACTCTCACAGGTTTGTTTGCCGTTCCCTCAGCTTCCTACGCACTTCTTTTCCACCCAGGGCATTGAGTCTCTGGAGTAAATGTGGTGGGTGACTGATACCGCAAGCATATCGTGAACAAAGTTGGTAAATTATATATTTTTAAGTGGTACTAAAAATGTTAGCTGTTGTTAAATAAAAGTTCTTGAAATGTTTTAATTTAAATGTTTTAATTATCATGGCCCATACAATATCAATTTAACGAAATTCACTTGTTAAATCGTATAGGAAAAGTTAAACCAAATATAAACAAGGTATAACGTGTTGTGCAAGCCAAGATAACAGTGGTAAGTGCGCTGCAATGATTTTTCATTTACAATCTAAAATAAAGGCTACGCTTTGAAATTTGAAGACTCTAGGGGAAGACAGCGATGGTAACACTGGTTGTCTGTCAAATCACCTCTCAATGTCATCACTGTCATCAGTTGTCAATTTCAAATTGTTTTCAAACAATTCTCAAAGTGTCAAAGTCGAACTGTACGGTGTACCGTGTACGTAGTATAGTGAACTAGGCTGTGTTTTATTCGATTTTGTTTGCCTTTTTTAGCTTTCTTCCATTTAAATTAATTGCAAACATAATGGTTTTGATATAGGAAACTGTACTACTACTTGTTTTAGTAGGTAGTTAGTAATTCAAAGGCCCGCTTGCCATGATTATCCGGTGACGATTTATTATTTTATCAAGTACGATTTTCCTTTTAATAATACTATTTCATGGGTTGTGGTGTGTCGTGCGTCAACCGTGTAACAATGTCATTGTTTGGAAGGCATGCTAACAATGACAGCGACTCACGAGCTAAGCTGGAGAGGAAATTGTATATTGCTAAAGAATCGCCTGAACCAGACTTCGATTTGTCCGATTGCGAGCTGCAGCAAGTCCCTTCCGGCACGTTTTCCATTTGCAAAGTATACAGGAAGGAATTTCTGTATCTACAAAACAATAAACTGCAGTCCTTAGAGGGAGGCGGCCAGGTATCAGATTTATACCTTATCAAAATTCTCAATTTAAATTGTAATGAAATCTCTTGGCTAACTGGTGACATAAGGTTTTTGGTTAATCTTACGGAGCTTCATATTCACGACAACCTCGTCAAAACCATACCTGAAAGCATTCAGTACATGCAGAGCCTACAAGTTCTAGATGTGTCTAAAAATAAATTGAGAAACCTGACACCTTCCTTGGGTAAACTGAAAAATCTAAGACATTTAAATTTGAAAAGCAATGTATATTTAGAAGAACTTTGCTCAGAGTTATGCCAAGCTACAAATATCGTTCGAATAGAGTTAGATGGCAGTGGTTTCTCATTTCCTCCGCCAGAGGTTTGCACGCAAGGTACTGAAGCGATTATGAGATATTTATGCAAATCTATGGATGTAGAATACAGTTTTCCATCGCCAGTAGACTCTGAAATGCTCAGTGTTCAGACACCAAGTTCTGTTCAAAATCCTTTTATGAGAAGCAGCGCAGTAACATGGGAAGAACAGGAGGCATCAATAATGGAGCAAGAGAATCGACTACATAGAATGGCTAAGGAGCAAAGAGAAAAGTTCTTATCACAAATTGTAAAAAATCAACAAGTTCTAGATTCTGAAATACTAAAAGTGCATGAAGCAAAAGAAACAGAAAGACAGAATTTGCTGAAAGCCATCCAAGATGATGAAAAGGAAATTGAGTGTTTGGTTAAAAACTTTATTCAATTTGATAACTTGAACCCGGAAGTTATACAACAACAGCTGGCATTCGAACAAACTGAACATGACAGACTACTGGAGATCACTAGACAAAATTATGATAATCTAAAAAAGTCTGATGTGCTCAGAGCTATGGAAATGCTAATTGAGGAAGACTTATCCATTCAAAACTCAAAGAAATCTTACACAGACTCATTGAATAACATGAAACAGAATGTGCTCATGCAAGAATTACAAGGTGCTGAAAAAATGGAAGAACTGCTATCAGCCAAAGATCAGTCTCGCACAGTTCTGGTAGGGCAACTTTTAGAAGACCAAGATATACAAAAAGCACTTGTAGCGTCTTTGCTCGAAAGAACTGACACCAGAAGTTGGAGCTTGAATCAAGAAATTTGTCTAATATCATCACATTTGGCTCGCCTGAGTGTGATTGAGCAAGAAAAGAAGAAACTGCATATTTCTTACAACTACAATGAGTTGATGCACCAACGAGTGCATCTGATTAATCTATTAGATGACTTATTCAATCAACAAAACAAGCGAAAAAAGCAACTCATTGATACCCTAAAGGAAATGGAGATTGAATCACATAAATCTTCAGACTTTTGGTTGCAAAGCTATCAGAAGCTAATAGACTCTGCCCCAAAGACTATATTGAATGTAGGCAACAGCCTGGACCCCATGTTGGCAAATTATCTATTACAAGAAGGGGTCATTCATTGTTTGCCATTTTTGGTAAAGTTCTTATTTTCCGATGAGTCGTTAATGGCCATTACTCCAGAGAAACTAAAAGCGAATGGTGTCTCCTTGTCTTCTGATAGAGAGGGCATTTTAAAAGCTATAAAACATTATGTGGGAGCAAAGAGTGAAAATCATAATTATGAGGAACCAACATTCTCTGAACCAAGTGCTCCTCCTAAAGAATTGATTGAAGAACAAATGTTCACAGGTGTAGTGAGTAACAAGGAGACTGATTCGTCCATACTGGAGTCAGAATGTGTTGTATGCATGGATGCAAGAAGTGAGGTGGTGTTTGTGCCGTGTGGGCACATGTGCTGTTGCCAGCCTTGTGCCAGGCAAGACATGGAGAGTTGTCCGATGTGCAGGGGCGATATAGAGAGAATAATAAAAGTTATGATTGCATGACCATTTCTTTTGCCAATATGCAGGTACATATCTTAATAAGTTGTAAACATTTTGATTGAGTTTTTATTTATTTCAATTTTATAATTTAAGTTTTTCATACCTTTCAGAAGCTGGGAAGCAGTTTGCAATACAAAATGTGACATGTTGCATGGTGCCAAGCGTAGAAATTATAGATATGGAATGGACAGATAAACGAATTGAGTCACTGAATACAATAATGCACAACATTTTTTCACTGAAGCAATACATTTTATGCCTCAATACGCAAGCTTTAATTGATGTTTTTGTAATATTTATAGCACTTACTATATAAGTTGTGATCACCAACGGGAGGAAAAACTGCCTTTAGATTTTTATTGGTACAAGGGAGGGATGATCGTAGTTATTAGTGCCGTGATCTTGTGCCCAAGGAAGTGATGCATTAGATAAGATGTGGTTGAATTAATTGCTACATACGTCTATAAATATAATACAATTATGTAAGTTAAAAGATATAAAATAATAGGATTATTGTAAGATAATAACTATTGCAATTTATGATAGGTATAATTGAATTCTGTTCACATTGACCATTGACACTCCTATGCGAGTGTTTAAGAAATGTGAATGGAGTGAAATGTGTTAAATTCTTATCATTTTATCATAGACATATTTATTGTATCTAAAGGCAATTTGTACACACACATTCATAATCAACCTATTTTATTCCCACTGTCAGGCATTGTCTCGGGAACTGGGTATGGTTGGTTCATTATAATATAAACTGCAAAGCTCACAAAGTGCAGATTGGTGGTTCTAAAAATGATTTATAGACAACTATTGAATTGTTTACTTATCCTTGAATGGATTATATTTGTGTTTTTTTTCTGTAAAAACATAAAAAATTGTAGGTGAGCTTCATATTGAACAATATTGTGCAAGATTCGTATGTTGTATCTACTAGTCATTTCAAAATTATGGTTTATGTATTTATTACATTATGATGTAGGTATGTATTGATCAAAATTGGTTTACTAATTTAACTTGTAGCAGATACCAAATTGAACAGTTGAGAGAACATTTTATATTGTTCAATTGAACTGTGATTCAAAAAACATTGTATTGCACCTCTTTATTGTTTATTTCTATTTAAATATTGTGATATGAATATTAGCCACTTGCAGTTAGTTATAGTTTTTTTTATGTATGGCTTAGTATTTATTTCCCCTGAATTAATTTGCAAAAGTTAATTCACAATTAAAACCCCAAAATGTCGGTAATCGTTTGATTGTATCAAAAAGAAAAATGTCTACATAGCTTTATTTCAATTCTTTTTTTTACTTTTAAATGTTACTCACTGTTGCTTTTATATGTATAAACTAGTTTTAAACATTTAGGTTAAGACTTATAAATTCTCTATTTGTTATTAATGTATTACATATCAAAATTATTTTCAAAAATATGGCAATCCCAATCGAAACGCTTTTGGATCAATTAATTAATTTGGTAAACTGATTTAATGTTTAATCTTATTTTCTTTTTAATTAAAGCACAAAACTGTTTTGCCAATTTAGTTAAATTTCTCTATCTATGTTTAGGTAAGTATTTATTAAGTGTATATTGAGCAATGAACGTGCTCATAAAACTCCGCTTATCATTTGGCATTTATTCTGTGTAGATTTTGGCCAGTTAATTTTATGATAATGTGCCATATATAGCTTGCCTAACACTGCATTATTGTATTGGTAAGACAGCTGTCAAATGCTTCTCTTTACGTTTCTAGAAAAAATGACACGTTGGTTTCAGTTTGTGTATTCAAACCTGCTAATTGCCAAGGTTAATTCTACGTATGAATTTCACGTGTCTCGCTCTCTCTGTAAGTAGGCCTGTGTCCCAGCAGTGGGAACATAATAGGCTGATGATGACGAAGTTTTCGCATGATCATTATTTTAGTTAGTATAGTGTTGTGGTTGCGGCCGAAAGCGACCATGTTTATCGATATGATAAAAATTAATTTAGCAATAATGTAGACTTTATTGAGACTGCCAACATTTTAGCTCACAATTTGAAAACAAGAAGTGATGATATCGCGTTTTTAGTGATGTCGAGTTGTGACGTAGGTCCTGGGATTGAATCTTGTAATGACCTTGAGCTTTTGGTGCAAAAAATAACGTAAAGAAAGCTTAGCACGGTGGTAAAGCATTGTCTAGTGCTCTACCTACAGAGTCTGTCTTTAAACACCTATCGGTGTGTTCCAGCGGCCTCACTTGTAAGCCAGTACCAAATCCATCTCGTAAAATGTTAGCTAAAATGTTTGCTTGTCTGCTCATTTGATTAAAGTTGTTGGTGGTGCCTTCCAAAAGTTCTAAATCGTTTCGGTCGTTTCTAGGAAATTGTGATAGAGTTCTTCAAAGGAACTTGTAGGTAATATTTTTTAATTTATTTATGAACGCCAAAGTCTACCTGTATGTCTAACTTTTCGCTCCAATGTTTAGTAATAAAGGAAGATAAGCAACGTTTGTGTTCGGTGTATCTATGAAATAATAATTGTATTTATTAGTTATATATACATTATTGGATTGTTTAAACGGTACCTATATTTATTCAATTATATTTAATTTTCTTTGTTAAGATTATAAATTTGAGTGGTACTTTCAAGCGGTACGGTCAACGGCAAAAGTCGCTGAAACAATAACAAATTTTCCGATTTTCTTTATCATCTACACCAACCTTCGACCGAATCAACACTTAACACCAGGTGTTTTGTGTTGTGGCCAAACGCTACCTTGTATGTCTGTAAAACCAAAAATACTGATGGAATACGCATTTGGAAAACGAGTATGATTAGCTACTTTTGTCGCTGACTGTACCTACTATTATAAGATTGATAAAGAGTGAAGTGATATTTTTATTGTTAATCTCACATGAGTTTAATATATCTACACTATATAGCACAGTTTTGGAGTCATTTTATTTATTACTTAAATTAAATACATACTTCTTGCCCTTATGGTTACAACCCTTGATAGGTCTAGGTAGGTAAGTACTCTCGTACCTACACAACATTAACAAAATCAGTCTATATTATTACCCATTACTTTGTTTGATAAGACTAGAGGCTCCTAAATTCGTTTTTACTTGCCTAATATCAATTTGATGTTAGAGATCGTGAAAAATACCAGCGGTAGATATTTTTAGCGGACATAGTGCGTTTCTGTGTCTCAAAAGGTGAAAAACAGGCAAAAAGTAGTGTCTTGTGGATACCTCTTCACCTAGAGTTCTAAGGCTTGAGTCTTATTGCGAGCTAGGTTATATCTGTGAAGAGTAGATACATTGTAGTACTGCTTGTATTCAATTTTGTAATGTTATGTCGGCTTCGTAGGTAGGTATAATAGGCCTTTGTTACGGAGCCATAATAATAGAGTTTACACCCAAACACCAATTACGGCGAAGCCTTTCATGTCAACCCCCATTCCGTTCAGAAACATGAAGGGCTGAAGGCAATATTCTAATAAAGGTAAAGAGCTAAATATTTGGCGAGAAACGTTATTGCCCGATCCTCTTGAATACGCCACTGAATAGTAATACGAATTTAGCGAAACAAGATTCTGTCATTAAGATCATTATCTAAGTCCGTAGAGGGCCTTTTAATGAGATGTTTGAGATAAAGAGCTCTTGTGGAAATTGCTTTCAATTCAAGCCACTGCAAAATTGCTGAAGAGAAATGTGTTTGTTGCAAAAATCTATTGTTAAGTACCTATTATTATGTTATCTTATAGCGATGATGGCTCAGTGATAGTGACGTCGGCTTGCGATCCGTAGGACGTGGGTTCGAATCTTACAATGAGCTTGAGCTTTCGGTGAAGGAAAACATCGTGTGATGAAACCATATCTTGGTGGTAGGGTATTTCTAGTACTCGCCGGCTAGCTACCTTCTTCTTGTTAAGAATCTGTCGCCAAGCACCGTTCGGTGTATTCCGGCAGCCTCACATGAGAGCCAGTTCCCAGCCCAGGTGTAGTGTGGCGCCACCTTCGACCACATCGTCACTTAACATCAGGTGACTTGCGGTCAAACGATACAATGTAAATAGTAAAAAAAAAACTTGTTATCTATGATCATTAAATTCCAGGTAATATGTAGGAGGATGGCCCAGCATCGGAAAGAGTGGCAAGCTCTTGGGGAGGCCTTTGCGGAAACGCAAGACAAGCTTACTACAGTTACTGGTGTCTAAATAATTTGTACTATTAAAACAGCTTTATGTAAATATTTATTCCTGTAAATAATTGATAATAGTTTTAATAAAGGCTATAAATAAATACATTAAAATATGTAGGACAATCGGGTTGATTGTAAGTGGGTATGACTGCGTAGGAACTGTCAGGGTGTTAAGTAAGTCAGCTCAGATTATTAAATTTTCATACAAATTTAGCCGGATATTGTACAGATATTTAATACCTTGAGAGAAATAGGTAAGTACTGCCTATTTTGAAGCATTTTATCGACCACCCTACTTATCTATTCCCAAAAGGTGTCTCAAAACGATGGCAACGAAAAACCTTTCGCTTACGTCAATATTTTCTATTTGCCAAGAACTTTCGGTGCGGTGATGTCTTCAGATGGTGCTCTTGGAATAACTGCCGAGTCAACAGGCGCAGAGTAAAATATAATGCCGGCATTTTTATTCGGGACATGTCCAGGTGAAGACTTCAACAACGCACGCAGCGTAAAATATATATCTACCTACGAAGAAACGGAAACTAAACTACTGTACCTACTCCTGTTAAGAGTTTCATCAGCTAAATACTGCTATTATAATGTAGGTATCTATAGTAAACATTTTGTGTAAATACAAATTTCAAACGTGTCAGTAGTTACGGGCGCTGTGCTGGATTTTATACATTCTTACATAGGTACGTATAATATGTCCCATTGTTCGACTCGGTTTGATTATTTAAAACTATGAAAATGTACTATAGAAAGTTAGCTAACAAAATATTTAGCTAAGTTGCGATACGCGATTGTGAGTCTAGTTAATGTTGCTAGTTGGTATAGGTGTAATTTATTCGTCATTCAAAAGTTCGTTACTATAAATTACTACTGAGTTATGGGGAAATAATATGGGCATGCATCTAGTTATTTGAGGTAAGCACGTATTAAGTATTAGGTTTAGTTATTACCTACTCTATATTCGTCATATAAAGCGCACATTCCACACTATGTACCTACTAAGTATAGTTTGACCGCACTTGTACCTATAAGTATATCCTACAGACTTTTAACTAAATCTTGTTATGTATGTTGACATACCAAAACAGAATATATACCTACCACACGTGATAACCAAAAGCCAATCACTTCGCTGGCGGTTGGAGCATGTTAGCATTCGAATGCTGTATCGCGGCTTCGGCCTACCGAGGAAATTGAATTGAAGGAGCTTACGTATCAATATCGGTAATGAAACTGAAGCCGGAACCGCTGCTCACTTCCGTTCGCCGAAATATTGAAGCCGATGTGATTTTTGTTGGTTTGAAGTTGGAGCGTAGGTAGCATATTCGATGCTTCAACTCTAACGTGAGTGTTGATTGTTTTAAGCGGGCGTGGATGGCCAAATTCGAAACTATGAGATCGAAACATTGCCCATTGGAGTCTCTACCCTAGCCTAGGAATCGAGTTTTAGTTGTCTTTAGTTACCTTCCTAGTTTGAGGTTAACTTACCTACCAGTATAATTACCTACTTATAATAATCGAGCATCAGATTAGAAATTACTGTACCTATTAGTAGGTAATTATAACCTAATTGACTATATAATTGAGATATCTCGAGACGTCTTCATAATCGATTGATTATTATCTATACTAATATTATAAAGCTGCAGAGTCTGTTTGTTTGTTTGTTTGTTTGTTTGTTTGAACGCGCTAATCTCAGGAACTACTGATCCGATTTGAAAAATTCTTTCAGTGTTGGATAGTCCATTTATCGAGGAAGGCTATAGGCTATATTTTATTTCCAAAAAATTAGGGATCCGTAAGAAAATTGCTATTTTTTAACCCAAGGTATGAAATCGAAAACCTATTTTTGCGTGCGCTGCAAAAACTATTGACAATAGAACGAAACAATGTATTATGGGTTTGTAGGTCCTATTAAGATCTACAAAAAAGTCCGCGAGAGCATATATCTAACTATTATAGTTATACCACAATAAGTGTTTTTTTATAATAAAAATTTAATTTTAATGCCGCCGCTAGGAAAGGCTCTTTATTTGTATCTTGGTATTAATCCTTATCAAAATAAATTACTTCTCATTCAAAACTGCTTCAATCCCTTCATATAACTTTTTGAATTATTCAATTCAGACATTCCATTCGAAAGATATCACGAGTTTAAAAACGTAAGTAGTAGTAGAAAAATAAACCCGCTGCACCGCAGTGCCGCGGGAAAGGCGGGAAAATATTCAATGAAATAGGTAAACTGTGGTCGCAATTTACGAACCAGGAAGACCTTTAGCTGCGCGGTTCAAACGCGCGGTCAAAAAAAATTAGAATTAAAATAGGATAATGGATACAGCAGGTAACGCGGTGAGGGGCATATCTAATAATCGCTCACTGCTATGTCTAGATTTACAAGAAAATTGCAGCATTTCCCACAGTAGTAGCAGATTATGTTTGTGGTTAAGCTGTATGTGGATATTAAATGGAAATAGGAATAGAGCAATCGGAACGCTCCATAACATTATCTTAGTTGGCAATTATGCGCTTTATAAGCGGAGTTCAGCCCCACGAAGGAGCTTCGTCCATAATACCCTTACGGGATATCTCGATAAAGTCAACGGCATCCCATCTAGACCTCCGGACACAATATATTACCGTCCTAAGCCGGGCCGCGCGCCGACAATCTGATGAATTTATATTTTCAACAAAAATGCTCAAAAGCAATCTGAACCAAACCTTTTTGAGACTTTTCAACCGTGTAGTTCAGTCCAGTCACATCTTCATTTTCTGGCCATAGAGAAGTAATGGAGCGAAATATTATTTTTATGACCTTAAAAAGGTCACGCCGGGAAAAGTCGCGACGAAGGTTCAACGATATCCTTAAAATTGTACCCACGTTTACCTGCGCTAATTACTGAGCAGGATGGTATTTTGAATACGCTTCAGCTTATTAGGCTAAGGGGATTAGGTACGTCTCGGTTCCATGTAATGTAGATTTGCATGTAAATGAGGCTCGTTAATTCCGCAATAGCGTCCAACAGAGGAGATGCCTTCTGTTTCGTTTCATTCGACAAAAATTGGGTCAGCCAACGCGATAATTTAGTTTATTCGAAGGCGACGGGGTTCGTTTTAGTGACGCGACGCTTAATCAATGTTGAGAAATTGATTTATATTCGGAGGGCAATAAAAATAATGCAGAGCAAAAAAATACGTAGGTATTTGGTCCTGTTTTTTTAGTTGCATTTATTTATTATTTCATTTCATGATAACGACAAATGAGGACATGTCTTATTATTAATCAATTTGTGAACAAATTAAACTGACGTACCTATTTGAGTAAAAATACCTATGTCCTGTAAACAAGTGCTTCCGAATGTGACATCAAGGATTGTCAGCATCTCACTAAGCATTACAATATAACTCTACCGTAGTGCCCGTAATATAATTTTCCTTGTGAAAGAATATAACAATATAACTTGCATTCGTTTTGCGTACACTAGAAAGGAGGAATTTTGCGGAATGCCTGAGTTTTTTTGCTCTATAATGTTCTAGGAGAAATTTGTATTTTCGCTGAAGCATTTCACGCTAAAGAGAAGCTAGCGCAACGAAACAAACGGGTATGGATGAAAAGTTCTTTTAATTATTTACACACAATTTAAAAAGCTTTTGGAAGGCGAAGCTTTAACACAAGACTAATATTATAAATTTGAAAATTAGTGACTTGAGTCAGTGAGTTGAGTTGATATCTGTTACTTCTACACGCTGAAACAGCGCAACGGATTTGAGTGAAATTTACAACGGAGTTAACTTATATCCTGGATTAACACATCTAGGCTACTTTTTATCCCGAACCCTGCAGGATAACGGGAAAACTGCGGGTGTGACCGTGAGGTGCAGCTAGCTGTATAATATAGTAGAGATAGGACCACAACCTACATTGTTTTCCGCCATCCTGTCGCAGATTATCGGGAGGTCAGAGCTGCGGCACCCCGCCGGAAAGTGGCTTTCCGTTCTGGTTGGTGTCGCTTGACGCTTTTACGACCGCTGCCATTTGTATTTCTATATTGAGCCATCACTTAGGATGCGTAGGTAAACATGACAGTTTCGATACTTAAACTGTATATACCAAGAAATGTAACAATAAAAACCGGCCAAGTGCGAGTCGGACTCACGCGCGAAGGGATCCGTACGATTATCTATGCATCACCGCAAGAGAACGCGCCGCCTATGCATCACCGCAAGAGTGGGAGAGATATATTTATTTATTTATATTTATAGTACCTATAGCAAGCTGCACCTTACTTCCAAGTTTCCAATGTGGAAAAATCTGTATGAGGTCTATCAAACAAACTATTCGGCCACACAAGGAGAAACATTTCGCGCGGCCCTTTGGGATTCCCGTCAAAAGGAGATAGGTACCTACCTAAATACCTAGTAGTCCGGCGGGGTGACCTGCCTAATCCGTTCAATTAGTTGCGGATTACTCGATCGACGGATTACACGAGAATCGATAGTTTCAGTTACAAATTCACTCTTATTTAACACAAGTCGCGCCCTGCGGTTTCAGACACGTGGAGGTTCACACAGGAAACGTGAATAATAACAAAAACATAGCCTATGTCCACTCTCTGGCAAATAAACTGTCTCTATGCAAAAAAATACGTCGATACGTTGTTCCGTTGCTGTGTGAAGTTATGGAATAAATTAACAAACACACTTTCAAATTTATGATAGTAGCGATGGCGATAGAAGGGAAGTAGGGAATATTAGTAGGAATTCTCTGACTTTGGGGTCCCCGAGCATAGAACTTTGTTGGGCCGTTTGTATCCATTATCTGAATTGTAGGTTTTCTAGGACTTTATTATTGCACAAATAAATTTAATTTGTGTCTTTTTACATACCCTACCAAAGGGGTAATAGAATGAAAAGCGCGTCTTCCCGTTATCCCTTTGGAACCTTTTTCCGGGAGAAAAAGTAACCTACTTATGTTTTAATCCACGGTTTTGCTATACTCCAAAGTTCATCCAGATCCGTTTAGTAGTTTTTCGTGAAAGAGTAACAAACGTTCATACATCCATGCTTACAAACTTTCACGTTTATCTCTTATATTATTAGTAGGATATATAGGTAAATACATATATAATATGTATTAGTATGAATAGTTGCAGTATGTAAGTACGTAGTATCTTTGAGGAGCAAGTTTATCAACAAGGCTTATTCATACCCTGCGTCGGGCTAGGTCGTGTAAGCGAGTTCGAACGTAACCCTTGTGCAACGTTACGCAGGCGACCGCAGATTAATTTCATGTTAACAACGCTATTCAGACGTTGCTTGTGCCGTGATATTATAGAGCCAAGACTTATACGTAGTGGTAACGATGTAACTTGCATGTTGGGTACTTAGACATCAACATAAGTTCAAGTATAGTTTCAGAATTTAGAACTCAAGCATAGTTAATTATAGAAAAGAGGTTTGTGGTATTTACGACAACTAGGTACACGAAAAGTGTTGTAAGAATCATTTACACACACTTTTACAAATCTTTGGACCCCTAAATGCAAAAATACATAGTAGTAATAATCTCCTAAACTTACCTACAGATACGATTCCAAAAAATCTTTCTCTAAGCTACATTATCTCCGACTTATGGTTTATTCTGATAAAGTAGAGTTTCGATATTTGTAAAACAAGTCGAAGAAAAACTAGCGTCTGCTTAAGCAGCTTACGCTGGCTAAACGGTTTGATAAGAGTTGACGTAATGTAGGAAATGTACGCTTCTAGTACACACACTATAGGTACTTATATTTAGAAGAAACAGCGCCACTCTAACACAACAATAGACATTGAGCAAATCATTGAGGTCCTCCAGCCTATTTGCACGGCATAATAGCACCCTCGTAAAGAATTAACGGAGTTAACCAAAACAATTTATCAACAGGACGATCTGGGATGGAGTTTCCCGAGGCTATTTCTTAGCCAAGATAAGGGAACAAGAATCATCTCGTAGATAGAACATTGTGAGGGCCCGCGGCCACCCGCTGCCGACGACGCAAGTCTAATTGATATCAATTACCTACTCAACATCCCTCAAAACCTCTTTGAATCTGAGATCGTGATTCTATTCGGTTGCCGGCTCCTTTTCTAAAATATAAGTTTAATAACAGCTCGGTTAGGGTAGGCGTCTTGGTGAATTATTAATTTAATATAATTGTTGTTTTGTTCAATTTCGTACCAGTGGTTTTGGATATTTACCAAGTCTATAATTATCTTCAAATTATCTAATTTAAATCGCAATGGCACTTACTTATTAGGATAAGTACAGAAATTTCACTCATGAAAAAAGTCGTTTCCATATGTATAGTTTTTATTAACAGGTTACTGTTTGAGCACAAGTCACCCGGGTCACCAAACTGTGTCTCTTATTGCCATTCAATTATTGAAGCCTTTAATAGCACTGATACATTTCAGGTAAATACATTTTGTATACTGTACATTTCAGATCATTACAGCAGGTAGATAACTAACTACACTGTCGAATCTTTGTCTCGAATGAACAGGCATTAAATCCGTAAAACCCAACCGTGAGATAGAATTACTTTAAAGTCTTTTTCGAAGCTCACTGCTAACTCACCCAGCGAATGTAACGAGCTATTAGTGCAGAGGTACGGAACTATTTTCAGTTGGTACCGCCAAGTAACAACTTTTAACTGGCTCCGTACCTATGTCTAGTTATGGAAAGTTGATGAAAGGAGTGTGTTTGCTGCAGATAATGCACAAATGCACTAAACTATTTTGTTGGCTAAACTAACTCGCACTCAGTCTCCTTGTGCTGGCCATTATTTCGGGATATTGAACTATGTTGGCTGTTACCAATGAATAATGTTAATGTATTCTCACTAACTGAGTACTTATTGTGAATCAGGTTAGTTATCAGAGGAAATGTACTTAGGGCTAGTAAAAAAGCAACATTACGCATCAGATAAAATTTTAGAACTAAAGCTTCTTTTCATTAAATTTATCTTTAGCATGTTGTTATCACGAATTTTCCACAAAGGAAAAGTTTAAGGGAAATTTCAAAAGACGAAGTATAAAGTGTCAAAAGTACCGACCTGCTTTCGTCGGTAGGTAGGTACCTATAATACTTAAAACTCCAAATCTGAAGATATGAAAGTGTTCACACACTGAACTTTATGAGATTTCAGAGGAACTTTACACATGGGTAGAGGAGCTATGCGTTCTAGATTTCTTGAACATTGTTTTCTTTTACAGCTAGTAACGAGAATTAATGTTAAACAGTCATCCCCTTGTCTACGCTATGAGTAATAGAGGCAGACACAAGATGAAGATCACGTGTGCACATCACATAACCAAACTTCTTACATAAATGAGATGTTGTAGAGGAGTGTAGCGAAGACGGGGGTGGTTAAGCTTTGAAGTTAAATAAAATCCAAAAAGTATGTAATTAGTAGTGAAATTTTATTTTTGTTAAAAACTATTAAAAATTTAATGGTTAATTTAGCACAATTTATAAATTAATCTAAAAAAGACATTATTCCTACAGATAACACAGGGAAACGTATGGGGTTTTATGATAACCATTTTTACAATTTACTTGTTAAAATATTAAAATAATATGTTTTATCAAGTAGACACATATTCTTTTTGATTCTCTTCGAAATATATTTTGTTAGTCTTCTTGTTTTATTGACTATTCTGTAAAAAAAAGTATACCCCATTTCACCTCACTACCTCGTTTTTGTCCACCCGCCTCTAATGGTTTTTGGATAAGACAATTATTATTTGCACCGAAATATGTTTTATTTTTATCCTCGATGGCTAAAAGCTGAGATGGTAACCTTATGAGGGTACATGACGTGAACTTTCTTTTGACAAGTTCCTCGATATTTTCGCTCCGGGCGAGGTTCAATCGAAACTTGGCTTTTTCTTCCGTATATATCGTATATAATATAGTTAAATTGGAATGGGAAAATTTATCTTACTTCGTAAAAATTTAATTTACTCGAAACTCGAATATTCATTTTTATTAGTATCTTAATCATCAATCAGCATGAGTTTAATGCTGGATATAAGCCTCTCCTAATATATACCACTGAGCCAGGTCTTCTACTCTTCTCATCCAACTAGCACTGCTAGCTACTCGCCACAATTTGTCGCTCTACCTAGTCATCGGGTGTCTTACACTACGTTAATTTTAGTACCTAGGTACAACAACACTACAACACAAAATATGCATACCAAAAAAATTATCGGTTTATTCCGTTCAAATAACGATCATAAAAGAAGATAAATTGTCCCGATTAGACCTACATATCTGATTCAGAAGCTAGATATAGCAGGAACAAAAAATATCGTTAGCAACCGCTCGGTACGAGTAATTGCGGTATGGACGTCTAGTCGAAGTAAAATTAATCGCTTAGGGGGTGTGAAAACCTCGCGCAACGACCTACGACGCGACTATAGGTATAACTAATAAAGTTGATCGTCCACCGCAAACGAAGTAAGCAATGTACTCGTACCTATGGAGTTTAGGCTTGCGATTGGGAACAGAAGTATCACACTAATATTATAAACGTGAAAGTTTGTGAGTATGTATGTATGTTTGTTGCTCTTTCACGCAAAAACTACTGAACGGATTTGAGTGTAATTTGGAATGGAGATATGGAGATGGATTCATGATCGTTTCAGTGGTATAAAAGTCAAAAGGTAAGAAAAAAACAAACAGATTTTTTTTCATACTAAGAATAACTCGTCTACTCATTCAAAAAAAATCTGTAATATACCTTGTATAGCCTACCTACAAAGTCGCTTAGCTCCATGTCATTAAATAACAAGTTTAGAAACGACTATTTAATATCTTATGGAAATAGCAGTACGTACCTACCTACGTTAGACACTTTACTTGGCTTTGCGAAACTGATTGTTGGGTCCTATTGGAAACCGGATTAGATTATAGGACCTTTATATAACTGCATCGCAACTGCGAACCTCCGATTGAACGGAACCATTCTAATGCAATTCAATTTACTTAACTCGATCCAATTGGATGAAAAAAGAAACGTATTGTTGGAATGGAGAGTGCCATATCAATTTAAGAACACTTTGGAAGAACTTTGTGCTTAAAATTTAATTACCATTTGTGTTTCTATAGACTGCAACATGGAAGACCATATTTCAGTCCTCTAACGATATTCAACTTTTTTATCCTTAAAACCACCTATGTCACCTATGGGCATGTCTGTAAAGAACTAAACTAACTATTATGAGAAATATTAATTTATTAAAATAAAATGAACATTTCCCTGATTGGTGATGAAATTGGATAATAAATTATGATGATTTAAGTTTCGTCAGCGGTGGAAATCAGAACCACTGAAACGGGATAAAAGAGGTATAGCTAGCTGCCTACTCGTAAAACGAGGAATCGCAGGAATCTGTGTTGGACACCTATTTTAGCTGTAACAGGCGTAATTCACTTAGTTGGACAGGAAACCCGGTTGAGAGAAGAGCTAGTGGCTGTCTGAAACAAGCTATCAGAGGATTCTAGAACGATAATGTAATAAACATAGTACCAAATAAAGCTACTCTTCAAAATATATTTCGGATTAGCGGTGAAAACTGTGCTTTCATAAATTAGTATGCGCATGCGTCAACTCGTGAACGGGTACTGCTTGTGGGGTCTGGTCTGCTTTGGTTGTGATCCCGCAACTCGTTAATATTCATGTTCCCAATGTGTACAACCAAACAAGAGAAATCTTCTTATTAGTAAAGCTAATTAAAAAATATCGGACTATTAGATGACAAAAAAAAAGCTTGGGATTTTAGTGAACTTGCTCCAATTCAATCAATTAGTAATAAGAATAAAATTGTCAATGTGATCGCGCCAAAAAAATTACCTGCCGGGCGTTTCTTGCCTGTTCTTTTGCCGGCGTAAGGAGGTTGGAACAGGCGTAGCTAGTTTTAAGTTGACGTTTTAAAGTGATCACAATGTATCCTATTAAATAAAAAAGTTTTGAAATTTGAAATTTGAATTTGAGTAAATGATTCAGGATTTTTATTTATAAAAATACTAGCTGCGCCCCGCGGTTTACCCTCATCTCCCCGTTATCCCGTAGAAACCTTTTCCGGGATAAAAAGTACCCTATGTCTGTCTCCTGGTTCTAAGCTACCTCCTTACCAATTTTCAGCCAAATCGGTTCAGCCGTTCTTGAGTTATAAGTAGTGTAACTAACACGACTTTCTTTTATAAATATAGATTTACTAAAATACATACTATTGATAAGTAAGTTACTAAATAAACGTGTAAATAAGTTTACTCACAATAGAAAACAGTAGAACTCTAACGATAGTAAAAATAGAACGTTATAACATCAAGTTATTTCTAAACAAATACCCTACATGATCGTTAGGGAAGTGCCGTTCTCATCTCACACTTTTCAGTTTTCCACCCACGTCATAAAAGTATTTGCCGTGGTCTTTCAACCTACGCAATTTTTGGATTCCGTATTTACCCAACAATAATATAAATTGCTCTAACAATATGGGCAACCTTTGGGACATCGTGGGCATAAATTCGGAAGTTCATTTATTTGTTCGCAGTTTCGTAGTTGTGTATGTATAGATTACCAAAAAATGAGTTAGGTATGTCGTTAGTTAGTTATCTTAGTTATCAGTAGGTAAATGCAACTCTTATCCTTTCGATCGATGGCAATCGAACTAAACATTATTACTTTCGAGCGTAATTTTTAAGGAATAGTTCTGCGAGATGCATCTGACACACCGATCTCTATAGTGACTTGATGAAGTGTTCTCATAAGTAAGGACAGTGTCGTGTTCGTGGTTAGATACGTGGTAGACAACTGCATATAGCTCTAGGGTATATATATTTATAGATATATTTATATAGACATACACAGATACAAAAAATAAAATAAAATAATTTTATACATATACTTACATATTAATACATGCATAGACATAGATATATGTATTAATGGATGCAGAAATGAATAGCATTGTAATGGCACGTTATTCTTGATGAAGCTAAGATACCTGAATTATAAGTCTAGGATTACCATCTGTAAAATATAAAACTAGTAAACAGCTTTGAAAACCCCGGAATCTTGAGCTTCTAATGCCGAAAATTATTTACCTTGTCAACACAATGATGAAGTTACAATAATTGTATTGTGTTATTAATATAGGAATATGTCATAGATATGTATTGGTTAGTAATAATTTAAAGTACTATAGTAAATAATCTTAGGAAATAAATTGAAATAACGTTATTAATGTACTTAGTAATATAATTAAATGTTTGGATGTAATAATACTTATCTATCACCACCTATTTGTTGGTGCTTGAAGCATGTCATCGAAACCCATTAGAAACCATTTAGCTCTACTATTCGAGAAATTAACAAACACTTTAGGTACGATTGGATAATAAATTACAAATCTCTTCGATAAATAATTCCTCTTACCTAAACGTCATTACGAATTAATAGTCCGAAATAGTTGAGCTTCGATTGATAAACTACCTATCTTGAAAACTTACGTAAGTACTTAATTCTACTACGTTATCGATAGACATGCCCCAGCCATTCACAATTGGTAACGAATTGAAAACGTCTAGTGGTCGGATTAATGGGGCGTTACTGGAGCCCTTTGCTATCGACCCGCGACGCTAATTAAGAAGTTTCGCTTCGATCGACATAAATTTTATTACATCCGGATTTTGTACCTAACTGGAAAGTACGTGATCTCGAGCGATATCTGGCCATCAATCGCTGTGCGCCATCAACCACGACCTCCGAAAGTGATTCTCTTTTCGTCTCACGCGGTGATTTTAGTAAGTGAATTGATCACGGTCCACGCCTAACCTCGTTTTTCTCTGGTCCCGCATCTAGTAGACACCTATGTATGCTGTGTATATAAACGAGTCCACATCACTTATGCACACACTCCTCAGCTCTTTTCCACCACGCCTACATCTTCGGTTCGCTGTCCGTTTGAACAGTCTTCAGCAAGCATGCCTGTGAGCGTCAGTTGTTTCTTACCGATTTTGTTTGAACCTTCATCTCTGTTAAGGTCACATTGTGTCAGAGGGTAGTCAAGGCTGTCTTAAAAACTTCTGACAAAATGAAATTAGTCAAACGGTGAGGCGGATTTCTAATTTAAAGGTTGAAACGGCTGCGAGTTGAGAAAAGTCCTCGAACTCGTAATAAGCCCGAGCTTTGTGATTAAGGGTTGTTGGAGCAGCGGTAATTAATTTGATTATGCACTGAGTTGCTGTTGATGGTTCATACACTCACACGTTTACCAGGTGGTCTTATTGAAATTATTCGGTGAGATTCTCTACCTCACTTCGTTTGAGACTCTTGGGACTGTAAAATCTAGCAATCCGTACAGTCAATTAATTACTTAATTCCTTAAGGAATTGCTTAATTCTTTTGTGGCTTTTTAATTCAATTAAGGTGGAAAGTCGTTAAGAAGTTTTATTAGAAGTGAACAGTTTTATTGAAGTTATTTGAATGATCAAAGTACTTTAGATTTAAAAGCTATCTTTATTTTAAAAAATCATTATAATTCTCCGAAAGACAGAGGTTGGAAACTAAATGTATGTCAAGTGTTTCTTATTCCTTCACGACAACACGACTGCTCGACTAATAAACTATTGAATCAATTTCAATGGCAGATTCAGATATAGGAATAAGTAACAGCTGACTCTTCATTAAATAATATAAAGTAAGTAAAAATTTCGGGAGCCGAGGTGATAGAGCGATCATTATGCACATAATTCATTTTGCGTTCGTAATTTTATTAGGGTTTTGTAGCATAGATTACAAACCTTCCGAAATTGGTTTTATAGATGTTCCAACGCTACAGAGATTTATATTTTATAATGGCAGCTTTACCGTTACAATATCCGAAGATCCACTGTAACCTCCTTCCTCGGCAGATCCATAATTCACGTCACAATTTTGGCTTGAAGCGCACCTGTCAGAAGCTACGGTAGGGTTCAGATATTGGTACCGATTATTCGCTTAGTATCGATGTAGAACCAAAACATATATTGATACTTAGAAAATATCAATTTGAAATTTTCGGCATATTAGAATATCTTTTTACGGTGAAATCTACATGGTTTTATCATCAACATACATAGTCGCGCCCCGCGGTTTCACCCGCGTCTTCCCTTTACCCCGCAGGAACCTTTTTCTGGGATAATAAGTAGCGTGTGTATGTGTTAATCCAGGGTAACTGTTATCTCCATTCCAAATTTCATCAAAATCACACACACACACTTTCGTATTTATAGTATTATAGTAGGATATTAGGATAAATTGCACAACTGGATGAGTTGAAACTGTTAGATTGAGCAGCCAATGAGTAGGTATCAATTGGAAAAGATCAAATAGATACTGAATATCTAGTATCGGAACATAAATCATCGATACTAACAAACGATTGAATGTATCGTTCTAACGCTCGATGATTGATAGTGTGTTAATTTATCAATGTCATTTGACGAATCGTGCGCGTAAAAGCGTAGTGCCCTTTCTCTCTCTGCAATATAATATAGATATATACTCGTAGAATAAGGTTTTAAACGTATTTTGACGCAACTGGTTGAATCTTAATTTTATATCTTCAGAAGAAAATTCAAATATTTGTTTATAATGTAGGCATAAAGGACCTTTCAAGGGACAAGACTGGTTGGTAATTTAATCAAATTTGTTGGCTGTTGGTAATAAATTGAATAGAAGGTAACGCCCGTTCGGTCTAACAACGTTGGCAATCGGGTTGGTGTATAGTCTGGAATCTGGAAGGAGCTAGGTTAGTCCACGTAATATTAATAATAGTATTGAAAAATTTTGGCCTACGAGACGTAGGCCAAAACTTGCTACGAGCACTTATTTCAGAACGTCCCGGCGGTCCTGGTACAGTCAACGACAAAAGTCTTTTTTTTTACCTCATCATCACCTAAAATCAGATGTTTTACGCTGTGGTCAAAATGATACCATGTAAAATGTAAAAAAGAACGATAATAATTACTGATTTGAAACACATTTGGAAAATCGAGAACGATGATGAACGTGGATTTATGTTCAGTATCATCCAAACATGTTGTCGATCCCGGTTGGTTTAAAAAGTATCAAACTATCGGCAAAACCTTTGAAATTTGGATTTTGGAAACAAGCCTTCGTACGGAATCCTACCGCAATTGATGCTCGGCAGCAGCGTCAGTGGGACCTGGCCCCTGTTTTATGAGCCGCTTCATTGTGAGCTCCCGTGGTTAACGGCACTAATGGACGTATAAATTAAAGCAATTAAGGTAAATATTTCATTGTCTCTTTGTCAGTTTTATCCTTTGTGTAAATAAATAGATGGTTCGGGTATTTTATTGACAACGGTTTTCTTTTAAATGGCGTCGTAGGCATTTTCGTAAAGCTTTAGTAAGTTTTATTAAAGCAAATGTTTGCTATAAAAACGACATATGCTTAATGATGCAGATCAATATACGAGTTATAAGGACTAATTTATAACACAAAGTTATCTATAAGGTGCAAGAGAGTTTCCCACTAGCTCATACGAAAGGGGAAGATTAAATTGGAACTAACGGCCGTTGTATGAAAATGCTTCAAACTCAAAGCACTAAGAGAGGTAGTATCTCTTTGGTAGTGATTATATTTTCTTTGGTATTAACCTCGACGACTGTGACACCACTCGATGAAACTAGAATGAAACTCCTGCAGCATCTACAAAATAGCGTTGCCGATCGATAGTCGACTATCGATAGTTACTCGATAGTCTATCGATAGCCAACCAATCGCAACACTATCGATAGCTTAAAACGAGGCGATAGTATCGATAGTATTGCAGTTTATTGCACTTATTCGATATTATTGCCTCGTTTAAGCTATCGATAGTATCGATAGGCTAATCGATAGTATCGATAGGCCCATTGATAACATCGCTTTTTCAGACGGAAACTATCGATAGTTTTACTACAGATAGTTCGGCAACACTAATTCAAACTCAAAGCACTAAGACACGTAGTATCTCTTTGGTACCGATTATATTTTCTTTGGTAATAACCGCAATGATTGTGACACCACTCGGTGAAACTAGAATGATACCTTATTACGCTTCTTCAATATCCATTGGCGCTAGAAACTGGTCACATCGCGTCGTTAAATACTTGTCACGTCACATGTCTTACACGTAAATGTCTTAACAGAGTTCAGAGCAGTAACTGTTCTCATAAACCTATTCCTTATTTCGTAATAAAACTCCGTTCAGATAATTTCACACAAACGACCTTTAGAGTAGGTAACATACGCCACGCTGGTAAAAAATATGCAGTCATAACTGTATAGGTCATTACATTGGGGCCATATTTTCAAGACTCTGGAGGCAACGGTGCACAGTGGCTGGAAAAAAGTCATAATTTTAAAAACTAAACGTACCTCTACATTTCTCCATTGAATGGCAACATAATAATATGTTGCCGAATTAGTTTTTTAGATTGGTTATAAATTTGCGCTGAAAATCTAATAAGGCAACATTTTTAGATTTCTCTTGAATTTCAGGCTTATATCGGTTTATAGCTTCCAAATTTGATATTTAACTATTATTTGCCACATTTTATCAAAGGCACGCGATGTTACAAAATACAACATAAACATGTGATAAATAAAAGGCAATAAGTACCTATATAAAATCTAAATGTTAATGAGAAATTTCTTAACGCTTTTTGTCATGATAGGATCATAATGTTGCTCAAAGAGTAACAAGCATCCATCCGTCCATCCATCCATACTCACAAATTTCCACGTTTATAATATTAGCAGGATAGGATGCATCTTTGCCTAATGCGATCGAACCACTGTGCGACGACGCCACGTCACCATGATAACGCTTCCTCAGGAAATTGCTGCTCCCCGCGTCTCACTCCATGGTATGATATCATTTCATGAATCTGGCTCTTTGCACAACGTTAACATATTCTTGATTAAAAAGGTGGCAACATCGATGCGTACTTAAATATTTTTTACTATCTGTGCCCCGCGTGTACCTACCTACTAGTTTATCGCGATAAAAAGTACCTATCCTATGTTATTTGCTGAGGGCTCAAACTGTTTCATAAATGTAAATATCTGTTAAGTGGTTTAGGCGTGAAAGGTTAATAAACAGATAGAGGGACAGAGAGAATTATATAAGTATAGATTTTAAAGGAATATAAAAACTACGAGCCTACCTGAATCAATTTTTTTGGGACCAATTCGAAACTATTCCGCATCAAACAAAAAAAGAATCACGTAAATCGGTTCAGAAACCTCGGCGAAATCGGTGTACATACATAAAAAAATATACCGGCCGAATTGAGAACCTCCTCCTTTTTTTGAAGTCGGTTAAGAATAACAGAATTTTTTTTTTCTTCTAGAAAATGAATCGTACCTACCTAATTATTTTGAATCAGACACATGAAAAGAAAAGTAAACACATTCGACTCTACGAATTCTATTATATAATAAATCGCAAAAGTACTCGTATGTCACTGCAATATCATCGCGTATCGAAGCAGTTTCCAAAACCTCAAACAAAAGATGCGATATCTGCTGGGAAGGGTGGGTTCCAAATGGCTCAGAGCAAGAGTTCAACCGCTCAAAACCGTCGAGAATTGTCTCGCGATAGTTGCGGAACTCGTAACGCTGAGAACGAGTGCTAGAGCTGGCTGTCGACTTATTTGCAGCAAGCTTAGTGATACACAGTTAAAAAAATTGGCCTATTTATTTTTTATGGAATAAACATCAAAGCGATAGAACAAAGAAAACACAAGCAACCGTGACACCTAAAGAGCGTGCTATATAAACTGCTAAAAAAGAGTTCAGTCGAGATATTGTCTCACAGTTTCCGACGGTTACTGGGGCTTAAAACGTTTGTTACAACTTCCAGCTTCCGACGCGTCAACAACAAAAGTTGATTATAAATAATTTTAATAGATACTTTAGAAAGGATTAAGTTCATATGATTTGTCACCTGATTTAATAAATAATTCAATGTTAATAATAATAATTAATATTGGTAATAATTGTAAATATAGAATAATTATATTATTAGACTGGCAACTACTAAGGAAATACCCCAATAGAAATTTATTGATGGATCGATAGGCATAAAAAATATTTTTATTTTAGCTTTTTTTTCACTGACCGTACATCTTCTCAAAAATCTGTGAATGCAGTTCAGAATATCTTAAAAAGTTATGGATGGTCTCCTAGGAATGTTTTCCTGTAACTATAACGGTTAAGGTACCTGCCCTTACTGCCCGTCCCAAAAATCCACCCGATACCTATATAACCAACAAGAACTTCTTAATCTCGAAACAGGTCACCTAGAATAATACTGGTAAGTATGTATTTTGTTGAACGTACAATATATTACCTGTTTGTCAAACGTGTATGCTGTGTGCCCGAAGGTATAAAGAACGTCCCTTAATCATAAAGCCGGGTGCAGACTCGAGCCAACAGCGAGCGCGCGTCGGCCCGTCTCTTGAGTGTACTGAGCTCGAGTGCATTCATCAACTTACACTCAGTCACTTCACGCGCTCTCTCTTCTTGCCGTACAGTTACACGTACATCTGCAAATATTAACTGGGTGCATATTATGTTAATGCATTCGTGACACTTTGGGCAGGTTGATAAAAATAAATGCTTTGGCTATGTTTTATGTCAGTGAAACTTAAACTTGGATGGCTTGTAGATGTTATATAATATGATGACACACATTTTTGGCTAAATACAAAACCTGAGTGAAGCCATAGAAAAAAAATTGTCGAGTGCATAAGGGTTATCTATATGTAGCATAATGATTTTTCTTTACTTTTTGCATCGTAGCGAGCACAAGTCACCTGATGCTAAGTGACGATGTGGTCGGAGATTGCGTCACGCTACACCTGGTTAACTCAATGTATTCTAGAAACCTTTTCAAAACAGTTAACAATCTTATTTGGACTGCTGATATGTGTTATATGCGAAAGCAAAAATGAATTTGGCTGCTTACAACAAAACGGTACCTAATTTGTAAAAAATGGAAGCAGAGATGTTGTGGCAGTTCCGTTATAATGGATTTGGGGTTCCGGGTCTGGGCTTACGCAGCGGTTTTAAATATACATGTGTTAGTATCGTCATAAGATATTATGGTATCACGCACCCTTGTAAAATGTGGCCTTAGCCTAATTACTACTTTTCACTAAACGACGCGTCGTATGACGTGGACAGAAATTGGGAACATGGTGTTTCCAATATGAATTTGTCATTTTCGACGGGACAGCTCGTAGCTGATTCAAAAATATTGAAATAAGGCCCACTTGCTGATACCCGAGTTACCTTTTAAAGGTCGCTGCATACGTGACGGGTTTTTATACGGACGGGACGGGACGGAAAGTTTTGGAAATATCGTTTCATACAAAATGTACATGATGTACATATGTAACGGAAACACGGACGGATTTTTTTAACATTACTTCTAAGGAACTTGTGTCAAATTTATATCTCTAGTAGGACAAACAGTGGATAGATAGGTTATTAATAAAATGTCAGTAATGTCAAATCTCCGTCCAAAAGGTCATAAAAGCGCTATTATGATTGTCGCTGAGTTAATTTTAAATGCTGCAAGACATTCTGTGGACCAATTATAGTTTTGACTCTGATCTTTACTTTTTTACCATCATTTTGTTCACGAGTAGCCACGTTTATAGTTTTTGTAAATACTAATATGAAAGAAAGATGAACTAGCAATGTCACGCTTTGCTAGTTAATTTTTACTTCTGCTGCTCCGCTACTATGTTCCTTCATGCGTGACAAGCACAGCATATACGCATGACAATAATCAAGCCGCACGTAGATAGGTATGACAACCCATCATGCAATTATTGACACGTTTATGCATGCAATCAAGCACGTAGATTGATCATTTAAACATAAACCTGTCCCGGGGCCTTATGCAAACATAACTAACATCCATCATTTATCAATCTGTTTTTATATTGTTTGGAAGTATATATCTACATCACTATAGCGGTATAGTACCTAACTAAAGTACCTAACTGCCTACCCATTGTATTCCACATGAGCGTATAAAGGAGTGAGATCACATCTTTTTGTCATTAGGCCCACAAAAGCGGCCGATGTGAGCTCTGAACACACAATTAATGTATCGCCGAGTAATAATAAACCATGACTTTTACTTGGGAAGGAAGAGAATAATGGTTGAGTACATGGGTCGGTGTACAACAGTACCTCAAATCACCCGTTGAGAAGACCAGATATTGGTAGAGTTCCACTACAGCTTCATGACGGAAGGAATGCAAATATTTTTAAATTTCTAATCTCTATGATGTTTGTATTTTCTGATTCGGATACAGGTAGTTTTAGGTACCTAGGGTAGATCTAGGAACCGGGGATTTCCATGGACGTGTGAAAAATCCGCTAATATTTGATAAGCAAAACCAAAAAATGGTTTTATATACATACCTACATATATTTGTATTTACATCATTTGACCGCACCTGATGCTAAGTGACGATGTGTAAGCATTCATGCGTAAAGCATAGACAACCACTGAAGAAACACAATCCAACCCTTTGAAGGTAGCTTAGGACTTTTAATCACTGTCTTCCACTGTGATTTTAGGGTAAAAATCTTGGCTGGTTACGGTAGCGTAATTACATTGATATTGAGTTTCTTTTCGGCTGATTACTATGTCAGATTCAGGTTTCCTACAACGAGGTTGAAAGGAAATAAGATTTTCTTAGGAAATAAGTTTGCAGTGATTAAAACGTTAAAATCAATAAGTTGCAGAATTTCTAGCTAACAACGCAAATGGAAGTTCCACACCAGTCGATTTATGCGCTCCTTTCTCCCACATACCTACTTGTAAATGTCAAACGAGCTCCCTCTACAAATCTTTCCGCATTGCTACAAAATGCAGGCCTTCAAGATGGCTGTAAAAAGAGTTCTTCAGGGTCTGCAATGCCCATATTGTTGCAAATGTCAGTAGGCGACGACGATCGCTTACCATCAAGCGGGGAAAAACTATTTTCTTCTGTAGTTCAGAAAGAAACCTTACTACCTTAGCTAAATACACATGGGAAGCGCCGAAATCTTGCAATCCTAGTTAGTACCTTTGCAACTAATGTGTTAGAAGAAACTGAATAAATCTAGAGAGATCGACGCTGACTGTGATGAGGTTGAGGTCTTGAATATTACAGGAAGTTAGGCAAGTTTCTGCGTTCCATGGCCTCCCTGAGTTGCAATTGGGGCAAACTGTCATGAATGTTGCACCAATGGGGGCTGAACTCAAACACGATTGGAGTGATGAGTGAACACGCGTGTTCGGGAATATTCAAGTAGAGAGAGCTGTTCCCTCAGTATACTATGTATGTACATAATATGTCACGCGCAGATTAATTGTAGACATATGACGTATGACATTCAATCAATTAATAATCAAAATAAAATTGTAAATGTGATCGCGCTCAAAAAGTTACCTGCTGAGCTTTTGTTGCCTGTTTTTTTGCCGGCGTAAGGAGGTCGGAACAGGCGTAGCTAGTTTTAAGTTCAATATCACATGTTGTATTCTACTAAATAGATATGTTTTTAATTAATGATCCATTATGTACTTCATTATCTATACTAATATTATAAAGCTGCAGAGTTTGTTTGTTTGTTTGTTTGTTTGTTTGTTTGTTTGTTTGTTTGTTTGTTTGAACGCGCTAATCTCAGGAACTACAGGTCCGATTTGAAAAATTCTTTCAGTGTTGGATAGCCCATTTATCGAGGAAGGCTATAGGCTATATTTTGTTTCCAAAAAAATTAGGGATCCGTAAGAAAATTGCTATTTTGCAACACAAGGTGTGAAATCGAAAATCTATTTTTGCGTGCGCTGCAAAAACTATTGACACTAGACCAAAACAATGTATTGCGGGTTTGTAGGGCCCATTAAGATCTACAAAAAAGTCCGCGAGAGCATATGTCTAACTATTATAGTTATGCCATAATAAGTGATCTTTTGTTTTAAATTTTTAATTTTTAATGCCACCGCTAGAAAATGCTCTTTATTTGTATCTTGGTATTAATCCTTATCAAAATAAATTACTTCTTATTCAAAACTGCTTCAATGCCTTTATATAACTTTTTGAATCATTCAATTCGGACATTCCATTCGAAATATATTACGAGTTTAAAAATGTAAGTAGTAGTAGAAAAATAAAACCGCCGCACCGCAGCGCAGCGGGAAACGCGGTGAGGTGAGGGGGAGGCACCGGGAGAATCTATGAAACAGGTAAAGTGCGGTCGCGGATCAGAAAGACCTTTACCTGCGCGGTTCAAACGTGCGGTCCAAGAAAAAATAACTTAGAATTAAAATAGGATAATGGGTACCTACAGCAGGTAACGCGGTGAGGGGGCACCGAAGTGCGGGAATAATTTTGGAGTATACGGAATATATACGCTTTTGCGCCTAAACTACTGAACCGATTTAAATGAAATTTGGTAAAGAGATAATTTGAGCCCCGGGGAAGGACATAGGATACTTTTTATCGCGATAAACTGTAGCCCACGCGGGTGAAACCGCAGGGAACAGCTAGTAGAAATCATATAAGTATAGTCTCAACAAGAAGGTAAACGGTATATTTGACAAGACTTGTTAAATTTGAGTTGAACAATAAAAGAAGGTCACTAAGATCTTCTAAAAATTCGCCATCAACAACAACGAACAACAATAACAATGAAAATATTGGTTTGCTATTACATAAGATAGATAGTTTGTGGATAGTTATTATCACTCAATAATGTTTAGCGGACCTTCAATTTTTATGACCACTTCATAGGTATAGTAGAGTTTCATAAAGTGGAAGGCATCTAAAGATAAAGATAAGATAAAGATAAATTTATTTCACAAAAAGTAATTACTAGAAACAGATACAGAATATCACTTAATCAAACAATATATTCTACTTAGTAAAAGTTTAACGATGGACCCCAAACTAAGCACGAGGCCTGTATTTTGGGGCCCGAGTGCAACTTTACCAGAGACCAGGTATAGTAGGCTAATTTAATAAGTTGACACAATTTGTGGAAAGACCCCAAGTGGGTCTGCGTTACAAAGGAAAAAAATAAAATAAAAAACAGAAAGACTAATTATGGAACTAATAAAAGTAGGTAAATTTAAAATTATGTGTAAATGAGTGTGGAGATGTGTAAATATGTGTTATTGATGGTGAGTAAGTGTGTGCGTAAGAGTGTGTGATGTGTGTGTGGAAAATGAGTGTCCTGTGTAAAATTGAGGAATAAGTGTAAGAGTAAATGTGAGAGTGTGATGTGTTTGTTGGAGGGTATGTATTGGGTGATGTGAGAGTAGTGCGCGCTTATTAAATGAGATCTTCAGTCTCAACATACGAAAGTTGGAGAAGCAATTCTCTTATTCTTCTTTTACATGCAGATACTGAGAGGTTTTTAATGTCACATCTTTTGCTTACTTTGTTATAAGTGTTGGGCAGTGCGTAAGCAGGGCTACGTCTGGCTAGAAGAGACTTGGCAGGAGGAAGTGGAATTCTGAAGGCGCGCCTGTTCATTATCTCGTCATGATTTGTTAAACTCTTAAGGTTTATGTGAGTTTTTAGGGTAGCGTTGAAAATGAAAAGCTGCCGGACACGTAATACTTTAAATTCAGTGTAAAGAGAGTCAGTAGAGAAACGAAAGGGTTTCCGCAGTATTACTTTTAAAAGAGCCCTTTGAGCCCTCTCTATATCTATAAAATGGCTTTTGCCAGCACTACCCCAAACCGAGATGCAATACTGCATGATCGACTGACATAGCGCCAAATAGACCTGCCTTAACAGCGGGATCGGTGAGCAGTCGCGAAGATTCTTCATAATGTATATAAGTTTACGAGTGCGTGCAGAAAGGTCAATGATGTGTTGCTTATAGGTCAAGTTTTCGTCTATGGTCACACCGAGATATTTTATACAATCTGTGCGGTTTATGGAGTTGCACGTGCAATGTGAAGCAAAACGAGAATTATCGTCAGTGCAGCAATGAATCTTCAGGTCTTTGTCAGCGGGAGGATGAGAAACACTAGTTTTGGAAAAGGCAATATACTTCGTCTTTTTGGTGTTCAGGGTGAGTAGGTTCCTATCTAGGGCTTTTGCGATATCAGAAAGACCTTCTTCTGCTATGCTGTAGACACGGTCCCAGGAGGTGCCGTGAAATAAGATCGCAGTGTCGTCCGCGTACGTTATGATTTCAGCGTTTTTTAAATTACAGGTTAGGATGTCATTAATGTACAGGATGAAAAGCGTAGGACCGAGTATACTTCCCTGCGGGACGCCGTAGTTGATGGGTAATTCTTCACTAATAAGGTTGTTGATCTTAACAAACTGTTTTCTATTATTTAAATAACTTGTGAACCACTCTAGCGAGATACCCCTGATGCCAAACGATTCTAGCTTCCTCAAAAGCAGACCGACCGAGACCGTGTCGAATGCCTTCGCCAGGTCAAGGAACACACCGATACAATTCTCGCCATTATCAACGTAAGATGATACTTGATCGACTAGAAGCGACACGGCATCCTCGGTCGACTTGCCTCGGCGGAAGCCAAACTGCTTTGCAGAAAAGAGTTTGTGTTTTTCTAGAAAGTTGACCAATCTGGTGTTAACAATTTTTTCTAATATCTTAGAGATAACACTTAGTAGTGCAATAGGCCTATAGTTGTCTGGTTTATTTTTTGGACCGTTCTTGTATATTGGGGATACGGAGGCCACTTTCCAACATTCAGGGAAAATGCCGGTCTCCAGACTAATATTGAAGATGTATGTTAGAGGTATCAGAATTACATGAAGAGTCTTTTTAATCAGTTCAACTGAAATTGAGTCAGGTCCAAAAGCGCTGCCAGTTTTGAGATTAGAGATAAATTTTGAAATTTCGTGAGGATCCGTGGGATATAGGAACAGAGAGTGAGAGACGGCAGAATGAGGTCTATGGGATTTAACAAGTGATTCCTCTGATTGGGATATCTTAGTCAGAATTTCGTTTGCCAATTTCTTTCCAATAGTGACAAAGTGGTGGTTACAGTGGTTAATGGAGTGATTAGGGTCAATGCCGCCATTTAACAACTCTGAAGATGAGTTACCACTTTTAGAGGTATAGCATATGTTTTTTATCGTTTGCCAGAGTTTTTTAGGGTCATCTTTGTTCTGCTCAAGCTGCTGACTGTGATATTGGGCCTTTATCTTACGTAGTAGTTTATTACAAAAGTTTCTGTATCTAGTATAAATTTTGCGGCGTTGCATGTCGTCAGGGTGGGATCTACATTCAAGGTGAAGTTTATCACGGTGGCGCATGCACCTTATTAGTCCGGGCGTGATCCAAGGCTTCATGCATACCATTTTCCTGCCAATTTTGATAGTTTTAGTGTGTTTGATCAAAGCGTTAGAAAAGGTTTCATTGAAGGCAGAGACTGCCGAATTAACACAAGGTTTAGAAGTTACTATAGACCAGTCTGTATTTAATATCTCTGCGACTACTGCCTTAGTATTTGTCTTCAGTCGGAATCTAGAATTTTTTAAAAGGTTTTGAGATTGATGGCAAATACCAGCCAAGATGATGTCGTGATCGGTGATCGAGGATTTACAAACTAAACCAGTTGCCTTTGAGGCAGCCTTGATAAAAATGTGATCTAGACAGGACTGACCTCTGGTTGGATTGGTAATAGCAGGAAGTAGCCCGTGTGTTGCCATTAAGCAAAGATAGTCAGACACCTGGCTGTTAGTCGAGTTGCATATGTCTATGTTCATATCACCTGCGACCACCACACACTGCTTATTTTTTAAGTCCTTTAGCGAAAGATCGAGTGACTGTGTAAACGGTTCAATGATAGTATGGGAAGGGGAGCGGTAAATACCTAAGATGGCAATTTTGTCACCAACATGAATCAGAAGAGAGTCAGCATGGTCAATGTTTGGTTCCGATGCCAAGGAGTGATAGGATGATTTTATGTAAATAACCACTCCGCCATTCTTATTCTGTTGAATATTTGTACGAAAAGAGTTGTAGCCAGGTAGAGAGTTTATTATTGTACCGTCTGATAGCCAACATTCTGTTAAAACGATAGCGTCAAAGTCAAAGTAAAAACGTTTTAGTGTTGTCAAAAAGTCGTCAAAATTATGTTGGTAGCTTCTTAAATTTAACGAAATAACCCTAAAGTTGTGAGAAGTATTGTTTTTTAAGAAAAGCTCACAAGATTCAACGGACTCGTGAGTATGACAATCAATCGCAATTGTATCATCAATGTCGCCTGTTACGTTAAGTAAACCCATCGTTATAAAATAAAAATTGAGAGGCAATTATGGACAGAACCGAGTGTGTCATATTTATATATATAAATTTATCAGTGTAAGCATAAATCGTATGTCTTTTAGCACCAAAGAGTAATAGATTTATTTTTGTAGTTGGTGAGGCGCTTGTGTGTGTGGATGAGTGGGTGAGTGTTATGTGTATGTGGGTAATGAGTGACAAAATAAAGTGTAAATATGTACAAAAAATCATAGTAAAAGTAATATTTGGTGGGACGGAAAGATGTTCATTTGGGTACTGGTGTTGGTAATTGGGCTGATAGTGGGCCCAGGTGTCTAAAAGTATAAGCTCCAAAGATGAGTGTTCAATCGAAGTGGGACAACAGAAAGAATTTGATATATCACTCCTTTGACGGTTAGTATTGGAAATGATACTTGAATTTTCAGGAATTGTAAGGTATTCTCGTTCAAGTTAATTGCATACATGAAACAAATAGATAATGTTCCAACTATAATACTAAAGGGTCACTACGCAGTTTTTTTAAAGTTTTATTGCACCTGTCTTTTCGTAGTTTTCAGATCAGGCTATTTAAAAAAAAACATCGTAATCAATATACTTTAGTACCATTAGCAGTGCCGGATTTACCATAGAAACTGAAAAAGCTGAAGCTTTAGGGCGGCAAAATTAGGGAGGGGGTTGGCAAAAAGTACCCAAAAAACAATTTGGTGCAGAAAAAAGTAAAGATTTGTTTTTTTAGCTTAAAAATGTTCCCAAAAACTTGTAAAAAAATAATATCTAGACACTAGATTATTCCCCAAAAAAAAAACTTTATTGTGAACAATGTGTCTAATTTTAGATGTCAGTGAGAGCGGCAAAAATGTTATAGCTTTGGGGCGGCAAATTTTTAAATCCAGCACTGACAATGATTCAGAGAAAACCGCAAGCTGCCAATGGCTAGCAATCGCGCTATGGTATATAATTCAAGCCATGATGATGATGACCTAAAATTGAGTGTAATAAAAATTTACATATAATTATCATCTGCCTATTGATGGTTTTTTTCATAGTACAATCTATACATACTCGTATAATAAAATAGAAAGCATGTTTAATTCTTTACCTTAATTAATTAAGGTCTCCTTTTTGGGTAAAGTCCTCCCCCATTTAAAGCACGCTCTACCTGTATAGGTACTGTAAGTTTCCTCTATGCGTGATTTTCACATTTTTTCTTCTAGCGACCACGCTGAAATTCAATATTGTACCTTCACAATAGAAATTGGAAATGTATCCAAGAGGCACGATGCGAATTACTTGTGTATTCAAAGGGATCATTGGCTCGAGCGTACCGCGTCGGCAGAAACGATCCGTGGCGTCGGATGCACAGCTACAATGCACGGGATGAAGCCAGGCGGGACTCGTTCACATTTCTATGCCAAAGGGAAAATAGCTACTTACATTCACTTGTGCTACGATGTTCTTTTCCTTTTTTATGCAACTGAGTGACGAGATGAAGATGTTGCCAGCTTGGGAAGCTTCATGCTTGCCCATCATTACAGTTTAGCGCTACTTAGAAATTTGAACTTCATGAGTTTGAAAACCTTCACGGAACCGATTATTTTCCGGTGGGTTGAAGGCTCATTAGCAACTGCCTGTCGGAACACATAGCACACTGCTCATTATTATTGTTCAGTGTTGGGCAAAAGCTAACCCACCGCGCACAATTTATGTTGATTAATTCCAGAGAAAAAATGAAGTTTAAATTATACTGCAATATCCTATGGATGCAAGTGACACTTAGCTGGCAGAATTGCAATTTCAAGATATTGCGTGAAAATTCCGAGATTAAAATGGCAAACTCCTGCAAACTTATAGGCATAGGCAAAAAATTGCCATCGAGATTTAATATAAGCTTTGAAAAAGCATACGTATCTAGTATGGAAACCTACCTACTCAGAGTTATGTACTTAATAAATTTCTTCATTAAATTTTTAATCGCATCTTGTTAACTTCCATAAGTATATAATTTGTGATAAAAAATACACCTCTGCTACAGAATAGATATAGCCACAGCCTAAGTTTTCCAAGCTCTCTTTTGTTGTTTTTTGCGAGAGATCATTTAGAAGGTTTTAATAAAAGCGGCGCAAGCCGCAAAAATTCACGTAAAATGTTTTTAATTAGCCCAAAGTATTTGTTGAAGTTAAACAGACTGATATCGCTGTAGGCAATAAAGCTTAATTATGTTTTTCTTTACTAGTGGCAGTGATGTTCACCGTCATATAAATAGGTGCTATTCGTAGAGAAGAAACTAGTTGTAACTCGCTGTTTCAGCCGCGTCCACTACAGTTTATCGCGATAAAAAGTGTCCTGTATTCCCCAGAGATCAAACTATCTTCATATTTCATCAAGGTTTGTTCAATGACTTAAGCCATAAGGTTATAAATATACAAAGGGACGCAGAAAAATATGTGAAACCGGCGTTGCTTTAGAGTATTGTATACTAGGATACATAGAAAAAAAAAAAAAAAAAAAAATTTGAAAAAAAAAAAAAAAAAAGATAAATAAATAAATAAGATTTTTGTTCATCAATCACAGATTTTTACAGAAAAAACAAGTGACAGCTTCTAAAAGCATGGCAGTCATCGGTCATTGATGGATTGCAGCGCAGCATATCAACTGCCACTCTAACTCAAATAGTCTAAAATAAAATATACCAATAGCAGCAAAAAATACAGGTTCATTTTTAAAATCAACATTGCTTGTTATCTTGTTAAACAATAAGAGAACTGAAACACTACGGATATAAAACAAGCGGAAACTGTCCTATTCTCTTTTCAAAGGAAAAACAATGTTTCCGTTGTTCTCGTTGGCACTACTCTGAAAAGATTTAAAAAGTTGTATTTGCAGTATGTATACCTATACAAGAATGGAGAAGAGGATTAGTACCTTACATATGTACTGTTTTAAATTACTTATGTCTAATAAATACTACCAACATCTGATATTTTGGGGGTGACGAGCTCAGGGTATTGTCGCTGGGGTTTTGTTTAAAATTGTGGGCGATACTGGACTCTTATTCGCTATAACTCTATGACTATCAAGACTCCTTGACAATAACGTGTGATGTCATTAGGTGCTTTGGCGGGCATCGCAAATAAGGGCAATGAACTATAATATTAAGCAAACGACACTTACCAACAGGCAAACGAAATGCTCGTCTCGTCATTTAGCTAAATAAAAAAATATGATTTGTACTTTTTTATTTGGTCCCAACATTTGTTACCTTTAAGCATTTGGTACGTGATCTTATTACATTAACTTCCTCCAAATGATTGATCGCACAAAGCTGCGGCAACTGACGACACAACATGTTTACTTACCCTTCGCCCTTCGTGATATTTCTCTACAACCATAAATTTAATCAGAATTCATGTTTCATCTATCTACAATTACTGATACTTATTCTCCTCTAGGTATGAATGTGCACTCTGTGATAAATCTAATTATGTTCGTAAAATATATTTCTTATGATAACATGTTATATATCCTCGAACGCCTCAGTTAGACGGTCAACACGTTATACAAACAGCTCCGCAATTTATTGTAAAAAATCTGTTCAAATCAGTGTTAAACAACTCCAAATTTATACTAAATTTATCAGCTCAGTACAAGGAAATCGTATATGTATCGTACTCAACGTGATAGTGCGAAATAAATCAATAACTTAAGAAGAAAGTTCGCGGTACTTGCAGCGAGTCCCTATATTAGACGGTAGGCCGGACGACGAGTGCAGATACGGCCTACTGCACTACGCGCAGTGCGCAGAGGATCTTCGCGGTTACGGCAACGGCGTAAGTGCGAAACCTGCGTGCGTGCCTGCGTGCGTGGTATGTTTTACAACGCGTCATTCAGTCATTGTTGACAACAAAAAAATAATTACGCGGAGCCGACTTTCGACAAATATTATTAGAGTTGTCTCTGGCAAACTGATATTAATATCGATTTATTAGAACATTTTCGTGGTTTGTAAAGTAATGTCTACACTACCTACGACATTGGGCAACATGATGCGTACTCCACCAAGGCTGACTGAGTCTAGCTCGCACCCGGATCTGTTCCGCACTCCAGAGCCGGACTCAGATATGGCTTACTCAACTATGAAAAAAAGAAAATATCCGGTTGACTCATGTGAAGACATGACAAAAGCCATGAATGACATATATGCCAGTATGCAACACATGCTGAAAGACCTCCGAGCTAATCAGAATGAGCAATTTGCGCAACTTAACTCAAGTATGTGTACATTAAAAAAACAAAACGAAGAGCTATTATTATCAAATCTAGACATAAAAAAGTCTATGTCTGAAATTATCAGTGAGCAGAAAGAGTTTAAATCACGCTTGGAAGTCTTAGAGAGCAAAGAGAAGGACTCAACGGGACAAGCTAGTCTGATGGAACAGCAATTAGAAAATATGGAGCGGAAGGTGAGAGAAACAAGTGTAGAAATAAGAAACTTACCAGTGGACAATGACATGCAGATGTTGGAAATATTTGATAAAATGCATCATGTCCTCCAATTAGAATTTGATTATTCAAGAGATGTGCGCAGCTCATTTCGCCTACCAGCAAAAGAAGGTCGTGTAAGGCCTGTCATTTTAGAGTTCACTACAGTGCAGAAAAAGTTGAACTTCCATAAAGCTGTAAAGGCCTACAATATGAATAATAAAAGCAACCAGCTCAACACTAACGATATCAATGTGCCGGGAGATAAGAAATTTATTTACGTTAGTGAGTACCTAACAAAAAAGGCTAAACACTTACACTATCTCTCACGCGACCTGGTCAAAAAAGGCGATTGGAAGTACTGTTGGACCAACAGAGGAAAAATTTTTCTACGCAAAGAAGAGGGACAGCCGGTAATCGAGATAAAGAATGTTGAACAACTTCTGGATTCAAGTGCTACCTTAAAAGACTGACTAGATCCTAATTCTTGCGCCCACTTTTATAACAAATATGTATCCATAAGTCGTAATCGAGTGCGTATTTATCATAGCTTTATATTATTAAATGTCTTTTTCTCTTACTATTGGTTAAGTTTACTATTAGAAAATAATTATCATCATAAGGAGCCAACACATACAAAGCACACACCACAATCAACACAGATTGCTGACATACAAACATACACTCAACATACATTCACTGAAACGGTTAAACGCGGCGTTAAAACGTATAATGTCTACTACATTCTCCCTGAGCACGTCCAATATTATGAGATACATTTTTATTATTATTTTTTTTATTATAAAATCAAATGATGGTTCCAAATAATGAGATTGTAACAGACATTGACAATGTCAGTGTCTCAACATCATATATGTTGGACGAGCCGGAGGATTGTGGAAGATACTTATCATCATCTTTGCATACCACGGGAATCACAGTTATAGCTATAAATATACGAAGTATAAATAAAAATTACGATGATTTCATGGTTCTCTTGAGTAGGATTGAGCTCAAATTAGACGTTCTTATATTTACAGAATGCTGGACATCTGAAAACTACGTACCAAATCAACTTGCCGGTTACGACGTATGTTATACAAAAAACCACATAAATCAAAACGATGGTGTCGTTTTGTATTATAAAAATAATCTAGCTAATATAAAGTGCTATGAACCCCAGGCAAGTGATGCAAACTGTATCATAGTAAAGGTGGGACAGGAGTTAGCTGTGATAGCTTTATATCGACCCCCATCCTTTTTAAATATAACAAATTTTATTGAATTCCTAGAAAGTGTGCTACTATCTTTGAAAAATTATCCTAACATAATCTTAGCAGGAGATATCAATATCGATATCACCCTTGGAAATACTGATAGGCGCTCAGATGAATATCTAACTCTGTTAGCAAGTCATGGGCTACTACCAGGTCATCAGTTTGCCACTCGGGACAGAACATGCCTTGATCACTGTATGATTAAAACAAAAAACACAGCTACGACTCTAATACTCCCAGCAACAATCACAGATCACTCTCCTGTTGTATCACAGGTGAATACCAAACTTAAAAAAAACACCCCGTTGAACCGAACATGCACTCATACTAATTATGATAATGTATGTAAAGAATTATCTGAAATAGTTTGGAGCGAAGTACTTGACCTCACAGATATAGAAAAGGCTACGGAAACGTTTATGACCACAATTCATCTGATTATACAAAAACATACGATTAAAAAAATAATTCCTAGATCTAGAGCTAATATTAAGCCTTGGATTACCACAGGACTTATTAAATGCATGAGAAAAAGAGATAAACTAAATCTTAAATGTAAAAAAAACCCCAACAATACTGATATAAAAAACATATACATTAAATACAGAAACACTTGTAATAAAATTCTAAAAAGACTCAAGAGAGCGTTTGAGCGGTCGGAGATAAAGAAACACAGCAACGATAAGAAAAAGACATGGGAAAATATTAAAAGAATCTGTAACTTTCCCGCCAAATTAAATCCAATAGAAAATCTTCTTAAATTGCAAACGGATCCTATCAATTCTTTAAATATGGTAAATGATTATTTTATAAATGTTGGATCAAAACTAGCTTGTGATACACTTTCAGCACTTAACAATACAGAAAAAGACATAGCCTTGAAATATAATCAAATTAGTACTGCTGTTTCATCTTTTGGGCTTCTAAGCACAGACCAATCGGAAATATATGATATTGTTAGAAATCTTAGAAACAACTCTGCTCCTGGGTGGGACAAGGCCTCTGGACTACTATTTAAAATTATCTTTCCGTATATCGCAGAACCTCTTACGGCAATATGCCAAGCTAGTTTTGAAAGCGGTGTATTCCCAAAGCAGTTGAAGAAGTCCATTATTTGTCCTATATACAAGGGTGGTGATGAAAGCGGTGTCACAAACTATCGGCCTATATCTTTACTACCAACGATGTCAAAAATACTAGAAAAACTTATGAACAACCGGCTTAAGAAATATTTAGAAACAAAAGGCTTATTATCGAAAAACCAATTTGGATTTAGGAATAAGAGAAGTACTGAAGATGCAGTGTTAGAAGTTACAGAACATATTAGGTCAAATTTAGATAAAGGTAAAAAAACTATAGCTGTATTTCTAGATTTAGCAAAAGCTTTTGACACCGTTTCCATCCCCATCCTATTGGCAAAACTGGAATCTATTGGTGTTAGAGATGTGGCTCTTCAATGGTTCGAGAGTTATCTTACAGGTAGGAAACAGCGAATTAGAGTTGGTGAGTTGTTAAGTGACGAAGCAGACATCAAGTTCGGGGTGCCACAGGGCAGTATACTCGGACCTACGCTGTTTTTAGTATACATAAATAATCTATGTGATCTAAAACTAGAAAATGGAAAAGTAGTTACATATGCTGATGATACTGTACTTTTGTTTGATTCTATGTCTTGGAATGAAGCTGAAATAACTACTAACAAAGGACTAGATACTGTATCGAGGTGGCTAAGGTACAATCTATTGTCAATTAATGTAATGAAAACCAAATACATCACCTTTACAATTAACAACTCCACTCAACCTAAGCAGCCTTTACAATTAAAAATGCACGCAGCTACATGCATTGACACAGATAACTGTGGTTGTGTTAATCTGAACTCAACCTCGACAATAAAATATTTGGGTGTTATATTGGATAGAAATCTTACCTGGCTTGAACATACTAAATACCTGTCTGGACGTACACGAAAACTTATTTACATTTTTAAACAACTAAGACATGTGCTTGACGTCAAGACATTGTACACTGTATACTCTGCCTTAGCACAGTCAATTTTGAGCTACTGTATATCAGTTTGGGGATCTGCTGCGAAGACCCATCTAATCGCGTTAGAAAGATCTCAGAGAGCACTACTGAAAGTGATGAGCTTCAAGCCTCGCCGATTCCCAACGCACGAACTATACAAGAATTGCTCTGTTCTTACAGTTAGACAGCTTTTCGTTAAAGCTATAGTTCTAAGACAGCACGCACTGCTTGACATTAACACAATGGAGGAAAGAAGTAAGAAGCGTAGAAAAGACATTGTTTTTAAAACTATAAATGCGCGAACGAAATTTGGTGCAAAAGGTCTTAAATACGCAGGACCAACTCTCTATAATAGATTAAGTCGATTCATTACTATTGCAACCAACAACCGATATAACTGTGCTAAATTATTAAAAGATCATTTGATTACACTCGACTACAACGAAACCGAAAAATTAATGGCTATCACTGAATGATTTTGAATTCTAACTGGTATCTATTATTGCATTATATTAATGCGTTTTTACGTTTAACACAACCTACCTCATAACACGTACACCTACACAGACACGCTAGCTGACACACACGCACGCACATATCTAGACACAGACACTTCACACACATCCTCACAAGCACACCCTAACACACATCCTCACTTTAGTATAAAGTAGTATTGTATGTATTTATTAGTGTAGTATTAAATAACACAGAACCCATGTTTGTGATAGCTTAAGATATCACAATGTTGTTGTTACTTGTATGAGATTTGAACACTACTATTACACGTATAACTTGCATATTGGCGTAGCTGTAAAGATTCGCTGTATACCCGCCATACAGGCTCATTAGAGACCTAGTGCGGGGTGCAGAGCTTCCCAAGGGTACGGTAAAATGTTAAGTTCACCATTATTTACTAAACCATTACACCTAGTGTTATGTTATGTATAAGTACCCAACATGTTTCTTTCTTTCTTTGAGCAAATAAATAATTTATTATTATTATTATTATTATTTATTATAGAGCGCCCGTTTTTTACCTTCATTACATGATTTTAAATAATGGTCAAGAAGATTTATGAATATAATTCATATTTGCTATCTTGGTTTGACCTTTTATCTTTTATTTACCTATCATGTGGCTTCGCCATTCGTTATATGTATTCAAATAATTCGCGCGCTCTAATTTTTCGTGTCCACATTGACACATGTCATATTTTTGAGTGATAATGTTGGCAGCCTAATCCTATTCCGCTATCCATTTTCCTTCTCCCTCACACGCACGCCTACTGATATGTGTGCGTCGCACGCGCCACCCGCGACACACGTCGTCATGTTGGCAAAAGGAAGAAAAAAGTCCGTTCGCACCCGCCGCGCGAGAGACAGCTCGCACCGCAACTTTCCATCGAAAAATAAGTTAATATTATAAATCCGCATCCATCTGTACTTTATATGTGAACAATAGCTATAGTTAAAGTGTACACGTGTTTGGGAAAGTGTCTTGTACGGATTACCATCAAAAAGTGCAAGTTTCCACGTAACCGCGTGCCGCCATTACCGGCGCCACGCAATCGCTGGCCTAAAGCAGACGGAGCCTGGAGGAAGATCACAGTCAAGAACTCAAGGTAGGCGTGCACTACTTCCCTATCTGTCTCCCCCATATGTACCCTTCGGCTGCCAACTCGTCACCTTTAATTCGTAGTTCACATCCGCACCGCGAAATTAGCCCTACGAAAATACAGTCCACAACCGCTGGGGTTTCATAATTTGTATTTTAACCCCCCGCACTGAAGTTCGAGAACTTCGGCCCATTGAGTTAGCTCAATTTACCATATCTTTCCCGCAAGCCGTTCAAAAAACGTCTACTTACAATAGGCGTGGCGTGGCGTATTTCTTATTGTGAAATCTATAACACTTGTGTTAGGTACCTAAATAAATATAAAGAAGTGACGAATGATTTCACACACATTTTTTTGCAAAATATATAGCTAGCAAGCTATCGCGTTCCTCATTCCATGATTAGTAGCGTTTACAGAAGTTTGTCTTTCTCGAATCGAAGTTACCGATAGTTAGTTCGACGTTGTTTTACCTTAGCAAAGTATACACATTACTTCGATTATAAAATCGAAATTATTCTTCTATTAGGTATAATATATAATACTACGTAAGTGGCAAAACAATAAGGAGTGGACTATGCCTAATTAAAAGAATTATAAGTTTTAGTAAGTAAGTTAAACAAATAACTGTAAGGTCTGTGGATTTTGGAAAATAAATAAAATAATTATAAAAAATTGTTAATAGTACTTTACAGACTAATTACATTCTCATCATTAAGTATAATAATATGTTTAAGTCACGATGTTTTAAAAGTTAATATAATATCGTAATTAACACAGAATACAATACTTATAAAAGGAGAATTCAGATATCAACACGCCCTTAATTTATAGTCCGATTTCACGTATGTCGTGTAAATAAATTACGATTACATACATAATTACGCAATTATCTAGGAATTACGGGCCTACGCAACTCGGGCATGGAACGAACATAAAATATGCATTTGTAAATAAGTGGTTGTTCCGTAGCGGAAATTGAAGCCGAAGTACACTACGGGAGCTGTCTGCGCTACTTCCATTTTTTCACTGCGAGGTTCTACTGTGCAGTTTTGTTTATTTTATTGTGGCTTAGTCTTTTCTGAAAAACTTTTATTTGGTATTAGGGAACGCGTCCATTACTGCCCACGGGCTCGATACGATACGCACGGATGAGTTGCAGTGTTGCCAATGAAAATGTTTAGGCAGCCTTGTACATTAGGTAAAAAAAACCGTGTTTATATGGAGAAGGGCGGCGGTGGGCTGTGTTAAAAAATGGAAAAACCTTAAAACAGCGCCGTTTGACTAAAGTTTGCGAACTTTTTTTTAAGTCACATTTTTTAAATATGTATAGCTTTAAATTTTATTTAAACTTTTTTTTCCTGGTACAAATCTCGAATATTTTCTACAAAACCTTTATTCTTCGTTCTTATTCAATAAACATTTTTCTCTTAATTTTTAGGTACATTGAGCATATACCAACCGATAAACTAATTAATTACCGCAGTACATATTGCGAAAAGCCATTGAATTTGCTACGGGCACAGGGTTGCAGACGTAGGCCGTGTATTTTGTGAATTTTTGGCCTGAAAGCTGTAGAACGCAACACAACATGGATGCGTTGTTGATGATAATAACAATAATAAGCGTGGCGCGCTCGGATGCGTCAGCGTCGGCTACGTATGCGCCGCACACTAGACATGCGGCACGTGAAAGCGTAGCTTCACGGCAGCATGGGGTGGTGAGTGGTGAGTGAGACGGAAGGGAGGGGTAGCGTCGTCAATATCCGTGCGCCGCATATCCTACAGTGAAAACGCAGATACACAGACCAAAAAATGGTCCTACGCTAATTTACGTTACCTATGCGTGCACATCCGAAACTAATTAATTCTCAGCTTTAAGAGTAAGAACCTAACGTTATTTCCAACCAGAATAAGGCTTATCTAGATCCTAACGTGACAAACATCACTTCGCACGCACCGCAAAAATAGAAAAGAAAAAGAAACATTCTTACAATGTTCCGATCCTGTGTTATTTTGAACAAATGATAAAAGCGTGTAAATAATAAATAACAGGAGTAATACCCACTCAACAACACTTATCCGCAGAACACACGTCTGATGCTCTCCCAAAACCATCGGCTTTGATGTTTATTTCAAAGAGAGGGATTATGATATTTCCGCGTTGAAAGAAAGAATAGCGGGACTTCGCTTCTTAAGGTACTTACAACCTGATTTTCTTTCTTTGGATACTTCACCTGCGACAGCGCTATTTACGATACATTATTATATAACTGCACCCCGCTATCTCCATTAAAAACACTCAAATCCGTTGAGTTGTTTCAGCGTAAAGAAGTATCAAACATACCACTCATTTACAAACTTTCTCCTTTAGAATGTTAGTGTGATAAGTTGGTGAAGCTTAGCTTAGCTTAGATCTAAGTATAGTGAAGTTAACAACATTTGTTTTAGCCGTTGGTATTCTGGATATACTCGTAGATGGACACTATCGTGTGAGTGCTGCTAGCTATTAAAAAAACATCAACACAATAAATTGCAAAGTTATTATACCAACTATTTCACAACTATTTTTGAGTAGGTACCTTGTGTCTCTACCTTCCAACAATAGGCTTCCAACTAAGGAAGCACTTAATTAAGCAACGTTTCATTATTAACCGGAGTAATAAGGTAGTGTAATATCTATGATGTCAATTATTCACGGTTGCTATGTGAATTACAATTTAGAGTAGGTAGATACGTAGTCTACCGTCTCGTATATCTAAGTACATATGTCTTAAAAGCTTCTCATGTTACTAGGCTTGCTTATCTAAAGTTTAACTGCAGAACATAAGGCAGTTTCGGTGTTGCTAGTTAAACTGAACATAAATCATTCCTAATAACTTAACCACATACATTGGGGGAAGGAATTTAACTTGGCTTAGTGTGATGCATGACAGAAAGGTTACTGCATGATGGCGTAGATTTTCATGCTTTACTGTCTTCAGATAACTCTATAGAGTTTTGCAATCTACCTTATTTTAGGTAACTAACTGTTGTTAGTTAGTGTGTCCGCACACTAGTCATAATATTTCTAAGCATTCTTGGATTTGCCTCCATATGCAATATCAAAGATATATTAGTTCTTTGTCACGGCTATTAAAACGTTTAAGGGACCCCATCAATGCTTCTAAGTAAGTTAAACTTTAAGCCTATACTATACAGTTTACTCAATTTAATGGGACCCAGTTGTTACTCACCAGGCGTATACTGTACATAATATTATGTTTATGACTGCAGTAATAGTATCGCTAAGCTCGGAAACTGTGTATTTAATGGGCTGTAAATGAAAAACGACGCAATTGTCGCGACGGTGGCCGGCGAGGGGGCGATTCGCGACGGACCACGTAAGCCTTTTATGATCCATTTTGTATCGGCTCACCCACTATGAGTCCCCTATATACAGAAATTGAAAAATAATAGCTAATTTTTTCGGCTATACCATGAAAATTTTATTTGAAAAGCGTGTGTTGTATTTTATTTATTATGCGAGCGGTAAAGATGGATTACCTTTGCCGGTCTTACCATCGCTTTATTTTATTTATTTAACAATTTAATACAATATGTTAAACTTATAACAAAAAGTACAGCCAATGACGGAGTTATATTTTATGAATGTTTAAAGGCTTTTTAGGTGGTCAAAAGTTAGCATACCATATGGGTATAATAAGAGTGATTTTGATTTACGTAGACAGTTGAGCCATACACTTCGCGAACTAAGTCCCTCAATACCGTCCTATAATTAAAACCAGGCTACATCCATAAATAAAGGCCTATCGATATCTACCAGAATAACACACGGTATATTTTTATCTATCTGTAAACAATGTTTGTCAAACAAATAATTTCTTAAATCGAATAAACGTAATCGAAATAAGAGCCCTGATCTAGGGGCAAGGAAGTGCTCGGCCAGGTGGAACATCTTATTTGCGCCACAAAGGTATTGTTTTCATATTTTCCGAGACGCTGTCCCTTTTAAATTGACATATTGACGGCGGTGGCGACCGCTGAATCGAAACGAACGGCAATTTATCTGAAAAGATACGGCTCCCAGGGTCCACCGCTTACCTATACATCGTTGTGACAAATAGTTTCCATTTGCCATTTTCAGATGGAGGCTGCCTTTTATTTTCTAAGCACAGTGCCGCCGGCGGAAAATTCATATTTCACGAGCAAAAGGATTTCTGCGTCCAGCTCCAAATTGGAATCACGATTGCTCAAAGGAATCGTTTCGCCGCGTCATGATTTAGACCCCGCTGAGGAAATGAAAGCGACAATGTAAAATTATTTTGACTTTTCGGTAACAGAATGTGTGTAAATGTTTCTAATAAGAAGGAAAATTTATTTTGTATCTCTTTTTTACTGTGGCTCAATAATACTCAAATATGAAACTGTAATGACTCAGTCTTCACTGTTTCTGTTGGTACCTAGTGGTTACAAGGTATCGATAGCGAGTTTGAATCCCACCTCGGTCCTTGATGATGAGGATATTTTCTACTCGCCGAGCTAGCACCTCATGTTGACAAACGAAGTAGATCAGTTGAGACATGGTACACATAGTGCTCCACTAGAGAGTCTTACCTAATCGAATATTTATCCTTGCTTACCCTCGTCGAGCACATCATTATTTACCACCAGGATGGTCAAAAGCCTACACACTCGTAAATATACCGTGAATTCCAGAGATATGTTGTCTTACCTAAAAATTGTTGGTTGACGACCGATGTGGCGCAAGGGGCGGATAGCCGACTGTGAAGCGTAAGGTCGTGGGTTCGATTCCCGCTACAGGACAAATATTTGTGCGTTGAAAAAAAAAGCGCAAGTATTTGTTCTGTGTCTGGGTGTTGTGGATCCCCGATCCTCGTAGTTTCTGAAACCCTAGATACAGGGACACCTAGTTAGGGGTCAGAGCCTATGTATGTGATTGTGCGGGCATTATTATTTATTATTATTTACCTAAAATAAACTTCAGGGATCTGAGAAATTCTAGATAAAATATCAGACGGATTCTTCGAAGTTCACACAATAGTCTCTAATGGATAAAGGATTGAGTATGAAAAGAAAAAAAGAGCTCGTACTGTCGGTACGACTGTTCCCTTACTTGATATCTCTGTCGATTTCAAGTGAAATAGTGAAGCTCGTAACTACGTGAAATGCATTTTGCAATTGGGTACATGAGTGCAGCGGGAATTGTAAAATGTAATATGTATTATAAATCCTACTAATATCATAACTGCTAAAAATTGTGTGTGTGAATGTTTGTTACCATGTATCATCGTATATACACGGAGAAAAAACACCTTCGGAAATACCGTTTTCCTTCTGAGTCAAAAGGGAAGGATTTGTTATTCAGAAGGAAATCTAAGGTAAAAAAGTGAAGGAAACGGTCTTGGAAGGTAAGACTCAGAAGGAAAGTCCGATTTTTTTTCTCAGTGTAACTCCTAAACCGATTTTGATGAAATTTGAAATGGAGATAGCTTATTACCCTGGATTAACACATAGGCTACTTTTTATCCCGATAAAGGTCCTTGCGGGATAACGGGAAGACGCAGGTGCCTCGCGGGGCGCAGCTAGTGTTCAATAACTTTTTATTTTTTAAACCACTAGATGACAGAATAATTTAATAAAATAAGGGAAAAAGTTTACCAGACTTTTTTATTGTAAATTCAGATTATTTCTCGAGCAAAGGCCGCATCTGTTCAAGACTTTGGTTTATAATATAATTCATTCATTAAGCAGGTCTACCTACAACGATTGAATAATTTATAAAGATAGCTGTACTAGGCATGCGCCGCAATACTTTTTTGTCATGTTTATAATTAAATTACTTACCAATTTTTAAACTCAATATCTTTTACACATTTATACCTATCCATGATTTTCCTTATATCACTTATTACTTCGGCAAGGATTCGAACAGGCAGGCGGGGCATTACCAAAAACGCCATCCATTGTGTCGTCGTTTATAAATTTAATACCTACATGAAAAGGGTCGGACTTATAGAACTCTTTTGAAAAAATCTGCCTCTGTCAACTCTTATTAAACTGAAATATGAGTCTAATTATCTATTAACAAGTACGAGTACCGAAGCAAAGGCCAACGCAGTAGATACCTGAAAAACTTTATTGTGTATAATTAATGTGATGAAAAGTTGAAAAGTCTTCTGAGCCCCATTAGCCCATTTGAAACTTGTTCTCAACTTTGTAAATTAAAACTGCTATAACGAGACATAATTAGGTGAGTCGACGGAAAAAGATGACCAAAACGTCCAGATGACCAGGCTTCCTTTTTCAGCTGAAATTAATTTGATATTTTTGCTAAAGTACGAAATAAGTAGGTACTAGATTCAACAGTCAAATAGGTTTTCAACTGGACTAACTTTTGATCGCAAAACTCATTTTAAAAAATGAGAAATATCATGCGAGTTTCAAGCCATGTTATAATAACACTTAATGTTCAAAAATCCCTAGAGCTCAGAACTCCTCTTAATAATTTATTATTCATACAAATAACAATTTAGTGAGATTTTGATCCATAAATCCGGTTCAACTTAAAATAGGCGCCCTCAAATGAATAATTCAACTCCCTTACTCATTTTAATGTAGACATAGGGGACCGGTTATCTAAACTTCCACGAAAGCAACTCACTTTAAACCTCAAAACCCGCCCGCATGCCACCTGAATTCAATTATATAGGTACTAGGTATGTAAATAAACATTTTCATAAAGCTGCACATACACACACCGACATATTCAGTAACTTTACGAAATACCACCAGCCTGCCCGTCTGAACAATGACATTCTTACTAATATTTAGCAATAATACTCATTGTATCCTCTCTCAAATTAAAAACAGCCTTGTTAATTAAACCAAAATAACTTTGAGTCAAGCTTGAAGACAATGGTTGGACTTGACATTGACAAAGAAATTCCATTGTTTAGCATCTTTTGTAATTAGAATTGTAATTGAGTCTCTATCAACTTTTCAAGTCTAAAAAGTACACGATTACATTCGTGAAGTGTGCAACAGTTCACGATATAATCACGCGATGTTGGGCAATATGGACCATAGTGGCAGATTTTAGACTTACGAGCCTGTGAATCTACGGCTTTATATAGGGTTGCGACTTACGACACGCTTACGCTCCAGGGTCGTACCTCATCTCAAATCGTGTAGAGTCCCATAGTCCCATGTGACATTCCAAATACACCTCTGTGGGTGTACCTTCGAATAATCTGAAACGACGACTAATGAACTCAATTTCTGCTTTGAAAGCTGAGTAAATGACAGAACGGAAAGTAAAACATTTTTTTATAAAAGCTCTCTTGGGTGACATTTTTTACCACCTACCCTAAATATGAACAAAGTTTTACCTACGCTGATATAATTTTTTCATATTGCGAACCTTAAAATTACATGTGTTATTATTACTCTAAGTTCCAAACGCTTGTACTAACAATTATTACTAACCAAGGTAGGTAACTAACTAAACTAACTACTAATTTAAATTTACTAACATAAACATTACTTGTCCGGATAAATTAACAAAATGAGTTCGGTACTTTAGTAAATACCTCGTACAAGGAAATTGAGCCATTAGCCCTTTCTGAGATTAGCGGGTTATTATTAAACATGCTGAAAGGATGATTATGTGTTCTGTATTTTGCGGTTTTGCCGTTTTGCGTAGAATTGTCTGTAGAAAACCCCTTCTTGACTTATTATGAATCATATAAATGTTGCTTAAGAGCGTACTTTGATTTGTGATATTGTTCTAAATGGATTATTACCAAATTAGTATGCATCATGCAGGATGTTAATAGTTAAAAACTAATGTAGGTATTTATGTAAAAGCGAGTAGAGTTACGAGTAGTTATAGATAGATAGTCACAAATTGGATGATGCAGTTTCACTTGTCATCAAACTCAATCTCGAGACTCATTGACTCAAGCATTGTTCGCTATTTTGCATAGTTTTGTACCTATTTGGCCACCCAACATGAAAAACTTACCCTGTGTACTATAGGTGTATAGCTTAAGACGTAATGTTCTGCATTTAACTGCTTAAAAGAGACCCACCCGCGTCGGCTTAGATGTGACAAAATAATTGTTGCGAGGGTCATAGCACGTTTCTGTGACATCTTTTGAAGTCTGCGAATATGTTGGTGTAAACGTGCCACATCATGCTTAAAGATGACTTACTTGGCTTTTATTAATGGGTAGGAATATAATTTCCTGACAATCTACTTACGTACCTCTACACAACGTTTATAAGACAAGTAGATTGGCAGAAAAGCGAGTGTAACGCTAATGGATGAAAATATATTTAGAAAGCCTCGTTATGTTGTTCATTTCATTTCTGGGATCTTGTCTTCTCGAAGCCTCTTCAATTAATTTGAAGATACAATTTATCGAACCAGTTCTTTAGTAAAAATGTGATGGCTATGCAATTTATTCATTTGTTTTGTAATGTAGCGTACATAGCGTTTGTAGCGTGGATTGTTTTATTTTATCTCTGAAAGTATATTAAAATAATCTAATTAGATATAGTTTAAATAAGTATAAGTAAAATCGAAAAATATTACTATAGGTATTATGTCGGTTTGTACAAAAACTTTGTAAGTACCTACCTGCGCATAATATTCAAAAATAATATACTTATTAAAAATTAGTTTAGGTAAATAACAACATAGATGCCAAAATCATATATAGCAAATCTTAATACATTCGAACAAGATATATTTTTAGCTCTAACATATTCACGAAACACGAGGCAAATCGTTTAATCGCATCAGTTATATATCTGCCATAAAAGGGCACACGAATGAATGGTGTAATCAGGCGGACCAAGGTGAATGCGTAATTCGTTGCTTTCAACCGAACTACCGTTGACCCGTTCGGTTAGCGCTAGTGATGGTCCTGGGGAAACTACTGGGATCGTGAAAAGTGGGACAACATATATTTTTAACCACATTGAAAATAAAATAATAAGTAAGTGTATTTTCTTGCATTTCCACCCGTTTCTTACACAATAAAATGTATGTATTATGTATTTGTTATTAATAAAACATGCATCCCGCACGCAATCATATAGATAGCTCTGTCCCCTGACTAGAATTATTGGTATCTAAGGTATCAGATACTACGTGGATCGGGGATCCACAATACCCAGACACAGAAGAAATACTTGCATTTTTTTAAATTACAATGTTTAAGTCGATATATAAAAGTAAATGAGTTTTCTCGGAGTTGAATTAAATCTGATAAAAGAAGACTCATATTTTAAGCTACGTATGTATAATCCAAATTCATCAATTATTATATTTGACTAGTTTTCCGCCCCTCGTCTTCGCCCGCGGGTATTCAGATATTTTTCCATACAATTTTTTAACGTCCCATTTGACCTGAAAGGCTGATTATCAAAAATCATTTTAATGTGCTAACCCACTTATGAAACTCTTGTGTAAAATTTAATAGCTTCAGCTTCAGTTATGCCAGTTTATGCTATGTGTTATCTGTCAGTCCGTGTTAAAAATTAAGATGATACACTTGAGTAACTAAAGAAATAACCTAATAACGAAACAAGAATAAACGTCAAAGGGCGTACGAGCAGATTTTCTTTTGGCTAACTTTGTTTTAGTTAACCATTAGTGCGTGATGGGCGAACTGTTCGAACTCCTCTAATTGCGTTTTCTAGAGATCGTAGGTGGAAGTTCCGATTCGCACTGATTATAATTTTTCGTTCCAAAAATCAACATTGTAAAACTAAAATAAAATTAAGCATTACTTATCTTTAATTTAATAATATTATTACTTAACTTAAATTAAGGCTACACCAGCTTGTTATTCTCAATAAGTGTAGTCCTTAATATATCTCAACAAGATTCCACCTACATAAAAAGGGACGTCCCACAAAAATCGAGGTATCGAGACATCTCTATTTGGCGTCCAATCACGGGTCAGATTCAATTTTACCCACTTTTATTCGGTAGGTAAAGGTATACGGACGGAAATATGAAAGCGAATATGTTATATACATAATATTCCATTGAAGGTATATTTTCTTTTTATTAATGATATTGCCTTGTAATTTATTCGTGCGTAAACTCGTACGTGGGTGGTTTAGTTTAGATACGTTACAAGTATTATTTGCGTGGGTTAGAAAAGTGAGCTCGTGATGCGTGGGCTAAAGCCCAAAAAGTAAAGGTGGTTGAACTTTGCCTAGAAAAATAAAAAGAGTTTTGTCAACGATGTAAAATAGGCCGAGATTGTGAATTATTGGAAGCGATAATGACCCTGAGTTAGTAACGTCAGCTTGCGACTCGTAGGTCGTGAGGTCGAATCCTACAACTTGAACTTTTGTTGAAGGAAACATCGTGATGAAACTATAACTACCCCTCAAATTTAGAATTTGTCGCCAAGAATCTATTGGTATGTTCCGGCAGTCTCATTTGAGAGCCAGTTCCCAATCCAAGTATAGCGTATTTTCGACCCAAATTCATCACTTAATATCAGGGTATAAGTACTTACAAAGTAAGTAGTAAAAAAATAGAAAAAAAATGTGTTGAGTTTACTGTAACTAACTGGATCAGAACTCTTACTTTCGCCTAACAATTGGTTTAATAAGTAGACATGTTTTCGCTAACAACCTGATATTAAATGAAAGTAGGTAAATGGGTGAGCTTTTTACGACGACGTTGTTGTTACTGGGAATTTAGGATGTTCCCTTCGTTGTTCATAGCCCGTCATCTCTAATGATGCCATTATTTCGCTACTTCAGTGTGCTTCAATTACTGGGAACGGTGCGCGGGGAGGTTAATAGGTATAGCTGGGGAAATGTTTAGCCATCATCAGCCGATAATTAATTATTATGCTGCGGCCACAGCCACACTAACGGGAATGCCGTTAAATAGCGCGATGATTGACGTTTGACATAAGTGGGGCCATTTGACAGCGGCATTCGCATTGGCGTTTGACGTTAGCCGATAAGTCAAGTGCATTCACGTTGACAGTTCAAGTTATAGTTGCGTTAATAATTAACGCAATATTTCTTGACGCCGACCATAGTGTGTCCCCTGCATTATAAGGTCCGAGTGTTTGTTCCGGATCGTTAATGGAGAGTAGGTAACACAATGGTCTGTTATCATTGGCTTGTAGCGTTTCAAAGACCAAACGTTTGGTTAAATCATGCCTTATTGTTGTTGTCGGACCGTTGAACAACATTAATGTTTTCCTAAATTTTAGTTTAATTATTTTTAACGTTGATTTCGAGGCTATTTATGTAAGTATATACTATGTATTCAAACCTTTGTTAATTCATTTTATATACCAAGCAAATAATATGAATTGATTGAGTACTTGCATATCTTTAAATAATGTTTTCGATTGATAAAAACGCACGTGTTTCAAATGTATTATGTAGCAACGTAATATTTTTTCCCTAATATTATGTAACTACCCAAAAATCTATCACCAAGCAAATATTGGTTCACTTCCGGCAGGTTAAACTATTTTCATTCCTAAAAGTTGAAAAAGGCTAATCTTATCTGAATCTATAGAAATTCTTAAATTTCATTATCGAATCAAAAGACTCAAGATAAAGAGATGAGTTCCAGACAATTTATGATTGAATTTGTGAAGGAATCAGTAATAGCATTTCATAAGGAGTATATTGAATAGCAAAAACCCGTCGTCTTTACTAAGTGCTAATTATTGTCAATTACAAAATTGAATAAATAAGCGAGACGTTTATTAATTTAATTCGGAGGTTTTAAGGGCACCTAAATACATTTTCACGCTTCGCTTGAAATTTGCTAAGGAAATTGTACTTATTAATTTTGAAAACATATTTATCGTCTGTGATATGTAACCATCAGTTTGATCTCATCTTACTATTAGTATGTTTTAAAAAGCGAAAGTTTAGATGGATGGATGTTTGTTAATTGAGTGAAATTTTACCTGGGAATAGCTTATTTAAGCTCTAGATTTACATAAACATATTTTATATCCCGGAAAAGGGTTCCTGCGGGAGAACGGGAAAACAGCGGGGCGCAGCTAGTGTTTACTAAAAACCAGGTCAAGTGCATAATGGCCCAGTACGAACAACAGTTACTTGTGATAAAATTGTGAATTTGAAGGGGAAAACTTTGCTATTTACCTGAGTAACTGCTGAACCTAAAACGTAAGGTAAGCAATACGTACGTACCTCATCATCATCATCAGCATAATCAGCCCATTTCAGTCCACTGCTGGACATAGGCCTCTCCCAAAGTACGCCACTGAGCCCGATCTTCGGCTCTTCTCATCCAACTGCTGCCAACCATTTTGCGTATATCATCGCTCCACCTAGCCGGAGGGCGTCCTACACTACGTTTGCCGAGATGCGGTCTCCACTCGAGAACACGTTTACCCCAACGGTTATCGGTTCTTCGGCTAATATGTCCAGCCTATTGCCACTTCAGCTTGCTGATCCTATAGGCTATGTCGGTTACCTTGGTTCTCTGTCGGATAACTTCATTTCTGATTCGATCCTTAAGAGAAACTCCGAGCATAGCCCGTACGTACCTGCTCGTAACTATAGGTATAAAGTATATACGCCTCCGGGCATCCGGCATAGTTGTTACGCGGATAATCAGGTCGTCGGTATAGTCCAACTAGATTGCATCTCTACGGACATCAAGACTATATACATCTATGTACGTATTTTTCCCCAGAGAAGGCTGTAACTAACCCCCCCATAGACTAAACCCCAACAAACAGAAAAGACCTAACCCAAAGATACCGTTTAATCGAAACTTAAAACTAACTTGGCCAGATGATCGTCGGAACCCTTCGTTGTGTAAATAAGTAACCCAAATTCTTTTAGAGTTGGAAACTATTTAATGGAAATTTTAATTACAAGGAAACTTAAATATTTCAAACAATAATAAACATTTTAACAGGAGAAGACACATAATAAATTTATCGCAGATTTCAACATAATTGCTTTGTTTCTTCTTCGTTCATGTGAGTTTATAAAATCGATTGCTACGCAATAAGATGGAGAACTTGGTTCATGTGTAATAAAGCTGAAAGAGAAATAGTAAATGAAAATTATGTTCAAATTGCAGTGTTTGGAGAATCTCATACACGAATACATTAGAATTATATTTAGGAAGGAAGGAAAGGATAAAATGGGGGAAACCCCCGATGGCCTCCAACCTCCCCTAAAGCCACCCCATGCCTCGCAAGTCGCACTCGCGACACCGGAGGGGGTAGGATGGGAATGGTGTCTAGGTTATATATAACAATAAATGTTATCAGACGACCATTCAATCTCACATAAAGTGGTTAACTTATAAAATGAAGTTAAAATATTTCAATTGATAATATCGGTCTTTGCCGTAATAATCTGGAGTATGCCAGTACATTATGTATTCTGGAGTATGCCAGTACATAGTATAAGCTGGAGTATGCCAGTACATAGTTTTAATCTGGAGAATGCCAGTTCATTATATTTGGAACGATGTCTCTTTTGATAAGGATTAGAGCTTTGCTCTATCTGGTTGCTACCAGTACATATATTGTTGCACATATTTCTGACTTGTGTCAGTGTATGGTGATAGCTGGAGAATGCCAGTACATCATATTTGGAACATTGTCCTTTTTACTAAAGATTAGAGCTTTGCTCTAACTGGTTGCTACCAGTATATAATGTTAAAGACATTTCTGGCTTTATGATCTCGTATAGCGATGTTAGGTTAGGATCCTGATCAGTCTCAAGTGCCGGCAGAGCCAGAAGGTACGCGGAGGGGTCCCAATGCATGAACGACATTTTTATGCCTATCCATACATGATATTCCACCAGCGCTGGTTACCAAACACAGGAGAGGTCAGGTCCTCCCATATGTTCACCTTTAGAAACCAGAAAGCTCGAAATAGATGAACTAAAAATTACTATTCAACAATCATTAATATTACTAATTATTAAGTGGGTGCAAAACCACACTGTTAACCAATTATGCTAAGACTGAACCAGTTTCCCGATATAAACTTTTCTAAAGGGAAAGGATGAGAGTTGGGTAGGAGAATGACGGAATAAGGAATTTCCCTAAGTGAGTCTACGTTACTCGCGATACTAGTCTAACCATAATGAATATTTAGTGTCGTAGGTTGAGTTTATAAAGTAATGAATCACCGGCCTAGTGAAACACGCCTTTACAACTCTATGTAGAGTGTGCGTAAAGATATCAGCTGCGTGTATAGTAAATATGCTTGCAGTGGAGAATTCACAGGTCTAAAGCCAGGACCTTGCTTCATTGAAAAAGTTGTGAGTTTTTCCAATCACAAATATTCCTGACACCCATGAAAACCCACAGAATTTCAATAGTGTGTCAATACAGTCGGACTAGTAATAAATCAATAAAACTTCATCGATCAAACAAAACCTTAAACTAAAGTAAAACACAGACGAATGTCATAAATAAGCACGAGTAGTCTACATCAGCTCCCATATCTATATGTAAAAGTACTCAGGGTTGTGCTTCTGTAAATGTACCTTGCTTACTCATAACTTACCAGAAAACCACCGTTACCTTTACCTTTCAAAACCAGGATTACCGGGATAAGAAATAAATCAACAAGTCATTCTTTAATCAAATCATCAAACCATATAAAAGTAATCTAACAAATTAAGATATATATATATACCCTACCTATAACGATGCATCGTTATTGACTCTATATTGGATTTACCTTATACCGCAGGCAAATCCGATACACAGTCCTAGTTAAAGAGTTTGTATGCTTTATCTTAAGTACCTGGGTCATATATACCTCGTCGCTATCAAGAGCCCTCGTCAACATTAAGTACCTTCCACTAAAGTGGACCCAAATCCCAAAATATAAAAAATCGCTGTGGGAACGGAATTGCGGATGTATAATAAATTTTAACGTTATGCGACACGAGTACTTAATCTAATATGAATTGCCGCTATCAAAGAACCATTGTTAGCAATGAGTACCTTCTTTCATAAGGTGTAACTGATTCCCAAAATATAAACAGACTCTAGTGAGAATAACAACCTACATCTAAGAGTTGCGCACTAGGGTACTTTATGTTATAAACAGCACACCTCGAATAACGAGCCTTTGTGTGCATATAATAGGTACTAGCGTTCCCACCTCATACCTATGGTATGAACCATCAATAACGTAAATAATGATCTATATCTAAGAATTGCGCAGGAGATGAATTAAGTGTAATATAAATCTCCTTGAACAACGAACTATTGTGCTCTTATAGCATCTACCTACATTAGCGTACCTGACCCCTGTAGTATAAACAAGGTACGACTTCAAATTCTACCGGTATCACGTAATATCAAAAGTACCTATTAATAACTAGGTATTGCCGTATAATTAAACGAACGCAAGAGTACCATGAACCTTTTTCTAAAATATGCTTTGGAAAATACCAAGCATAAACCGTAATCGTAAATTTAACGCAATAAGAATTATGTATTATAAGTATTAATAAAATGTTTCCGTAATAATGCCGTGGAAAATACCAAGCATAAACCGTAATCGCAAATCTAACGAAATAAGTAATATTAAAAGTATTATTATAAGGATATTTGGAAAATACCAAATATAAGCCGTAAAAGTAAACTTACTCTAATTAATCTTAAGCCAACTGTACAAGAAGTGATTATGTTATTTAAAATCAAAACTGTACCAATAAATCACTCATTATAACAGTGGTATTTCCATTTTGGTTCTTTAACCATTTCTGTAGATAGTAAAGGAATCTAATAAACTATAATAAGAGTTGAATCACTTTACTTTAATCAATTGAGATAACAAAATAATATTGGAACATTAAAAGTCTAACTCTAAAATATTAGGAACCAAAATGGGTAAGTAATAAGAACTTCCACAAACCTCGATGGCTTCTTTGTACCTAGGATCGTTATGCGTTAACAGCTGAAATATAATAAAAGAAAGGAAATACAAATTTCCAAAACTCTTGTATTCCTTTACGTAGCATCGAATCTACGGAAACTGTAATGTAGTTGTTATCAACCTGACTATATTTAGTTCAGTAGTTTTATCTGTGATTTTTGAAGTAATGATGTTCATTCCAAATATCCAGTATTAACTTCAGCAGTATCGAAACCGCAATGTATATAGGTAGGTAGGTATTATTCCACTTCCTTTAATAAGTTCGGTAAATAAATATCTGAAACCAATCGAAGGTTTCAATCCTTTAAATCGCAGAATAATCTGTATATGTAGGTATGTTAATTCCTAATGTCTTACGATAATTTAAATGATGTCGAAACCACATTAAGTAGATAATTATCTCTCTTCCTTACTAAGTTCAGTAGCTTAGAAGCTGTTCAAAACATCTTACATATATCTGAAACCAGTCGAAGGTTTCATTTCTTAACTTGGAGTATAGATAGTTTAGGTTTTGGTTGCTGAAAAATAAGATCTAAATAGTTTGGAGAGCATAACGATCCCAGATTCTGCAACACGCTGATGCAGGAACAAATACTTAACTCTAACTGAAATACAATTCCTATAGCCGTGATATCTACGATGAGTCTTTAGGATCTAGATTATTAGACAGGTCTTATTGATTTTTAATATCAAGCTTTCCGCGAATTTCCTTTCGAATAATAAAACATTACTTGTTAAATGAAAGAGTTCTCTAGGTTCTCCCCAGTCTTTACACAAATCTAAACATCCATCACCAGTCTGTATTGTGTTTTATTTTTACTAGTGATGTAACACAAAAGAGAGAAAAATAACTCACATAAAAGTAAACAATCAAAATGCAAGAAAACACATAAAGTAAAATAATAAAGCTTATTGATAAAACGTTCATTAAAAGGATAACTTTAACGTAATAAAAGTACAACAATGTTTTAATGAACATTATAACAATCAATTTTAAAAAAAGCTGAATCTAATAAATAGATAGATAAATTAATATATTATTCTAATAACTCACGACCTCTGCCGAAGTACACTATATTTTGCAACGTAATTAATAGATTTAACGCCCGCTTCGCGATTATTTTATAAAACCTAGGAAATTTACTATTTCGTAAAATTTATATTTAATTACAAATCAACTTTAACCACAAAGCTCTATTTGATTATCACACTCTAGGTATATTTTTAAGAGATCACTGATTCATTATTAGAAAGCAATATTTTACACCATAATTATAACAAGCTATAATTATTTAAATTAATTAGTTAATTCGAATACGCTCGAGGACTCTTAACCGTAACCCGGAAGAGTCCGAACCCTTCGACCGTCAAAAACTCACTCTCCCCTTAAACGTTCCTGTAAAAGCTTCAAGTCACATCGCCACCCAAAAAAAACGCTTACGCCGACACATTTGCAGCCGCAATCCTGCGCAAGCTTCAGTTCTATTTATCTTACACATTCCTAAGCTAAAACACTTGTACAATACTAGAGTCTAATTTACTTATTTTCTATGACAAAACAATCATACATTCCCGAATTAAATATATATATTTTTGTATGCTGGAAGGTGGGGTAGGTACATTCACCCCCCAAAATTTTAAGAGGTCTAACCGAATAAAATTTTCAAAACTAAAAGAAGGTGGAAAAATATATATATTTTAGTAGATCTATCTATTTTTTTAAATTGACATCAATTACTTCATGTATAATTTATGCACCCCCCTGATTATAAAACTCTTGCACCCCCCCAAGTCTAAAGCTCTACCACCCCCCAAACCTTTTAAAACTATCACACCTATCTAATTGTCAAACTATATGACCTACTATTAAGACAAAATCTTGGGCTCTCACACCTTCCAAAATCTCGAACTCTAACACACCATTCAAGTCTTGAATTCTAACACCCCCAAAGCCTTATCTCTTACAACTTTCAAAATGTAAACTCAACTCTCTTTCAAAGCGTAACTCTCTCTCTCTCTCTGTGTTAAACTCTGACAACCTCAATCTAAAAATATCCTTATTTTCTAAAAGTCGATTCAACACAAAATATTCATCTAACTACACATTGTTATTAATAACTGTATCCGCGGCCTCACTCGCAGCTTTCCCATTGTAAAACTACAAGAGCCTATTCTGAAACAAAAAGCAGCCAGTCCATTCCAGGGCATAAGTCATCTCCATCCCGAACTTCACTCAAATCCAGTGAACCATTTACGAACACACACGCCCACTTACTCACTCACTCACTAAAATACCCTCGCATGCTTACAATTATTTAATTAATTACATAATGTCATTTATTTTATCGTCACAAAAATTCCTATTTGTGTATTGTGCTAATCACAATCCACCTTTTTGCTACGGTCTAAAAAAATTATTTAAAATAAACTCCCAAAAAACAGTTTCCATTTCAACTCTTTCCATTTCACGAACACCAAATTGTAGGCTATAAAGCCTACTTTCTTAAAACTAAATGATTAAACGACATCCTGGTCACGCGGCACTAAATTGTAACTAACCCCCCCATAGACTAAACCCCAACAAACAGAAAAGACCTAACCCAAAGATACCGTTTAATCGAAACTTAAAACTAACTTGGCCAGATGATCGTCGGAACCCTTCGTTGTGTAAATAAGTAACCCAAATTCTTTTAGAGTTGGAAACTATTTAATGGAAATTTTAATTACAAGGAAACTTAAATATTTCAAACAATAATAAACATTTTAACAGGAGAAGACACATAATAAATTTATCGCAGATTTCAACATAATTGCTTTGTTTCTTCTTCGTTCATGTGAGTTTATAAAATCGATTGCTACGCAATAAGATGGAGAACTTGGTTCATGTGTAATAAAGCTGAAAGAGAAATAGTAAATGAAAATTATGTTCAAATTGCAGTGTTTGGAGAATCTCATACACGAATACATTAGAATTATATTTAGGAAGGAAGGAAAGGATAAAATGGGGGAAACCCCCGATGGCCTCCAACCTCCCCTAAAGCCACCCCATGCCTCGCAAGTCGCACTCGCGACACCGGAGGGGGTAGGATGGGAATGGTGTCTAGGTTATATATAACAATAAATGTTATCAGACGACCATTCAATCTCACATAAAGTGGTTAACTTATAAAATGAAGTTAAAATATTTCAATTGATAATATCGGTCTTTGCCGTAATAATCTGGAGTATGCCAGTACATTATGTATTCTGGAGTATGCCAGTACATAGTATAAGCTGGAGTATGCCAGTACATAGTTTTAATCTGGAGAATGCCAGTTCATTATATTTGGAACGATGTCTCTTTTGATAAGGATTAGAGCTTTGCTCTATCTGGTTGCTACCAGTACATATATTGTTGCACATATTTCTGACTTGTGTCAGTGTATGGTGATAGCTGGAGAATGCCAGTACATCATATTTGGAACATTGTCCTTTTTACTAAAGATTAGAGCTTTGCTCTAACTGGTTGCTACCAGTATATAATGTTAAAGACATTTCTGGCTTTATGATCTCGTATAGCGATGTTAGGTTAGGATCCTGATCAGTCTCAAGTGCCGGCAGAGCCAGAAGGTACGCGGAGGGGTCCCAATGCATGAACGACATTTTTATGCCTATCCATACATGATATTCCACCAGCGCTGGTTACCAAACACAGGAGAGGTCAGGTCCTCCCATATGTTCACCTTTAGAAACCAGAAAGCTCGAAATAGATGAACTAAAAATTACTATTCAACAATCATTAATATTACTAATTATTAAGTGGGTGCAAAACCACACTGTTAACCAATTATGCTAAGACTGAACCAGTTTCCCGATATAAACTTTTCTAAAGGGAAAGGATGAGAGTTGGGTAGGAGAATGACGGAATAAGGAATTTCCCTAAGTGAGTCTACGTTACTCGCGATACTAGTCTAACCATAATGAATATTTAGTGTCGTAGGTTGAGTTTATAAAGTAATGAATCACCGGCCTAGTGAAACACGCCTTTACAACTCTATGTAGAGTGTGCGTAAAGATATCAGCTGCGTGTATAGTAAATATGCTTGCAGTGGAGAATTCACAGGTCTAAAGCCAGGACCTTGCTTCATTGAAAAAGTTGTGAGTTTTTCCAATCACAAATATTCCTGACACCCATGAAAACCCACAGAATTTCAATAGTGTGTCAATACAGTCGGACTAGTAATAAATCAATAAAACTTCATCGATCAAACAAAACCTTAAACTAAAGTAAAACACAGACGAATGTCATAAATAAGCACGAGTAGTCTACATCAGCTCCCATATCTATATGTAAAAGTACTCAGGGTTGTGCTTCTGTAAATGTACCTTGCTTACTCATAACTTACCAGAAAACCACCGTTACCTTTACCTTTCAAAACCAGGATTACCGGGATAAGAAATAAATCAACAAGTCATTCTTTAATCAAATCATCAAACCATATAAAAGTAATCTAACAAATTAAGATATATATATATACCCTACCTATAACGATGCATCGTTATTGACTCTATATTGGATTTACCTTATACCGCAGGCAAATCCGATACACAGTCCTAGTTAAAGAGTTTGTATGCTTTATCTTAAGTACCTGGGTCATATATACCTCGTCGCTATCAAGAGCCCTCGTCAACATTAAGTACCTTCCACTAAAGTGGACCCAAATCCCAAAATATAAAAAATCGCTGTGGGAACGGAATTGCGGATGTATAATAAATTTTAACGTTATGCGACACGAGTACTTAATCTAATATGAATTGCCGCTATCAAAGAACCATTGTTAGCAATGAGTACCTTCTTTCATAAGGTGTAACTGATTCCCAAAATATAAACAGACTCTAGTGAGAATAACAACCTACATCTAAGAGTTGCGCACTAGGGTACTTTATGTTATAAACAGCACACCTCGAATAACGAGCCTTTGTGTGCATATAATAGGTACTAGCGTTCCCACCTCATACCTATGGTATGAACCATCAATAACGTAAATAATGATCTATATCTAAGAATTGCGCAGGAGATGAATTAAGTGTAATATAAATCTCCTTGAACAACGAACTATTGTGCTCTTATAGCATCTACCTACATTAGCGTACCTGACCCCTGTAGTATAAACAAGGTACGACTTCAAATTCTACCGGTATCACGTAATATCAAAAGTACCTATTAATAACTAGGTATTGCCGTATAATTAAACGAACGCAAGAGTACCATGAACCTTTTTCTAAAATATGCTTTGGAAAATACCAAGCATAAACCGTAATCGTAAATTTAACGCAATAAGAATTATGTATTATAAGTATTAATAAAATGTTTCCGTAATAATGCCGTGGAAAATACCAAGCATAAACCGTAATCGCAAATCTAACGAAATAAGTAATATTAAAAGTATTATTATAAGGATATTTGGAAAATACCAAATATAAGCCGTAAAAGTAAACTTACTCTAATTAATCTTAAGCCAACTGTACAAGAAGTGATTATGTTATTTAAAATCAAAACTGTACCAATAAATCACTCATTATAACAGTGGTATTTCCATTTTGGTTCTTTAACCATTTCTGTAGATAGTAAAGGAATCTAATAAACTATAATAAGAGTTGAATCACTTTACTTTAATCAATTGAGATAACAAAATAATATTGGAACATTAAAAGTCTAACTCTAAAATATTAGGAACCAAAATGGGTAAGTAATAAGAACTTCCACAAACCTCGATGGCTTCTTTGTACCTAGGATCGTTATGCGTTAACAGCTGAAATATAATAAAAGAAAGGAAATACAAATTTCCAAAACTCTTGTATTCCTTTACGTAGCATCGAATCTACGGAAACTGTAATGTAGTTGTTATCAACCTGACTATATTTAGTTCAGTAGTTTTATCTGTGATTTTTGAAGTAATGATGTTCATTCCAAATATCCAGTATTAACTTCAGCAGTATCGAAACCGCAATGTATATAGGTAGGTAGGTATTATTCCACTTCCTTTAATAAGTTCGGTAAATAAATATCTGAAACCAATCGAAGGTTTCAATCCTTTAAATCGCAGAATAATCTGTATATGTAGGTATGTTAATTCCTAATGTCTTACGATAATTTAAATGATGTCGAAACCACATTAAGTAGATAATTATCTCTCTTCCTTACTAAGTTCAGTAGCTTAGAAGCTGTTCAAAACATCTTACATATATCTGAAACCAGTCGAAGGTTTCATTTCTTAACTTGGAGTATAGATAGTTTAGGTTTTGGTTGCTGAAAAATAAGATCTAAATAGTTTGGAGAGCATAACGATCCCAGATTCTGCAACACGCTGATGCAGGAACAAATACTTAACTCTAACTGAAATACAATTCCTATAGCCGTGATATCTACGATGAGTCTTTAGGATCTAGATTATTAGACAGGTCTTATTGATTTTTAATATCAAGCTTTCCGCGAATTTCCTTTCGAATAATAAAACATTACTTGTTAAATGAAAGAGTTCTCTAGGTTCTCCCCAGTCTTTACACAAATCTAAACATCCATCACCAGTCTGTATTGTGTTTTATTTTTACTAGTGATGTAACACAAAAGAGAGAAAAATAACTCACATAAAAGTAAACAATCAAAATGCAAGAAAACACATAAAGTAAAATAATAAAGCTTATTGATAAAACGTTCATTAAAAGGATAACTTTAACGTAATAAAAGTACAACAATGTTTTAATGAACATTATAACAATCAATTTTAAAAAAAGCTGAATCTAATAAATAGATAGATAAATTAATATATTATTCTAATAACTCACGACCTCTGCCGAAGTACACTATATTTTGCAACGTAATTAATAGATTTAACGCCCGCTTCGCGATTATTTTATAAAACCTAGGAAATTTACTATTTCGTAAAATTTATATTTAATTACAAATCAACTTTAACCACAAAGCTCTATTTGATTATCACACTCTAGGTATATTTTTAAGAGATCACTGATTCATTATTAGAAAGCAATATTTTACACCATAATTATAACAAGCTATAATTATTTAAATTAATTAGTTAATTCGAATACGCTCGAGGACTCTTAACCGTAACCCGGAAGAGTCCGAACCCTTCGACCGTCAAAAACTCACTCTCCCCTTAAACGTTCCTGTAAAAGCTTCAAGTCACATCGCCACCCAAAAAAAACGCTTACGCCGACACATTTGCAGCCGCAATCCTGCGCAAGCTTCAGTTCTATTTATCTTACACATTCCTAAGCTAAAACACTTGTACAATACTAGAGTCTAATTTACTTATTTTCTATGACAAAACAATCATACATTCCCGAATTAAATATATATATTTTTGTATGCTGGAAGGTGGGGTAGGTACAAGGCCATAATACCCTGCCAACAATACAGGAACTCACAGTAGGTGTTTTTCTAACTGATTTTAATGTCTGTTCTATACAATATTTTGAACATTTTTAGGAGTAGGTAACTTTGATAATCAGAGTAGTAAACTTGAAATAACCCGAAAATATTAATGACCCGTAGGTCTATTTCTGTTTTTTTATATTTTGATTGCAAACAAGTAGAGATTCGAGTTTATTTCAGCAGCGTGCTTATAAACGGGGTTGAATCTCTTGGTCCATGGGATCTTAGAGGTTGTTAAGCGCCTCGTTGACACCACGGGACGAGAGAGTAGCGTTTCACCACTAGTAACTTGTGCTAAGTGACAATGTGGCTTACCTCGGTCAAGGAATTAGCCTCAAAAAATGTAATGTCAGTCCTTAGTCAGCTTTTTATTTGTGGTGGGTATTTAATTTTTCTAATTCTTTTTTATCTACTTACACCAGAAAATAATAATCGATTCTGATCCGTTTTTCGCGGTTTTGGATCGATATGTCAATCCATTTTTGCAAGCATTACCCCTAAAATGACATATGATGACGTGACATATCAATCCAAAACCGTGGAAAACGGATCAGGATCGACATTAAATCCAACTAAATCTAAATATTTGATAATGGGGTCCAAAAAGCAGGTAGAAAATATTAAAGCTCATAAGCCCGCAGGTTGTCATTTTGAATGAACCAATTGAATGTGTCCCTGAGGCTCGCAATTTGGGATTAATAATGGATAGTCATCTTCACTTTGAGCATCATGTTCAGGAGGCTGTGCGTAACTGTCTGTATCGGCTGAAGTTACTGTACAAAGTGAGGCCTTACCTTAGTGTGGACCTTAGGATAACACTGTGTGAGTCACTCATCCTCTCTAAACTTAATTATGTTGATGTTGTAGTTGGACCGTGCCTGTTATCTAGAACAGAGAGACTCATCCAGAGAGTTCAGAATGCCTGCGCTCGCTTCTGCTTTAGTGTTCCTTCTCGAGCACATATAACACCTTTTCTCAATGAAGCAAATCTTATGAAAATGAAGGCTCGTCGGCAGCTTCATCTTGCCACTCTGTTGTTTGGGCTTGTAAGTAGGGGACAGCCTGAGTATTTGTTGCAGAAGTTGACGTGGGCTCACGAGGGGCGTAGGTATGATGCACGTCTAAAGCTTTTACTTTTGACACCACAACATAAAACTGCGTCGTTTCGTGGCAGTTTCAGGTTCGCTGCAACTAAGTGCTGGAATGATCTTCCCCCGCCTCTCCGTACTCTAAATTCATTAACCACTTTTAGAAAACGTTTAAAATTGCACATTATGTGCGGCCAAAAGTTGCAGTGAGGCTGAATGAATTTGTTACCCGGAAATCTCTGTCGTGCTATGACGTGGCAATATAAACAGACACGCTGCTGTTGTAGAGTGTGGGCGGTTTATAAGTCTATATCATATCAGGTCATATGGTGTGGACGTGGCAGCCACAGATAATAATGTGTCTTATGTGACTGCGGCTGTCACGTCACATGATAATGTCAGTTTTGTTGTTGTCTTTTGTGTCTTTTATTTGTTATCTGTGTTTTTATATTTTGTTTTACATAATTATTATTATTTTTTAAAACACTTTTATTAGCTTGACTTGTAACTAACTAACTAACTAACTAACTAACTAACTAACTAACTAACTAACTAACTAACTAACTAACAATGTAATCAAATCTTAGAAGTCAATTTTCACCTACTTCTAATTGTCGTATCGACTTGAAACTTTGTATGTATATGTAATCTCGGTGACAATGCAATAATTTGGTACCATCGACCTGATCTGATGATGCAGCCGGAAGGTGGGTAGGGCATCTCTGCAGTAGCTACTAGTGAACCCCTCGTGTTTGGGCTCATATGATTCGTCTTGATGAGCCCAATAGATTGAACTTGGTGACGAGGGTCTGATGATGCAACCGGAAGGTGGGTAGAGGATCTCTGCAGTGGCTACTAGTAAACCCCTCGTGTTTGGGCTCATATGATTCGTCTTGATGAGTTCAATAGATTGAACTTGGTGTCGAGGGTCTGATGATGCAACCGGAAGGTGGGTAGGGGATCTCTGCAGTGGGTACTAGTAAACCCCTCGTGTTTGGGCTCATATGATTCGTCTTGATGAGTCTAATAGATTGAACTTGGTAACAAAAGACTAAAAAGTAAAAAAAATAAAAATTTATAGTTAGAAAAAACTAAAAAAAACACTTTAAAAACGCACTGAAAAATATAAAATAATAAAATTGACTTGGTTGGTTGGAATGGTTCATTCTAAAAGTGTGGAGCGCTTCTTTTACTGGGTAAATAAAAGTACACACAACCAAAAAGCGCTCCACACTTTTTGAATTAACCATTCCAACCAACCAAGTCAATTTTATTATTTTATATTTTTCAGTGCGTTTTTAAAGTGTTTTTTTTAGTTTTTTCTAACTATAAATTTTTTTTCTTTTCAATTGTATTTTTATTGTTGTTTTTGTTTTCTCTTCTATTATGTATTTCTTGTTAATAAAAATTGTCCGTGATGTCATGAAGTGGGTTCCGGCTGAAAATCAGTTACTGAGGCTGGTATATAGCCTCAGTTGTATGCTGAGCCGGGACCTATTTATGACATCGCGCAATGTCGTACTTGTTGATGTGTAATTGTTACTGTTTGTCTTTGTTCGTGTATTGTGCGATGTCGGAAATAAATAAATTTTCATTTCATTTTCATTTCATTTCATTTTTAATTTCGGGCGTTAATTACTACCAATATGAAGTGAGTAACATAAAAGGACAAATATTTGAAAATGTTGCTTCGTTGTCTGCTCCCCGCACTATACGGCTACTGTGACTGTCAGGGCCTAGGTGGCATTTACCCGATAAAATACAGCGCGTAAGAGCAATGAACAACACATTTGGGATGCTCGCCATGTAGCAATTCAAGTTCCATTCCACAGTGTGTCGGGACATTAGGGCAGCGCGGCGCGCTCATTTTATTGCGGTGTCCGAGCCCGCAGTAAACTGCCCTTTAACTCACGACGGACACTACCACATATTACACTTGTAATGGAATATATATTCTGGGCTAGCACAGGAATTTTCCACTTTAGTCGAAGGTTTGATTAAATAGTTGTAATACCAAGTTGAGCGAGTTCTAAAATGCGAACATTGCTCTTTTCCTTAAAAAATAAATGCCAGGTAAAATAAAACTTTGTCAACACTGAAGCGTAGTACTCTATCTCTTCTGTGACTGAAGTGTACGCAATATATATTGATCTGTCCGACACACATTTTTACCAGCAATACTGAAAGCGCATGCAAAAATAGTAAAAATGTGTCCGCGAGTTTCAAACAGAATATGAGCAAATATTATTTTACCTGGCCGCTGAAATTGAAATAAAAAGGTTACAGTTAATAAAAATAAGCCAGAAAATACGAGCAGATATTTCGCATGTTCCTGCCAAAATTCTGTGAAAAGGCAGCACACATTCAGAGCTATGAAATATGCAAATCTACCGCGCAACCGATATATGCATGCGATGCACCAATTACAAAGAGAGCTATCCCAATCGTAGTTCCCATCTATGTTTGACACATGGAAATTGTAGCAGTGACAGACAAGGCGTCAAATCTAGGCAAATTACCTCAATGAAACATTCTAGCACTATAAAAGTGAATTGAATTTCGTTTTCATAATTCAGATATTTTTTAAAAGAAACCCGATGGGCGAGTCTATAACTGTCTTTGATAGTCTTTGTTATGACACTATGCGATGAGAAAGTAAGCCTCCTACCTTTCAGTTCTTTCAAATAAATTCTAGTACTTTTCCAGTGCTAAGTAAAAGCCTCTCCAATTTATCCCAAATATTTTTCGACTAAGGAGCAATCACGCAGAAAGCCTCCGAATCATCGTGCCATCGCTCTCTGAAACTTCGGTCGGACCAAGAATTTTGGTAAATTGAGACACGCGGTAGCCGCTATCTAAAAAATAAATCGAAAGAAAAATGTAGACGAATTCTCGAGTAAAGTGCTCAGTGAAAAACATGCACAAGAATTCCAAAGAGCGGATGCGCAAGAAAATTTATATTTGTCACAATATTCTCAGCGGGCGTATTACATTTTTAAATGTTAATTTAATCGGACGCTGAGTGACGTGGGCCCTCATTCCTCACGCCTCGGCAGCTGGAATGTTTTTGTTTGAGAATATATATTTTTACTTTATTTCTAGTTTGTGATCAGGGTAAGACGTGGATGAAATCAACCCGAGACTGTAGAGATAGGAAGATGTTTAGGAAGTAACATGTGTGTAAGTTTTGACATCAAGATTAAACCTTAACATGGAATGGTAGGGCATTTTCTACTTCGAGTGCTCGCATTGCTAACCACCCTCAAGTTTAGAATCTGTCGCCAAGTATTTATCGGTGTGTTTTGGCAGCTCTTGAGAGCCAGTTCTTAATCGAGGCGTAACGTGACTCCACCTTCAAGCACATCGTCACTTAACATCAAGTCACGGGTGGTCAAATGCTACCCTGAAATTAAAATAATAAGGACACAATATAATAATATAGGTATATGTCATATGTCAAACAAAAATACTACAAATAAACGAATCAAGTATAGACAAGTTTTCATGAGAACAGTATTCCAGCTTATTTTGCAGAACTAAGAACACTAATTGACACCCCAATTCGTAGTTTAAGCAAGCGCTGTTGAAATAAACGTCTTGAGAACGGGTCACTTTGCCAATTTCTAGTGAATTTCATTTGTCTGGTCTCATCACACTGTTTTGGACAAAACTGCTCCTCACAAAAACTTTTTTTTAGTGTTCATAAAAACATTCATAAGCGCCACCTCGGAAGGGTAATATTTGCGCTCGCAAAACTTATTCATCATACACCAATGTACTAGCTCCTCAAATCCAAAAGAAATGTCCTTCAATTAGATGCGGACGGCACAAACTAATGACAAAGTACCATTGTGTACAATGCTTTGTACGCCCTCGTGTTCAGTTAAACAAATTCGGGTTCCAGTTGCTAAAGTCCATTGTTACCGAACTGATAAGTTATTAAATTGTTTGGAGGGAACTGCAACTTTTTAGTTTTCGAGTTTGAAACGTTGTAGTAGATATCGTAAGTACTTAATAAAGTTAGGGTCCTACAACAAAGTGACAGTGAAGTTTTTTTCTTTTCTAAGCAATCATGACTAATTGTTAGAACATTTACTTATTAGTGTTGTGTATGTGTTTGTAAATAGGAATGAATATCATACCCAATTTCGGTATATTTGATCTTTCGGTAATTTACCGAAATTTGGTATGACATTAAACTTACGGACCTTTGTAAAACCAGCTCTTAATGTGTGTTTTTACTTTATTACACTTATCATGTATTTATTTCATTAGTTAAAGTTACAGTTAATACCTTATTAATAGGTATCCTTAACAGAAACAAATACATGGTATATATTCCGTTTCAAAACCTAATCCTAAGGCCTACCTACGTTCGTTGATGATGATGATGATCATCATCATCAGAATCATGAGTCTGTCAGTCTACTGCTTGACATAGTTCTCTCCCAAGGTACGCCACTGAGCCCGGTCTTCGCCTCATGGTAAAAACAAAACTCAAAACTCAAAGATGAGGTATAATTGGAGATAAAGAAATTTTAATCTGCATGATATACCTACTAAAGTAGACTTAGTAGTAGGTATAGTATGGTATATGTAGATAAACATGCGCAAATTGCATTCTGCCGCCCACCACCATCCTCACTCGCCAACACCAACTGCGCCCCTTTAAAGCGGAACAGCATTTGTACAAATAAAACTTGCGCTACAATTCTACAACTTGGACTAGTTATTGGCGTATGTAAATAACGACCGCAGACTTGGGGTGGACTAAGGAATAAGTACCGGAGCTTTTAATTCATGAATGGATAAATGTATCCTGTATGTTTTGTTAAGCACGTGGAACTTACTTCTAAAATACCTACTCTATTCGCAATTCTCTACAGAGATTTAAAAAACTACGCTTTGACTTGAGAAGCACCTTTTTTCGTCAGTTAAGATATTAAAACTCAAGTCACCTTTCAATCAAAAAAAAAAACAACTAAATCTTAATCAGTTCATCATCATCATCAGCCTTTTAACATTCCCATTGCTGGAACTTTAGCTTTTTCTCAGAGAGAGAGAAGGAGAGAATCCGTTTTATCTGTTTAGGAAATACGATGCCACAGACAGATACTCACGCTAAGCTTAAAAAACCTCTCTACGTTGGGGCTTAAAAAGGAGGTCGCCACTTCACAGGTCAAGTAGTTCAGTGTAAAAATTTAGTTTATTCTTATAGTGTGCCAGTGTAATGTTTATCCCTTACTTACCTACTTTACATCTACGATGAAACCGAAATTGCCATACAGTTTCCGTTTGTTGTCACAGTAGCGATTGGCCCATGTCATCGCATAACGAAGTAACGATGTGGTCAAAGGTAGCGTCACTCTAAGCCTGGAACTGGCAATCAAATGTTTTATATAATCACCTTCAAGCGAGGTTAAGCCATTATTATGTTTTTAGAAATATTTATATTATGTGTTTGTAAATGATTGCCCTCCTTGTGTTCCTTAATGCACCCCCATCACAGACTGAGATTTTGATGGTAACTCTTTCCTATATTAAAAGACTAGCTGTTCCTCGCGGTTTCACCCGCGTGGGCTACAGTTTATCGCGATAAAAAGTATCCTATGTCCTTCCCCGGGGCTCAAATTATCTCTATACCAAATTTCATTTAAATCGGTTCAGTAGTTTAGGCGCGAAAGCGTATATATTCCGTATACTCCAAAATTATTCCCGCACTTCAGTGCCCCCTCACCGCGTTACCTGCTGTAGGTACCCATTATCCTATTTTAATTCTAAGTTAATTTTTCTTGGACCGCACGTTTGAACCGCGCAGTTAAAGGTCTACCTGGTCCGCGAACGCACTTTACCTATTTCATAGATTCTCCCGGTGCCCCCCCTCACGTCACCGCGTTTCCCGCTGTGCTGCGATGCGGCGGATTTATTTTTCTACTACTACTTACATTTTTAAACTCGTGATATCTTTCGAATGGAATGTCCAAATTGAATGATTCAAAAACTTGTATAAAGGTATTGAAGCAGTTTTGAAAAAAAAGTAATTTATTTTGATAAGGATTAATACCAAGATACAAATAAAGAGCCTTTTCTAGCGGCGGCATTAAAAATAATTTTTTTTAACTAAAAGATCACTTATTGTGGCATAACTATAATAGTTAGACATATGCTCTCGCGGACTTTTTTGTAGATCTAAATGAGACCTACAAACCCGTAGTACATTATTTTGTTCTAGTGTCAATAGTTCTTGCAGCGCACGCATAAATAGGTTTTCGATTTCACACCTTGGGTTGAAAAATTGCAATTTTCTTACGGATCCCTATTTTTTTTGGAAATAAAATATAGCCTATAGCCTTCCTCGATAAATGGACTATCTAACACTGAAAGAATTTTTCAAATCGGACCAGTAGTTCCTGAGATTAGCGCGTTCAAACAAACAAACAAACAAACAAACAAACAAACTCTGCAGCTTTATAATATTATATAATATATAGTATAGATTTTACGGTGCAATTCGAAGTTCGGTTTCGGCGACTAACTGCTGAAACACCTGCGCGCTGTGTTACCAGTTCAATTTGAGAGCGCCGCTGCCGATTGAAGAATAAACTAAAATGTCTATAGTCCACTTATTTTCTTAGAATGGGTAAGAATAAAGGTACGAACGCACTGTTCTATTACACCACACGAATTTGAGAGGCTTTAAAATTAATATTAATCTTTTTATTGCCAGACACAAATATAACTGGCATAGTAAATATTTAGGGTAGGTACGTTTCACAATTATGTATAAGGGCAATGTGTCTTTGTGTGTGTGACTAATTTTTTTTAATAGTTACTTCATAATAAATTATTTTTATTAGTCGTTTTCGCAGTACATCTGACTTTGTATTTACTTTTAAATAAGCTTTTAGCGTTCATTTTAATTACAATTACTGAATGACAGTACCAGCATAGTTTTTAATCTCGTCACGAAAGTCTTTCATTTATTGAAATTCAAAGACTTTCAAGTCGTAATGACGGTTCGCGTTGTCTAAGAAAAAGGAATTTTAATTATTTGTCTGCTTAGTATTCTGTCAGTCGCTGTCTGACTGCGATGAAAGAACTGTAAAGCTTGCTCTAAATCTTTAAAGGAGTAGACGCCTATACATTATTTCTCGAGTTCTACTGTCGAATATATTATTGAACCCTAAAGTTAATAGTGTTAGTAATGTAATATAATGAATATGATGTTATAGAGTTATAGAAACAATATCTCGTCGGTTACCTCAGAAAAACTCGAAGTAAGAATTTTGGTCAAACGTTGTTATTTTATACAAGTGACTTGGCTTTGCACACATAGGCAAACAAAGTTGGTATGCTGCTGGTCTTGAATTCATACAAAAATCCCATAAAAAAGGCATTTTCAGTTGGAAGAAAACCTTTGTTATGCATATTTTAAATTCACTCGAGTCATTACATGCCTTGTTGTCTAATGCTTTGTCGATAATAATACGAAACACAGACAAGACGCGCGAAAACATTTTTCAGAAGAGGTTTTTCTTCCTCTTATTGTTGTTGAATTGATGAAATACTCAGTAATTTGTTGATTCTAGGATGCATAAAACTCATTACACATCACGTCGCTATTACCGTAATTATCGAGTAATGTGAAGGAGAGCTCCGGTGGGCGTCCCAATATGGAACCACCCTCGCAAAATTTGATATGCGGCTCCGTCGGTGACATAATCGAGTTAATTAATGAAATCTTGAGGCGCTCGAGATGCGTACTCGGCGGTGCGTGAACTCAGCCTAATTGGATTGTTGTCTTTATCTACGTTATTTACATACACGATGCGGGCTCGTATGACGGTCTCATATTTTGTAACATACGCTGGTTGTATTGAAATATTCAAGCGTTTAGCTGCTTTCTGGCATTTAGAATGTTGCTAATTTTAGACACGGTTTAGTTTGAAATTTCTCCATTCGTGGATTACAATTTGTACCTGAACAATCCATTTATCATCTTATGTTTTGTAACTTAAGCTAGCTTCAAATATTCAAGCCTTCATGAGTTCCAACTGTTGCTAATTTTTGTCACGATCAGTTTGAAAGTTTTCCATTCGTGGATTACAATATGTACCTGAGCAATCCATATTATAACATATATCTTTTGTAACATATGGTAGCTCCAATTATTCAAGCGTTCAGACTGCTTTCATCCATTCTATAATGTTGTTGTTACATACGCTGGTTGTAACATTGAAATATTCAAGCGTTTAGCTACTTTCTGACGTTTCTTTCGTTCCGAGTTTTGTCACGATTCAGTTTGAAATTTTTCCATTCGTGGATTACAATTTGTACCTGAACAATCGACACTTCATATTTTAAATGCGAAAGTAACTCGCTCTTTTCTTCTATATTTGTTACATTTTCACGACTAAACTCTTGAACAGATATTGATGTGGTACGAAGTTTGTTTGTACCCTGGGGAAGGACATGGGATACTCTTTATCGTGACAAAATAGCACAGCTAGTTTCATATACTTACATACATATTCATAGCGATGATGGCTCAGTGGTAGTGAGGTCGGCTTGCGATCCGTAGGACGTGAGTTCGAATCCTACAATGAGCTTGAGCTTTCGGTGAAGGAAAACATCGTGATGAAACCATAGCTTGGTGGTAGGGTATTTTCTAGTACTCGCCTGGCTAGCTACCACCCTCTTGTTAAGAATCTGTCGCCAAGCACCTATCGGTGTGTTCCGTCAGCCTCACTTGAGAGCCAGTTCCCAGTCCAGGTGTAGCGTGACGCCATCTTCGACCACATCTTCGTCACTTAACATCAGGTGACTTGTGGTCAAACGCTACCCTGTAATTAGTAAAAAAAAAAAAAATATTCACCTTTTTTAAGAAAAACAATTCCAAGGAGAGAAGAAGAAGAACAGAGAACAGGCAGCTGTGTAGGTACCTATTCACCCGTATCCGTCTGTAATAATAAACTTGTACATTCGTTATGAGTTATTATTCTCAGCTGTACTTTGAATGGATACAAAACTTCGTTGAAATGAAACATTCTCGTACAGAAGTTTCGTAAAATGTGTATCCTTGCACAAAATGTTCCTTTCATGTCTCAAGCTGGATGTCATTTCTAATACTTTGCGAGAAGTTGCGTCAAATACAGGCGCTCTGTCCCAATGGAATCTTTGTTGGATATTGTACTTGAAAACTTGAACGTGTTTTCAATATAACCTTACAATACAAATTCAGCAGGAATGTAGGTGTTATAGAATTCAATTTCATAAATGGATTCTACTTATGAAAAGCTTGCTCTCTGTTGCTGACGATCCATAAGTACAATTTCAAAGTAGATACCTACACGTAGCTATAATTTATGTAATCTCACTTTCAATGCAATGATAAGCTACCAACACCGTAAAGGAGAAGAAATTTCGGCTGATTTTTTTAAATTGCAAATGAGCCTGCTTTTTGCCATAATTGTGATGATTCGGTAAACGTTGTAGCGCGCATCCTTAGGTGGTGCCTGTTTTTTAACCGACTTCGAAAAAGGAGATGGTTCTCAATTCGAAGTGAACCTATTTTGATGATTATTTTTTTATTTGAAAGCTGGTGCTTCTCGTGTGGTCCCATTTAAGTTTCGTCCAGTTCTGACAATGGCACCCATGAGATACCTTTGAATTCAATTTTTTTTTGCTTGTTATGTAATAGAATGGTAACAAATAGACGGCCCGACTGATGGTAAGCTTAATGTCGCAAAAAGACATTACGCCAAAGAATAAACAAGCTCGCGATAGTTTAGAAAAATGGTGTTACCTCTCACCAATTTCTTCTTTGTTTATTGATGGTGATCTTGGCATTCCTTCCATTTGTTGATCATATCTATCAAGAATCATACATTCCGATATGTAACTGATCTATTAACAAAAGAAATTTTCAATTAAAACTTTGTTATGTGACATCCAGGAGCTAATTTTATTTTTCTTTCACAAATAATACGTAAGTACTTACTTAACTTTTAACTCTAAGTTTGCAAGTTCCAAAGTTTCTTCAGCTCTTAGCGATTTCGTTTCTTTTAAAGAAAAACAAAGGAAAGTTAAACAGAGATAAATTAGGAAACGTATTTTATACCTCACAGTTGCAAAAAGAAACAAATATATTTTGGGTCATTAGACGTAAAGTGATTAATTGTGTCTTGACAAACTTTATATATGAAGAAGACGTGTGTTTGTAGTGGTTAAGCCCTATTTGCCACTGGTTTATCAAATCTTCACAAAGTAGGTATATATCGTATCTAAGTACAGCTTAGATCCAAAGAGAATAAGAAGTGTATAAATAGCGTTATGCTTTAAAAGCGATAATACGAGTATAACATTGTAATCAATGTAATAATACAATTTGTTTCTTTTTTACCTCCCACAGAGAGGGATAAAAATTTAATAATATATTACTATTATTATCTCTTCATTTATTTTTTTTCTTAGGCAAAAGTTTTTTACATTAATTTTATAAAATAATATTAAACAAAATTACTATAAAAAACTTAAACCTAGAGTGCCGCCGGTAGCGGGGCAGGACTCAAGCTACCGGTGGTTAGGGCTGCAGAGTGAGGAACCTCCTGACGATACGCGCCGTGTCAAGGAGTACTGCCTTCTGCATGCGACCCTTGATCCAACCGTCCAGCGAGAGCCTCTTAAGATGTTGGTCGAGACTCTTCGCTATCAGGCCGTTCGCTGAAACGACTATCGGGACGATGATCGTTGAGTCAACATCCCACATAGCGGTCACCTCGTGAGCCAAGTCAAGATATTTACTTAACTTGTCTTTTTCTGCTTTCACGAGGTTCTCATCATGTGGGATGGTGATGTCAACGAGCACTGCCCGGCGCTGAGACCGGTCTATCACCACGATATCAGGCTTATTGGCAACAATAGTCCTATCCGTGATGATAGAACGGTCCCAGTAGAGCGTCGCACAACCATTTTCGAGAACTGGTGCAGGTGCGTACTTATAGTACGGCACCTCAGACTCAACAAGGCTGTACTGAAGGGCAAGTTGCTGGTGGATGATTCTGGCTACAAGGTTGTGTCTGTGCAAATACTCGCTGTTAGCAAGATGAGAACAACCGGAAATAATATGGCGGAGAGATTCTCCAGGACGGCGGCATGCCCGACAAATGTCGACCGTGCCGTCCTTCATTATATATTTCCGATAGTTATTCGTCTTGATAACTTCATCTGCAATTGCACAGACAAAACCCTCGGTTTCCCCAAAGAGGTCACCAAAACGTAGCCAGTTCACCGATGCGAGCAGATCCACATCGGGCCCTGTTAAGGCCCGATGGAAGCGTCCATGTAACTCCTTACCCTATTATTATTATTATTACATCTTACAGGGTAGCGTTTGACCACAATTCACCTGATGTTAAGTGACATAATATGGCATGATATGAATTTAAATGGTGTGCAATAAAGAATTATTATTTACTATTTCACAACGAGGCCAGGTGAGATGCGGTCAAAAGCATGTACACAAGTACATTTAAAAAAATTACTCGTTTACTTTTAACGGGTATTTGCTAAGCTAAGATCGTAAGAGCTAAGAGCTTTACAAGATTTCTTTTCTGATTTTGCCTCGTAGTTGAATACAATTACCTGAGTAGGTTTACCTTTGTTATATATGCATACATTTTAATGCTTTTAATTACATTCTCATAATGGTCTAGTTTATTCGAATTTCCACTATCTCGCGATCCGCAGCCGCCGCGTGGTCGGATTACGGTCCTCACTGTCCAAAATAAACCCTACACCCAAAAGTTGGGCAAAATTAATTAAATGAGCACACATTCTACGCGTGTCGGAACTCGTTTAAAATCATAAGTCATTGATGGTTAATTAATAGGTACCTATATGAACAGAGTTGCTCACTTTTGTGCTCGCTTTGTTGGACTTTGTTTTGAAAACATGGCAGAAAAAGACGCTGACAAAGGCAAATAACGAAATCAATGAACAAAATTGTTTAAAAACGCTTTTCTACGCTTTCTATTATTTTAAAACCACGGGCGTATGTCGTTGAACGTGGTGAAAACAAACAAGTACCTATAGAGTTACTTAGTACGGAAGTAAATTAATGCTATTGATTTCGTACCATGCAGTTTTAAGTTTTATAATACCCAGATTATCGGTTTTTGTTTAGTAGGTAAATATTTTGTTATTAAGTCTTAGGTACAACATTTTTGTGAGATAGTACTTTTAGTTAATTATACTCACCTCGCTTAGAGACACACTGCACTAGGACACTAGGGGCGTGGCCGATGCGTTTATGAAATAGTATTGTCGAAGTGTGAGTTAAATGAGTAGTATTAAAACACATGCTGTAATCGTCTGCTTTACCTATTTACGTGCAGTGCCTGTTAAATGAGCAGAATCAATCAAAGTTGAGTGGGGCAGGCGTGCGATTGATAAATGATTTTACGCAGAGCAGAGAGTTGCTTAATTGAGCAATCAGTAGCGCCCGTCCATGTACTCTATACCTGCCCCGCTGGGATATTACGGACTTAAATTATAGCTTAAACTAGCTTCAACTCGCGGTTTTTCCTTCGTGAAGGAACTTTTTTCCGGGATAAAAAGTAGCTTAAATATGAATCCAGCTATTAACATTCTAAATTTCATTTGAATCCTTTAAGCCGCTTCAGCGTGAAAAAGTAACAAACGTACACGCTCCCATACCTTCGCATTTCTAATATTACTTCCTAGCTCTGCTCCGCGGTTTCACTTACTTGGACTATATTTTATCGTAATAAAAATCATTCAATGTTCTTTCCCAAAATTCAAACTATCTCCATACCAAATTTCATCAAGATTGGTTCAGCCGTTTTGTCGTAATAAGGTAACAGACACAGTGACAGAAACACATAGCTATTTTCGCATTTAAGATACCTACTAGCTGTGCCTTGCGGTTTCATCCGCGTGAAAGGAGCACACGGCAATGTAATTCTATAAAGTTGACATACAAAAAGAAAATTAATCATATTTATTCAGCTATAGTCTACAATGTACGTCGCTGGCATAAATCATACACATTAAGGCAGACACGACCACGTTTGACTTACACTAAAGTTTTTGCGAACACAACACAAGCTTCGTACACGAGTCGTGATTGATGTACTTTCGGTAAGCGAAGTTTAATGCTTTGCTATTTGTGCCTCAAGGCGTTCTTACTTATTAATATGTATATATTCTGTACAGTGGCCAATATACACAGTTATCAAGGGTAGGTCTCTTACCTCTATAAGTGTCAGTGCTTGATTTATTTTTGTAATTCAGCAATTTAGTTGAAACTGTTAACAAATGGAGTGTGGCTGTGTCGTGGATACGGCCGTGTGTTTTACATTACGAGTAATATTAGAATTAGGATTAGAATTAGGTTTAATAACCATGTATTTGTTTTTATTTGAGTTCTCGATATTTCGGCACTGTTGCAAGCGCCATGATCACGAGAATACTAAAAGTTTCTGCGGGTAAGATTGTTGATGTTATAACGGACAGACATATCTATCTACCCGCTTCTTCGCACGTATTCTCGTGATCATGGCGCTTGCAACAGTGCCAAAATATCGAGAACTCAAACAAAAACAAATACATGGTAATTATCCCGTTATTAAACCTAATTCTAATGTTTTTGTCCATGGTAGTTTAAAACAGTATATTACGAGTAATGTTTACTTCGAGCGTAGTACCTACATTATTTGAGGTAGCAAAACGACCTCAAAATGGTGGCACTTCCCCCTCCACCACAAGCGATGTGTTTCAGTCTTCACTAAACGTAACAAAATCTTTGATCTTTTAGCTATCGAGTGGTGTTATTTATTTTTTACAATATGTAGATGAAAAATATGTAGCTACAGCTAGCATCAAACTGTATCCCCCAATTTTATTTTCATCAGTTTTCTGAATGGCTTCCCATTATGGAAGCAAATTTAAAGACATCACGTCAATCTTCTTTTTGTTATGTAGGTCCCTAAATTTGACGCCGCAAATATCTGACGCCCTAGTTTCAAGTCTATTCAGCTTTCTGTTAAATCCGTCTCTGATTCTGCGGTAAAGGCAAAGATTGAGCTCCGATTATAAAACAAAGGTAAGAATTATTCAGGGTTCGTAACTAGACAAAACGGCCAAGGCTTATATTAATATGAATCTTTATGTATAAATTTCCGATGAGCGTGTGTTCGTAAATGCTCCTCTTAAACAACTTAAACGAATTTCATGAAATATGGTATGAACATAGTTTGGACCCTGGAAAGGGACATAGAATACTTGTTATCACGATTAACTGTAAAAAACACGGGTGAAACCGGAGGAAACAGCTGGTCTCAATATAGAAAACTGTCGCTGATTGACTATGTAACTGACTATCAAAAAATAGTCTAAACGGTAAGTCCAAGAAACATGAAACATGGAATGTTATGTTTTTGTATAAATTGTGTGATATAGAAGTGTAATAAAACAGGATTTTATTAAAATAAACCTTAAGGGGATCAAAAGGGGTAAGACGGAAAAAATGTTAACAACTTTCACACAGGCGAAGCCACGGGGCAGATTACCAATTTTTATTATATATAGTCTTTAATCCAAATGACTCCCAAAAATAATTTATTTTACAGTCCAACAAAAGCTTTTTGTCAAAAAAATGTTAAATTGGAACTGAATTTGTCACTTGTAAAAGAAAAACTTTTACGTCTTGTAGGTTGCCGACAGAATTTCGAGCACGAATTGCTATGCCTACCACAAAGTTGCTCCTTTGTATTTGTAAAATTGTTTGAATAACCTTGGACTAAGGCGTGTCAATAGAGAATTTCTAGATTGGTTGTATAAACGTCTCGAATATTCCGTAGACACAAAGCTCGTCTATCTAATATTATTTTATGAAGCAATATTCGTGTGTTCGCTTATTATTATGAAGTACGGAGGCACACGTGCAAGTGATGACGAGATGACAGATGCCTGCTCAAACGTGCGGGAAAGGAATATATTTATTTATACACCGTGTGTTAAAAGGCCTGTTTGATTGCGCCCTGTGCGAATTTCAATATGAAACAGTACTTGCACATGAGAGATAATTCAAGAAATAGCTTTTATAAGAAATGTATTGACATGTAATATAATGTATTTATGTATACTAATAATCACATCTTTTACACCGGCACACCCAAGTACTCAGAGAGTCAGTTCCCAATACATATGTAGCGTGACACCTTCGACCACATCATCGTGACTTAAGGTCAAACACCTGTTATAATAAAGAAACTGACAGTCGATCTGATAGTCGTTGTCACAATAATATTATAGTTGAAAATGTAAGTAAAAACTAACCATTACTGCAGAATGAAGTGCCTGCCGTCGAAGGTGGCACCACGAGACACCTGGATTGGGAACTGGCTCTCAAGTGGGGCTATGTGTGTGCTTTGACCACACATTAAACAAAGTGCGCAGAAACAAAATGAGTAAGCTATTGAAGGAACAAAAAACCATTCAACCCCATTTTTGCCAGCCGTAAAAGCTTCACGGGACGGAAGCTATCGAAATCGGAACACGATTACAATATCAGGTGAGGTGAACACTCCGGGAAGCAATAAGGAACTTTGTCGAGTGACTTCTCCCGCGGCACAATAGAATGAGGGCAGAAGCAGGCCTTACCTTTTTTGGGACAGATGTTGAGTTCTTTGATAGGTGGCGATGTGGTAGAGATTAACCTACAAAATTACTGCTTCAGACAATTTCGACCTTTTACTTTTTTCCTTTGAATTGCGAGAAACTCGGAGAATATGTTAGATCGCTAGAAATGCAATGGTTTGTATTGTTACTAATTAATCCGTTTTTTAGAGTAAAACGGGGAATTTATGTTCAGTCACTGAAGTGTGACGACTGTATGAAGACTGACGATCTATGTGGTGCAATGGGCGAACACGTGAGCGTGAGCTAGGTACCTACAAGACAAACATGAATAATAAAACATCAGTATTTTTTACCGTGTATTTGTAGATTCCCGATCTTCATAGTTTTTAATATACTGTTATATACAAGGAAACATAGTTAAGAGTTAGATGACTTTAAGTATTTGGTTCTGCTGGCATTATGTTAAAAGTATAATCGTACGAGTACAGACTACCCAATTTTCAAGGCTGTAAGTTATTTTTAAACAAAGCCGTCAATTAAAGTGAAATACATAGTCGTACACTCACTTAATCTCAAAAACCACAACACCTGCGAAGCTGAAATTTGTGCTAGCTAAGAAAGTAGTTTCAGAAAATTATCGCCAAAGAGGGTCTAATTTACAGTGTCAAAGTTTGAATGGAAAAATGTTGATTTCCTGCGAGTCTTAGCCACGGAGCGGGTCGTTATAATATATTATGTTCTGAAAGTGTGAATATGATTAACTGCCCGTATAGGTGTTGTACTGTGACAGGCCAGTGAGTAAACTGGTAAGCTGATTATTCCAGTGGGATCCCGGACCTCAGCGCTTGTTTCTGATAAACTGTTATTGGTTTCACGGAAAACGTGAGAAAACTTCTACGTTTTATAGACTCGGAAGATGTATGCCCGTACTACCTACTGTTGATTGGTTTTGTTTACCTTCTCGAAAAAGCTTATTCCACATGTATATAACTTTTTTCCGGGATAAAAAGTAGCCTATGTGTTATTCCAGGGTATAAGCTATCTCCATTCCAAATTTCACTTAAATCTGTTTTGTAGTTTTTGCGTGAAAGACCAACAAACATACATACATACTCACAAACTTTCGCGTTTATAATATTAGTAGGATTACTCCCAAACCAGTGAGATCGTGGGCTGCTCAGTTTCCTGATGGGTGAGGCAGAGGCTACTGAGACCTAGACCACAGCTATTTTAATTATTAAATGAATCAATCAAGAAAAGCCAAACGCATTTTATAGCGTGGGCCTACAGATCTACCTACGTGGGTGTACCTAAAATTCCATTAAGAATATTCTTTACTAACAATAAAAGTATAAAATCAACGAATAGCATTTTTTAAACAAACTTTTGCTAACGAGAATAAAATTTAATATCTTTTGAAATATTCAAATTGTTTGTACATTGAGAATCCCAAAGGATATCTCTGGAAAGTAATATCTCAATTCCATACTCTTCTGCCTTTGAAATACAACCATTTCTAAGAACAACCGTCAAGAAACTTTGAAACGGCAAGTTTTATTCGAAAATCTATTAATTTAAGATATATAAATCGCTTACACACGCAAACGTATAGGAAACCCTCATACATACACGTACCTAAACACACGGATTTTTTAAAATTAATTTTCATCATAATCACCATCCACCTATTTAACATTCTCCCGCTGCTGAGAAACGGGCCTTCTTAGAGCCTTCTTTGGCCTCTCTTAGAGATAGAGAGAGAGCGAGAGAGAGCATTTGGTCCATAATGTACCATCACCATGCGTGCCCAGTGCTGGTATAAACTATGTATATATTTACATGTTAAATTTTACCAGATCCGTGAACCAATAAACTTCGTGAAATTTGGTATCGAGACAGTTTTGACCCTGGGGCAGGACGTAGGATACTGTTTATCATGATAAGCTGTAGTCCGCGTATATAAGTAGGTGAAACTGAGAGGCAAAGCTAGTTAATCCTACTATCCTACTAATATTATAAATGTGCGTGAATGTTTGTTACCAGGTATCAACCTGAAATTTGTAATGGAGATAGCTTATACCCTGGTTTAACACATAGCCTTTTTATCGCGGAAAAAGGTCCCTGCGCGATAACAGGAAGACTCGGGTAAAACCGCGGGTTAATGAGTATCTAATTAAATTCAAATCGCAACATGCATCATTGATTAATCAGGCTTAACGTTATGGAATTACGTAGCCCTTGACCCTTGGTCTTGTTATTATGTTATGTCAGAGTAACTAAATCCACAAAGTAGCCGAGCAATCAAGGCGGTTTACTGCGTGTTTATGATTCAAAAACCATTCAAACTACTGCGATCACGTACGCTGTAAATCGATTTTAATGACCTACCAACGGAACGTCTATGTCGTTACTCTGGCCTCAATCAGTAATAAAAGTCAGTACAAGGGTATAAAGAGAAGTATAAACACAGTATAAGCACGCTTTTGTTACCTATCTGAAGGAGCTAAGGACAATATGGGGTTTCCAAATCCAAAATAGTGCGCATAAATTGATGGTTATCCTACTATCCTATCCTACTAATCCTACTTATATTATAAATATGAAAGCGTGTGTGTGTGTGTGTGTGTGTGTGTGTGAATGTTTGTTACCACGTATCACCGTTAGTACTAACTCGATTTTGATCGGTATGGTGATAGCTTAAATACCCTGGATTAACACATAGGCTTTTCCTGGATCCGAAAAAAAGGTTTCTTCCTGCAGGATAACGGGAAGACACCGGTGAAACCGCGAGGCGCAACTAGTCTTTAATAAATTTCATATCAATACGAAAGATTCTCAGGCAGATTTGAAGATAACGCGCTCGTTTAACACTCGTTTTACAGATTCAGTATCAATCAATCTCACATTGAAAAACTGTGTCCACCACGGGCCTGTAGTCTCACAAACATTTAAAACAAAACAGTCTGTAGTTGTGTTCTAACGTACATAATTAGATGAGGCGATTAAGGCTCTAGAGAAAGCGACAGAAATATCTATGCTCGATTACTAAATACGTAGCGAGCTTTGCTACTGCGAACATAATTAATTCTGTGCTTCAACTTAGTCCTAGGATTAAGTTGTATTTGCATGAAATTAAACGAGGCCTAACGCATAATCAATACGCTATGCGCTATTGCTGCATTAATTTCGACAGATTGATACGGGTCTAATAAGTGTTTAATTATATAGGTTCATTAGCAGGGCACGATGTGATCGTTTACAGATTAATGTCTGTCTAATCAGTAATCACTATCCTATAGAACATGTCTGAATGATTATTATTGATCAACGTAATGTGATATACTAGTATGTATATATAAAATAACTAGCTGTGTGCAGCGGTTTCACCCACGTGGTCTATGATTTATCGCGATTTTATGTATACTATGTCCTATATTCTTCCCCAAGGTTCAAACTATCTCCATACTAAAATAACATCGAGATCTCTTCAGCGTTTTAGTCGTTAAAGGGTAACAAACAAACAGCAGGACATGGAGTTACTTCCCATTTATATATGGATTTTATACGAGTAGATTTAAGTTCGTCTATACCTGCCTTCACACTACAAGAACATGTGTTTTTTTTTCTGAAAGTGTAATTTCAATTAAGATTTGTAATTAAAATCGTTCTCATCGTCACGAATTCATATTAAATTTGAGGAGTAATTAATATTGAGGGTTTGATACACTCCAGGATTACCGGGGCCTCAAATTAAATTTTTGTAAAAATTGAATTGTTATATTTTTGAATGTTTAATCCTGTATGCCAGGTAGATGAAGCCGTTGGCAGCGGCTATTTTCTCCTTGCTTGTTATTTGACATAATATGTATATAAATACCCCACCTCGACTGCAGTTTATCACGAAAATAACTATCATAATAGGTACTTTCCCAGGGTTCAAAATGATTTGACATGGACATGAGTCCATACCAAATTTCATCAAGATCGGCATCATTTTAAGATAAAAAAAAGTCAGTGGGACAGAGAGAGTTCGCATTTTGCATCGTTCCGGGATAAAAAGTAGTAGTGTTAAAAAAATATCTAACCCTAATCTATCTCTATGCAGAACATTACGTGGATCCGTTATCCGTTACAAACTAACCAACAAACATACTTTCCCATTTATATCAGTGTGGGGATGTGGGGATTATTACAAAGTAAGTACGCTTAAGTTAGTAGGTAGGTATGTACACGTGCTTTGACCTAGTATTATATAATATCACAAAGACGTTATCTTATCTTTCTTTCAGCTGGTATCAATGATCAGCCACGTCAATAAATTGCAGTCCTAATACAACACCAATCACAGCATGTGCCAAGTGACCCGTGAAGTAGAAGACATGGATTTCTTGGCGAGAAGCATGAACATAGTGGAAACTGTAAAGTAAGAATTTTGTATTTGTTTGAATGATAAAAATAAAAGCAAGATTTTAAATGTGTATAACTGTGTATGTTTGTTACTTTTTCACACGCTGAATAGCACAACGGATTTGAGTGAAATTCGGAATGGAGATAGCTTTTATTTTGGAATAACACATAGGCTACTTTTTATCCCTTAAAAACGTTCCAGCGGGATGGCGGGAAATCCGCAGGTATAACGCGCAGAGTGCAGCTAGAAATGAAATATAGGATATAATGTAGTGTAGGTTCTTAGAAACCACAGTTGGAGAGTGGCTTAACTCGTGTCAATGGAGCGACTTGCCAATAACTTGCGGTGATTTGACGCGGAGCGCTTATTGGAAGCCAAACGATCGCTAAGTGCATTTAGCTTCAAGCTCGAAGACCTATATAAAATAATGTTCTATACCTTAGTCAATTTAACTAATAGGGTCCGTTAGTGCCAATGCCAACAGCTTGTCTCAAAGCTGCCAATAACTTACGCCCGTGATGGAACGGGGCTTACTGCCAACCAAATGACCAGTAAAACTACTTAAATAGATAAAATAATAGCACGGGTCAGTGGCGAAAGCCGCTGAGCGCGTTCAGTATTTCGATTTTCCTTAGAATCTTGAACATAAAACATCCCTCAACTGATAAAATTGAATTGAATTGAATTTTTCATTCGGAAAATTGGGCAGTACACTGTCACGTTTCTTTTTACTTTACTCAAAGTAGCATTGGAATATCAAATTCATCACAGATATACACCACTTTCTCCTACTCGCGGCTTCGTTCGCGTGAACTTCAGTTAACAAACGATTGGTAACCTGTTGTTATATAGGGTTTAACACAGCTTTGTTTAACTTTTAACGAATACGTCAATATCACCTACGCACGGTCTTTTATACCACGTCTATTTACAAATTCACAACGCTCACACGCCTTTTTTATTCATAACCGAACCCTAAAAACCTTTAATTCCATTCAACCTTCAACTTTTCCTTTATTTTCCAAACATTTTCGACGTACAACAAAATATAACGACGTGGGCGTACTCTCTAAGCACTCGGTGTACTGTATACAGATCAACACTATACAAACAGTATTGTGTTGTAGATTCGGAAGAGTTAGGACCTTGTTTGTCGTCTTGTCCAATTAACCGTCATAGGTACCTCTGGAAGAAAGGGTCAAAAACTGGTAGGACCTAGCGCACAAGGCAGACCACAGTGACGGCCCAACTTGGATCACTGATGTGCCATTCTAATTCTATAGTTATATAGTTAGTTAAGACTTTGTTGGAAATAAAGAAACTTTTTGAGTGATATGCTACGTAAATAATTGTGTTTTTTGGTGTTCAGTGTTCTTGAGCGTGTTGTGTAATAAATAAAATAGCTGAAGTTTTGACGCATAGCCGTACGTGCTGGTTTTAGTCAAACGGACCACTTCTGATTACAGGACGAGCGATTGAGGCTAGTAAAAGCAATATCCAGAGGATTGTTCTTCTGTTTACACGGCAAGGTTAGACATATTTGAGAACTATCTACGTAAAGTCGTTAGAGAAACAGAACACATGATCGTTATTATATTAGTTAGTTTGGGCTAGACTGACTCCGGCGTTAAATGACGAGAAGGAATAAAATTTGAACCATCTTTCTCATTTCACAGACCATTTTCCGCATAGCCCTTACTGTTTATTATGCTGACACAAAACACAATATCACATCAAAGGATTTGTCGAGTTTTCCGAGTATTATAATTTATTAGCAACATACGCTTAGTGAATGTATATGTGGTGACAGAATATCGCTTTGCTATTCCTGAAATATTGTTGTCCGTTCTCAGTCCAGGCATAGTGTAATTTCGTTAACATTGTCAGAGGCTACTTGTGGTCAAACGCTACCATGAAAGAAGTAAAAAAGAACTGGCTTGCTGGCTCATGTGTGTGTGTGTAGGTATGTCTTTGAGAAAAGATTCTAGTAAGTAAAATATGATTATATTCTGCTTTAAATAAGTACATAGTTATTTAAATCTGAAACTTTGAGAAAAGTTGAATGAAGAACGTTAACCACGCGTTAACAATCATAATTGTTATATTTATTATTTTATAGGGTTCTATTTTATTGATTTACGTCATATTGATACTGAAAACAAAGCAAGTGTTCGTAGCGGAGTGGCTTACAAAACTTGTTATCTTTTAATTTAATAAAATTCATAGGTTAACTTTGTTCCATAACTTCCTACAGAACCGACGCAAAAATTCAAATCCAAACGAACCCATGGAGTTAAAATATTAGAATACTTCTCAGGCTTCTCAAACAAGTATTATTTCTTGTCTTTGTTTTCATTGCCAAGAGAAATGTCATTTTGTAAATTTCTATCGGCTTTGCTGAAATTCAGCTGTGATTGGTGGGTTTTTCCTTTTTTTAATGAGTAACTTTTTTGCCAGTAGAGTACTTTTTAAATAACCATTTAATATATTTTCACAATTTAAAACTGATCTCAGACATTTAATTTGAAACGAAGTTCGTTTTGTGATTAATAACGTTCATTGGATGAGCAGTTATTAAATTCTTGAGATTCCAGGTAAGCGACTAATAACTAAGCTAAAAGTTTAATGAACGAACTATCAACAAACGATTCATTCTGAAAACTACTAAAATCCGAAACATCTCGAATTCCTCCAGAGCCGATATCGAGTAATAAAAAAAAACTCATGTAAGGCGTGACTGCAAGGAATGAATGGTATCGTAAACGCCTGGGACAGTATTTTACTGTCCCGATAAAGGAAGCTTCATATGCCTGCAATGCAGATGCTGTGAGCTCATGATCTGATCACGTTTGCCGCATGATGAGGAACGCTAGAGTCGAACCATGAAACGTGCGATGGATTTATGAGAATCGCTCTTATTTTAATGTCGCTAGTGAATCCACATTCCACATATATTTTTATGCAAAAGATAAATTTAAAAGCAATCATAGTCCTTTAATAAAGAAGAATAGGAAACGTATTTTTATACAAAAGATACATTTAATAGCAGTAATAGTTCTTTAATAAAGAAGATTATGCAACGTATTTTCAGGCATAAAATATCCAAACTACGTTAGAACACGTGTTAGGTATAGTTTTTAGACGGACGTTTTATGATACGAACAAATGTTACACCATACGATCATAAATTATTTTTACTTATATCCATAAACAAAATGATTAAGGCGTCAGCCAGTCATAAAAACATTATAGATAGAATAAAAATATAAGTACAATAATAATACATTTTACAAAACTGAATTGTTATACTTCAGGAATGTTTAATCGGTATAATAAAACAACCTTAGAGGCTACAATTATAAAAGATCAAGAAGAAAATAAAATAGAAATAACACACTATTGTTACTTTACAGTATCTAATAATAGCATAGGCAAAAATTTGGTAAATAATAGTCGACAGGTATATATTTAGAAAATTTTCATACATTGAATTTATAAGAAGGGCTAAAACCATCGCATGACAGTCCTTAATCCTTTCAAAACGTTTGACAACACAAAGCTCCAAATAAACAGGTTCAAAGAACCACATTATCTGTCCAACGTCTCGTGAATTTCCCACTCATTCCCACTGAATAACGAAACCAAACGTAAAATTAATTTGTTCATTTAAAAGCGAGCAGGCACTTATAAGATTTGAGCAGCGGAATATTTTCTTGTCAGCGATATTTTTTATTCATCAAACGTTCTCGGTAAATTATATTTTCGGATTCTGTTAAAATTAAGGTGGACTTTCTAAAAATATTCTACCGTTATCCTCCTTGTCTGAGGCTGAGTTCAAAGGAAATTTTATCGTAAATAATCTATAATTACTTTTTTAATTTCCTCTGTGACCTTTATAAGGCTTTATTGTATGAAATAGTTTGCTATATGTGTTTTGCTAATCACGAAGACAAAGGAATAATTAAACCGATTGGTTTATAGTTCCCCTTGTACAAAGTGCATGCTAATGGTGAGTAGGTTTATGTAGCTCTACTGCAGCTTGGATATTAATAACTCATTATCAAGCTTAGTATCCAATGGTGATGCCTAAGTGATCATATAATTTATAAACTAGTAGGTATTCATAGCTTCTCTAAACTTCGAAGATTTTCTTGTAGTAACTGAGGTGATGAGAGACCTAATTTTGGTTCACGTACAAGAATCCAAAACGCTTTATAACAGTCGGTATCACGCTTCCGATCACTATAAGATTTTGATTGGTAGCCGAATTGTCAAAGCGCCGTGACCTGAAGCGAAGGCTATAAAAAGTTTACGGTCCGAGCTATCTGTGGAAATGCCACGACTACCGGTCAGGATGTCCTTTTTACAACCAGATTGAGTTTAAATAAAAAGAAGGCGCCGCGCCGTTAATTCGGTCAGAAAGCTTAGCTTTCAATCAATCTTTATCTCAGAGGTTAACATCGGGGGGTACGTGAAAAATAGGTTTAGAGAGTTTTAAAATTTGTCCCTGCAATGCTGCGCCGTGACTTGAATCACGTACGATGCGTTGACATTATAAAAAGTAATGTAGGTATGTATGTATGTGCAGATCGGCTTCATTGCGGACAAGCAAATGACCAAACGCAGTGTGACTGCAGAGTTCCCACACAGACTATGCAACTCCTAATGACTCAACAACAATCACGTCATGGAAGCTACTGATCGGCTATTGGATGAAACGAGCTAATTTGTACAGAATAGAGAAGCAAAATGCATTTGTAAAAGAAAATAGAAGCACAATACTTCGAAAACGACAGTGACTATTTCTACCCCATCCGTTGCATCCGTATATTTTTTTCATCTCGAAATGTAACAGTAAACGTCTTTTCATTTTATCCACGTTAACATTTCAAACAAGTTAGACAAAAACAACGTACCAAGAAAACTTAGCGGTGTAGGTTTTCAAATGCGATTAGCTAATGGGTTAGATTTCAAACTTATTGACGTACCTTTTGTAGGTTAATGTTCAGATCCTCCCAAAATAAATTAGAAGAAAAAGAAAAACAATTCCTTTATAGATTTAAAACGTCCTACTCAATTGGATCACGTAAATAGCATTGCCGTAAAATATGTCGCTAGGTATCCTAATTTATTAGGGAGCTCCCTCCATCGTCAAACGTTAGAAACAAGGTAAACAGTTCTGTTAACTTGTCTGCTGAGATTCCAATTCGTTTTGTCGTGAATGAACAAACTACATTCTATTTGTCGTTCTTGTTGTGGGCGCCTACTCACCGTTATATTGTTTGGTTTCACTTACTTTAGACTTCTAATTTAATATCGAAATAATATGTACTGACGCTCTTCACTGACAGACTTGCTGATTCTGTAACACTGTCTCTAGCTCTAGTTACTGAATAGTGCGCAGTACTAGAATCTATTTCTTACTTCTTCCAGGCTTTCACAAGTCACCTGATGTCAAGTGACGATGTGGTCGAAATTGTCGTCACGCTAGACATGGATTAGGTAGATATGAACTATTCTGCTATCAAGCTTTTCAGGTTCAAAAAATTATGAATAACAACTCAGATTAGACATCTCTAATCTGAGAATATTACTATTAAAATAGTCAATTAAATTCATTTAAGAAACCTTTTCCGATGCAGACGTACTACTACAGTATCTACCTAGAGTTGCGCCACCTTCGACTACATTACTCGCGGTCATAAACGCTTCCCTGTAAGATTAAATAATGTAATGTACCTATCAGGACTCTTAAGATAACAGGACAATTGTTACGTGAGGGTTTGGCACTTACTATCAGGTGAAAAACCGGCTTGTTTCGCCACTTAATAATATAGAAAAAATCTGGGGAGATTTGCCGTGCCCTCGTTTCTTTGTGTTGGCCGTAACCTACTGCCGATGCTGCGGTGAATGAAATCAGTAGATTGAAATAAATAATTACTTACCGGAACGAATGTTATAAACAAGTTTGTCCGCTACGTGTATCGACGCGGCGGAGGCGAACACCTTAGTGGTAAAATTTTGCTAGCTTTGGATGGTGACCGAGTCTTATTCATTTCTTGTGAAAAACATTTGGTTCATTTATCAGGGCTCATACATCCACTATTTTCACAGGCTATGTAAACTTCATAGACTTTGCGGCAGAATTCGAATTGGAAAATCTATGGCTACAATCTAACATTTGGAGGAGCACAACTTTTCAAAAAATATCCCTTTAGGTTTAAAGACATTTCAAAAAAGACAATTTTGCCGCTTACCTACATGAGAATATGGTTATTCTTAAAATTACTAGTTTGTTCATCATTAGCAACTACGAGACTAGCTCGTCAGCTGTCCAATTTTTATTGAAAATACGTGTGGATAGGTTGCAAAATTTCCTAACATCCACTTACATTTCTCAGAACTAGAATTGGAATGAACTATTTCAGATAGACGTATATAGACGTTCAGAAACGCTGTCTACAACAGCAGTGTTTAGTGTATTTGTAGTCCGCCTATTGGTCATTACTATCAGATCCAGACTCCAGACTCAAGTCGAATTGATTATGTACCTACCTATGTACGTATGCGTTGCGGGGTGATTTGATTACGATTGTGTCAGCCTCGATACAATAGAGTAAATTCTGCGTGTAACTTCATGGGTGGTCGCAAGGTTGCTGAATGCTCAACTGTTCCGTGTCATAGTGCAGAACAGCAGAGTAGGCGATGTTTTTTTAAATAACTTTTGTCTAGCCAGTTTTATGTGGCGTTCATTTAATACAGGGTTCGCCAATCAATTTCAAGCGGGATTACAATGTTTCAATTAGAGTCCTGAGAATAATGTCGATAACGCAAAAAACTATTGCTTATTTTTCTACATTTTATAGGGTTTGATCACATGTCAAAAATTTCATCGAATATAACCAGCTCTACACCTGGACAGAGTATTGGCTCATAAGGGAGGCTGCCGCAATATACTTATAGAAGCTGTGCGACAGATTCTATACTTGAAGGTGATAGCTAGTCACAATTGCACTAGAAATGCCACCGCCGAACGTTCAAGCTCACTGTAGGATTTGAACCCACGACCTACCGGTAGTGAGTTAAGTTTCTACATATGAGCACTGAGCTATCATCTCTTCATATTATTATTTGTATTTTATCATTAAATTTTATTTTTGATTTTTTTTATGATTTTTTTTATTTTTATTATTTTTTTCTATTTTTAATGAATAATTGGTGTAGTTTTAATTTTTATTTCATAAGAGGAGAAAAAATAACGCACAGGTAAGGTATCTGGTACAGTTAAAATATTTTCCTAAAGTTGAATAAAAGCTCGCCAAAATGACTGTCTAATTTAATATTTCTCTCAAAGAATATCTTCCTTGAGAGAAATATTAAATTAGGTACTCGTAAATCGTAAATATACTGATATACTGCGATAGCTGTCACAGTTACTCGTATAATGCACTTATCTGGTACCATTGCCGGCTCAGCGTTATAATTGACGAATAACGATGAATAAAACCCAGATAATCTACTGGTTACGAGTGTACTGTTCAATTGTTCATGTCCACAAATTCATATTGTTGCGCAAGTACAAGGCCGTTTCGTAATCGGACATTTCTTAACTAGAAACATGTAATTATACGAACTTTATATGGAGTTGAATTAATTATACTTAATTAGAACCAATTATATGATGCATATTTCGATCGATCGTGTTTTATGAATTTCTTTTTGCTGTGGGTTTTATTACTGAACTGTTAAAATTAACATTTTAAACCTACAACCTACAGTAAACACGAAAACGACTCGTCTTATTAGACGGATCCTAGGTATTTGAAAATTCTGACGCTACAATTCCTATTTTAATTGGTATCACTACCTATAGATTACCCCGAAAGTGGTTTTCTCTGATTGTTTATTAGCGCTATACTTCTAAAGCAGCATTTACCGAGTTCAACTGAAGGATATATATAGTCTGTGTGAATTCTGAGAGCAACCTAGATTACAGTTTTTCCCGGAATTGTTGGAGGTACAGTTTCAATGGGGAAAAGGAAAACCAAAACTTTGAGCGCCACGATGCTATAATTGATGGCAGTATAATGCTTTACCCAGAACGACTCTTTTAAATGCTTAAGGCTCTCTAAGAAATTTCTACTTTACTTACTATTCTAGGTCGGGAATATTATAACTGCATTGTTGATCTCTCTGGGGTTTAAGCCTTGCCTCTTTGCAAGCTTACTAAGCCAATCCTTTTTCATTATTATACCCATAACAAACTCTCTGTTTTATCAACATTAAATGATAACGTAACGGTAAATAATAACTTTTTCACACTAGTGTTTTTAGTTGACCGCAAGTGATCTGATATTGAGCGACAATGTGTTTTAAAGAAGAACCCAGTTATGCCTAAACTGGGAACTGGCTCTCAAGTGAGGCTACCAGAATGCACTGACTATACCAACTTGTTTCAAAACTCGTTGAATGAAATGTGTAGAACACAATGACATACCCTTGGCGACGGATACACACACTACCGAGTGAAAAATGGTGGCAGAACGATAAACAAAAAATAACCGTAAAAATGTTTGGCTAGGTATAGGTAGTGCAAAGTTAAACGGCAGCTGTACAATGGACACTGGTTTATTTCAACTGTAGCAACGCTTTATAAGATGGCGCAGCCATCACTATAGATATATAGGTATATCTATACATACATAACAAGCTGGTTCACTCAGGCTTCAAAACCTAACATCCCAAACTCACCAACGGAGCATTGCACTACCACTTACAGCGTGAAAGTCATCTTTATTCTATGTTACGGTGAAATACCTTAGACAAGTAACAGTAGGTACAACCTACCTAGACCAATTTTCAAATGTTGACACATGTAAATTTAGCAAATAGAAAACCGAGGACCATACCCGCGTAATGTGGGACGGCTAGTGTTTTAATTAATTATTTGTCGCAATAGTCGTTGTGTAACGCAACAGTAAATAAACAATGCCGTTGGTATGCCACCCGCTGCCGAATTTAATTATTGATTAGATTTCCCCCTTGCGATTACTCGTAGGAATCGTTCCGTGCTTTTATATAATAAGTACGCGTAATATTTAAAAGTTTTCACTTTTTCTAACAGCTAAAAGTACTTTGTACAAACATAGTACGTTAATAGATCGACATCTTATTTGTAAGTACGTACCTACGTCGGATTAACCTTCTTTTAGGCATCTGAATAGGGATGTTAACACTAATTACAAAATAAAGTTTTAGTCTTACTTTTATGTTAGTTTGTATTATTAGGATATCGAAAAACATATTTTTGCATTTAAATATAACTTAATAATTTAAATAAAAATTATTTTAAATGCTATATTTATAATCTTTTGTCACGTGACTGCAAACACCAAAAAGAGCTTCTTACGTCACTAACCACTCAGGCGATTTGTGCTTCGATGGTTGCCCGCGCGTCGGTAGCCGTGGGTCGGCGTCGGGGGTCGGCGCGGTGGTATGGTTACGAATCGCGACCATCGTGTTTTTCGGTCAGTGACGTCATGTCAGTCACGTGACAGTTGTTAGTGTTTTGGCGGAAAAATTCATATTTACTCTAATTTTGTATATTTTCAAATCGAAAATACTAATAATTTTAAATAAAATATCAAAATTCTGCGCTTGTCACCCTGGGATATTAGATGTTAAATCTCTTTATGCCCTTTAATTTCACTGGAAACTTTCCTTTTAATCTGGAAGACAGTAATATTTGCACAATACACATACTTGGAGGTTGAGTAACTGGCATAGGTGTGATACCTATAGGTACCCATTCGGACTCTGCAAAAGAATCCTACCACTACAAACACTACATATAAGAAGCTTTATAGATTAGCTTTGTTTTTCTAGTTTAATCTTAATCCTTAGGTACTATCCCTACTCCCCTATACTATAATGCGAAAGTAACTCTGTCTGTCTGTCTGTTACGTTTTCACGCCTTATAAACTACTAAACCAATTGAATTGAACTTTGGTAAAGAGACAGTCTAGAGCCTGAAAAAGGACATAGGCTACTTTTTATCACGATAAACTGCTGGTAGGTAGTTCATAATTATAATTAAATGTGTGGAAAAACTTGTACGATGGAACTTCAAAGCCTTATTTAACCATCCCCTTTCCACCATTGGACTACAAAACGTAGGTACGGAAAACGACATCACACATGATTGACATTCCCCGATCCGCACAAAACGCTTCGCTTCTACATTTTTAATGCGAACGGCGAAGAAGTGGAACACACTGCCAGCGTCTTTGTTTTCCGATAAGTATAATGCAAGAGCTTTCAAGTCAAGAGTGAATAGGCACCTCCTAATGTAAGCAAGCATGCTCTATCATCGACATCTTGATCACTTTTGTGACGATATGGTCGAAGGAGGAAGCTGGCTCTGAAGTGAAGAGACCACACTAGTGGTACAGGTAGGTACCACACGGGGAAAAAAGTCCTTCTGAAATACCGTTTTCCTTCTGAGTCAAAAGTCAAAGTCAAAGTCTGAGTGAAAGGGAAGGACTTGTGATTCAGAAGGAAAACTAAGGTAAAATAAGGAAGGAATCTGTCTTGGTGGGTAAAGCGTAGAAGGAAAGTCAGAATTTCTCAGTGTAGGTGTCAAGATTCTTATCATTAGGGAGGTACAGTAGCTAGTCAAACGAGCACAAGAAAATGTCTAAAACCAAACTACGGTTTCATAGTAATAATTTCCTTCACCAAAAGCACAAGCTTACAGGTTTCCAAACGACGATCTAATGTTCGCAGGCTGACGTCATGACTACTGAGCTATATACAATACTATTATTATAGCTTTACAGTTCGAGTTTGACTCGAAAACTCACAGTAACTCGTTCGGGATAGTAGTAACTCGCTTAGGCAACTCGCAATTAACGATTCGGCATCCACTGTTTACCCAAAATATCAAATTGGGGATTTGAATGTGTGACTAAATACCGAGTGAAGATAAGCAAGGCTTGTTTCATTATAAATGTTTTAATATGTATGCATAATTCACGCTGGCAGATACCAACTTGCTTTTGCTATTAATGCGGATTTAGATCCCACTCTTGTAAACATAATATTATGAACATTAACGTAGAAAGTGATGGACTTCGGGTCTAATGCAAACATGATGAGAAAAGTAGCTGAGTGTGAACTATGTTAAACTTACAAAAAAACGCTCACACAATCACATTCATAGCTAACTAGGGATTTCCATTATCTAGGGTATCAGATACTACGCGGATCAGGGATCCACAACACCCAGACACAGAACAAATAATTGCGCTTTATTTTTCAATGCACAAATATTTGTCCTGTACCGGGAATCAAATCCGAGACCTCACGCTTCGGAGTCAGCTGTTCGCCCATTGCACCACATCGGTCGTCAAACTATAAATGAGATTTCATATATAACATTAGAACAAACTAAAAGATTTTGATTTAAATCACATGTGAATAGCATACATCAGCATAACTTTGTTTGCAACAATGTATCGGCTTGTGCAGCTTCCACTGAGCATCTCACACACGTGCGACCAAGCTGATTAGCCAGCCCTTTTTTCGTTGTTATAGACCTCTTTTAGTTTGAACGCTATTGAGCGAAAAACACGACATCCATTCATCTCTGGGTAGGTATTCTAAAGATTATGAAATAGCATTACGATTATTAATTTATGTCAAACAGGTTGTCGATACTCATCTATATACCTACCTATAATATTTCGGTGTTGATACCTTAACCTTTAGGGGCATTAGCACTTTATTCGATTCATCGCTATTCAAAAATTTATAAGAATAATTATGCAAATGAATGAGCAGTGGGAAAATACGCGCATAAAAGTCGCAGCCACATAATAAGTGTAAGCAAGGCATTCCGATTTTTAAAGTTAATAAAAAGCATACCGTGACAATCGGCATTTTACCTTCCTAAAGCCATGCTCAATCCATTCATACGACCATTAGTAGGTTTTATCTTATTCGTTTACACATAATAAATGCTTGTGCAATGAAGTATACCTTTCAAATAATTCACAAAGGCAAAGCATGGTCTTAAGTTAGAACTATCAAGACTCGAGTTCGGGTTTTCCTGTGAGGCTGTGTTGTTTCCATCCCGCTCCCTCTCGCATTTCGGCGGAGCTTTGGGTGTTTTGTTTCGTTCTAACTTGAGAAGGCTTGCGCGGAAAGAGAATGTGGGTAACGAACGACCTTTTGCCGTTACGGGCAAGCAGTGCGGCCCGTGCCTTCATCAGGAGCGGTACATTCGCCTGCTGTGTCACTACATCGCGCGGAAGGTCTGACAGCCTGAAAAAATAATTACGTAAATATTACAACACTCACGCATTGATTATGAAACGTCTATAGCCGCCGCCACTGCACTGTTCCTATCCAAGTCCCTGGACCGACCCCGTGCGTGTGCCGCCGCGTTTTGTTTGAATTTGTGTGATCCTGTTTGACCCTAGTGATTTTATTTTATTACATTATTTTGTAACCCTCTCCCCGTGGTGTTAACTGTATTAGCCCCGTTCTGTGTTTCTGTTTGTGATTTCTTTACGTCTGATTGGATTGTCACTAACTTATTGGTGAGTATTATTTTCGCATGTTTTGTCTGAAGAAAACTCACGTGTTTTTTGGGCTTTTTTGACACGCGCTGTTTTTATTTAGCTTGTTTTTTAGTTCTCCTTTCTGTAAAATATAATTTATTTACTTAATCACTTACATAAATAAAATCATTATTAGTAAGTTTTAATTTGCAATTTTTATGTAATATTAAATTATAATCCTAGCATATTTTGCGCTAGCTTAATTTTTTTCATTTAGTTTTTCGTCTCCTTATTCGAAAAAACCTAATGAATATTTATTTATTGAGATACTTGCGCGTTTTTTCCAATGTTGACTCACCACTTTTCCTTATGGTAATAATATGGCTTATATAACATGTTTTAAGCTTCGCCTCATCCTTAGAATCTGTAGGTAATGTATTTTCCTGTTTTCGTGGGTAGCCGAGATAATCTGCGGTATGCATGCTTGAAGTTTTCTTACGCTTTGTTCGGAACGAAGTTTTGATACAGGGACCAGCAAACCACTGGGAGGATACGAGTATATTTTCAACACCTTACAGGGTAGCATTTGACCACAAGTCACGTGATATTAGGTAAGCGACGATGTGGCCGAAGGAGGCGCCACGCTATGCCTGGATTGGAAACTGGTTCTCAAGTGAGGCTGCCGGAATACACCGAAAGACTTGGCGAGCCATGCACTAATGATTGTCATCTACCAAGCTATGGTTTCATTGAGTCATAATTGTTTCATATAATATGATATTTTGGCATTGGTGCTATAGTATTTTTAATAAAAATGCCTACACTAGATGCAAGGAACCTAGTGTCTTCGGATGACCTATCTATTGATGACCGCGTATTGAAAAAATATGAACAACGGGCATTTAGCACTTCTTAATTGTTTATACTCTACCAAACTATCTCATCAGTCTTTAAAATTCAATATAAGACTGGCAATGTTTATTTAAAAAACTTTTTATATCACTATTGTACGGTGATATGTCTAAACAAGTCATAATAACAATAGTAACGCGCATCTTGAAAATCAGATATTTCCTTTCTAGCTGCGGATTTATCGATAATCTAATTTTCAAGTTTATCTATAGCAGTTTGGAGTCCCGTGTCCTGTTTGTAATGATGAAAGTAGACAGACTTGTTATTTGCCAAGTACATATAAGTTCATCATACAACGCTGAAGTTCATTAGCGATGATACTCTATCTCTACTCAATTTTCCTTAGCCTCTTGATGTAAAAAGTAGGAGGTCCTCCACACAATATCGAAACTTTCATTTGTTTTCTTGTTTTGTATGATTGACCAATGCCTTAGCCATCCCGGCTAATTTTACATTTAGAAGCAACCGTAGGGCAAGCACGGGCAGGCAGAAAAAGAAACGCGAGATAATTTGTTGTTTGGCTTCCGGATATATTGGAAACCCTCACTACCATCACACCAAATCAGGAATATAGGAAACACAGCTGACTTTAATCGAGATTTAACGGATACTCTACGTATTATCACTAAAATTTTCTTCGGGAATAAAGTACAATCAATATAACATTCTCGTTTTCTGAAAGAGATTGCTATAAGCGACCAGATATTGGCGGTACCCATTATCACTATACTTAATAATTTACGAGTCTGCACCCTCAAGTTAGAATCTGTCGTCAAGCACCTACGAGTATGTCGTTGTATATCGGCAGATTCACTTGAGAGCCATCCAGGCGTATCGTGGCGCCACCTTCGACCGTATCGTCACTTAAAATCGGGTGACTTGTGATCAAATGCTTCCTTTAGATGTAAACAAACAACAAAGATTTATCTACCTATCCATCAATTGTTTTTAAATAAGACTGAACCGACGTGTCTTGCAACTTTGATTTCTACTCTACTGTGATAGATTACGACAATAAAAGTAAGACTTCGGTATGCAAGTCTTGCAACCTTACATAGCATACCACAAGGAGGTCTCATATGTATGGAATGTGACCTTACGTCGCGCCTCCTGCCTTCAAACCGGATGGGGCAAAGATCAATGAGGGTTCTTTTTATAAGGCAGGTTTAAGACCTTGTCTTGATATTGAACGTTAGAAATTTTGGCAAACTGTATCTGTGAGTAGGTATAGTGGGAGAAAAAAAAACATTGCTGACAACAATAGAGAAGAAGACAGATAAGAAGAGGAAAGATGTTTGGCAACTTAGTAAGTCATGTCGAATGTATTAAACCATCTTAGTAGGAAAATTTGAAGAGAAGAGAGGGAGAGGTTGACCGAGACCGACCGACAGGAGCTCTGCTCTTGGCTGAAGGAAAAGAAAAAGTATATCTTTACAAATTTTTCTAATTTGTCTACAGATTACACGTATAGGCTTTTTTATTCTCCTAAAAACTTCCCGTATCAAATCTTGTTTTATTACTGAAGATATTTTAATTAATGTTTTGATTAAATTATTAATTTACTTATACGTAATAGGCGCGCCGTTCATATTGCAATGAATAAGTTTGACTTCGAAATTAAATCACATCTAACAATAAGTGATGATGCAGTAGACACTGAAATACCCAATCCAACGAATATACGTTGGCTCTCAAGTGCGTCTACTGGAACCCACTTAGTATGACTAAATTACAAGGTCACTGTCAGTTAAACAATAAGAAACGATGACATACTTATGCTTACCTAAAATGATTACAAAACAAGCTTTCCCCACCCAGCTTCTACCATCTATTGACGAGTAGAAATAATGACTTTTAGCTGAATTTATTCTTCATCATTACACAACAGACTTGAGTCGTTTTTGTAAAACAAAAATGTACCTAATCCATCATCGTGTTTCGTAATCCGTAATGATCGAGCGTCACGACTTTATGGCACATAAGTGGGCAATCACTAACACCAGATGTAGGAATTTCTAGCTAATTTTGTGTTAGTTAAACAAGCTTCCAGATACTAATTACCTATAATACAAACAGTGATTATACAAATTCTGTTACGTTTCAAGCAACTACGATCCCTTTATAAGTTCAACTGAACACTTCGCTGGTTCTTCTCGTAAATTTATCTTTTATTTGGTCATCATCATCATCAGCCTCGTTCCCATTGCTGGGACACTGGCTTCCCTCAAAGAGAGAGTATGGACCATAATCCACATGTTTCCTAGAATTGCTTATAAATTTTTTGCTTTGCTATAACATCTTTCTTGTGGGCCACCACTACAAAAATAAATAATCCTTATAACTTGCGAGGCAGTATAATAACATCATTCAAAAGGCGTATCGGTTCTGCGAAACATTTGTACTAATATTCGCAAAACAAAACATATTCACCATATTCGAGCAGTGCTGCAGTTAAATTTAAAGCATTTAAAACCTGTTCTATGGTACTTTTATGAATCCGGCTCCGACTAGAATTTTATTCGTTATTGTCGTCAGAATTGTAATATTGTAAATTGTCGATACCTGATTTCTAAAACCAAGCGATCACGTTTTTATGTTTTATTCCGATCTCTCGATTGATTCTTGATCACGATAGCTATACCTATAATAGTTTTTGTGAGTTACTTTTTTGGGTTTAAGTGTTTGTATTTTTTATCTTTAATTCTGCTTAGGCAGTTAAAAATAATTATCAAGGCTAATTCTTCGCGCACGATTTTTTGAAATGGGTGCACTATTATCGTTGAGATTATTAAAGAAATAAAAACGTTAGGCGGAAGATATAAAAGAACAATGAATAAGTTTGTTAGTGTCTTACTAAAGCTACCCCTTTTCATCGGCTGGCAAAAATCATCGCACACAAGATATCCTTAGACGGTTACACACCAACAGAATTCCGAAACACTTGTACAAGACCTCTAAGAGACAAAGGCGCGACTACTTGTAACTGTTGTTAAGCTAACGATCTCGGATTACGTAGTGTTCGACATTGAAGCTGCTCAAGCTCATCGTAATGTGGGTAGATATGTGTTTTGCTGGGAGAATGCTCTATGAGTCACTTGGAAACTGATCGAGGTCGAACTATATCCGCCTTCCACTGCACGTAGACTGAAAATTTTTGTTTTGGTGGTGACGCAATTAAAGGAACAATAATCTGAAGCTGATGGTGATGATGTAACGAAGAATACCACTGCTTTTAGACATCTAAAGTGTCATATCGACGTCATAAGTATTATTAATACTAGATTTGAAGGCATGTATGAGACATAGGCCTTGACTTGAGAAAATACCGATAAAATGAATAGTTAATTTAATATTGAAGGTAATGGATGTAATTTAAAATGGCTAAGGTTAATGCTTGGTTATAAATTGTACGACCGTTCGTCAAATGGGCTGTTGTGGACTTATGAAAATGATGTAAGCTAGCATAACGTAATGCGCGCCACTTACTATTAATGGAGCGACCAGACTAGTCTTGTCATTCAGTGGAAAAAATCTAGTAAAATTTTAAATGTTAATTTACATTAGCTCAATATAAAAGATGAGCTCATAGTTTTTAAATATTCATCAATATCAATCAATATCAATTTTGCGTGATGAAGATCAATTTTAGTTAATCTAAAGTAATTTCCAACTTTATATTGACATCAAGACGAGAGCTTTGATACAAAATGAAGACAATAAGATTAGTGCTCGAACAAAAATCTCTCGAAATATTAGAAATTGACGGCAGGTTTGGAAAAAAAAAGTGTTAAGCCGCGTTTTACCACATATTGTTTTGTACCATTTGCAAAAATATGGTATTTTACGGGAAACAGTGATATTGGAAAATGTCATGAGACAGAGATCGAAGGAACGGTCATAACACGCAATAAGGTTTTCTTATCACGTATTTAGATGCTGATTTAATGTGAGAGACAGAACGAGGTATTTAACGGTGTTATGTTGATAACTTTTGAGATACGTGTTGTGGTTGGCAAAACTATTCCACGACCACGACTAAACTTCCTCGCATATGTATAAAAAAGTTTGGTCGTGTGGGAATTCTCTGTACAACTTGTACCTACATTAGAACAAGCGTGTAATGCATAAGTTGGACTTCTAAAGTTCATAGTTCAACATACACTTACATCGTCCAAAAAGGTTATAGAAAGAAGTGAAGGTCCTGGAAATGTTCTAGAGGGATTTCCTCGAATCGGATATGTAGGACTCCCTAGGTGGATCGATGACATCGCAAGAGTCAAAGAGGGGCAAAGGATACAAACAGCTAAAAGCCGTTGATTGTTGCGTACTAAGGTGTTTAGCAGTGGACGTCTTCTGGCTAATGATGATGGTGATTATGACATAGACCAAGAGACCTATTTTTTATTTTTTATGTGTGTACATTTTTTTGGTAAAACCTTGTCATTAACATTATAAAGAATTAATTGAGACAGTTAGACAGTCAATAACTCAAAGTCTTCTAATAATTACAAAGTTAACAGATACTTAGACGCTAAGTAACAGAAATTCAAAAGGAAAGTCGGTATTCCTTAGAGTAAGTAGTTAAATGTCGTCTATCTTAATTGCAAATTAGTTTCTAAACTAACATCAATTCTTATCTATTCACTCAAATTAAAGCTTATTTCGAAGTAAGCAATGGTTTATTCTCTGTGGAATAACTTTTATAAAAGGTCTATCGGATCGAGTTAAAGTTGCTTACAATTTATAGTGACTAACTTAAGAGGGATTACCAAGTTATTATGTTAGTAATAGTGAGGTGGGTAAACAAAATAGTTGGTGCTTTAGTCAACCAGTTCAAGCAATATTCAGCATGACATCACATGGTTTTTAACTGAGCGCTAACGTCCTTAGGAGGGCACATTAACTATTGGTCCCGGTCTGTATCAGTTGCAAAGCCATGTCGGAGGCCATCGGGTTACCTGAGATTTTTTTTTGAAATAATATAATTTGCTTAGTGAAATCTAGCTAAAAACATGAAGCGAATTCAAATTGAGTATGCATTTTTCAAGTAGCTTTTTATGTAGTTTCTTTTGCCACAAGAATTGCAAACGTAAATTTGAAGCGACACAGTCCAATTATTTGATTTCAATAAAAACTTTTACTAAAATTGCAGCTATATTATGGAGTCTACTGATCATGCCTTTACGGCGCTAAAAACAAACAGATAAAACTCTACGCATAAAACCTTCAACCCTAAATCGACACTATAACTAAAAAACTTGGTGATTTTATTATATCTATAAAATTCACTCACGCATACCCAATATCTATAAAAAGCTACATTCAACTTGTGAGCTGAGGCAAACAAGTGCTCACACCAAGTTTCACGTTACACAGCTTTGTAGTAAGTAAATGACAAAAGTGGATCGGGAGAGCGAGTAGAGTCAACAATGCTAACACAACATGGGGGGAAGTGACCTGATAAAAAATATCACGACAATCACACTACCTAACATCCTTTACCCTTCTAATATTATAAATGCGAAAGTAACTCTGTCTGTCTGCCTGTCCGTCTTTCACGCCTAAACTACTGAACCGATTTAAAAGAAATTCGATACGGAGATAGTTTGAACCCTGAGGAAGGATATAGAATACTTTTTATTGCAATAAACTGTAGCCCACGCGGGTGAAACAGCGGGAAACATCTAGTAACAGAATAATTTAATCATTATATTAAACCGTCACGTATTGCTGATTAACTGACACAACACATTCTATACGGTGAGTTCGGGAAACATCGAACATAAAATGTATATATAGAATATAAACTTTTTTAAATTATCTCAAATGGGGTGTTTGTATGAAAAAGCAACATTCACGCGGGCGAAGCCGCGGTGTAGATCGCTAGCCTAATAGAATGTTTGCGACAGGTCCAATTATCGTCATGTAATTGTATTATGTTGTCTCTATTCTGTTTGTATTTAATTAACTAAGCATATAACTAACATATTTGCAGAAGTTACTATGCTAACACCACTTATAAATGATAGGTAGGTAGGTACTTGTATACTTATGCGTAATGTATTTTGAAGCTAAGAAAACTATTTTCGTCTCAGCCCTAAAATATAACTTTTGAGCATGACCTCTAGATACTTATAATAAACTAGTTGCGCCCCGCGGTTTCACCCGCGTCTTCCCGATATCCCGCAGGAACCTTTTTCCAGGATAAAAAGTAGCCTTTGTGTTAATCCAGGGTATAAGCTACCTCCATTCCAAATTTCATTCAGATCCGTTCAGTAGTTTTTGCGTGAAAGAGTAAACAAACATCCATCCCTCCATCCATCCATCCATCCATCTATACTCACAAACTTTCATGTTTATAATATTAGTAGACGTGTCTGTTTTTCTCTCAGTGCGGTCTACAGCTTCAACAAATTGCTCTCCACGTGGGTAACCATCGTCCCTTGTGAATACATAGCTCAATTTGGCGAGTTTACTTTACCAATGTGTGGCCATTTACCCATTTTGCAGTCGACGCTCGCTCGGTTGGCGGCCGGCGTGCCGTGTGAAGTGTGTTTGTGCAACATGCAGAGCTGTGATTGCTCGTTATATTGGAAGTTGAAATCGTTAAAGAAATAACTGGAAATTTGATTCTTCTGTTAAAACGTTAAAGCGATGATAGCCATACGGCTATCATCGTATGGTAGTACGTCGGCATTCAATCCGTAAGTCGTGGGTTCAAATCTTACAATGAGCATGAGTTTTCGGTGAAAGAAAACATCGTGGTAGAAGCATAACTTGAAGGTAGAGCAATTTTTCTAGTGTTTTCCTGGCTAGCTAAAACCCTTAAGTTAAAAATCTGTCAGTAAGTGCGTTTCCGCAGTCCCATTTGAGAGCCAGTTCTCAAACCAGATGAAGCGTAGTGCCACCATCGACCACATCGTCACACAACATCTAGTAGTAACTCGTAGTCAACGTTACGCTTTAAATGGCAAAATAAATTTGTAAGAGTTAAAACACGAAATTACTTTATGAAGATTTCATCCATTGAGAGAAATTTTCGTAGTCTATTATCGTGACAAGCTACAGCAGCTCGTCACCCTGCTTCGCAATATTCTTAACGAGACTTGAGTGTACATGGATATAGTAGAAACAACACACACTACACTATTAGACTTTTTGCCATTGTCACTAAAACCTCACTTGATGTTGGAAAACAATTTCACAATTTCTTCGTTTAATTTTGCTATCGCATGGTTTGGGACACTGATTGTGAGTTTATGAGGTGATAGTAAATGTTCAGTTGAATCAGTCAACACGCACGACCAAGATTGCTAGTGCTGTTTGCTTTTACCAGTGCTCCATTTATCTACGCATGCAAGTCAACCGAGCGAGTCAGCGATTTCACCTGCGACGCGCCACGAATGTCACGAATACCTCGGGATCCGTCGGAACCAATTAGTCGGTAAATGGGTCCACCACAATAGTGCGACGACTAACACATCATATTTCTCGTCACGTATTAGGTTACCGTTCCTTTGTTACGTGAGCCACTTTCAGTGAGTGAATAGTACCGAAGGGCCAGCGTGTGATAGGAATATTATTAATTATTTCATCGCGCATAAAATATGAGGCCGATGACTTGACTGCAGTCGACGTAGACAGACCAAATTAAATTGGGTAGACGTCTGCTACTGCTTTTACTACGGGGCAAACGATGGTTTTTTACATCTTATAGCTTAGCGTTTCACCATAAGTCACGTGATGTTAGTGACGATATGGTTGAAGGTGGTGCCGCGGGCAACTATCGCCGGGAAAAAGCGACAGATTCTTAACAACTTATCGGTGATAGCACTATTTATTCTATCACCATGTTATGGTTTCATCACAATGTTTCACTGAATTCGTATCAGTAAATCAACTCCGAGTTTAACACTCTTAGCTAATCATTTCGACTTTGCATCAAATATTTAAACTAAGATTTGTATGTCTTTGAATCGGTTCATTTGTATAAATGAATTTGAAACATGATTAAGAAACTTACTAATGAGTTAGACTTCAAATTTAAATAAATGTATACCACACAGAATGAATGATAATACCGCGTTTAGTCATACCTTCATGAACAACTTCGCAAGTATTTTAATGTTTGCCTAAATGTGAAGTCGAGTACAAAACACAACGTGGAGTAATATTGTAAAATAATTTGTAAGTTTTCAACTGGTGTAACTTTTATGACGTTACGCAGTTGGAGTATTTTAAATTACGTAGTCGTGTGTAATAATTACATTGTGAAATGTGCAATATGCACGTCTGTTACATAGATGCAAGAATTACCTGTATCATTATTATGTCTTCGAAGGAACAAGTTATGCATAAAACTCAAGTAGGTACATATTATCAGTATAACGCACAGGCGTAGTTATAGCTCCACAAAGGTAGACTAGTTTTCACCCGTGGCTTTACGCCATTAAAATTAAATCAATCAATTGGATATTAGGTACATACCTAATGATATCATCCTTATCACATGCAAGTAAACCAGGTGTCAAAGGAAAGTTACTTCACTAAGTAAAATAAGACATGTAATCATATGTAAGAAAATGTAATTTTTTAAATATGTATGTCTTGTATGTCTATTAAGCACCCATAGTCATTTGTACAGATTTATTAGGAGTCCAACGCCAATCAGCAAGAATTTTAATTATCCAACAACAGAATTAAAGAATTCAAAACCCTGGCACGATGTAATGTTATAAAAACCTAGTACCTAGGTGTTACCAGTGTATAGGTATAGCAGAATAAAAAATCAACTCTAGTATTTTTTAAACTGGAATAACCAGCATGCACTTTCTCTAGCATTGCTAACTAACATGTAGAAACAATTACCAATGCCAGTTTTATTTCTATTTGTAATTAAAGTTAACTAAGCAATAAAATCTTTGAATTCTTTGAACGTTTTGCCTTTTTTACAAGGCCCCGGCCTCACGCAACGGTGCTGGCGAAGAGCCAAGATATCTTGCCAAGGTTCAAAGACATGAGACAAGTTTTTTCTTCAGGGTTTAAGACCCAATAACCACCAAGCGTTTAAAGCGACGCAATGCTAAAACCAAAAAAAGGTGGCGGTACTAGCAATTGTTTTAGATAATATTGGATCAAAATATATTATAGAATAATTATTATGTTAGACCTTATTGGTTAAAATTATAGCAATATTTTACAACTATCATAATCTAATATCTGCACACTCCATGGTGACGAGCGCAGTGCGTTGCCGTACAAGATTGAGTGTGGCACTGAACTGCAATGGACAAACTCAACGCTTACAATCAGGCGAACGAATTTCGAATTGCACGTCTCGCAACTAAGTGACATTAAAGAATAAATGTTGATAAGTTGATAATTTAGGTGAAAATTCTTACCCCTATTATCCATATTTCAGAGGGGACGGTTTCTAACAGCTAAACTAGGCGTACGGTCATTGATTATCCGGAGTCACTCGCACGCAAAAATATTTAAACGAATCGTGGTTTTAATAGCTTCAATTCATACAAATCGTGCCTTTGTTTAAACCACCAGGCTCGGTGGTTTAGAGCCTAATGCTATCATTCTCCTTGAGATAAGACTATAAACGCCACTTGAAAGCAAAGCTCATTTATTTGCGGAAGGCAGTAGAGTACACTTTTTTCTTTAATTTTTTTCGCGGCGACTTTTCTATGGTTCAATTATTTTTAAGTCGTATTTCAGGATAACCGAGGCCGTACTTGGGAGCTTGACAGGGCTTTTAGCTAAGACTTTTTGTTTTCTCTGCGTATGGCGACTAAAATAAATTATCGGAATTTTTGTCACAATTTCAGAGGGAAAGAAACTTAGCTACGTATTGTCGTACTCACATACGTAAGATATCAACGTTATTTGTTCACCATTATATTAATCAATAAAGATAAAATGGTTGTCACATATTATTTTAGTACTAGCTTTTAGACCGCTTTTGATATATTTTGTTTAGCACTTTACCGGTCCGATGTAAGCAACACCGCATGCTGTTGACAGCACAGACTGCATTACTGTTACCTATAAAAATAAGGCAGTAGCTCAACTACCTTAGGACTAGAAGCTAATTAACAATGTAAAGTATTATATGAAAAATATCTAATATGAAAACCATCCATGCCTTCGAGAGTGTGGCGTAAGTGAACTAGAATTTGAATTCAAGACCACAGGACTTACTATACTTATAAATAAATTATAGTCGACTATACTTACTGTCATCGTATTTTATAATGTTCTACTTTGTTCATTTGTTTGTTACTAAGGCTGGGTTGCACCATCCATAGTAAAAGTTACTATTAACATTATAATTTACTTTAGCTCTAACTTTAATCGTGAACTGTAACTCAAAAGTGTTGCACCACGAGTTAGTACTTGACAGCTTTTTGACTGGAACTTTAACTATAACCGGTCAGATTTAGGCAGTAAAAAGTGAATTATGACGTCATATTAATTAGTTAGTCACATGACACATATTAGGTGGTGCAATAATGTTTTACTTAACTGGAGATTCCTTATTAATATTATAAACGTGAAAGTTTGTGGGTATGAATGTATCGATGCTTGTTACTCTTTCACGCAAAAATGACTGAACGGATTTTGATAAAATTTAGAATGGACATAGTATATACTCTGAATAAACACATAGGCTACTTTTTATCCCGGAAAAAGGATCCTGCGGGACAACGGGAAGACACGGATGAAACTGCGGGGCGCAGCTAGTAATAAATATAATAGACATAGCTATACATATACCTACGTAAATCAATCATTTTAAATGTTACGAGTGGAAAAGTTGAAAGTTTTGAGAATGTTAAGAAGTACGTACCAACAACTCAAATAAGCCCGCAGCATTAGGAATTCTTCAAACAAAACAAACGCTTTCTTCAACAAAACTTTTAGCAGAAGTCGAAAACGGATTAAACGAGAGATGAATTTTAAATACCGGCTGCAAAACCTCAAAGGCATAAAACAAACGGTGATGGCAAGAATTCAGAGGCAGTCGGTTCGCGAGGACACTTCCTTGAGTCTCTTGAATCTTTTTGTTTTGTTTGTGACATCGTCTCTCCCTCGGGACACCAATTCGTCGTGTTCGGGATAAAACTTGGCTCAGAAAACATTAACTAAATTCTCTTTTCAAGACTCCGTGCATTGAAAGCCGACATTCTTGAGGTTCGTACATTCGAGGTGAATTTATAGGTTTATTTTTTACAAGACTTATATTTTCTACAGAAGGTAATATAAGGCAGGATCTATCGTCAAAAGAAATGTTTGTTATAATAAATTGTATTGGGTACGCACTAGTTTAATATAAATGGTATATCTATTTCATTTTAAACTATGCCTGAAATATTTGCAACATTTCACTCAGTCTTGAACATTTCACAATCAGTATTTGAATAGGAATGAATGTAAAAAATAATACCAAAAGTGTAAGACATAGATTTTCTTTCCTTTCACTGCTGAACATAGGCCTCCCCCTTCGAACGCCGCATCATGAACGGCTATTAGCCATTTGCATCTATCGGCTCCCTGCGACTCTTACATTGTCATCGGTCCTTCTAGTGGGAGGCCTACCTACGGGTCGTTATGTAATCATTAAAACATCGATATTTTAGTCTATTAGCGGTACACACGGGTACTATATCATTTATACCCGTTCAATGGTGATTTTAGTATACGCACGATGAAATCACGAACGCGCTAGTTCTTAAAGCTTAAATTATGCAGCAGAGAACTGCTTAAAATGCTGCTGTCAGGTCCGCGCTAGAGCTTGTGCAATACAATGATGATATAGCGCTAATCAAAGTGTAGTTGCACTTAGTGACGCGATGAATCTCCGTATGGGAAAGTATCACTTGTGTTTAACAGATTTCTAATGCAAATATTTGTAGTTGGCAAACAAATACTTTCTAACCTGTCGACTCGCTTTCACCTTCAATGATTTGGGTGAAGCCCTAAAACAATTTGCACGTTGATGCATAAATTATTAACGTAACACTGTGTTCTTTGCAAAAGGCACAATTAGGTACGTGATTTTTTTCTCGTAACATGCGTAGGAGTAGGTTATGAAAATCGACAAGTGTAAGCATATAACAGTCAAAAGTGTTTATTGTGTGTGTGTGTGGTGACATGTAAACAACTTATAAACGGACCTCAGCATAAATTTGGGCATAATAAATAGAAATAAGGTGAAATACTTTGTAAAGCAATAAGAAATCCGAAGAAAAGAGAAGCAGTAAAACCTTACGAACATTCACACAGGAGTTTGAGGTATATTATGCACAGAATAACACTTTGAAAATAAGAAATTTCAGTTGACTTCATTAGTCGCACACGCACACATGTACACATTTTGAAAACACTGGTTTTTTTGCTTTTCATTATTAGCCAATTAAATATTTTCTCAAAATACCGGCCGCACTTGTTTATTGTTGAGTGCTTGTCTCAGACAGCTGACTGCTGTCATTTGTCATAAGTGTCAGAACCGTTGACATCTTTGAAGTTTATGAAGTATATACGAGAGTTGCCAGTCTTCAAAAATAAATCCGTATATATTGGGCGAATCGATTTGGGGTAAAGTGAATCGATTTTAATATTTGTAAAAATGGAAAATAGCAACGTAACTCACCGAAGACCATTACGAACATGTAGTTCTATGTCGGATCTATCTAAAGATAACTTATCATTATTTGAAACAACAATGATGAGTTTACCAAACACATCTTGGGAAGAAAATGAAGTGGTGAAAGAGCTTAATAGCAAAGTTGACGTAATGACATCGAAATTGGAAAGTGCCAATAATGAAATAGAAAATTTAAATAGTGAAAATCATAGATTATTGATGGAAAATAGAGATCTTAAATCAGAATTAGCGAAAAAAGATAAAACAGTAGAATTATACAAAAAAGTGGGACAGTTTGAAACACAAGGTTTAACACCAAAATCCGGTAAGAAAAAGAGGAAGAGGAAAAGTACTATGCCAAGTCCATTACATTCGGTCGAAGTTGAGGAGTCTAGAAACTCTGTATCTAATATAAGTTCAAATATAAATCAAGAAAGCCAGAAAGTACATATAATCGATACTTCGAAAACCCTAGAAATGAATAAGGTGACGGAGACTGCAGTGGGTTATAGTAAAGTCAGAAATCATCAAGTTAAAGATGATACCGTGATGCTAAAAACCTCAAGAGAGGAAGAGCGAGAAGATAGAAAGAAAATTATAATATTGGCAGATCAACGTGGTATAGGATTGAGAAAAACTCTACAACGTCTTATAGGTGCAGAATATCTGGTTAAATCATTTTGGAAAGCAAATGCCAACATAGAAGTAATTTTAAACTCAAACAAGGAAGAACTCATGAAACTAACTAAACGAGATTATATAATTCTTTTAGGAGGCATGAATGACTGTAATCCATATAATTTGAATTTTGTACTGAGTAGCTTTCTGAATTTCTTCAGCTTCACAAATATTATAGTGACTGAAATTCCTTTTAATAGATTTCTTAACGAATCCAAATTGAACTACGAATTGAAGTATATGTGTTCTAAGTATGACCATGTTATATATGTTGACATGAATTATAGTAGGCATGTTCCAAATCGACACATCATTCGTGAAACAGTCTGTAGAAGTGCTCACAGAGAAATATTGCTGATTAATTATAAATTTAAATTACAAGAAAGGAAGGAAATTAAAATGAAAAGGACTAGAATAATTACAAAAGACATAGGCACGCAAACCGAATGTAGTTTGGTTAGGGATGTAGCTGTAGCTGAGAATGAGAATGAAACAAATATTAGTGTGCCGACCAATTCCTTTCGTTCTTAAGCACGTCAATATCCTTCACCAAAACATTAATGGTTTAATGAGCAAATCAGACGTAATCACGATACAACTTGAGGCTTTTCATATTAGTAATAAGACTGTTGATGCTCTATGCATTACGGAGCATAATATGATTGATAGCGACTCAACCATGTTATGTGTCCCTAACTATTGTTTAGCAAGCTGTTACAGTAGGAAAAATCGAAATGGCGGATCTTGTATATTGGTACATAATACGCAGAAATTTAAAGAACTAAAGGAGATTAAAGATTTGAGCTATGCTAACATTATAGAGTGTAGTGCGGTGGAGTTCATAGAGCACAATGTTATTATCATATGCGTGTATAGACCACCAAAAGCCCTTAAGGCTGCATTAGACATATTTTTTTCCAAATTGGATGAAGTGTTAGCCAGAGTATGTTTCAAAAAGAAAAAAGTAGTTATTTGTGGCGATTTTAATATCGATATTCTCAAAAATACAAGACTAGTTAGTGAATTTAGGAATGTAATGTCCAACTATAACTTGAAAATAGCAATTAATGAACCAACCCGTCCAGTTAGTAAGACTTGCATTGATAATTTCTTGCACAATATACGTGGTTCCTCATATGAAATTATGGAGTTTGCTCTGTCCGATCATACGGCTCAATACTTTAAATGTCCAGTGAAGGAGTACTGCCCAGTAAAATTTTGGTACTCATTTCGACGCGATTACTGTGAATACAACATGGTAAAATTTAAAGAATGTTTAAAGCAACTGAGTTTCAAGGATGTATTTGACAGCAAGGACCCTAACATTGCATTCAATGGTTTTCACGACATATTTAAACTGTTTTATGACCTTTGTTTCCCTCTGATACGCGTAAAATATTCAATACATAAAAAACCTAAATGGATAACAAAAGGTATCAAACTGTGTACTAAAAGGAAAAGACAAATGCTATGGAAATTTAGACAATGCCCTAATTTAAAAAATCGCACCGATTTTAAAGCATATAAACAACGGTTAAAGCATATTGTAAAACTCACCCAAAAAGCACGCAACAATCATGCAATAAAAATGTCCGCAAATAAATCCAAAACTACGTGGAATATTATAAATGGCTATAAAAATAAACCATTCAAGAATGAAATTACACGCTTAAAAGTAAATGACGAAATAGTGACAGACCCGAGTCTCATTGCACAAGCTTTTAATACATTTTACATAAATCAAGTGGACTCTAATATCGCCAAGAGCAAATGCACTGCGAAGTGGGATAAGTCTAATTCACTGTTTATGAACCCGTCTACTGTAGATAATGTTCTCAACATTATACTTACTTTAAAAAATACCAACAGTACGGGATTTGATGACATCAGTACTAAGGTTATCAAATATGTAGCTGCTTTAATATCTCCAGTATTAAGTCATATAATTAATTTGTGTATTGATTCTGGAGCTTTTCCCGATAGATTAAAACTAACCATTGTAAAGCCATTGTTCAAGAGGCAAGATAGAGAGACTATGAACAATTACAGACCAATAGCTCTTATACCAGTTTTTTCAAAAATTATTGAAAAGTTTGTTCACGGAAGCCTAATCGAGTATTTTGAACAATTTGATATTTTCGTTGACGAGCAGGTAGGTTTTCGTAAAAATAAATCCATTAATCTAGCAATATTTAATTTTCTGAAAACAATTATGATCAACCGCGATAAGAAGCTCACTGTATGTGCAATGTACATGGATTTGACAAAGGCTTTTGACTATGTGGATCACCACATACTCATCAATAAACTAGAGGCCTACGGAGTCAGGGGAAATATTTTAAACTTAGTCAAATCTTACCTTCAGAATAGATACCAAATGACGCAAATTAATAGGCTTTGTCCAAAGTCGAGAACTCAAATTAAATACTCTTCTGATACTGAACAAGTAAGATACGGTGTTCCCCAGGGAAGTGTGCTTGGCCCGTTATTGTTTATAATATACATTAATGATCTACCACGAATTATTAATCACCCAATGGTTCTATTTGCTGACGATAGCACAGCTGTCTTTGTGGGTAAAACTCAAAACTTACTCGAAAAAGACATGAATTTAGCTTTAGGTAATATAATTAATTGGTTGACGGTTAACAATTTACGGATTAATTTGGATAAAACGAATCTTATGACATTTAATAATTACAATAAAATAACATTTGACATTAATTACGCGAACAAACAAATAAACAATGTGTCAGTGACAAAATTTTTAGGATTGCATGTAGACACTGATTTAAATTGGAAAGACCATGCCGAAATCATTTGCTCAAAACTTAGTAGCTATGCATATGCACTTTACATGATATCCAAAGTCGTAAACCAATCAGCAGTGTTAATGTCATATAATGCATATGTTACGTCTACCCTCCGATATGGAGTGATATTCTGGGGCAATTGCACAAATAGGGAAATAATTTTTAAAGCCCAAAAGAAATGTGTAAGATCTGTTTGCCACTTGCAATCCACGGATTCCTGTAAGCCGCATTATCAAAGGTTGAAAATATTGACATTCCCGTGCCTTTATATATTTGAAGTAGCTGTTTTTACAAGAAATAATATTAATCAATTTAGTTTTTTAAAAAGTAGACGTTTTGATTATAAAATCTGTATGCCTCCTCACAGAACGGCACAACATTCAAAGAGCATATTTAGCATGGCTCCGAGGATTTATAATGGTTTGCCGGAATATATAGTAAGGACTACAAATATTCATGGTTTTAAGAATAAATTATTTAAATTTTTAATTAAGAAATGTTATTACACTGTAAATGAATATTTAAATGACAAATTTTTATAATTATTATTAGGTACAATGTGGATTTAAATTAAGTTAATTTGGAATATTGAATTGTTTGTTAGTTGTTGTTCTCAATTGTTTTTTTTTTTCTTATTAATTTTATGTTTTTTAATTTTATTTAATATTAATATTGTTTTAAAATTGTAATTTTGACATTTAATTTGGATGGTTATCAATGACTCTAGTTTTATCTTATTTTTTAGTTTTTGCATACCTAGTTGGTGGAATATATCGCTCTATTTATAACTTTATAACAACAATTGTATATACATTCTACTATATTCATGCAAATAAAATTTTGATTGATTGATTGATTGAGTGTTGCGTAACCTATCTAGGGGTTCAAACTGAAATGGATTTCGTTCTATACATAATAGGTTTAAGTAATCTAATATTACAGCATTACATTGTTTTTTTGCCAACAACAAATTGCAATGACTTAAAAAGTTGGCTAGTGCTTTAACTGCCAAATTCTTGTATTGCTTACCCGAAGAACGAACTAACTTTTTTTTTTGACGTATTGTGTTTTGGCGTATGCTGTTAGCAATATTGTATTTCCTATGAGTAAATGAAGGCATTATGGGTCCGTCCCAGTTTTGAAGATATATCTTGTCAAATACATTAGTTTAAGCTAGTTAGTTATCCACTTATAAAGTTATTTTGTTTAATTGTTTGTACTGATTTGGGTTAAAATGTTGATTGGTCATGTTTATTTTCGTCACATGTTTTATGTCCATCATAAAATTTACAAAACACAACGTAATTAAATCCGACAGGCGTGATCAATTAAATGTTTTGCAATTTTGTGTAATTTACCAAAACGTTGTTCGTTTCGAAACAACAACATGGAAGTTTAAAAACGAAATGTGGGAACTTTCATGTTTTTGAATGCGGTTTAACGTAACTGTATAATGATGCCTTTACTTAACTAACAGTTGTTAAATGTTACCTACACTAAGTGTTAGTATTTGACGAAATTAAAGTTTATGCTCTTTTGGCAGCTTTAACTTCAGCTTTCGGTGGAAAAAAACGTCTGATTGAAATCATAAACTGGTGAGAAGAAGCTAATAAAAAAAAATCGTTAAATAAATAATACATTTTTTTAAATGAAAGCGATTCACGTCAGTTCTACCAGTTTAACGAATATCGTAAAATAACTACAATCAAGTCTGAGACTTATTATATTTAATCTCATTCCTGCTCCAAAACTTTAATGATACCAAAAAATTATAATGGTGTTAAGATTATAAGACATGATATAATTTTATTAGATTTGTATGACAGAACAGAATACTATTAGGCCAGCAACATCCATCATACATTTATTCGAAACTACCGCAAATCTATACAGGTACATATATGTAGAATGTAGATATAATGTACAAGTACACAGAAATGCTAATGGTGTTTAACGAGTGCATCATAAAAAGCTTTTACAACTCAATGAATATTCAATTATTTTTATTAATTTCACTGTTCAGTCAAAGCAAACAAATTTCGCAAAGCTTTTCGCAGGCCGTAACAGAATGTGATACAATTATGCAAATGGCCAAATAAAGCAATTAGAGAGGGGTAGTTTGAATTTTTAACGCAATGTCCGGGCTTCGGTCGCGGGGTCGGACGGGGATGGAACGTTACGTTACTGCGGAATGTTGTGCGCTTGTGCTTATTGAATTTTATAAACGAAGCAAACCAATGAAGCGTAGCATCTAAACGTTATAAAGTTAAAGAAACGTTTAAGTTCTTCTAGAATCACCTTAATCACTCTTCAGGTCCGTGGATTATAGAGAAGTAATTAAAAGTATGCGAGTTGTATCATAGGTTTCAGTGTGTACTGTGTTCATTTGTGAATATCACAGAAAAAATTTGGACTAAGGTTACCACGCTGCACTGAGATGAAATGAAAATAGAAAGCTATGCTGGGGCATGTAGTCACTTTCAATGTACACAAGTAAATATACATACGATCAACGAGATTTTGGTCGCAGCACTTTATAAAACACCATATATATTTATTTTTAATGCATAAGTACGCAGATCGCGTTTTACCAGTAAGCAACGACGCAGTTGATGGCAGAACTAGTGTGCTTTCCTAAAGTGCATATTCACTCTAGTCTTCCAAATAAAGTAAAAAGAAGAAAAAAAATAGTGAAGAGACAAGGTAAAAAGACTCGGGTTATATTTCATAAGAAAAAAAGGAGCAGGGAGTAAATTTCATTTCCTGGCAGTTCGCATAGTAAAAGAGCCAGCGAAACGCTTGAAAATCGTATGTTAGTAATGAACTGTATACCGTATACCTGCACTTCATTAGTATCATTTATTCGACGCAAATATTATGAGTAGGTACACGTTCGTGTACACACGGCTGAAACATTATATTGTAAAAAAAACGACAGTGAATTCTCAGGAACATGCAGTTTGGAATAGAGCAGTTAGATCAGGGTGCAGTGAATTTTGAACAAAATGTCCGGGTTCACTCGCCGACAGACGAGCGGACGTGGACGACCGGCTTGCAAGGAATCTGACCGCAGTGGAATGCTGTACTTGTAAGGCTACATCACACTGGGCATAAAGTAATCATGTTCTGTCACTTTCGATGAAGGTGCGAAATTCTGTGACGCAGACTTTTTGGAAGCAATTCAACTGTCAATGTCAAAATCTTATTTCTATTTCCAAAACTTGTAGTTTTTTGATGTGTTCGTTAACGTATATGAGTGTAGGAAATCGAACCAAAGTTGTTAAAAGTGACTTATCTGGTTGTCTCAAAAAGTCCATGTACTTAATCAAAAAGAGGAACCATCAAACCTGAATTGTAGCTGGATCTGTTAGTGACACTGGCTAAATACACAAACAGTGAAAAGTCAAAATTAAAACAACCAATGACGTCATTATTGGATGACGTGTGCCGGGGTTGACTCAAATCCATATTTTATGTAGGAGATGCATCGTGCATGGCTAATCTTTGTCAATAAATCGGTTTTAGATAACCTTAAAAAGGTGATAATAGATTTAAAGTTATATATATTCAGAGTTATTTTAATTCAAGAGACCTAAATAACAAAATAAAGACACTAAATTTAACCTTAAAACAAAATAAAACTATCAAATCAAACAATGTAACGACCTATCTAATTAACCACTACCAGTTGGTAACGTTCCCAAAATGCTGGCCGCATTGCTTCGTTCAATGGTCAGCATTTTGGTCACGGGTAGCGACCAGTCGACCAGCCACTTCTAGTATATAATCTTTATAATATCTACATTGATTTTGCTCCTGGTCTCCACGGTTTAGTAATTTTGTGAGGGCAAAATATATCAGTATGCCACCATCCTAAGGGTAATGCAAGCGACACGCGGGCGACGCGGCGCGACAAGCGGTGTCGCGTGTTGCAACCCACGCATTGCCGGCTCATTGCGGACGGCTACACTCCATGAATCATTCAAGCGTAGTGGCTATACTGTAGTCATGCTGTGTGTACGTAGCGCACTATATTTCTTGCAATGCAGTCGACATAATGTGAAACCAGAACGACTGAGATTGAAATAAATAGTCTTGCTATGAAAATTGGAAGCAGGGCAATTTTATTTCTGTATGCAAGTGACGAGACGAACAAGTCGCTGACCTAATAATAACTTCTCAATCCTGCGTAACAATGTACTGCGTTGATCCATCTTATTATATCTTAGATGTCAAATCTTTTTATGCCCTGTAATTTCACTGAAAAGTTAAAAACCATTCTCTGTATTTTCGTATCCAATGAAATTAACGTGTACTCTATTATCTAAGACCACGTTTAGTTTAGCCACGTTAAATACAAGCGATACAATGAAATTATTTTTTAATATAACTAGTTTATCCTGTCATTATAGAATAAAAAAGTTACCTAGGCATATCTCTCATACCTTGTTCAAAAGCTTACTCCAGCAGATGTTTGAATTAATATAAATTTAATAACTATGATGTCATTGAAAAGCAAGAAGCATTGCACGATGAAATTAAGAAGCGTCTCTCCGCTACTCCCAAAAATGCCTTTTTCGTCCATTTCATTTATGGATGTAGAAATTCTTTAGCAACAGACAATTTATATTTACCAATCATTGACATTTCTGTCACTCTATTATATCTGTTGAATTTAATTGAATAAGCCTGGCTCCATTATTTTTATCTTTTTTTAGAGACGTATGAGTAGGCAAATGAATGTAAGGCGGGTATTGAGCTCTTGAGTTCATACAATATTCCTATGGGTAAAAATAACTTTTAGTTTTTCCTGAATAGGGATGTTAACAATAATTACAAAATAATGTTTAATCTTACTTTTATGTTAGTTTGTATTATTAGGATATCGAATTACATATTTTTGTATTTAAATATAACTTAATAAATTAAATAAAAATGATTTTAAATGCTATATTTATATTCTTTTGTCACGTGACTGCAAACACCAAAAAGAGCTTCTTACGTCACTAACCACTCAGGCGATTTGTGCTTCGATGGTTGCCCGCGCGTCGGTAGCCGCGGGTCGGCGTCGGGGGTCGGCGCGGTGGTATGGTTACGAATCGCGACCATCGTGTTTTTCGGTCAGTGACGTCATGTCAGTCACGTGACAGTTGTTAGGGTTTTGGCCGAAAAATTCATAATTACTCTAATTTTGTATAAAATACTAATAAAATACTAATAATTTTAAATATTTTTTTTTTATGGTAAACAAGAGTCAATCTTTAAAATAAAAGCAATTCCGAAAAATGGTTAACATCCCTATTAACCAATAAACCCGATTATATTTAAAAAAGTGTAAAAAAAACTTGTAAAAAAAAACTTGTTTTTAAACCTTCCGAAAATTACGATCACAAAAAAAACAGTCCAATTGGTAGAGCCGTTCTCAAGTAATGATTCTTCAGACATGCGGCAATTGATTTTTTTTTTATAAAGGTTAGTATTCAACGTAGGTACATAGGGATACTGCATTGCGTACGTTTCAATTATCGGATAAGCCAATAGGTAACAGAATAAAATTCAATCATACCGCGCGCTTGATTCGTCTCAATATATGAAAATATCGTACAATTTGTTTGCTGTCAGGTCGAGACGGCGTGATGCGAGACAATATTGATATATAACTTGTTCAACTCCATACATGCAATATATTTGAGACATCCCATAACGTTGCAATTCTACGCTTAGTTCATGTCATGAATAGCTGATTTTCACCATAATTTAAGCGTTTCGCTTGCATAGAAAAGTTATTGACGAGTATAATTGGCTATTTCTCATCTTTTGTAGTCGAATTACACAATAAGTCTTTTAATTCTGTCAGATTGGTTGTATTTGATAAGTTCAGCCAAGCACTAAACCACCACGTTATGAAATCATAGGCGTTGGTAGCGTTGCCTTCAAGGCTCAAGGAAAAATAATGACTTATTATGACACTTACCTATATTTAATATATTATTCTAAGGTTCGAGCTTATTCATTAACAAAACTTCATCGTGCATAACATGAATTTTTGACCGAGTCAATAGTTAAGTCATTTCTGTTAGAATGCGAAACTAAATTCAAGTATGTCAGAGTGTGACCGAAATATTCAACGTTTTAATTAGTTCACCTTGTTCCACTTTAGCTGGCGTTGTCTTTGAAAATACGCGCGCATTTAGACTAGGATATTGTGATAGTTACCTTAACTTTAATCATTTAACGTTTTGCGGTTGTTTAAAATTGCCTATGTTACCTTTTATTGCAACATTGTGCTAATGACGCGGACGTTAGTAAACGGGCACTACAATGTCTAGCAAATCTCGGTTTTCATAAAAGAAGACACTGATTTACGCGGAATTTGTATTGCATTTTTCGTCAAGTTCGTTGACAACTCACAATCACAGTATATAAAGAACAGTAGGTTAGCTAAGGCCGCTCGACGAGTTAATTGCCTACTCTTGCGGTGACGCATAGGCGGCGCGTTCCGTACTGAGTGCATGGCCGCGGCCCCGGCTGCCTCCTTTCGTTTATGTGATTGTGTGCGTGAAAAGTGCGTGCGTACACGGTGCCGCTACTCACGCACACATTCGAACCGGCGACGGCCGATTTATATGAAGCTGAACTACTACTCCTTTACTATGTCACAATGCTCGAACACAATGTAAACACTAGCACGGGCGCGGTTGCATCTCGTCAAAAGATCTGCTGTTCATATAATGTAAACGGATTCGGTGCGCAACTGATTTATTCACGGTTTATAATCTAGAAATTCGATCAATCGCTGCCACCGTATTTTCTGTGAATGGTTTGATTACAGTGCGCGACGCACGTATCTGCCCCTATGCTTTCGCATGTACCTGCTTTCATGCCTGTGTTTTCTCTGAATGATTATGAGATCTACTGTAGGAGTTTTAAAGCCACCTGAAGGCTTCCAACATGGCTTTACGACTCATATATGCCCTCTGTAGCACGGTTGAAAATGCCACTAAATAAGCTAGTGGGAAAAATGGCAAAAGTCATGCGTGCAACTTTACGAGTGGGTTTGAAGCCCATGTCTGTTGAATTAAAATAAAGCAGTAACTAAAAAAATGCTACATGCTCTAATATATCTGAACAATCAATCACTCAAAAAGTTGCTGGCCTATAGAAAACTTCCTCATCCCAACAAGGTTTAGTTGTTAAGAAAAAACAGGAACGATTTCAATAACTACCTGCATAAATTATACAGCACCGCTGCTGTCAGGTGCCAGAGCTAATTAAGTTAAAGAACTTTCAAGAAGCTATTTAAAACTAAAAGCATAATTTCGCTTTTGCCTGCAGGCACGAGTTTGCAATGAAATATTCTTCAGAGAAACGGCGAAGCAGTGGCCACAGTGTTTTATATGCAGAAGTAAATTACCAATAAAACAAACAAAAGTTTTTTATCACTCACATCACATGTATGACACAAGTATAAAACAATCTGTTTGTCTTAAAACAAAATAATATCGAGTTTTTATATACTCACTCAGTGCAATGGTCATGCACAGAATAGCAAATGTCGTCAACAGCTATGAATGGCAAAATTTTACGATATGTATATGACATACGAATAGATGAACACAGAGTGAGTATAAGCTTACTTCCTGTTTAATATATGCACTGTGCCCACAGTTGCTCCTCACTTTCTACTTTCTTTCCCTTGCTGCGGTTTTTAAACGTAAATAATAACCAAAGAGGAATTCTGTGCGAAGTTCGTCGTTCTGTTACCCTACTTCTACCCTCAACTCTTTCTAACGCGATATTAGTTGAAGGTGGTAAAAGTCAGGCACGAAAAATAAACTTTAAAAAAGTTAGAAAGTAGATTTAAGTTTCAGGTGTTGAATTATTTTGCTTTAGAATTAGGTTTTATAACGGGATAATTACCATGTATTTGTTTTTGTTTGAGTTCTCGATATTTCGGCATTGTTGCAAGCGCCATGATCACGAGAATACAAAACAAAAAAAAATGGCGGTAAATTACTTGAAAAACCATTGTTGTTTTTGTAAGTTTGCATATTTGTATTTTTCGTTCAACTAGGAATTGTAAAGTTAACGCCATTGTCGGTAAGTGTGTTGATCAGAGTTCAGTTATACGAGACAAGTGGTTTATTTACTCCCTTCGCCTGATAAATAACTCCACGCCTACCTGCATCCTGACACTGATGTTATAGGCGGTGTGCTAAGGTATAGCTGAGGTACCTGACACTTCTGATAATAATGGCACCGCAACCATCTCGAGCGCCTATATATTCAATATTGTAATATTTGTTTGATAAAGTGCAAAACTAACACAAAGGACAACATAATACGGACGGACGGGCAAGATATGCCTTTTCGTACAAAAATCATTTTTGTTAATTTATATACATTTAGCAAGCTTCGGTTTAATCGTAGAAACACGAGTATCGTTTAAACGCTATCACCAATTAGCAACAAAGAGTTCTCGTGCAGTGATTTGCGAAAATAATTGGACAAGAGGCAGGTGGCATCGTACACCGGAATTTCCTCGTTCATTGTCAAGCGTTTCCCATTAGCCGGAGTACAAGCTCGAGTGAGCAAGCCCAGCGTGGCCCGTGACGAGTCAAGAATCTACAAAGACCGCGGCGGTTGGGGTACCCGGGTGTCTGCACCGACAGCCACGCTCTTTACTCTTAATGACATTGGAAATCGACAGCGTGACAGTACACTTTTTAGAAAACAAAGACTTGATTCGCTTTGAAATGCAAATCGTAGTCCGAACACTAAGGCTGGTATCCTAGAATGATGCTCAGGTGACGATCAATTCTTGAATAATGATTAAGTAACATTATATTATTTGAAAGAAATGACAGACTCAAATCTGTGCTCAAGGAGTGATTGTCACTTGATCGTCATTCTAGAATACCAGTCTAAATGTTGAAGTTGAAATTGTTCAAATTACTTTCTTACACGCCTCCATAAACATACCCTTCAAATTTCGAGGCCCTACGTCAATAGTTTAGGTTTCAAGTTGTCTATCAGTCAGTTAATCACCCACTAAGTCTATAGGTCTAGTTTATAGGTATAGTATAGATGCTATAATATGGAAAGTAGATAACTACCATTTTGATTCAAATAACATTGAAAGAACATAAAAAATTAGGCTGTTATCTTGAAAATACTGAAAGCTAAGTGAAAAGTCAAATAATACATTTTTAGCCCATACCTAAGCGTCCGAGTCATTCGCAGCAATGTTTGCGCTCTGTACTACATAACAACATCTATGTATGATATTATACTCTTCGTATAACGGGAGAATATTTTCGCAGAAATGACACGAAGAGTGGGCCCGTATGTTATGTTATGATATTCGACCCTCCCTACCGCGTATTTGTGAGGCTTTTTCACCGAACACACGGCTTGTTTTTGTTTCGTCATGATGGAAATAAATAAATGCCCCGCTACGTGGATCTACCCTCGCTCATGATTCCATTTCTCTGTAAGACTTAAAGTAGACTGGCTCTCAACACAGACACTGATCCGAAAATTTAGACAAATCGTCCTTTTTTGTAGGCATTCTACTACACTGTAGACCTGAATAAAAGCCTAAGAATTATTACAATAATGCTTTGTACGAAACATTTTTATGAGGAAGGATTTCAGTCGGCCTATAAAGCTTTGAAGTATTTTCAGCGGGTAATGAGATTTATGTTTTAAGTTGATTGAAAACGAGAATTTAGGTGGGAGTTTTATTCAAATAGCCTGTGTTAAGCCTTATTTTGTACTTATTACGCATTTTGATTTTGTGAAAGATTGGATGATGGCTTTGAACAGCAGGGAATTATAATTTGGACGAAGGTTTCATGTCTTCATTATGTTACAAAGGCTGATTAAAAGCAACAATAGTTTTAACTTCGCGTAATCTTATCAAGGTACCTACTGAAGTTATATAAAAGAAATCTTATTATGAATACAAAAGCTTATTAGAAAATTTTAGACTAATTAGAAAACAACAATCTCGGTATTATAGTAGTGTTTTAATTCAATCAGTTATAAGATGAATATTGTAAGTACGATCGCGCCCAAAAAATTGGTTCTATCTCTTAGGATCCATTCATTAGGCCGGGCGTTTCTTGCGTAAAGAGGTTTAAAGTTTAAAACAGTCGCAGCTTGTTTTATGATGTTGTACCCTACTAAATAAATGTATTTTGATTTCGATTTTGTCATGTCCTACAACATTGTCATTGATTACGAATGCTGCCTTGTAAGTAATGTCGATTACAAGCCATTATATATTCATAGCTCCATTCTTCAATATAGGTGTATAATTTACCAGGTAGTACTTCTATCATACTAGGTAGACGATTCGCACGCTTTTAGAGTTGTATCGATAAAAATAATCGATACTATGGTCTCCTCACTATAGCACCTCCCTACAGCGTCATTCTTTCTTCGTGCGAGGTAGGCGACACACGCGTCTCCAACAAACTTCATCGCAAAAATCTACCTGTAGGCATATTTAATATAGATTCATCATGCCAAAGCGGCGCAGCGAAGAGTTAATTCAACGATACAAGAAGAAAATAAAAAAACTTGAAGCCAAGAAACAACAACCTTCTCGACGTCGTCGATTTGTCATGTATTCTGATTCTGATTCTGGATCGGAGGTCGAAAAAAATGAAGGTTAGTACACAATAGTCATTGTAAGTGTCCATTCTCGCAAGCATCTGTAAGTCAGCCGGGTGGTTAACTGCGGGTTATACACGAAGGCGAGACATGATGCTATAAAAACCTGGTGGTTGACTGCGGGTCATACACGAAGGAAAATGATTTAATCTACCCGCATAATATCTATGCTACCATATTTAATTTTGTAAACCAGACGAGTACAGACTAGCAAAATTCTGCCGTCTACCCACAAAATAGGAATAAAAAGTTGAAAAATTATTTTCAGAAATCGAAACCCCAACATTTAATGACGAGTCGATGGACACATGCCCTTTTGCTTATGATGGCCTTGCGGCCACGGATAACACGGAACAGCAAGACGATGTCATGCCCGTCCCAGACAATTTTTCTCCTGATAATACGCAAACTGAAGAATTGGCGTCAACCAGCCTCGTACTGCCGCAGGAGTCGGTAACATCAACGCAGGTAGCGATTGAAGCGGTTCCTGAACTCGACTCTGAAATACGTCTGGCGCTAGGCGACCCGGCGGAAGACATTCCCGTATTTGGTGACAATATTCACCCCGACATAGCCCAACGCTGGCTCCCCATACTTCGCAAAGGGCTTACGAAAGAGGCGAAGGAAAAGTTGTTAAAGGAACACAATGTTCCGGACAACTGCAGGCTTTTAAAACCTCCAAGTTTAAATCCGGAGATTGCCGCCGCTGTCGCCGACGTAGTTCGGGCCAGGGATAAGAAATTAGAGCAGAGACAGGGCCAGTTAGGTTTGGGTATAACGGCTATTTCAAGGGCCATGTCAACGCTGATTACTGATGGCAATAAACTAGATGCTATTAAGTTTTTATCTGAGGGATGCAGAATACTGTCAGATCTACACTTTACAGAATCCCAGGTACGTTCGAAACTAATAACCCCCTGTCTCGACAAAACTTTCATGTATATCATGCAAGATGAAATGCGCGACGATACCCTTTTTGGAAACAAACTGTCAGAAAAAATAAAGGCGGCTAAGTCGATAGAAAAACAAGGCTTACAAATAAAAAGGAATGCTCCAGTTTCGACAAAAACGGTGCCGCAAAACAATAATTTATTACGAGCTCGGCAGTCGGGAAACTGGACAAACCCTCCTCGGTATCCTTCCTCGGCAAACAGGGGGGGGCGGGGAGGGTACGCAAGCAGATCAGCGACGAACACGTACTACCGGAGATTTCCAACTCAAGCGTCGCCAGCGTCATCTCAAACGCAAGCGCCGCCGCCCGCACCCCAGACCAGACAACAGACAGCGAGCAGGTCACGTGCCCCAATGCGTCACTAGAACAGGTACATGCGGGCAAGTTACAACATTATTATGAATGCTGGTGTGCCATAACTAAAAATAGGTTTGTCTTAGATTGTATATTAAAAGGTTATCGAATACCTATAACTCATACGGTAATACAGTCCGGAATACCCTCCAATCATATGTTTTCTCAGATAGAACAAAAAGAAATGAGGCTCGCTATTGATAATCTATTAGAATTAGGTGCTATTTCGGTTTGCGAAAATACAGCAATGCAATACTTATCACCTATATTTTTAGCCCCTAAGCCTAACGGCACGTATAGGTTCATTCTAAACTTAAAGTCATTTAATAAATTTGTGCAAACAGACCACTTCAAAATGGAAGACTATAGAACCGCTTGCAGCTTACTGCCCTCAAATGGTTACGCAGCTACCATTGACTTAAAAGAGTCCTATTTATTAATACCCGTACATCAACATGATAAAAAATATCTGAGATTTCAGTTTAAAGATAATACCGGACAACAAATTATTTACGAATTTAATGCCCTACCTTATGGCCTCTCAACGGCACCAAGAACATTCACAAAAATAATGAAAGAGGTTATTGGTTATTTAAGAAGTCGCGGGTTTAGCTCTGTCTCTTATTTAGATGACACCTTATGTTTAGGGAATTCGTATGACGAATGTCTCCGTAATGTACAAGAAACAGTTAAACTGCTGGAGTGCTTAGGATTTGTAATTAATTACGAGAAAAGTGAGTTAGAGCCTCGACAACAATGCAAGTTTTTAGGTTTTATCTTTGATACTGTGAATATGACAATATCGTTACCCGAAAAAAAGCGTAATAATATATTACAGCTCACAGAAAAGTTTATAAAACTTCCTCGATGTACCATTCGGGAACTTTCTCAGTTCATAGGCGTTCTTACAGCAGCTTGTCCAGCTGTAAAGTACGGTTGGGTATACACAAAAGTTTTGGAGAGAGAAAAATTTCTTGCCCTCCAAAATGACACTAATTACGACACAAAAATTAAACTGTCGTCTAACATACTGCCAGATTTGCACTGGTGGAAAGCAAATATTCTAGCTACTAACAATTCGATAGTTCCCTTGGCGTATGCTTTAGAGATCTTTACAGATGCTTCTAGGACTGGTTGGGGTTGTTTTTGTAACAATAGGCGTGCAAGTGGACATTGGAAGGAAAGTGAAATGCAATTCCACATAAATTTCTTGGAACTCCAGGCTGCCTTTTTAGGGCTTAAATGTTTTGCGCAAAATATATCTAACAGTGCTATTTTGATGCGAATAGATAATACAACCGCCATTAGCTACATCAACAGAATGGGTGGCATACAGTTTCCCCATTTAAATGAACTAGCCAAATCTATTTGGCAATGGTGTGAGGAGCGAAAGCTGTGGTTGTTCGCTTCATACATAAATACTAAAGACAATGTAGAAGCTGATGAGGAATCTAGAAGAATCAACCCAGATACGGAATTAGAACTTAGCACACAAGCTTTCGAAACTATTGTCGACAAGTTTGGCCAACCTACCATAGACCTTTTCGCATCTCGCACCAACGCCAAGTGCAAGACCTATGTTTCATGGAGGCCAGACCCTGATGCATTCTTAGTGGATGCGTTTACATTTGATTGGCATAACAACTATTTTTATTGCTTTCCCCCATTTCCTTTGATTCTAAAATGTTTGCAAAAAATTGTTAGTGAACAATCTACTGGAATTATAGTGTTTCCATACTGGCCCTCCCAAGCATGGTTTCCATTCTTAAATAGGTTGCTGAAATCTGAGATCTTATATTTATACGGCGCTTTGCGGTCTCATTACAGGGTGCATCTTCCTCAAGAGGTTACCCTGGGTGCCGCGATTGTCTCAGGCAAGCCTTCACACAGCGAGGAGCTCCCCAAGAAGCGTTAGATCTGATGATTGATTCTCTCGCGCCGGGTACTATAAAACAGTATAATACTACCTATAAATTATGGTGGAATTATTGTACAGGCAAAGGTTTTAATTTCTTAGACGTCCCGATTACTTCAGTCATATTGTTTTTAACAGAACAATTTCAAATTGGAGCTTCATACGGCTCATTAAACAGTCATCGTTCAGCTCTTTCGTTACTCTTGGGCAACAACATAGGTTCCGATGAAAAAGTGTCACGCTTATTAAAAGGAGCCTTTAAAAATAGACCTAGCGCCCCTAAGTATTCTTACACATGGGATCCTCAAACAGTGCTTAACTTTATTTCGGAGTGGTACCCAAATAACAATTTGGCTCTTGATCAAATCACGAAAAAACTTGCCGTTCTCATCGCATTATGTACCGCTCACCGTGTACAAACCCTTTCAGTCATAAAAGTAAGTGATATTGTGATCTCTCAAAATCAAATAATAATTAAGATATCAGATCTAATTAAAACATCAGCCCCCGGTCGTGAGCAGCCTACTTTGTCATTACCTTACTATCATGAAAAACTCAGTATTTGCCCAGCAAAATGCTTAGAAGATTATCTCTCTGTTACTCAGAATATTCGACAGCCTAATCAAATAGAAAACTTGTTTATAACACACAAACGTCCGTATAAACGTGCCACTGCACAAACCATCAGCAGATGGATAAAAGACGTGTTGGCGTTGAGCGGTATTGATGTTGGTATGTTCGGAGCACATAGTGTGAGGCATTCTGCCACTTCGAGCGCGCTCACATCCGGTGTCTCCGTGGATTGTATCCGTAAGACAGCCGGTTGGACACCAACTTCACAAGCTTTCGCAAAGTTTTATAACAGGCCAATTATTGCAGATAATTTTGCTAAATCAATACTTGATCCTAGCGCAGCAACATAAAAACAATATATGTAGTTTATCTGATTACAGTACAATTATAATTAGCAATTTTTTGTAAGAGTTTTTATTTATTTGTTTACAATTTATTTGAATAAAGTGAATTTCCTTTATAATCTACCAACTTTTATTTGATGAAATATACATTGGTATCAACTTCTTTGTGGGACTATTTAACCAAAAACCATTTGTCCAGAAAACGCTCTCTGAACATCTACCTGGTAAATTATACACCTATATTGAAGAATGGAGCTATGAATATATAATATGTGATCAAGCGAGCTTCGCAAGCGAAGTTCGATCAATATTATATGAATAGCTCCATTCGAAAATATAGGAACCCTCCCCCCACAACCCTTTAACAAATGTTTTTGGGCAATCTCTAAAATAATGACGCTGTAGGGAGGTGCTATAGTGAGGAGACCATAGTATCGATTATTTTTATCGATACAACTCTAAAAGCGTGCGAATCGTCTACCTAGTATGATAGAAGTACTACCTGGTAAATTATACACCTATATTTTCGAATGGAGCTATTCATATAATATTGATCGAACTTCGCTTGCGAAGCTCGCTTGATCACATAGTCTTGGCGAGCTTAGATCACGACTAGCCTAGTACGGTATGTGACTGGCGAGGCGTGGTGGGCCGAGGTCGCCAACTCACAAAATTGAAAGTATGGTTGCCTGGGGAGTTGCGCCTGCGCCGACAACTGGTTCTTTTTGCGCACGTTTCAATCGAATCGGCAATTGGTAATCTAGCATGTTAGTATTTTTAACAGGCGAAATATGAACTAACCTTTTTGGGACGCACTAATAGCACTCGCTATATTTGAAATTTATTAATATACATTAAAAATGTACTTACCGGGATGAAAGAAAGGTTTTAATTGGTTCTCCGCCTGTAATCTCTACTTGTAACATTGAGTTTTTAACAAAAAGTTATCACTATATTATCTTCAACTTATCTTCCTTAGATTTTAAATATTAGTTTCCCGACCGTAAATTCTATAATTAAATGTACAAGTAACATTATACATTTTTGCCCAATATAGTCTATAATTATGGTTCCTAGCTGGTAAATAACACTTGTAGCAACATTTACCATAACACGGACAACATGGTCTTTGAACAAGTCTGGTGACTTTGAATCACGGAAGCACTTACATAGAAGAAATTCTTGAATAAGTTGTCGTTTCCTTTCTTTGCAAAACAACTTTCAAGTTTAAATCAAGTTTACTGATGTTGTGATTTTTAAAATGAAACGTGGTCTCGTCACTGTTTTGTTTTAAATAGAAAGCAAAATAATAATATGTACTAATCAACGCTGTTTTACCAACTGATTTGAGGAGAATTTTTTTAGTTAAAAGTATATTTAGACCAAGAAAAACTTTTCCTAACACGTAATGTTGTTAAAAACTGAAATGCGTGCCAAATTACGAAAAAGGTTCTTTGGACTATTTTGATGTTTCACTTTACCTTTTTATCGACAAATGGCGCGTAGTTTTTCTCCCTCCATTTACCGTCCAATAAAACGGCGCAAACTTAGCAGTTTACCTTTACGTACACAGGTATAATTTTGTTATTAAAGAACCGGCTGTTACCTATTTCATATCAAAGTTAGCGAGTTAAACGATTTTTGCTCGAGCCAGCCCGAACGACTTGGCCAGAAATATTTTCCGGGTTGTTACTTGTTACACAAATGTTAAAAGATTTATAAGGATTTTCGGCGTCGACAGTAACTTAGTGGCGGCGGATGTGAAACTTTTCTTATGCGGTGCTATAACTTTAAAACTTAGCTAATATTCGAGCTGCAATAAATTACTGAGATAATGTTCATGAGAATTCATGGAGGCACTGAAATTTTAAAACTCTTCAAGGCATTCAAATGTAAACCGTTTAATATAAAAATGTGAGTAGCGTTAGATTTTGTTTTATCCATCTTTAAACAAATTCTGCACAGTTGTTTAAGTAAAGTGCTTTGTGAAAACATGTTATCTACTAAATAGAAACAAAAGAACTCGACAATTTAATAGAGCAAAGATAGAGCACCGACTTCTAATAACCTTTAGTAAAACGATGGTTAATTAAATTCTCCGCTGTATCGTAAACCAAGTAATTATTTTGGATTTTCAGCTTCAAGAGCTGCGGCACATTGTAGGGGAGTCAGTGAATAGGTTTTACCTTTCATATTGGCGTGAATCCAATGAATAGAATCGCAGTAACCTGCGGTTGTTTCACTAATTGGAACCGCTCGGAAAACGTTAATTCGACAACTATCCTGCTAGTTTACATAATTTGCGGTAATTATAAATATTTACCGTGTACTTAATAGGTATGTATGTAACTATTGAATTCTACTCATTGTCTATTATTTGTTCATTTGTTACTGTACTAATAATGCTGTGTAAATAGATATAAACTGTTCATTTATTTCAATGCAAAAGTTTTGTGATAGACTTTTCTGCGATTATTCTTATTGATTTAATTTTTTTATTTTTTACTAGATACTTACAGAGTAAGTAAGTAGTATTCGACCACAACTCATGTTAAGTGATGATGTGGTCGAAGGTGGTGCCACGCTACTTGTGGATTGGGAACTGGCTCTCAAGTGCGGCTGCCGGTACACACCAATAAGTGCTTGGCAATATATTCTTAACTTGAGGATGGTAGCTATCCAGGCGAACACTAGAAACTGTGGGACTGTGTATTCACCGGTAAAGTTTATTGTATATGTATATAAAGACGTTTTCATAATACACTCCAACTTGATAGATAAGTCAATTTTGTTTGATGACGAAAGTTTTCTATTTCTACATCCCACGCTTTGTTGTAGTCTGAAGTGAAAAAACAAACTTACTACTCTTGGTAACAAAAAACGACATTATTAGATAAGTCTCTTTCTTGTTCTTTTCTTTCAAAGCATTGGTAATTCATATCTTGTATTTTCTTAGATCCTAGCATTTAATCATTGTTTTTTATGTCATACACGTGAAACATTCTTTGATTTCAGGAGCTAATTTCTAATCTTATTTTGGAATTCACAATGTTTGCATTATAGTCCATCGTCTTGATACCAAAATTAACAGAATTAAAGTAGGTAGGTACGGGTATTTACCGGTATATATAATACTAGCTTTGACCGCGGCTTTGCTTGCACATAGTGTATATACTACTAAACAATTACCATGTAAATCGCACTAGTGATTCTCGAGTTAAAAACAAACAAACGGATAGACAGAGAGACATTGTGTTTTATGATATGTAAAGATGACAAAACCCGTTGATGTTTGTGTTAACGCAGAAGGTTAACTAGTGACATTTAACACGGACTCTTCCGCAGGTTTTATGTTTGGTTCCTACTTTAATTATATGCCATTTAAATAAACCTGTCTCCGAAGCAGCGTGGCCATTTTGAATTTGAAACGCGGTGATGATCATTTACTTAATCGTTCTCTCGACAAATTAATGAAGCAACAATGACTATTCTACTATAAGTATCCTCATTAATTCGCGACCATAGAAGAAACAGGTTATTTTGGAATCTGCTTAAATGATGCTACCTCCGTCTAAAGAACTGGTCATACTTAGCCAATCCTAAAACTTGTCCGTACAAGTCCGCTGACATGTTAATTGTCTTGCATTGCTTGCTTGATTCAAATGACGGAGTTTCAGCGTTGTTTCGCCATTTGTTTTTCAGTAAAGTAGAGGACTCTCATATGAAATAGCACGTTTTATGGCTAATATATTTACGCCCTAGAGATGTAGGTGTATGTTATGAACAGAAGCACAGTCGTGAAATATCATAACATACAAACATTATTAAAGTCAAGGTTGTTGCATAGAAATCAACAAAGCTTTTTAAAAGCTACTCTTGCTCGGAGAGTAAGTGATGAGTAGACTTAGCAAAAAGTTATGTCACTGATTCACACAAATCAAAAAGTTAATTAAGAAAAACAATAGGTTTTAACGACAAAGAATGATGTCAGTCATTCAAAAGACATCAACGCGTGCATCATCGTTGAAGAAAAATATTTTAAAGTATTATTCTTACTATTGTTCTTTTGTAGCTTATAATGGAATTGGTTCTGTATGTAAATTACGTATACGTTCGTGAATAATCCACGAAAACTGCATAAAATATAATTTTAATGCTAATTCTTCTTTAAGGTACAGTATGATCGTATAAAAGACATCAACGGGATCTTCATTGTCAAAAAAACAATCGCGGTACTAACAATTTGTTCATTATTTTCAGACACTTCCTTGTTCTATGATCATTGTTTCTTGTATCATAATATTTCCCGTAATAAATTGCTTGCATTCTTCCTTAATAAAATAGCAATTCGACGTAATGAGGTAGACACTATACTAGTAGTATTTTAATTATTTTGAATGCGATGTCTTCGTTGTAGAATTACCGGAGACGGCCGAGGAAGGCCGAGGCATGAGCCGAAGCGAGTGAAAGTGAATCGAGGGCGGGAGGTGGCGAGGTAGCACGAACGGGAGGGGAGCAAGGTTGCAAACCGGCTCTCGGCCACAGACGTGCCAAACAACGCATTGAGTAATAAGTAATAAGTGTTGCATTAGCTGTTTAATGAAGCGGTGATGTATGGTGCCATTGACGAGTCGACACTTGTTTGTCATCTCATAGAGTTTGTTATTGGTGTGTACTTTGACTCGGGACTAATGTAGACTCCGGCGCAGGATCGCGTTTTCGTGAAGTGTCAATTAAGGTATGACGATTGGTCTATTTGTGTCATCAGTATCACTAATAGAATATTTCTTAATACTCTAGGTACGTGTTTCCTTACTAACATGACTGTTAAATTATACTTTTCAGTTTAAATTAACGCTCTTCTTCAGCTTAAATTACGCCAAAATAAAAATAAAAGTTGTATTAACAATTTGTTACTAAAACTAAAGATAAAATCGCTGCTGTTTAGGCTTCATAAAGTTAGCTCCTACAGCAAAATCCTAAATGAAATTTAAGACCTGTCGATAACTCAATTTCAAGTTCATATAAAATGAAATCTTATTACGAAATTTCAGACTATTTAGATATCGAAAGAGCTTGGAATTGTAGTGAACTTGCTCCAATTCTATCAGTTAGTATAATAGGAAAAAAATGTAGGTACCTATTAAGGTGCCTAAATCTTTTTGGGTACGATAATTTTTATAATCGCAAAATTACTTACTGGGCATTTCGTGCCTGTTCTTTTACCGGTGTAAGGAGGTTGGAAGAGGCATAGCTAGTTTTAATTTTGACGTTTAAAGTGATCACATATTGTATTCTACTAAATAAAAATACTTTCAATTTGAAGTTGAGGCATACTATCAGTATTGTAAGTACTGTACATACAATTAAACCGGCTATTTCTTTTATTTGTCTAGTATAGTTGCCTTTTATATCTAGTTCACTATATAATCACAATATTTAATTCACAACAAATCTAACGAAAATGGCTGCTATTTTGAAATAAGGCCTTATCCGTTGATACTTTTCTGCAAATACTATATTTAATATCAGATGCCGGATGTTTCGCCACTCCATATTTGGCTACCATTTATGTAGGTAGGTACTAGAAGTTGAGAAGTCGCGCTTGCCAAATTAACCCTATTAGAAATCCGATGATTTTCTCGAGAAGCGTTGAAAGTTAAACCTTAATAATCGAAGTTATTACGTTTTGCTAATTCATATAAAAGTAAATTTAGAAATACGCATAATTTTGAAACGTCACAGGTGTTATATTTATAAATACAACGTTATCTACTAGTACGAACGATTTGACTAAAATTCATATACTTAGGTACCTCCTCCTATTTTAAATAATAGGGATGTTAACACTAATTACAAAATAATGTTTAATCTTACTTTTATGTTAGTTTGAATTATTAGGATATCGAAAAACATATTTTTGTATTTAAATATAACTTAATAATTTTAATAAAAATGATTTTAAATGCTATATTCATAATCTTTTGTCACGTGACTGCAAACACCAAAAAGAGCTTCTTACGTCACTAACCACTCAGGCGATTTGTGCTTCGATGGTTGCCCGTGCGTCGGTAGCCGCGGGTCGGCGTCGGGGGTCGGCGCGGTGGTATGGTAACGAATCGCGACCATCGTGTTTTTCGGTCAGTGACGTCATGTCAGTCACGTGACAGTTGTTAGTGTTTTGGCGGAAAAATTCATAATTACTCTAATTTTGTATATTTTCTCATCGAAAATACTAATAATTTTAAATAAAATATTTTTTTATGGTAAACAAGAGTCCAATCTTTAAAATAAAAGCAATTCCGAAAAATGGTTAACATCCCTATTGGAAAAGAAAAATTAATGGTCATATTTTTTCGTTGCCAAAATATATTTTTTTATTTAGTACACGGTCGGAGTCACAAGGAGGGAACAGTCAAAGTTGTAAAATTGCATGACATGACCCAGTTATCTTATTGAAAATAAATCATATCAAGCCTTTGTATCCTATGATCACATAGATTCGTAGTTTACTACCTGTGTACGACTGGCGTTAGTTGAAACGATCGAAGAATTTATTACGCTCCAGTTATGTGTGTCCGTGCGCGCTCAGTCGTAGGAAAATTGCGTTTCGTTATTGTATTAGGTCACACAAAAAGTAGGTATTATTGCGAAATTCTCAGAACAGCAGTGGTCATTGCACGAGTCGATGAAACGCTTTTGAAATGTTAGGTGTTCAGCACTTATGAATTTCAATGACTTCTGCAGTGCGATTCTAATTCACTCGGAAACTCTTCCGACCACGGATTCGGAAAAGTTTCTACGAGATTTTTTTTTTTGAAACTGACGTTTAATTTGACAAACCAGCTGTTTAATCGCGGAAAAGTTTCCGACACCTATTTGCTCCCGGAAAACGTATCCGTGAAGCGAAAGTGACGTCGATCTGACACGGAATCTTTATGAGTGAATTAGAATCGCACTGCTGGTGTAGTCTTACCATTTTAGTACCCTCATAAAAGTCACTTTAAAATGTACTAAAACCTGTTTTGTGTAAAAAGTATGGAGTTAACAACTTTATGGTGTCGGAGGAAAAAAACTCAATTTGAAAAATTCGACTACTTTTATTTGACTGTTTAACTTTGTGTATGTTACTGTAATACTATGACACCAAAGTATTTATCTAGCAAGGGTTAAGTGGCATTAAAACAGACATCGATTGCTAATAGACCTTCAAGGCAAAAAGTTGTAGAATCGTGACTTTAATTTGTGTAAAGTGTCAAACAAACCTTCATTGGGCTATTAGCATAGACACGCACCTTGAAATCAAATAAAATAATAATATACAATATAATGCTACATAGGTATGTGATTGAACCATGCTAATTGGAACTGTCGTCTATAGTGCATTTGAAGGAATTTAAAAAAATAACTGGTTTCACCTGTCTGTTGGTCGAGAGATTACAAATCAAATTTGAATACTTAGTTTTTTCTTGATACGTTACTAACTTCAAAAATTTGTTGTATATTTTGTTAACCTTTTGGGCTGCCATGAAACTTCTTACGTTTTTCTGGCCTCTACTGAAGAAAGTTTGCCCACCCTTGCTATAGTACAGTGACTATTTAATTAACATTGCCAATTAATTTTAGTTCCTTTTTATATCAAATTAACCTTTCGTTATAAAATACTATTGCTGCAACGTAACCAATCTAGCAACTGTAAAGCAATAAAAAGTTACAATGATTATAATAATGAACAAAGTCGTTAGCAAAACGACATTTAAAGTAATATATTGGTTAGGATGTGGGTATGTGTTAGACAAATGTATGTACTTGTATTAGTAAACACACAATACGCTTCGACCGTGAGAATGTGGCGTAACCTCTACAATAGAGGCAATTTAAATCTGCCTCAGACAGACTTGGACTCATGAATACACTTGTAGCTTAGGAGCTAGCAACTTTCATACCGCAGGCAATAGTAATGAGTCAGTAATATCGAGTGCGATACAATTATGCTGTGTGTCCGATTCCCATAATGAGCTTGACCTTACGGTGAAGGAAGACATCGTAATAAAACCCGAATGTACTCAGTAGGGTATTTTCTTATGCTTGCTTTGGTAGCTAACCTCAAGTTAAGAATCCGTTACCAACCACCTATCAGTGTGTTCTATCAGCTCTACTTGAGAGCCAGATTCCAATCAAGGCGTAGTGTAGCACCACCTTTGGCCACATCGTCACTTATCATCAGTTGACTTCTGGTCAAACCAGAACCTGTAGTTAGTAAAAATAAATGAAGTTACAGTCAACTAACTGCGCCCCGCGTTTACTCCCCAGTTTTCCTCTAACTTTTTATGTTGTCTGTGTTAATCCACGGTATAAGTTATCTCCGTCCCAAATTTTAACAAGATCCTGGAGCTGTTTTAGCGTCAAGAACTCAAGAAGTAACAAACATACACAATCATAAACTTTCGCATTTATAATATTGGTGAGCATGAATTAATTTGATTATTTTTTTTATTTATGAAATACAAAAGGTTTGGACTATATTTCATATCTCCCATCAACATATTCAACGGAAGTTCCGAGAAAAGTGCCTAATTACTTAAATTTCCGCGTCGCCAGTTCCCTGACCAAATTCGTATGCAGGAGACTGGCTGGCTTTTGTTATACAATGACCATACAAATGCAATTAGGTTCCGAGTATTCGTTACATACCGACTTAGTACTACTGCACGGATCTAATGCATTGTTTGGGATATAGAAAACATGTGCATAAGAACGAACACTGGGATTTTAGTGGTAAAAACAAGTCTATTGTATTTCATTTTGTTGCAGAGTTGCAGCAAATGTGTAAAGCTTGGGGCATAATAATGTAGTACGACAATTTTTATGTTAGAACTAAGCATAATATTTCAAATAACATGGGACGGGTGGCCGTCGCCCGGTCGGCCGTCCCAGGTATTGCTGAAAAGACAAAGTCACGAAGGAAATGCGCGAGCTCCAGGTGGAGGACTGGCAGGAGGTGGCGCAGGACAGACCGAAGTGACGTCTTTTGTTATCGCAGGGCAAGACTCACTTTGGGTCGTTGCGCCATCTCAGTTAGTTATATTTCAAAAATGATTTCACTTATACGAAGCTCGACTATACCTGACTATCATAGGCTAGGTTTTTGGTGATAAAAATCCTGTGCGACTGAGTACCTTATGTTTGTATTAATTTTACAATTAAATTTTTTGGCAACCTCGTCTGCAATTTACATAGAGGCCTGTAACTTACTGAAATAATTTTTGTTTTCGTAACCCCATTAACATAATTAACGCGTAATAAAATTGTATTATAACTAATGTAATGCGCTGGGTATTAAGATAAACAAGTTGCGATAGTGTTTATATTTTAATTTCTACCCATTACACAATTACACATGTAACATAATTAAACATTAATGTAAATCAATTACTTATTTTTTATGAAACTCTTTATGGTAAGCGTCGCACTTGCCCATTTCAGTTCAGTGCCAATCTTGCGTAACAATACACTGTGCTTACTCTAGATGAAAAAAAATCAGATCAATATGATCCAAATGTAATATAAAAAATAGGCATAGGGAAACATACAATTTAGCTCAATGACACTAGCTACTACTTAATGTTGAGCAAATTATCGACACCTAATGAACTGAAAAGTAACTAAAAAATGTCATGCTTGACACAAGGTTTGTAGGTGGAACTGTTAAATATCACTTAAATCATGTTTAGGCCGCGTTGGACGCACATGTATGAAAAACTGGCTGATGTTGTGAGTTGTATGCGAGCTTAATTAGTTTAGCTGGCGGTGGACGACCGGCTTTACGTCTAGTTACACCTTCGATCGTATATACGTATACGATCGAAGAGTTACCCGTGATTGGAAGTGACCACTTTGCTATCGATCAAAGAGTGAAAGGTGACCCTAATCAACAAACCTGTCGTAGCGGTGGACGGCAATGACCACACTACTGCCGGAAGTACCACCCACGCGTAAGACAATAAATTTAATGTGAAATATTGACTTTTAGTTTCGCTAGCTATAGTACTACCTATAGCATAACTTCCGAAACACGACGACCTATTGAATTTATGCTTTGCAAATATGCCCAATTATTTACCATCGACAGTTGATTATATTGCGTAATAGTTCCCAAAGTGGACAAACTCGCGCCTAATCTAAAAAAAAAAAACTTCAGGCTGTGTCTATCATGAAGAAAAAAAGCAGTGTTATATTGCAGGCTGTTACAGAATATTCTCGTTAGTAATTATGTATCGTAACAACTTCGTTGACACTTCAGTTGATATTTTGTCTTGAAATGTGTTACAAAGCCAGTTCATCGCATAGAACTTTTTCATGTCTTTCCCAAAGTAGATGCCTTGACAGCTGAACGGCACGACCCTACCTAAATGTTGAAAGTATCACCTATCAGCTCCAATATCCGTCCACACAGAGAAAAAATCCCGGCTCTCCTTCTGAGTCTTACCGTCCAAAACCGGTTTCTTCCAAAATGTAGCCATGTTTTACCTAAATTTTCTCAGTTAAAGGGAAAGGAAATTCCTTCTATGTTTCGGAAGGTCTTTTTTCTCTGTGCAGAAATGGGTCGCGACCCATACTTTGGGAAAGACTGGCGTACTGGATGGCAGTATATTACTCTGTGCCAATCTTACCGAAACAATACGTGCTACAACGTTGCTTGTTTAGTCCGTCTCGTTAACTTCCACGACTCATGAAATAGATTGCTTTTATTTTGCCGTTTATTTGGCTGTTTCTTGTCTCGGTAAACAAAGAAAGAGTTGTAAAACATAAAAATAGTGCAGGTCTATGGCAGCATGATGCGTCGATAGAAACTGCCAATCGGGCCGGAACGTCGCTTTCACGTACTGGCATGTTCTCGTGACGTCAGCGTGACGTCGCGATACGTTTCACTAACTCCAATCTGCAGGTAAAATTAAATTGTAGGTGAAGTAGTTGACTACAAAAAATATATATAGTAAGTTATTCAAGTCTGTATATTATAAACAACAAACAACTTCTTCTTTACATTTGCAATCAAAGTTTTGTCCTAAAATTTACACAACGATGATGAAAAAGTTAGGTTAGCTGTATTTTATACCAAAATTCACCTTAAAAACATGCGAATAGGCTTACCTTAATAACAACAGCTGTTATCGGGTCCGCACCGGATGAAGTTTGAAGCCGTCACATAAAGTTTGTATAGACCGTGTCGGAACTTACCCGGGGACATTGTTAGAATACAATCTTGAACATCGCTCGCTCAATGGCCTCCCCAACTAATCAGTAAAGTTTTACCGCTACCTGACACCTCGTCTCGCCCTGCTCCTTGATTGGGCGCACACTCAATTTTGGGCTTATTGATTACCTTTAAGGAGCTTATCGACGGCGAAGGCTATTTTCGCTAACTAACTGGCTGCTTAATCAAAGTTTGGTTGCTTGGAAAATAATCTTGAGAAAACCAGCTAATTTAATCGTGTCACCAATGATATATAAACTGTAGTAGATACGTTTTTCTCCGCTGTGTGTGGCGAAGTAAACACAAGCTAATTAGCTTGAGTCAAACTTAGTTGCACTGCACCCCATCTGGGAACGGCGTAACACGTGATACGGGCGAGATACTTTCGAACTACTATACAAAATTATCATAAATGTCATCTTGTGAAATCTGTAATTTTATGCCACTTCAATGAAGTTGCTAGTAGCTGTATAGTTACGGTTTCTCTGTTTTTCGTAATTTTATAATGAGCATGATGTCTCCATTGGTAAAACCACATTGGTAGCAACCTTCTAAATTTCGTGAGTTTATTCTATGAATACACATTGACAAGTCATTTTGTAGCTTCATTCATGTTTATTATTCACGTACGCACGTATGCCCATGTTGATGATTTTGGGGTACAAGTTCTTGAAACAAACAATTTTACGTGTCAGTGTAATGAGGAAGCTACATTATCGAGCAAAATATTGTAATAAAATTTGTCACTATCAGAACTTATTAAATATATGAGTTTTCTTAAACATTTTTAAGTTCCTAGTCTGAGACAATAAAAAGGGATTATTTAATGTTATTATTAGTATCTTGACTTTGATTTGAATTGCTATAATAAGTATTGATATAATACGATAATTTCGAAAGATTATTGTATAGAAAGTTTGTAGTTTATGACGTTAGGGGAAAAATATATCTTAATAACATCTACTAACAATACGTTTGCGTCTGTTTAAATATTTGCTGGTAAGACGGATAATGTTTGAAAGAGAAGTAACGCGTTGCGGTGCGGCCCGCCTTAATGTGCGCAAGTCTTCACTGCACATTCCGTCGCATAAACATTTCACTATCGTTCAGTATCTTTTCGCTATGTGTTGTTAACCTACTTTTTCTCCGATTATTTCTCTCTAGCGAGCAAGAAAATTGACTGTTTTTTTTTCTTGTTGCAGATGTGACAGTGCCGCCACCATGACGTAGTAATCGATGACTATGCTAATTTCTCCGTTGCCAAAGATGGCGATCTTCTATACTCATGGGACTTTCGAATAGACTGTTTAAGTTCTTAATGACGTAGACGAATTGTATCCAATGATACGTCGAGAATAAATAACATTAGAAAATGGGGCGACGACGTTGGAGGATCGTGACGATAGCAGCGTTCCTGTTATTTATTATAAAGGATACGCAGTGTCAAGGTAAGATTACGAATTGTTGTGTAAAGCTACGAGAAACGTACATGAGCTACTATTAGCACTGAATATTTTAAAATTCAAGACTTTATTGAAAGCATAATGTTTAAATGTACATAATATTTTGTATGCAATGCTTTTATTATCTCTTGCTGAATAATTCACTATGATTGTAGTACTCGTATCTCGTTTTGTTCAAACAAAAATATATGTCTTTTTGGATTCAAAACAGAGCACTTTTTCAGTTGGCGCAAAATATTTTGTTTGTTTATTTTACGAGCTCAGCGCAGTAAACATTGATTTGATTGATTTTATTTATTTTTACCAAAGCGATTCTTGCCATCAAAGTGATACTCAGTAGAGATAAAAAATCAGAATAAAATACATTACATGAACCTGAAACGTGGAGGTTTCCACAAAGTGGTGAAATCTGTCTCTACATTTTGTTAATTAGTTCATCATTTTATTATTTTCATAATTTATTAAAACATCAAAAAATAAACATTAGTTATTATTATAAAATAAACTAAGAGCTAACCAAAAAGTTATAAACTAAACATCTACTAATGAAAAACATAATGCTGGTAGTGTGCCCAAGAGACCGACGAGATAATTTTTTTGGATGGCCAACATAAAAATTGTTGTACAAAAATACTATTCATATTTGAGCCAGCATATAATATTGAACTAGATCATATAACACTGCGTAAACCACGAAATACCAAAAAATGTTATGAAAATAACTCTAGATGAGTACGTAATTAATTATGCCATAAACTGCTTATTATAATAATATGCTCGTATAACACAAACGCATAGCAAAAGTGTAGCAATATACGAGTATATATTCTATATTAACCTTGGCATGCCAAGTGGGTACGCAGTAGTACACACGCTCATCTGGAATTCATATTTCCACTGTCATTAGGTTAAAATTTGTAGAGCATAAAAGTTTCTTCTCGTGTAACCACATATTCATGGATTATATTATACAAAAACCGTAAAACATTACATTATTTTTAAACAGAATAATTTAAGCACCGCTTGGTGCCGCAGAAATGTTTTCGTCTTATCCTAAATGTTATTTATGAAAATTAGCAAAACGATGATCCTTCCCTTCTGTAATCATAAATCACTTTCAGTACCTACTAATAAAAAAATCCTTCTTGACGTCGTCGTATACTCGTTTGATCTACAAATTTTAGGTAGATATTTATAAACAATTAGTGCAACAACTTCATGCAACCGCGGGGCGCAGCTAGTCTTTCTACATTTTTAACTGTAACACATCCAGACATGTAAGGAAAACTGTCGTTACTGAAGTCCTAGAAAACTAATTTTCATTTTACCTTGACTTTCATTAAAAGAATCCTGTTAAAATAATGACAAACGTGGGAGGCATTGAGACAGTAATAAACATTTATAATTTGCACTGTATCCCAAGGAGAAACAGCAGTCTGCACAGGTCTATAGTTACCAATAAAAAATTCCAATAACAAAATATGAAGTTTACGCCGCTACGTTATGATTTCCTCTGGGAGATTTTGTTTCTCTAATAAAACGAAACGCCCCGAATACATTTTGTCTTATTGAAATATTCGCCGTCAAATTTATCTTTTCGATTTTTGTTATCATAAAGTTTGGAGTTGAGCTAACCTCTTTAGGAATGCCTAGCGTTCAACTAGGTTTAAAAGAAATTCACATACAATTATTATACCATTAATGATGTCATTATGATAATGTTAAGAACATTATTTAGCTATGTTAATATAGTTAGTGAATTCTTTCCATCTGTACCCAAATAAAATTAACAAATGAAATTGTAAAAATGTTGATAGCTTTAAACCGTGGCAAGTTTCTTAAATAACTATCATGGGCAAAGCTTAGACGGGCCGTACTATTATATACAATTTTTTATTGTTTCTAATCTAGTGGTAGGACAATTTTAGTGCTAAGCTCTGTCAGCGAGTGTTTCAGTGTGTATCTCATTTGAGAGTTTTCTTTTATTAGCATTTGACCACAGTCTCATCTAATGACAAGCAATGACGAGATCGAGGATAGAGCATGCATGCCTAGCAGATACTTTTCCACTCTTGACTTAAAAGTTCTTAATTAATAGTACCTATATTGCTTAGCCTAGCAAATGATTTCCACTAGTAAGGCTATGGTGTCTCCTTCGACCACATCATCTAACTTATAGTCAAACACTGTGCTGATATATCTCAAAAACAAAACAAAAGGTGTCGAAATGCACTACGACGCGGTATATTTCATACAAGAACAACCTTCAACACAATAAACATTAAAAAAATCTATTTGGCAAAAGATACAAAAATGCAGCGAGACCTTGTACCGAGCACAATAGCTAGAACGAGTGACAATAAAGACAAACCGTATCAAAATGATATAAAAGCCCGTCCGAGGACAGGGCAGAGTGTGGGGGGAGAGTTGCCCACGCCTGCAGTGTTCGGGCAATACGCCCGTACTACTGCTACTACAAGTTTTAGTTCAATACTCGAAAGTGTTAAAGAACACGAATGTCAGGTGGATATGGTATGGTACCTAGTGTTTTTATTTATTAGATCGTCATTTGTCAATTTCGATGATGGTAATAGTATGAATTGAATTCTGAGTATTAATGAGCTGTATGTATGTGATAGCTTCGCAGACGCCCATTTGATTTTATAAATAAAACATTAGATACGTTAGATGTTGAAAGCCTTGAGGAGGCCTGACCTTGCTAATCAAATAACACTTTTTAAATTTAGGTACCGATATTAAGTATAAATAATACCATCTACCTTCTGCTTAATATTGCGTGTTTACCATCTTGAGATATAGAGACCACATGGGTAAATAAATCATTATTGTCGCTCCAGGAGCTTAGGAAAAAATCGGAGAAAACCTAACGGCCAGGAAAAACACAAACACTATTGCTTACTGATCTGCAAGTTGAAATTAGTAGAAATAATAAATACAATATTCGATAGTATAGGTCTACCAGAATCTGATGGCAAAAAGGGAAAAAAGAAATTGACGCTATCAATACTAGGGGAAATTGGAGTAAAACGTTTTGATACTTTTTTTCCCTATAGTGGCTGATTCTGTGTGTGATACATGCAAATATAAAAATTTATCCAATGATCAAGGATAATTTTTGAAAATCTTACTGTAAAATGCGAATGTGGGGTTCGAAATTTACATGAAAACTCCAATTACTCTGTCCATAAGTTTATTTATTAATTAAAGGCTATCAGAACTTGAAAATGGTTCCAAATACTGCACATCCATAAAAAAGTCTTCAGTCGTCGTCGTCGGTAGAGGAAGACGAGGATGACGCAGTATTTATGATAAACCTTTCCTCCTGCATCTCAATGGATCTTGTTCTATGAAATGATTTTCAATTTTTATTACATGTTCACAAGATTTTCGCCATTCATCGATCCCTATTCGAGAGAAAGCTTCTTCAGTTCACACGAAAGATGCAATAAACCAAAGTATCAAGACTTGTCATTCCTACTAATTTGAAGCCAAACCATAAACAATTCCTCAAAATTTTTCGTTGCCATATGAAAATCGCTATTTATTAAACTTTTTTTTTGCCATCAGATCCTGGTACACCTATAGTAAGCCATAGTAGGGGTCCGTTACTGCTCTATGTGATTTTACTATTCAAGATCGGTGCGCGAAGACAACTTGCCCGTGATCGTTTGAGCTTTACATTTTGCTCAGGTACAACACTACATGTTGTGCTCTTAGTTACCTACTAAAAATCACATTTCACAAGCCACAAGCAGACGTGACACACCTAAGCAAGGTTGGCTATGTTCAACTTGAAATATACTCGGATAGTGGACGTGTTCGAGATCATAATACATTATAGTAAAGTTTTTTTATTCTTAGTAACTAAAATTACAGAGAGAAATATATAAACATTTTATTTGTATAGACAGTACACAATAAGAAATCTAGAAACTCTATAGAACCGTCACGGCTTCGCACGAGTAGGCAAATATTTTGACAACCGGAATTTTGCTTAAAACCGTTAAATCCTTCATAATAATATGTTCGCAAAAAAAACGACTACAAAGCTTTTTTTGGTCATACGACTCTCAAGACTTTTAACGGCTGACCATTTATTGTCACTCATGCAGACTATTTCTTTCATATTTATTTTACAGTCCAGAAAATAAACAACTGTGTGCGATTCGCACGCAAACATAACTTATAATGACTTGTTCGTGATTATAAATCAATATGAATTTAAAAAGAGTAGGGATAGGAGTCGAAAACAAATATTTACTCTCGTCCGTAATTAAAACCCGCGTTCTGCCCTCGTTATCGATGAAGGGTATACTTTCCCCGTACCTTTAAAAATAAACATGATACAAATTGCTTTCTACCAAAAGAAATATGTACGTACCTACTAAGTACAATCAAAAAGAAGCGATTATATTTCATTCAATATTATTAAGAAGTATCAAACAAAGAAAATTCTCTTACGGGTACTTAAAGTACTGTTTCTAATAATAATAAATAATAATGCCCGCACAATCACATACATAGGCTCTGACCCCTAACTAGGTTTCCCTGTATCTAGGGTATCAGAACCTACGAGGATCGGGGATCCACAACACCCAGACACAGAACAAATACTTGCGCTTTTTTTTTTCATTGCACAAATATTTGTCCTGTAACGGGAATCGAACCCGCGACCTCACGCTTCACAGTCGGCTATCCGCCCATTGCGCCATATCGGTCGTCGTTCTAGCAATATAATTTCAAATAGCCTGACTAAATAAATAGAAATCACTGTGTGGTCTGGCATTTAAGTAGAGATGTTTGAAAAAAAACCCACAGAATAGACCAATAAACAATCGAGTTAATAGTGACGTGGCAAAATAGAACAAAACGCATTTCTTTTACGAAAACACATTTACACAAACGTTCACAAGAAACAGACGATAATACCTGAAAATAGAAAAACTAATAAGACGTTATCTAAGCCATACAAAATAATTTAATATTATTTCAAGCAAGTTTCACTGAGCACAATCTTGAGAAACAATTTATCATCGAGTGCAGAGCTGGCGAGTCGGAAAATATAGAAATGAAATAGGCGATCGAGTCCATTAAAGCTGAGGTTGAATTTTTCCATTACAACAGCGAAGCTAAGACCCTCTAAATTTCATACTTTAAAGCTTTACTTTCTTCCGTGACTTTTGTGACGTGTATTTCCACACTAATTCGATATTTATTTGAGCGAAATGGGAAGGAAGTTTAATCACATGAAAAATGGGGAAAATAGAACGGAGGAACTTTCATGTATTTTTCTATCAGCTTCAGGAAAAAAACATCTATAGATCATTTTTCTTATTAGCGTTTTTACTTTTCGTGCAGAAACATGACACACAGAAGATGATGACACACACAGACACACACACACACACACACAGACACCGATCAGATCAGATCAGATCAGATCTGATGACAGATGATGATTTACAGAAGTAAATAGTAGTGTATATAATCGTACATTCATCATAGACCATAAAAGTACCTGGTTCTATGTGAAAGTTAGGAATTGGTTTTTCAAAACTACTTACCTCATAGTCCGAATCTTGACGTTTCCCTGAAGCTTATGTGTAAGAAGTCTTATCATTATAGCACTTTTCTATCACACGAATCACACTAGTATGTAATAATACCTAAATGCGAAAGTTTGTGAGTGTGTATGTTTGTTACTTGTTCACACAGAAACGACTCAATGAATTTGAATAAAATTTGATATGGAGATAGATTCAATCAATTAACACATACTACTTTTATCTCGGAAATAGAATACTACGGGACATTACGAAAACCGTGGTTGTAGCCGCGGGTCACAGCTAGTTACCTCGTAACGTTTATAACTAAACTGACTAAAACATTCAAATTAGTACTGATCGTTGTGTCAACTAATTTCAACTCACGATTGTTTACAATAACAAGTTCGAGTCACCCGTCACCGCCACTGGTATGCCTATAATCATGAATATGCTCCCCGGAGTCCCTTGGCCAAACATTTGGAGAGGTGCGTACGTGAGGGTCCACTCTAATTAGGGATGAAGTGACTCTATGCCAACCTTCCCATTCCCTAAACACCTAAGCGTGCTATATGAACTATAACGAGCAACTTTCTCCAATAACCTAATAAAAACGGCACGTAAGCTCTTTTCATATTTCCGCAAACGAGAATTGACGTCAATCTCCTACGATAAAGTACCTACAAAGTCGCGAGCGCCCAGTTTTTTTATCAAAATAGTCTACCACTTACTCTGCAGCCGTTCTAGAAACTTTTACATTAGCACGGATATTGAAAATTTTCTTGCTTACTCCTGCGTAGCCTTTAATAGCATAGAAAAAGAAAGTATAATGAAGCATTAACCTAAAATATGGGCACCTAACGTTACGTCTACCCAGTTCACTCATTCCCGGCTAATGATGGTTACTCGCCTTTTTTTAATTCAGCCTCATTTACCCCTTTTACCCATTTGGTGTAACAAATGGTTATTTGAGCACCTTTGAGTCCGTCGCATCAGAAACAAACGACCATTTAATCCCATTAAAAATATGTTAAATGAACTTTGTTATTTTTACCTAAGGTCTGTTTAAGGTCAACTGAGACGTACTGTAACAAAGGTAAACTTGGGGCATTATCACCACATATACCTAAAATACCACAAACATTATTAGTGTGAGATAATTGGTAAGTTTAACATTTTATTAACAATGTATAATTATCTGGTACAGTCAGCGACAAAAGTTGCTGAACATGACTATTTTTCTTAATTTCTGAAGCATTTTGGATATCAAATTTGGCTGATCTTGTTTACATTTGGAAACTACTACCCTAATGTCTTCTCTATTATTCAATTTATCACAGCCAAAGATGCTGTAGGATGATTAATGTCATTTTGTGCAAACTACTGCTATTTTAAGTTATCTGTTCATCTGGCCAAAGTAGTCCACATTAATTGCACTTTTCGCAAACATCTACTATCGAAAAATGGGAACAAGGCTCACAGATAATATAATATACTACATTAGGATATTTTGCATAAACCATGGCTATAGCTATCTACATCAAATACCTCACTAGATAAGGAAACGCATATAAATGCCATATAAAACGTGATCTTTTTCCAAATTTATGTGGGTAGTGTTTATTAGTACGAGTAAGATGGTGGATATAAACGAAGCTTATTTCGCACTTAAGGAATTCCATTTATGGTATTCGTACATTACCCAAAATAGGTCAATTGCCGTCGTGCGATGGATACCAATGCGCTAGTTCTGCTGCGGAATTTGATGCTCATTGCGTGACTTCTATCTGTCGTAGTTAGCTCCCATGAATTATGAATAAACTCGCTTGACATATGAAACGTTTTTGATTAATGCTACGAGTACAGTGAATGCAGATTGCTTGGTTTAAAAGATATAGAGGATAATTACAGTTGGAAATTCCTAGCATTTATTTATACGAATGTCAAAGTGTTTTTGTTGGTTTGCCCTTTCATGCAGCAACAAAGCAATTGATCAACGTGGCTATCTTTTTGTGTAGTTTAAGGGCCGGCGAGGGACGTAGTCTACTTTTTATACCGTGTACATTCACAAGAAAGTCATCTGTCAGAACAGTTAAAAAATACTATGAATACTACTTTTTATCTTTTTTTTGACAACTGTCTAGTCTAGTATTTGACAACGATCTCACCCGATGGAAAGCGACGATATGGTCGAAGATGTAGCACGCTTGCGCATATAAAGTACTTATTAAATACTCTTGATTTGAACACCCTCGGGTTTCACCTTTCTGGAAACACCAACTTCCACTCTTTACTTGTATATAAGTATACAAGAAACAAATGTCAGCAAAGTGGTATATTATAGTTTACGTATTAAACTCTGTCTCGGCTCCTTGCAAGTTATGAGAGAGGCCCATGCGCATCAGGAAGTGCAAACTCTCATAAAAATCTTTACTCAATATTATCTCAAAGTAAACGTATCAAAAACTTGGAAAACAATCAATAAAGACGGCAGTCCAGGGTTTATATAGCGAAGAGATTACACTTCACTAAAGATTGATCCTTTTCAGGCCTCGCTGGGTGAAGCCCTGTACAAAGAATTGAAAAGACTAATCCAGTTTGCTGATTACTTCTAGGCTGGTTGTGATTAAATGGAGTTTGTAAAAGAATGCTATACTTACTTAGATTAAATTATTTTCAAGAAGCTCTTATCGAATAGATAAACTGAAATCTCTGTACTTCTTAGTTTATTGCATTGGAAGACTAGACTGGTTTTAAACCAGCACTTTGATGAGTTGGAGACCAATGCATAGCAGATGGCAATTTACTAGTAGTAGTGTAATAAAATAGTTATGGATTTTACTTGATTTTTTTTAAATTCTCTACCTATTATCATTCAGTGCCACCCAGAACTTAAAACATCAACCGTTTAAAATCTCACACTGCAATGAGAACTTTAATTCGTATTATAAATAGCATTTTCATCAACAATGATGGATTAATAGCAACCATTTTTATTTTCAGAATGAAAATGGAAGTAGAAAATTATATTTCTTCCTGACAAAAGTCAGTAAAAAGTCACTATAATATTATATTATAGGCATTAAGTACTGTTGTACAGCTTTACTTTCAGTAAACACTACACTAACAAAGCATGTGATGCGAGGGAAGGGAGCAACTGCCCTAACCACCCTAACTGAGTGCTTTTAAGCCCTCCACACACATCACGCGCAGCCCACCCGTATAACGCGAGCCGGCCTAATTACCTGCGATTTACAGCATGCGCTCCTACCCTAATATTAATTACAAGTTATCGTTATAATACGGATTTTTATGTTGGCTAAACGTTTTAATGAACCCAAGCTGGTTCCGTTAGCGTCCAAAGTTTACTTAATCCCACGGACTTTGTTATTTTACCTTTCATATTTTAATAATAGCAGTCGGGGTTAGCATCGGGCTCCTAGAGAATGCTGGAATGGTAAAACAACATTCTGTTCTTCTAAAATTCAGTACATGCGATGCAGTCATATTGGTAGTTAAGTAGTACCTAAGTAATTATTATGGTATTGTTGTTGTGATTTGAGGTTTCACTGCCGTTTTTCAGTTTTTTCTAAAACATTTATCAATAAGCCATTTTTTCAGTTTTCCCTTTAAAGGTTTTGCATTTATCTAGAAAAAAGGGAACATGAAACTTCTCCGGATTTTAGACTGACTTTTGTTTTCCATATTTCATTTAAAATAACCTCTTAGCTTTGGCTACGGCTCAGATATAAACTAACAAAGGTCCGGGCATTATCTTGCAACAAAATTATTTCTATTGCATAATTGGAACGCTGTTGGATTAACAAATAAACAAAAAACTCGATAATAAAATCGCATCAAAGAAATAATAACATAATTTAATATTCAGATGACTAGTAATTATATAAGCAAAGGTTTCCTGCCATTAAAAACCTGCATTTAATTCTACAAATATCTTTGTATGTACTTGGACCTGCACAAAATAGGTACAACACACGTGACATCCTCAAACCCCATATTACGACCAAGGGCACTTTAAAAGGGACTTCTTAACCACATAGCTCTGCAGCCAAGATCAACATCGGGGACAAACATTGACACCGGGGCGATAAAGCGGCAAAATTCGACCGAGCCCCTGGGGAAATTTCAGTTTCTTACAGAAACCAACTTAATCAGAAAAAGTATACATCGAACCCGCAGAATGAGACACAAAGCTGATTTCTTTAATCAGGTGAGGTCAGTTAATCAATAGTTATCTCAAGGATAGATAGGTATGTGGTAAAATTGATGAGAAAACGTGAAGAACTTCAGCGCTGCAGCAAGTGAGAATCAATCTATTTTTAACGTGAATTAGGGCACCAGATAGCACCAAGCAATCTATGCAAACTGGTGTGTTAAATTGAATAGGGTGTTCATCACACTTGTTTATATTTACTATACGCCATGCCATAACATGTGGTTAGCTTGGAGATTGGATGCGAAATAGCGGTTGTATGGTAGGTACCTAGGTACATAGCAAACAAGCATATCACATTCTGTTTGGTCGGCAGGATACCGCGCTTGGAACCTCTTGGGATGGTCATGCTTTCACCATGACCTTTAAACAAGCTACTTTATGTATATCTAGTGCTTTAATAAGAGAAACGCTACGCCTTCAGTGATCGCTGCTACCAAATCTCAACCTTACTCTTACCTAAGAAGCTTTTAGAAGCACTTTGCGTATTAGCTTGCGAAGTTTCTAGATTCCAGTCTCTACCGAATAAAGGAGTGCTTTGGATTCTATCTAAGTAATATAATAGCATCGTTACTTGGTCAAAGGCTAGTCTATATTAAATAACATAGAAATAAACACGCAATCTCAGAATTACCAGTTACTCTTCAGTTACTGTTCTTGGATGTTATTTGTCTTGGATTAAGTAATCTAGAGTACAATCAAGTACCTACAGCTTCATGTCGAGACACATATAATATTGCTAATATATGTATACCTAACTATAAAATACGCCAAACACGAGTATTTATACCTATATCTTCTAAGTCTGACTATCATAAGTTGTCATTTCTATTAAGTTGCCACAACAAAGGTAACATCCATACTAACGAAGAGTCGAGGACACACCGCGCTAATATCATTTTATCACCCTGGCGTCATATCCCTTCGCCTCCATATCGTTCTAGAGATAATCTTGTGGAAATTACTTTCCTGCTTCATATCCCTAATTAAGAATGGCGGCTTCTCATCGCTCGAGTGGAAACATCGAGGGTAATAGGAAATCGATAGATGGCCCGCGTCATAAACTACGAGGATTCTTCTTGGGGAAAATTTGGCAACTAGCGGAGGCAAAGTCTGAGTTTGTTGTATTTCAATATTATAAATTAAAATTACCCAAATGTTTCATAGACAAAATCGAGCGCCTTTTTTCCATAACATTAATATTCACTGAACATGAACAATAAGTTTGTAACAATCTGTGGATCGTAGCAGTACGAACAACCTACGCTCTACGCTGCGGATGAAAGAATTAAAAATAAAAACGTCAAGTAGGTTTTAACACATTTTAGACAAAATTGTTTGAAAATGCAGGAATAAACTGGATAGTGAATACCAGCAAAATGCTATCAAAGTTTCATAGAAGTTTTTTATCCGCCAACATAATTATAAACGTGTTCCTTGATTAAACGAATAGTTACCCTAATTAGCCTAATACGATGCAAATAGTTATGCATATAGGGACATGTCCCATGTCTGAAGTCCTATGTGATTAAGCAAGTCATATAACTTGGCCGCACAACTTCACAAAATATGGTTGTTGGTAAAAAGCCGGAAAGACAAAAATGTTGCTTAGCTATTTGGTCTTCATTTGGCTCATTGTGTATTTATATATATTATTGTACGCATATACTAGATAGGTGAATAGGTAGATTAAATTTACATGAAATTAAATTGGTTCCTTACTAAATACATTTAAATATATCTTCTTGCATTATTATTATTAAACACAAAATTAATTGTAAGCGAATTTATAGTCAGGGACAACACTGGCACGAATAAATTAATTATTTGTGATTCATTTTCTACTGGAAAATTTTCACGCCCTCGAATTTTCACCTCGGAATTTATACGTTAGCTCTCGTTTCTCCAAATTAATTATAAAGTGATGTATGAAACGTCTATTCAATAATATCAAATTTCAAATTACATTAGACGCGTTTAAAACGTACATATTTAAAAATAACTCGTTATTTTTAACTAATTTTGGTTTCAAAATAAGCTTTCTTTTGCATGTTTTGAATACATAGATGTGACGGTAGTTTAAATGTCCAAGCAAAGTAATGTATTCCCGAGATTTGCATTCTCTCAACCTCCCTTCACCGCATTCGTATTCAACGGTAGTGTACCTACAGGTTTCCAATGCATTCTCTACATTGCTATAGGCTTATAAAGTATTATTCCCGTCTAGATATCAGAAAAGGCTAAAATGAAACATTAAATTAAAAATAAGTTACAATTGGGCTAACAGATATTTTTGTATTGTTTCAGATGATGATTTTTACTACACACCGGTAGAAAGAAATTTTGCTCAAGTTCAACCACCTTTATATCCAAATGGCAGACCCACGTCATTTTATGAGAATGGAGACAACTACAGGGTGGCGCAACCATCACAGCAACCACTCTACAACGAGGGCCACGCTAGATTTCCGAGTCCCAACTACAATCAAAATCCCTCACCGTTTCAGCTGCCGACTGGCAGAAGCCAGTCTGGTACACAATACTACGTAAATCAGCCTGAGTTTACATCACAGCGGCAGAGGTTTAGACCAGCTCCACCATATAACTATCAACTAGTTCATCCTGCCTCAACGAAAAGGCCAGACGTGTCGCAAATACATTCTGCAGCCTATCAAAACGATCCATCTAAACCGGAAACATTTTTAGGTCAAATAACCCTGAATAATCCAGACATCGACTACTTACAAAACAGCAGGTTTAAAAATTTACCTTTTGATACAAACAGTCTAAAAAGTAATGGTCAAACAGGTCATATCCCACATGAAGAGGATGGAATTGATAATCAAGATTTATTCGATCATCATAGAGTAACCACGTATAATCCTAATAAACTTACGAGTAAACAAAGACTGAACATTAAACCTAGTAGTTCACAATTTTCTCATTTTAGTTCACCTACAGAAGAGAAAACAGATTTCCGAATTACGCCAAGTAAAATATTTACGAGAAATAACCTTAAGGAACAAAAAACCAATACCAATCTATATCAAAGTTCTTCCACTGAATATAAAGCATTATTAGATATAGAACCATTACTTGAAGATGATATTAGTGATATAAGTTCATTTAGAGAACTAATGAAAAACAATCATGGATCTGACGATGTTCAAGTTATTAAATCAAACGACACAGAGGGCTCTAAATCAGCAGATGACAGTAAACCTGACGCAAGTTCAATGAATACTGACAATTATTTAAAAGAAATTCCGGTTGAAACTCCAAGTACGTCGTCAACTTCATCAACGACCACGACAACAACAGCTTCTCCTAGAGATGACGATTTGTTCGTAGATGATGTGGATGAAGAAGGTGAGTATGTGGAATATTATGATGATTCAGAGAGTGCTGATGTAAAGGAAACCACACAACAACCTCAAACTTCTGCCTCTACAGAGCGTGAAGATATTTACGATGAATATGATTCAATAGAAGAATCTGAGAAATCAACTGCCGAAACTAAAACAAATTTGACGGAACCTTTTGATGTGCTCGTTATGAAACAGGCAAATACTACAGTACAAGATGATAACTTTAAACATTTTATTGATACAACTGTAATAGATCAAGTGGAGAAAAATATCAGACAAGATGACAAAGACTTTGACCCTCCTAAAATTAATGCATCTACTTCTGAAGAAGATTCCACGTCTATTGAAGTACCATCACTAGAAGTGGTGTCGGTTGTAACAACTAAAAGTGTTGTGAATGGAACAATATCTATTCCAGATGTTACTAACTCACCCAGCTCTACTACAATGGGTATGAGCTCTGAAAATCCGACAACGCCTAAGGCTACAGATGATTCAAATGAAACTATTCCAGTAACCACAGAAAACTGGATTGTAGTTGCATCCGTACAAACCAGCAGGAGTGTTTCCGGTGCTCGATTTTTACCTTTCCCGACAGTGGAACAAGAAGAAAAGAAGCAAGTTCTAATTGATGAGGACGAAGAAGATAATGATGAACCTGTGACAAAAGATCCTCTTCAAGAAAATAGTGGTGTGATAGAATCTACGGAAAATATCAACGATAAATTGGATAGCATTCAATCCGAATTGTCAAGTGCCGTTTTATCTGGATCATTAGAAAATGAAAACAAGAACATTGAATTGATCACAGAATCAACGACTGAGAGTACGACTACTAGCACAACGACTTCAACAACAACAACGACGACAACAACAACTACTACAGCTCTCCCGAATGTATTCACCTTGAAAAGCACACTACCACCAACATTTACGGAAAAATCATCTCCTGAACCATTACCTGTTCAAATTAAAAAATTTGCTCATCGTGTAACTACGTCCTCAACTACACCGAAACCAAGGAAGAAACCTTCTTTAGTGACTGTTATGGACGATATTGTGCCAGGTCTACTTCCTCCGGGCTACAAACCAAGACATTCTTATAAAGATAAGCGCACTAGCACTACAACTAGTACAACAATGGCTCCTGTGACATCAAAAGTACAACTAAGCTCAACTGAGATGCCTATCATCAACGAGACTCAAGGACGCTCTTCTGGTATAAATTCTAAGAACAAAGTTATTGTCCTCGATGATAAATCATTACTTCCCAGAGAATACAAACCAAAGGAACATGTTTCTCAAGAAGATGTTATCAAGAAACTTCAGAAAGATGACATCAATAAATTTTTACCACCTGGTTTCAAGGTTTCCACAACTGAAACACCAGAACCTAAAGAAACTACTAAAGCAAATATTCTTGATAAAGTACAGAAAGTTGATGTCACTGCATTTTTACCAAAGAGCTTTAATATTACAACAGAAAAACCTTCGGATAAAACTGAATTACCGATCAAAGCTATAGCTGTTGATATAAGTGCACTTTTACCTCCTGGTTTTAAGCTGAACACCACCGGAACGAATGAAGACGAACCCATTGTTAAAAAGATTAAAGTAGCTGATGTATCAAATTTACTACCACCCGGTTTTACACTTAACGAGACCGATGACGTCCCCGTCATTAGCTCAACTACTAAAGCTCCGGGCGGTATCAAGTTAGTATTTCCTTCAAGACCGGGAGGAAAAGTAAATAGAAAGACAACTACACCTAAATCATTAGGTCCAGCCCCAGTCACACCAAGGATTCAAAAAGGCTGGCCTACAAGGTAAAAAAATATGTTCATTAATATTGTATACAGATACATAACATACAACGAATTTATAATTGATTTATATACAAATATTTTGCTGATTTCCAGAGCATCAACAGAATTCACTGGCTGGCCGTCACCGTCTACCACTCCATTTTCAATAGAAAAACTGTTAGAAGCACAAAGAAATGCCACTGCCACGAGTCCAATGCCTCACATGACCACCGAAGTCACAACCAGGCGAACGACGACCACAACAACGACCACGGTTGCACCACCACCTCCGACCACTCCTGGAATATGTACAAAGGAGTGTGATATCGCTGCAACAATTAAAATTATTTCAGGTAATATTAATAGAGAAAGGTGTTTAGACACATAAGTTAGGTGCTTAGAAAGATAGAATAATGTTACTCATAGTATAAAATACTCTTTTTTTAATTAGGTTTAACGTTCAGAATAGGTACTCCTTATGGGGCACTATTCTAAAGTTTGGGATGTAAAAAACCAACCGTGTGTGTGTATCAAGTGTTATTCAACACCACCGGAACTGCAACATCATAACCATTTCAACATAGGTATTTAAGATAGGATATATAGGAGCTAAGGATAAATTATGTACATAAAATAACAATAGTACGGATCACTCATTTCACAAAAATGACCTTTTTCCAGGAGTCCAGTGGGTTCCTGAGTTGCTTGACCATCACACTGAAGAATGGCAATTATTGGCTAAGGAAGTGAAAGAAGAGGTCTGTTAATTACAAAGTATAAAATTTTTCGATGCCTTTTCATTTAACATCAAATTACAATTCTCTCTCTTATTTTGCAGCTCAATTCTGTTTATGCTAAATCGGATTTACTTAAAAAATGGTACAAAGGTATTCGAATCGACGGATTCAGCAAAGGTTCTGTACTTGTTGACTTTTTCATTGAATTGAATGAAGTCGAAGGGAGGATTGATACTCGGGATTTGAAGAAGATGTTTCATACATCTCTCAATGAAGCCAAGCCTGGATCAGTTGTAGAAACGGTAACAGAGGAGACAAATGAAGATGCTTTCGATCCTGACGTGATGCTTGGCGACCAACCTGAAGAGGAAAGTATGAAGAAAAGTAATGAGAAAATGCAGAAAACGATCGATAAGTCTTCAGGAAAACTGGAAATGGGGAAGTTCATTATGGATCCTGCGTATACGGAATTCATCGGTAAATATGTAATTAGTATTTACAATGGTATTATCTTTTGTTTTTACTCTATATAAATCATTGCCATCATGGTTTTGCAGTTTTACCGAAACGCGAAGAACCAACGCTGGTAATGCCTGAAGAAGAATCGTTCCTGCCTCAATGGGGTATCGCTGTTATAGTCATAGCTTTAGCGTCGCTGCTGTTTGTTGTTATATTTGGTGTAACTGTGGTAAGTATCACGTCCAAGATGTTCAAAGTCAAACAAATTACCATAGTCTATATGTGACATAATATGATTATTTATCTATTTTATAGTTGGTGAACCGTCAGAAGAGTGCTAAAGCGAAACAGCCTATACCACTTAGTGAAGAGATGCTACGAGACTTAGACAAAAGCCATATGGGAGGCTTTGAAGATATTCATCAGATGAAAGAACGTGATTTGCCTTATCTACCATCTGGCAAGGTATGTACTTTTACTATTGCTTTTAACTTGAGAATTGTTTGCTACGGTAATTATTTATTTTCGTATACTGGATACCATAATCATTACGTTACAGTAATCCAGTAATCTCTGATAATTTTAAATTAGCTCGCCCATGCGTTACGCGGATTGCCCTTTTCATTTTACTTGTCTCATTCAATTATTTCGTACAAAGACAGCCTTTATCTTTCAAGCGTATGTCAACGGCGTTCATCGAGCAGCTGGCGTACCCCAACCCTGGTGACTCCTGGCGGTCGGAGTGGACACCTCAACTGCAGAAGTACATGCAACACTACACTCCCGATTCGGGTCGAGGGTCGCAGTATGGACCTGCATATGGGTACTATATCTTTACAACAACAAATGCTCTTACTAAAAATGTGACGTAATTTTGGCTAGGAATTTCCTTATTATCAGCGAGTACGAAAATTACGTACCAGATGTGTGTAAGACAAGACGGACATCAGTTTTTATGACGAGATGCGAAATAGGCTGTGGTCAGTCGGAACGGAAACGCCTTACTTAATTCAAAATTCAAAATTCAATAATGTTTATTCAATAGGATACATTGTGATCACTTTAAAACGTCAACTTAAAACTAGCTACGCCTGTTCCAACCTCCTTACGCCGGCAAAAGAACAGGCAAGAAACGCCCGGCAGGTAATTTTTTTGGCGCGATCACATTGACAATTTTATTCTTATTACTAATTGATTGAATTGGAGCAAGTTCACTAAAATCCCAAGCTTTTTTTTTTGTCATCTAATAGTCCGATATTTTTTATTTAGCTTTACTAATAAGAAGATTTCTCTTGTTTGGTTGTACACATTGGGATATGGGAACATGAATATTAACGAGTTGCGGGATCACAACCAAAGCAGACCAGACCCCACAAGCAGCACCCGTTCACGAGTTGACGCATGTGCCAGCCATCGCTCTCCTCGACCATATGAGAGGGAAGAGGGCGACCCGACACATGACGCCGCTGCAAGCAAAGTCACTTTCGTGAGCATGACTGTTTTGGCTGTTTACCGAGAATGGTTAGAATAGGGGAAATAGGGAGAATAGATAGATAGAAAGAAAGATAGATAGATTAACTACAATCCCAAGCTTGTTTGTCATCTAGATAGTCCGATATTTTATAATAAGCTTTACTAATGAGATTTCTCTTTATACGAATTTGAAATTTTGTTATAGACAAGTCTTGAATTTCACTTGGGATTTTGTTGAAAAAGCGTACACATTGACCTTTGAACGAGTTGCTAACTTTATGGAGCCTAGTGGTGGGTACAGCAATTTTATCTTTGTTTCTAGTATTAAAATTGTGATAATCACTTCTCTTTTTGAAGCTATTTAAATTTTTCCGTATGTACATTACATTTTCATAAATATATTGACAAATAACTGTCATTATTTTGGTTTCTTTAAACTTAATTCTTAAAGATTCTCTGGGGCCCATGTTATAAATCGCACGAACAGCTCTCTTCTGCAATACAAATATGGTGTTAATATCAGCAGCGTTTCCCCACAGCAATATTCCATAGGACATAATGCTGTGAAAATAGCTGAAATAGACTAGTCTGGCTGTATCAACGTCAGTAAGGTGACGGATCTTCTTTACAGCATATGCTGCAGAGCTAAGTCTGCTCGATAGACTGACAATATGTGGACCCCATTGCAATTTGTGATCTAAAGTTATGCCTAAGAATACTGTAGTCTTGACAAGGTCCAATTCTTCGTCCTTAATTTTTACATTTGTTGGTACTTCTTTAACATTGGGCAGCACAAATCTCAAGCATTTTGTCTTTTTTCCATTTAACATCAAATTGTTCGCATCAAACCAGTCTGTAACTTTGGAGAGAGCATTGTTCACGTCGTCAGAAATGTTATGTTGTCGCTTTAACTTAAATAAAAGCGACGTATCATCAGCATTCAGCTTAGGTGAATGCCAGAAATTTTGAATGAGGTGGTACGCATTAGCTATACACTAAAATGAAAATTAAAGTCTATTTAAATACTTTTCAAATAAAAGCAATTAGAATTTTAATGTCTTTGATAACATTATTTTTAAGAGTAAACAGGAAAATGTGAGCAACACCGCAGGAAGAAACTGTGTTGTTATATCAGATAATATAGAACATTTAATGTGATTTAACCGCTTCCAACGTCTTCTTTACATATCAATCTCATTTTAATATCCATTATCTCACTGTTTGCCAAACCCTTTTAGAAGTTTTGAACATAGAAAGGGAAATTGTTTACGTAATCGCATGAAACAGAATAAAGCTCGTCGGTACAAAACGAGGTTAATGATGATTAACTCAAAAATAATATCCGTATTTTGTTGGAACATTTCCAGAACTGTACATGGTATAATTTTATGTTCACCGCATCATTTCGGGGAGAGTTACCGGTTTATATGACTATACATACAAAGCGTTATAACTGTAAGGTTTTTTTTGTACAATAAATAATTAATAACAAATGTGGTTACAGGGACTTCATATAGTAATTTATGTCCAGTCTTATCTCTGGACGGCAGTTTTTCCAAAATTGTCCAATTTTCCATGCAACTTTTTGATTTTTTTCTCTCTTAAGCGCTTACGTTTTTTTTTATGTAGATTTTGTTTTATTGACAGATATGGAGGGTCGCAGCTCTACGGACAGACCGGAGGAGGTTCACAAGTATACGGCTACACTGGAGAGTATCCAGCCCCGCGCTCGCACTACTCTCGCCGTAGATCCGAATACGATAGCAACTTCTAGAACTCTCGTTAACCTTCTGGAATCCTAAAATCTTCTAGAGCCTTCGAAAGCTCTCTAGAAAATTTGAGTCTTCTAGATTTTTGAGCCTTCTAGAATTGTTGAGTCTTCTAGAACACTCGAGAATATCCTAGGAATTACTAGAATTTTATTCGAGACTTAAAACACTCTTGACAATATCTCCTTATAACCTCGATCTTAGAATACTCATTATAAATAGATACGCTCATTAGTGTTCCAATCGATAACCAAACATCAGTAACAGGTTGTGAAATAATTGTATCATTGTAAAATCGCGATTAGATTTCAGAACTTTTTACGATTTTACATTCGCATGATGTTTTTAGCAGCTTTTAGTCCGGCCTATTTGGGACTTTACAGTGCCAACCCAAGAGGTTATTTTGCGATTTATATATCATGTAATTGTAACAGTTTATTCTGTAATTTAAATAGTCTATATAATAAAATGATTGTCTGCCAAAATATAAAACGTTTACGACTGATTGTGAGATGTAAATATGTAGCTTAAGTACTCACCAATATTGTAAGAGACGATAAGTAGGTAAAGTTACGAAGTTTCTGTAGATATCTCTCTACCATACCTATATTTGCTCAGAAGTAGTAGTTGATCGAAAGTGGCCTGCGTGTGTGCGTGAGACGCCTCTTTGTGCCAAATGTTCGTTCTTCTCTTGTGTGTGTAAATAGAACGTACTTTTTATATTCGAATTATTGTTGGATACCAATATTGTAATGGCTCGCGATTGCATTGACACCATTTCATTTGGAATAGCGTTTAGACAGCGAGCGACGGAGTAAAGTTTTCGCTCCTCATGTTAATTTTCTGAAGATTGTTTCCAGGCTTTTAACAGAACATAGTCATAGAATCGAACTTTATCCTTGAATTTTTGTATATAGCTAACTTTTATTTAAACAAATTGTGTTTTGAAAATGAAAGGAGTGGCTGTAGTGAAAGCCATTCTGAGAACTAAGTGGCCATAACATTGACAAGACACACCAAAAAATCATATTTAGAAACTATAAATGATTATATTTTATTAATACAAATTTTTTTTGGCTTTTTTATTACTACAGTTCTGCACTGTGAGAAGAAAAAACACAAAAAAATAAACGGTTTCGTTATCCATACTGTTCAAAGCCTGGCGTGTTACAGATACGGACAAATTTGGGTAACACGAAGGGTAAATATTCATGCCCGTCGCTCCCCGCCTAGTTGGAGGGTTCCGGCAGACAATTACCCGAGCTGTCGCTTAGGAACCCGCCTTGCGAGAGTAACAATCTATACAACGTTTCTTTATTCCGAGAAATCGAACTTGCATTTTATTTACGTCGTTTATTAGAAATTTTACTCTTAAGTACTTAGGTAATGGATAATCGTCAATTTGAATTAAATGCGAAATTCGCCAACAGGTTCACAAAGTTAATCTAACATTAATATACTTAATAGCTGTTAGATATTTATGATTAACAAGTTTATTAATGAAGTTTTAATATTAAAACGTTTCTCGATTGTCTCAAATGATCCATTTCATCATAATTAAACTAATAAATGTTAATTGTATTGTATATTTTTTATGTAACCTACCAATTACGATATAAGTATACCTTAGCAATTGCATGATAGTTATTCTGTGTGTATATAAAACATTTTTGTACATTGTATGTAGTTTTTAATTTAACTATAATTATTAAATTGTTAGTTAGTTACAAATTAAAACCTATAAGATTCTAAATATAGAACTATAATATAACTTATCGGAGTTGTCATTTCACCCCGCGTAATCACACTTTTTCACACTAAGAATATGAATGTGAAAATTTGTGAGTGATTGTGTATGTTTGTTACTATACGCTGAAACAGCTCAACGGTTTATAGTGAAACTTGGAGAAGACATAGCTTCTTAAGCCCTGGATTATAACAACAACACATAGGCACATAGGCTACTTTTTTATCCCGGAATATGTTTCTTGGGAAAACCGCGGATGTAACCGCGGGGGGCAGTTAGTAAAATACAATATAGGTAAGTAATATCGCCTATGTCCAGCAGTGGACTGATACGGGCTGATGATTATGATGAAGTAATTTCGCAAAACCAAAAATTTGCTTACAAAGCAATGCTTGACGTAGACGTCAACTGAAGAGGGCAACAAAACTATCTAATTAGAAGTTGGTTTTAAGTGATAATAATTAATCGTATACCTACACTCTACAGTACCTCGAATTAGAATCTTACAATAACTAGATTCTATTATTATTATATTATTCTATTTTATAGCGATGATGGCTCAGTGATAGTGACGTCGGCTTGCGATCCGTAGGACGTGGGTTCGAATCCTACAATGGACTTGAGCTTGAGCTTTCGGTGAAGGAAAACATCGTGATGAAACCATAGCTTGGTGGTAGGGCATTTTCTAGTGTTCGCCTGGCTAGCTACCACCCTCAAGTTAAGAATCTGTCGCCAAGCACCTATCAGTGTGTTCCGGCAGCCTCACTTGAGAGCCAGTTCCCAATCCAGGTGTAGCGTGACGCCATCTTCGACCACATTGTCACTTAAGATCAGGTGACTTGTGGTCAAACGCTACCCTATAAGATGTAAAAAAAAAAATTATGCCAGGAAACTCTTTTACAAACAAAAAATAAATGTAAGTTGTAAGTAATCAAACCCACGCTTTCCTAACAGAGTCGTCGGCCTACTCAATCACTGTTAACAGATCTTAAAGTAAAAAATCCGAAAGTAACACAAAGCAAAACAACGTTAACTGTATAAATCCTCTGCCTACATTTACGTTAATGAAGATTAAGTCAACATACGTAAATTAACCTTTTTAACATTCCATTAATATTAAAGACTTAATTCTCCTGTAAGCCTCCCCCTGGTCTAGTATAATCTTCAGTTAATAAAGGTTTTGCCATACAATCTGTTTGTCTCAAATATTTGCGATGCCAGGTAGGTACTTTGGTTTTGACTAGTAAGTATGTACCTACTAGATTTGATTGGAATACATGCTGTTTATTTCGAGATGCGTTTGACAAATTTACAAGGGCTTTATTGATCTACGATCGATGTTATCTAGAGTCAAAAACTTCCTACTAATATTATAAATGCGAAAGTTTGTGGGTGTGAATGTTTGTTACCTCGTATCACCGTAACTACTGAACCGATTTTGATGAAATTTGGAATTTAGTTAGCTTATACCCTGGATTAACACATAGGCTACTTTTACTTACTTTTATCCCGAAAAAAGTTTTTTGCGGGATAACGGGAAGAAGCGGGTGAAACCGTGGGGCGCAATTAATATGAAATAAATGTTTGATGGTTATTTTTTATACACTTTAGATTTAATCGACCTATAGAGTAATGAACTTATTTTCCGCTGACGCTGAACCCAGTCATTGTTCTTAAATATATAGGACTCGATATTCCCTGTAGGCGTTTATCTAAGAAACTACGTAGACCACAATGAATGGTCCCACAATAAGATCTTCTAGGAATATCAGTTCTCATTAGCGCAGAGTCCAGTCGAAGCTAAGCGTAAATTCTGTACAAAAACAAACTTGTACTGAGTTCAAAATTAGTACAGTGTGAAATTTTGAACCGAAATCCATTTCGGATGTCCCGCTCCAACGCGTAACATTGTTTTGCTTTGACTCTATAGCGTCGCATTGTAGCCTTGTAGCCGAGCTTGGGACTGACCGCAAGGGCAGTTGACAGGTGTGCAAATCTCAAGGGCACAGGTCCGCAGCTTGCGGGCCGCTGGGTCACGGGAGCATAAAAAACTTATCCACAATAAAAATATGAATTCATGCTTCCTTGCACTTGATTACGATAACGCCTTAAATAACATCGTATCAAAACCATTTAACGGGTTTCTGTACAAATGATACACTGCCGATTTACGCTGGATGGAAACATGGCATAACTTTGTCACACTCATATAGAAAATATATCTATCAAGCTCAGAACGATTTGTACAAGACAAGTTTGGCGGTAGAAAATTCATATCTTGCTCTGAACCCTAATATTATAAACGTAATAGTTTGTAAGTATAGATGGATGGGTGGACGTGTGTTACTCTTTCACGCAAAAACTACTGAACGGATCTGAATGAAATTTGAAATGGAGATAACTTATACCCTGGATTAAATATAGGCTACTTTTTATAACGGAAAAAGGATCCTGCGGGATAACGGGAAGACGCGGGTGAAACCGCGGACGCAACTAGTACTACTTATATACGTGCACGTTTTCTCTACCACTGTGTTTGATGGTGGCTCCACCTTCTAGTCGGACCACATAAATATAAATTTCCTCGTTTCTATCTGTGCTACATTTCGCCTTGACTTATAGAACTTTCAGACAATGCGATTGTCTTACATTTAGACAATACGATTTTATTATGAGTTTCCCTTACACCTTTTAGGAATTTAACGTGATTTTTCTTGATAAAACATTGCTGTTCCCCGCGGTATTAACTGCGTGGAGACTTCCTCAGGGTTTTCATCACAAACATATCTATATTATGATATTCCTGAATGTGTAGCTTTTTATTTCTAACAATGAAAGAATTTTCGAAATCGAAACAGTAATTTTGCGGAGATTTGCTGTAACATACTCTTTATAATACAATATTATACTATAGTAACTATCGAGATGGTATATATAGATGTTAGATGATTTTAGGGTTTAACGATATCGCATCGCGGCTTCTAAGTGCTGCCTTACGACCGCGACCCCGCATTACTCCTCAGTACATTACCATCGAAATAAAAGCTCAGACCGTTTGCTTATGGAAACCAAAGATAGGGCTCAATGGCATTATTAGGAGGAAGACGGAAAAAGTTTGTCTTTCATAGCTTAATTATTGGAAGTTCCAATATTGAAAAAGTCTGGGCGGTTCGTGGAATCATAAATTCTTTGCTGAAGCTACGTAGCTGAAGAGTCAAATTAAGGGTTGAAACCGATTGGATTTTATTTCATAGCTTTTTAGTCTACCTCTGTGTTGCTAGGGGAATGCAGTGAAAAAGTCAAGGATAGTTTAACTACCAAGCATATAGCATATTTCATCGCGATGTTTTCCTTCACAGAAAGCTTAAGCATTGTAAAGGTAAGTAGTAAAATTAAAAATGAATGATATAATTAACATTTTCTTCCGTCTAATTAATCTCTGTGTGTGGAGCAGTGGAAGTGCTAAGGATATGTTAAAATAACCAAAGATCATAAAAATAGATCTTCTTTTTTCAATCGTGGGTTCATAAGATGAATGAGATCGTATTCCAGCAACATGTGTCTTAGAATGGGAAGTATTTATTTTTATGAATATTTTATAAGAAGACCCATGGCGCCATTCCTGTGGGGATCTCGACGCAAAGACGACCTTTTACATACCTGCATTACTTTATATCTTCTATAACGTAATATTTATTTGATCGAATTGTACGTAGCCTATCGATGTCGTTACGATAAGGAATAAGGAAAATAAAAAGGGGTTTCTGCCTGGAGGATAAAAGGGTCCAGTATAGTAAATAATACATGTCATGATGCCATATGAATCACAATACCTACAGTATGTTTGATACGAGTATAAATTAAAATAGGTCACAACGGCGTGACGTAATTCTTTGTTATGTCATAGTGTGGCAATAAAGCCTGATTGGTGAACGGTCACCGTCATCTAAAGACATTTGCAATACTGGGAGCTGATGCGTTGCCGACCTTAATTCAGTAGCATTGCGGAAAGACTTGTGGAGGGAGGGAGCTCGTGCCACATTTACCAAGTACGGGAGAAAAGAGCGCATAAATCAGTAGTGTGGGATTTCCAGGGCTCGATTGTGTGTGGATGAGCTTTATCGTCATCGTCATCGTCACTTAACATCAGGTGACTTGTGGAAAAAACCACCCTGTATTTAAAAAAAAACGAAGACGAGACGTTCAGTGATAGAACCCTTCTAAGCATCCCCCGTTGTATATTCGGTAGAATATACAGATCGAACCAATATTTCTAATAAGGCTAAATGGCTCTAGAAGGTCCGAGAATTGGGGGTCGTCGACAATTCTCGCTCTACGTTGTATTGCGTCATATCTGAGTAGTCTCTTAATGTGATGAAATCTACAGCATCACCATCATCATTAGCCAGAAGATATGCTGAACTAGATATTTTGAACGCCACAATAAACGGCTATTAACTAGCCATTTGCATCCATCCGCCAACGACGTCGTACCTATATAAGTGTCACGGGGAACCGAAGGACCGATGCACTTAGTGGGGGATGAATATTCTACCAATAGAACGTCTTCACTTCATGGTTTCCACACAAACCTTTCTTCCTTCTTCTTCCTTTATCAGCAACCTAATAACAAAATGCAATTGCTTAGGAAATACACCTAAAGCAATTTCATTAGCAACAATTAAAAATAACAGTTGGGATGGTTGACATAAACAAAACTACAGGTTGACTGCACAGTAACATAATGCTGCATAATCTTGAGTATTTTGTGTTGTAAGGCTCGTTTCATTATCTTATTTCCTTCTCCAATCTGTAGCGAGCTGAATAGAGAGGAGAGCGATGGCTGGCACATGCGTCAACTCGTGAACGGGTGCTGCTTGTGGGGTCTGGTCTGCTTTGGTTGTGATCCCGCAACTCATTAATATTCATGTTCCCATATCCCAATGTATACAACCAAACAAGATATATCTTATTAGTAAAGCTAATTAAAAAATATCGGACCATTAGATGACAAAAAAAAGCTTGGGATTTTAGTGAACTTGCTCCAATTCAATCAATTAGTAATAAGAATAAAATTGTCAATGTGATCGCGCCAAAAAAATTACCTGCCGGGCGTTTCTTGCCTGTTCTTTTGCCGGCGTAAGGAGGTTGGAACAGGCGTAGCTAGTTTTAAGTTGATGTTTTAAAGTGATCACAATGTATCCTATTGAATAAAAAAGATTTGAATTTTGAATTTTTTACTGTTATATAGGCGTATTTAGATCCTTGTACACTTAAATTGCGACGGCTTCTCTTACTATGAAACTGAAAGAACCCATCAAAATTGTACGAAGCTTTAAATCACTTCAACGTAGGTACATCTGAATATACACAAAACGGTTTATGGCTAAATCAAATATTATACTGATTACGATTATTTTCTTTCCCATGGAATTCTGCCGTGGAACTAAGTGGTCTCTCCACGAAAAGACCCCATTTTGAACAGTTTATAAGAGGAAAACTTCATCAAGTCCCATTATTACTTCTAAAAGTGCACTAAACTGAGTAAAGTGCTCATTAGTTAGCGTTTACAGGAAGATTTATAAGTCACTGATTCGGGCATTGAAAGTTAAGATATAAACGACCTCTCCTGATACTTTCCATTCGAACTTTTAATAGTTTTAGGCCGCAATTTTATCCAATTTTATGAGCCGAACAATAACCATAAAGTAAAAATCTTTTATGCAAGAAAATCTCTTTCTTATATTAAATTTCGGGTCTAAATTACTACCTCGCTTCGATAGTAAATATTAGAAGCTATGCGAACCTGTAGGTAAGCCGCAGCGCAACATACGTCTTATATCCTTTGAAGCAATGTAAGGAGAGGTTAGGTACACCTATAGAAAGCAGCCAACTTCACTAAGTAGAATCACTAAGTTAAAGACCGGAGTGGATATAGAAGCAACGTCTTGGAATAATAAGAAGGTATAATAAAAGCCAATGTTTTCCATTAGCCTAGGTTTAATAATCTTCCTCCTGAGAATCCTCAAGTAATACTTATAGAAGGTAGAGAGTCATTAGTTTGACCTAAAAATAATATGGTAAGGTTTAATCTTCAAATTTTCAATGAAGTTTATGTTTACAGTGAAGTGAAAAGGCGTAAAGAGATCTAATACCTGAAGTAACCAGCGCAGTGCATTAAGACATTAGATTTTGCACTGCCGACAAGCGTTTCGCTTACCATCAGAGGAGAATCTTGCTTTTTGCAAAACAAAACTATTTTTTTGTTTAAGTGCATATTGTTTGATCTTATAAACTGAACATGATTGGAGTTTCGTTTAGTGAAATCTAGTTTAGTTTTTAAAATTTTTCACTATCTCATGTAATGAAAGGGTTAGGTAATCCAGGTGATCCAGAGAAAGGCTGCTAGATCTAGTAGAGTCAGAGTACATTATAAATTTCGGGTCTTTAGATTAATCACATAGAAGGCTAATTTCTTCGAGACAAAGAAGCTGAACGCAGGATAAAAAGTTATCAAGCTTAGGTACTTCAATGAAATAATGTCGGACTACCGCCATTCTTATTTTTTTTTCCTCGTGATCTCTAAGTTCGTAGAGCACCTTCTTAAATTGACTGCTGTTTAATCCGTGAAAGTTTTAAACGTTTTTCTACAAAACTTTTGGACCCTCCCCTTATATTTATTACTGTCCGACGGTGAGAGTCGAATTCACCCTTTTTTTTTTAATGGGTGTTTTTCCAAAGCTTTGTTTCCACTGAAACAGAATTGAGCAGGTATACTTTGATCTTTAATCACATATGTTGGGGTCGTGTTACGTTTAGTGGATATGGATTGCTGTCATTATGTTTCGGCTTTCTAATCGCCATGCGAGGTGGCATGATAAGTTGTAGATATGAGAAAATGAACGGAGTAATATTGTCCAGAGAATATTTTCAACATTTCTCCCAATAGGTGGGTGCCGGCCCTAAATAAGCGCAGAAGTGTGAATGGATAATAATTTTAATCCTTCCGCGCGCCTACATTTTACGACGGGTGACACCGCCCTCGGGGTGTTATTGAAAACGATGGCGTAAATTTTATTTATTTTCGTCACGAGATTTACGTTGATATCAAAAAAATACGCGTCAATTTTTTTCCGTGATCGAATGTCGCTTTATTCGATACTGTATAGTGGTTTTAGCGATGATTTGTTGCTTTGTTGTACTAAAAGTAGGTACCAAAAGGTAAAACGAAACATTGTCAAATAGTTTCAGGATGGTTTTTTATAAGTAAACTCGTCAACGTTACTTACTATTCTGGCTAAGAATTATTTCAAAATTGAGATTTTTTCAGTTTCTACCATACTAAAACCACAAACTAAAAAAAAATAACAAAAGACAATGCCAGAAAATAGTGTTCGAAGTTATTCATATGAATAAATTGTATGCTGCACTACTACAGGACGAGCTTTAAAACTTATTGCATTAAACAAAGTACAAACCTAAACATTTTAATCTAGTTGCTATGCTCTAATACAAGCAAACATAGGTATCCCCAAGCACGCGCGTTTTGTAATTATAGCTACCCATCCGCACCATTCCCGGGAATTCTATAATGGAACGACAATACGGAATACGGGCCCTGGGCGTGATCCGGGTTCTAATTCCAATAAGCACTTATAACAGAATTTAAGTACACTTTAACTAATTACTACAAAATAGAGTTACTTATACTCACGTTAATTTCGCGTTTCATACGCATCAGTGGCATAAAAGCATAAATTGCTTTAATGCTTACGACTCCGATCAAAAACACAACCCGACCCGATTGAAAATGTATGAATTATAATTATTATCATAAATCCCCGTATTCACAGAATGAAAATAAAGCGTCAATTATATAAAAAGATAATAAATAGATAGATACCTAAATATATACAATTGAGTTTTTTTTAAACAAGGTGATATAAAGTTTATTGGTCAGATTAATGTTATCCAATCATTGCAAGGTTTATTAAATACATCATAATATACAAGCAACTATCTATCGTCATGTTACAAGCTACCAGTTTTTAGTGCTATTTTAGGTTTTAATGTTTCTCTAACGACCGCCATATCGGATCGTGAAGTGTCGCAACGATCAAACGCAGCTCAAGCGTCTCAGTGAGTAAACAAACTATATACAACTAATTTTTCCTACGCATAGCAATTTCACATACATGTACAGCTTAATAAAATTGGAAATTGTTGTCTCTAGTGAACGTCTGTTTTGCGATTTGGGTTATCTTAGTTATCTGTGATAACGAAAACTGGAAAGGAAAATAGTTTGTCTGTGATGATTATTTATGTTCCTGCCTATATTTCGATTCGTTGAATTTTTTTTGTGTCTAAATTGGCCTGCGTTTGACCACATCTCATCTGATGGTAAGTGTCGAGGGTGGATCACGCTGGCCCATGAGAAAGGTATATATCTAACTGCTTATTTGAAAAAAAAGGTTTATTATCATTCACGCGTACCTATGCCATACATAATACGAATAGTTCCTAGAGAATTTGACCAGTAAATTGCCGGGGGGTGTGTTTTGTTTCTCCACGGACTACATATTATCTGTCCTGAATTACCCATTCTGAATCTTGAAAGTATTAGCATTAGGTTCTAGTTTTCTTCGACAATCGTTTTAGATTGAATGAAATACGGGCAGTAAAAATATACAAAAAAGTCAATCAGCACAACAAAATCAAAGTCCCCTAAATAAACAAGAACGAAAGGGATTTTGTACCTACACCATTCGGTGAAATTGATTTATTTAAGGATGTGGTTTTTATTTTGTTTATTTGACCTCTTTTATTTTTTACCAGTCAAGGATTTAACCTGGTGATATCCACTCTTCCTTTTGTCATTGTAAGCTAGGTACACGCTGTTATTATTTAAAAAACGGCGTAATTTACACCACCTCGAAGTAAATAATTTAGGGTCTAAAAACTCATTTATTACACTGAATATCACATAACTAAAAACCCTTAACTTCATCATAAAAGACCGTCTTACACCGTCAAAAGAACAGGCAAAATACGCAAGGCAGATAATTTTTTGGGCGCAATCACATTTAATAGATACAGGTGTATAGGTAGGTAACATTAGTCTTAATGTTATCTATTTCTCATTTAGCTGCGCCTTCCACTTTCTGTACCTAAGTACCTACCTACGATTAATTTTAGGATAAAAACCAAACTTACTAGTAACACAGGTAGGTACTAGCAAAACAATAACAAAAGAAAACTGGTATGTAGTAGCCTGACCAGAAAGAGTTAAGGAAATTAATAGTAGAGCAGTGGTAGCGGACCGCAACATATATTCCCCATCAAAGGGATATTTGTGAACGCCTGCGCCCTCTGGGGACGGACTACAAACACTGTATGCAAAGGGGAGGCAATTATTATACTTTCGAATACCTAATAGCTGTTGTGTTGCGAGCTTTGTGCCGGTGAAAAGGTACGTTGTTGATTTTGAAACGATTGCGATGCCTCCAGCGTACTTTCCGGACCAAGAGATTAAAAATGTATTTTGGAAACGAGTTGTTTACTCTTAATCAATAGCGCGTGACTGGCTCTTGTAAATACCTACTGCATGAGTGATTTAAAGGAAGTTGTAAAAACGATAATTAATTATCAATGTTTGAATTGGTGTCCTTGCATTTAATCAGTCACCCGCAGATACAAATGATACTTTCCCACCCAAAAATGTATGTATGTAGTAACTTCTAAGGCTGATGTTTACTGTGCTAGTTACGCATTGCTATTGCTATTGCATTATCCCCAACGGTATATGGAAACAAATCATCTCCCAATACCGCTGAGATATCCTGTATAAAAGTGGGGTAACGCCACGCAACGCAATCATAATTATTATTGTCTCGTTTATTCGCGAAGTTCGTAGCGACAAAGAGAACAAAAAGCTTATTTTCCGCACAAAACAACAAGTGGCGTGCGCGGGACACCCGAGCGGAAAATTGTTCAGGAAAGCGATTAAAGCGTGAAAATTGTTTCAGAACAATTGTCCGTCTGCAGCGTACCGGCTAAGGATGCCATTAAATCTTTTATCTTGTTGGACAACGCAAACTGTGGTTTAGACAAACAAGCAGATACCGCGACCGCGTGGAAACCGAGCAACCATGTTGTTTTGTTTGCAACCATTTTCAAATGTTTTGAGATTCAGAGCTGTTGGTAGTAAATTGTTTAGTTGATCAACCCCCACCTCTAACCGAATCCTGTGAAACATTCACTTGTTCCCAGTCTAGATGTAGCTTAGCGTCACCTTCGACCATATCCTCACTTAGCATCAAGGGACTTGCGGTCATACGCGAAGCGGTAAAAATTAAAAGATTTGTTTTAATCAAAAACTTGTTTTTTACCTATGTTGCTTGGGTACACTTCATATTTTTTAGACAGATAGTGGATAGCTTTTAATCCTGCTACAGTCGGCATGTTTCCTGTTTGTTTTTTGTTCGGATGTGTTATGTTTTATGATAAAAGGTACTCGGCGTTCGGAGTAACATAGGATACTTTTTACAATGGGAAATAGAGAGCTCCAGGGCAAACCGCGAGGGTAATCGTATACACACAATATGTCAGGAATCGAACTTGCGACTTCATGCTGTGAGTCATCCTGACAATTATTAGAAAAGAAAAGTAACGTTTATTGCAGGATTCGAACTCACGATCTACCGCTGAGCTTTTATTGCTTCAATATTGCAAACATTGGTATAACTTCAGAGATATACATCATCATCATCATTAGCCCGTGTCAGTCTGGTCATAGGCCTCTTCCAAGGTACGCCACTGAGCATGGTCTTCGGCTCTTCTCATCGAACTACTGCCAGCAACTCGGCGCAAGTCGTCGCTCCACCTCGTCGCAGGAATATACTTATTTTTATAAAATATAATATTTCATATGCTACTCATTTACTGTACTTACATTAGTATTATAATTAGTATACAATGCATGGCTGAGATACAAAAGTGTTGCTCAATCAATATCTCCACCAAATCCCCAATACAAACATTTTCCATCACATTTTCTTTTAATCACAAAGGCAAAGGGAAGGCCTCCAAAGGTCCATTAATCAAGTGTCATGGCACATTCCCATTGAAAGATTTCCTAGCATTTCCCTAAACTAACGCAAACCTTGAGAAAATATGGGGAATTGTGTCGCACTGGCCTCGATAAAGAATCTTTCGATTGTACACTATTACACTCGTGAGATGAACACAAAAACACGGAAATCTGCTTTCCTTTCATGTTTTTCTTTACAATTTTTTCCTTGACTGGTATACACGTGGTTGTATTATTAAGAATATACTGAAGTAAGTACCCAATGTTTTTAGTGTAGGTATAGCTGTTGAGCCACCAAGGTTTAAAATATTTAGTTAATATTTTCCTGCTTCTCGATAGCGAGTCCAGTAGGTAAAACTCGTACAAGTCCTTTTCTATGGAGACACATATATTATACAAGTGAATGTATGTTAAAGGGATGGGCAAGTGAAAAAAACATCGATATGTTTAAGAATCTAGATAATATCGACATATCAAAAGTCAAATATATTTGGACGTTTTGATTTGACGTTTAAAAGTGATCACATACTAAATAAATAATATTTCAAATATTTAAATGTATGTCGTTATATCGTCATTTTCTGCGTCTGCTTCTGTTATGACATTTCTGTATCATTTCCATTAATAAAATCAAATAGGGATCCAGAATTCAATACTCTTTAATAAATATTAAATAACTATATATCGCAATAAAAAATATGGACTGTACAACTATACATACTCGTAATATCGATAACTCTGCCAAAATATCGATATATCGATATTTTTTCCCAAGCCTACTATGTTACAAAAAGACAATTATCATTTTAAATAAGCTGGGCCCCGAGGTTTCACCCACGTGGAAATTCCCTCAAGGACCGTGCATTTTCCGGGATAAAAAATAGCCTATGGCACTCTCCCGGCCATAAACTATCTCTATGCAATAAATCACGTCAAAGAAACACAATTCGCATTTGTATAAGTATGGGAATAAGAAAGGATGTCATACTATAGGTATTAACATCATATCCTACTTTTAGTAAGGTGCTCCCACACAAAACTACAAATTCGCATCGCATCGCAAATATCTGCGAGCTCACACGAGTGTACCATGCACAAGAACTTCCGATCTGATACGCATCGCGCCGCATTGCATCGCAGTTTTGTGTGGGCTGATTACAAATTTTATGGGTACGAATATACTTTGGTAAGAAAGGCTGCAGCTAATTTACTCATAATGGATCGGGCCGAGCGCCTGATTTATTCCCGGTTCATAATTCAGACGCTTGTTCTATCTCGTTTGCACTGTAAGCCGTTCCAATTTAATTGTGGGGAAGCAATTAGAACGAACTAAGCAATTGAGATAATATCAGTACATTTTGTCACTAAGAACTATACAAATGAAACCTCTTCCTAATCCGTATTACTATCTGTTCTGATTATTCCATGTCCCGGCACATAGATACACTTATTTATTACGGAGATAATCTTGCTTCTATCCCGCGATATTATTAACTTATGTCCGGGATCCCGGCTTTATCCTTTACCGCAAAAGATAATAATGGTCGAGTGGCCTCGGAGGAACTGCCTTATCCTGGAAAGAATCCGTAATTTTTCGACGCCCCGAATGATTTCCCCGTTGCATTCATGGGTTAGTGAGCAACCAAAATAGATAAAGAAAATCTTTTTATTAATGTCGGCTTGCTGAGTCACAGATATAAGTATCCTACAAGCAATCCTATCTTATTGTGCTATTAATCATACTAATATTATAAATGCGAAAGTGTATCTGTACCATTGACTTCCTTAAGACTTACATATATATTATACTAGAATAGAATAGAATAGAAACTTTATTTGCTAAATATGTGAGTGAAACAGTTAGTAATAACAACATAAATATTGATCTGACACATTTTACCAATGAAATGGCATACAAAATTCAAAATCTTAAACTAACTAAAAGTAGTTCATGCACAGATGCAAATTTAAATTTTTCAATTAGTAGATAGGTAGTCATTTAGGGAGTAAAAACTGTGAACCATTAGTCAGGCTCTTAATTCCTTCTTAAATTTATTATAATTTATTATATATTCTAATAGACATCAAATAACTGCTTTTTTCGTTAAGTGCGGTTCTATGAGTATAGCTATCAACCAGTCTGTCTCGGTTCCTTGTGTTACGAGGAAATACATCACTAGCTTTTGTAAATAAGTTTTCATGTTGCCTTACAAAACATGCCACGTCGTAAATATGTTGACATGGCAGTGGCAATATATTCAATTGTTTGAAAAGTGGCCTACAAGAGTCTAAAGGTGCTGCTCCGCAAATAGCTCGGATGCATTTTTTTTGGGCGATGAATGTCCGTGCGGAGTCAGTACTTCGTCCCCAAATAATTAGTCCATACCTTAGCAGTGAACCAATATAACCATGGTATGCCGTCAGTGCAGTCTCTCTATTGGAGATTTTTCGTAAGCGATTTATCACATACCTAGACAAAAAGATTTGTTTTTTTATAGATTTTATCGATCTGTGCTTTCCAATTTAATTCTTTATCTATAATTAATCCTAAAAATATTACTTGATCTGGTTGTTCAATATTATGTCCTTTATAATTTATTTGAATATCAATATTATTAAAATTCAGATAATTAGTCTTTGATACTATCTGTGGTCCACGGTTTTGCCCGCGTAAATGTCCTTCCAAAAGGTTAAAACTATCTATATATAATATATATATATACACATATATATATTATGTATAGAGAAATAGACATACTCATCACAGTCACAGACTTGTCCATAATAATCAATAATACACGGCAGTATGTGTTACTATTTTCTCCTCGTTATAACCTCATTAACGGCAGCGTTAAGTTACATTAATATGACGTGGCAACTCAATCATAACTCGCCTTGCAACAATAAAGTTGTTACTTACTTACTTGTTTTATGTTATCGGTAAAGTTGGTTAATCTGAAGAGATCAGAAATGCAATTGGGGCACAATGTAAAATAAGTCAGTGATTTATGTAGTTTTAATAACAAGATGATCATGAACAATATTCAAATATAGGTACAAACAAAATACAGTATTTAGATACGCGATGGTAAAAAGTGTATTGTGTATTCAAAATGATATCTATAGCTATTTACTATTGTATACAGTTTTTTGCAATTTTTTTTTTTTTTAATTTACGAAATTATAAATCGTAAAGCCTTATCAGACTAGCATTTCCTGAGCTTAGAGTTGCCACGTCGCGTCGGTTGCCATTTTATAGCACAACACTAGACATAAGATCTACAACTAGTCGCGTGAGTCCGGCAGGTTAATGAATAGGCGGCGAAGGTCACTGACTGACTCCGGCAGCGGGTCAACGCACCGATCGTTCATTGCTCCCGTCCCGACTACGCAGCGGTCATTTAACTAGCATCGAATACTGAATGTAAAATAACCTTATCCTATTTTTATTTTTTCTTTTGAATGAAAACAAAGCTTTTATTATAATTGTGCAAAATTTATTAGTATATTCAAAAAAATATTTGTACTCGTATGTAAATGAGTTGTTACAATATTATTATGTATGCATTAAACTCTATCTAATTATAACATTATTGGTAAGGAATAAGATAGATATATAAATATATGTATTAGGGCCTTATTACCTGTGTTTTGTGGCTTTATTTTCTAGTTAGAATGAAATGTAAAAAAACGGGAAATGTAGACATTATGAAATCAGACAATATTAAGTAATAATGTAAGGAACTCTTTTTACTCTGCCGGAACAGTTAAAATATAAACAAATAACATATGGCGAGTTCAGATTTAGATATAAAGTTATTTGTAAATAAGATAGACAATAGATAATTGTTTTTAGATATGATTTGATATGTGGATATCAAATCATATATTATTTATTGGCCCTTGCATATCACAGATCAAAATTATGAGTGGATATGCCGAATGCCTTACTGAACTCGTCTAGATTACAGCAATAAAGGAATTCTTCTGGTGACTTTATTATTGAATCGCATTTATCAGAGCATCGGCGATCAGTGGCCGTCGGGAACTCTACGTTAATGTAAACCATCACGCTGTAAACATTGTCGTGATTTATAACCTGTAAAACATAAATTTAATGTTAAAATAAAAATAATAGTGACTACACTAGTATTGTCATTGCAAACATCATATGCGTACACTGTCACTTTTTTAATCAGAGTCTACTCGGAGTTCCGATTAACGAAAAATCATCGACTTTGGTTTCTTATTCCTACTTCCCTACTTGATATTATAAATGTGAAAGTAACTCTGTCTATCTGTCGGTCTGTCTATGCGTCTACCTGTCTCGCTAAATTACTAAACTACTGAAATTTGGTACGGAGGTAGTTTGAACCCTATGAGGAAGGACATGGGATACTTTTTATCGCGATAAACTGTATCTTACGCGGATAAAACTGTGAGGAACAGCTAGTAGAAAATATGACAACGTTCGTTTGTCGTATTTCCATGTAGGAGTCAAGATATTGTATTATCATCGTTACAATGTTAGCATATATACAAATTTTAACACCAGTTTTTTCTTTAATCGGTGCGAGAGTTTTGGTATATATGCGCCATTATCCTCCACATAGGTCCAATACGGGTTAGTGTAGCTGAAATTAGCTCGAGTCACCATTGGAATATGTATTTAGGTTGATTACAACCAATTTTCTTTACATTTTTATCATACTATTTTGAACTCGCTTGAAAAATTTGTGACAAAACAGGACTCGCATACTACATAATAGTTATAAAATCCGGCATCGAAATTAACTAACGGCCGTTCCCAATAACCGATCTATCCACGGTTTAACTCTACTGGAGATAGATATTTGACATAAGCTATGGAGCTTGCTTCTATGGAGAAGTAACATTGGTTATTGTGAACGGCCATAAGAGATTTCCCAGTTATAGACATCCAATAATTTCAAGTAGTTTTATAGGGATAGGAAAAATAAAATAAAGTTTGTGTACCTTCCACAAGTATCGAGGTACAAGTCCACCATCTTTGCTGACGTAGTCACTTGCCCCAGTCCAAGTGAACCATTTTTTGTGTTTCAAAGAAGTACGTCTGATTTCTCTTTCGAATTCTTGCCACGAGGTCTGTGAATTTGAAATAATAAGATTGTTAATGATTGACAAATTTTTAAGTGTAGTAACATGCTCAATAACGCTCTCAAATGATCATCAAGTACTTCAGAATTAATAATGGTTAAGTTTTATTAGGGTTGTCACTAATCATTTGAACCCAGTCTCACCTGATAGTAAGTGATGACGAAGTCGATGATGAAACATGCTTGCCTAGAAGATAACTATTCACTCTTGATTTGAAGAGTCTCAAATTATACTTCTTGAGAAGCAAAGAAGGTTTTGCCACTCCTTCGCTGTTTGCATTATAGATGAAGAAGTGAAGCGCTTTGTGCGGATTCGAGGAATGTCACGTAGGTAAGGATATAGAGTATTGCGCCGAGTGCCTGGCAGCAGTTGGATGAGAAGAGCCGAAGCCAGGCTCAGTGGCGTATCTTGGGAGAGGCCAGCAGCGGACTGATACAAGCTGATGATGATGATGACGGATGTCGTGTTGCCATACGGCTTGTTGTCTAATGGTGGAATGGGGATGGTGGAATGAGGTTCTTGTATCCTCCACGTGTATGGTTCCATAAAATATACTTATAGTATAAAGTTATCATAATAAAATATAAATAGGTATATTAGAGAACCTACTAGAAGTGCTTACTCTATTGCTCCATGGGTTCCAAACAGCAACTGAATTTAAATTTTCTTTGAATGTTGCAGCTTGTGCTGGGCCAAATGCTAAATCATTTGCATTCACCAACTGACCCTTCTCATAGCTGTTTTCCTTCGATTTCTGGTAAAGTCCTTCGGAACTGTAAAATCCAGTCGGCTTTTCATCGCCTAGTCCCAGGGCAGGAGTCCATTTGAACTTCGATGTGTCGACACCACTCCCGCGATATATCTTGCTAGTATTGGCATACAGGGGCACATGAAGGCTTCTATCGTAGCAAACGCTGTATGCATTCAAAAACCCGTTGACTGCAAACCCTACTCGGATCATTTCCGAGTGGGGACCGGAGCACTGCTCACGAGTGCTTGTGACTAAAGGCTCCACCTTTGCTCTACATTGCAGGTCTGAGTATCTATAAGTCTTCCCCTCAATAATGAGTTTATCTTGTGTATCACATTGCGCAATAATTTCGTGTTTGCCAGGAAACAATTGAAAAACGTTTGAGGACTTTGTATCATTGGGGCATGAAAGCTTAATTCCTTCGTGCTCTTTCAATGTAATATCGCTGTTTTTAATTGAATTTGGCCACGCCGGTGTGTTTACTTCAGAAAGCAACGGCTGGTTTTGTGTGGCCATTTTGTTTGTGATGTAACAACCTGAAATATTATTTAAACAATAAATTATTTTCTCTTTACAAAAATGATGCTCGAAATAGTAACAAATACTTATATCTTACAAAATTGTAAGTATACACGGTAAATATATCTTTTCAATTCCAAATTCTAGATTATATATTTTTTAAACAACTAGGATGGAAAATTTAAATAATAAGTACATTAGTACATATTTCGCTAAAACACAGTAATTTAATCCATCCATAAAAAAAAAAAAAAAAAAAAAAAAATGTCATCTGCTACAAATTACTAAATTTTATAATATTTATTAAAAATACTTTGCGCGTATAAAAGCGGCCTTTCACCCAGTGAATAAGCCCCACTTTTGATGGTGCTCTGATACAGTGGTTTTGTTTGAGCGGCCTATGGTGTTTTGAAAGTGAACTGAATCAGCTGATATTATTAAAGAATATTTGACATCTATTTTGACACGAATCGGATCTACGCTTACTGGTTGCCGTGGTGACAATGGCACCAAGTCGCGGATGCCTTCGTCTGCGCAATGCGCAGAGTGAAAGCGCATGTGCACCCCACATCACTGAAGTTTTGACAATGAGGATGACGCCCGTCAAGCTATTTTTATAAATATTGCATGTTTATTTGGACAATTTTTTTAGTGGTGTTTGTATATATAATTTTTAGAAAACTAATGGCATCTGATGCGCCACGATGCGCGCAGGTGGACGGTGGTGATGATGGAATTTTGCAGGCGATTGTGTCACAGGATAATTTGGTTCAGTGTCCAGATTGTACGCAGGTTCGTTTTTTTAAAGGACAGAGAGGTTTAAAAATACACCAAGGGAAATGCCACAAAGCCTTACACATTCCTCTTTCGGCCCCAAATTGCTCACAACAGGTTGTTGCTGAAGCGTCTCAAAATAACGAACCATTTTGGCAAACTTTGGCTAGCTGCAAAGCTAAAAAACCCGTCTTGAAACGCATACCCCGCGGTGCTCGCCTCTCTGTCGCAAAAGCTTTGTCTGACGCTATCAAAGCTGTAGTATTACAGAATACAAAGCGTGCCTGGGAACACTTGCTGTCCTTTCCGTATGCTGTACTTCACGTCCACTCCGAAACTAATAATCGTAAATCACTGACAACTCGTGTTAAAGAAAACTGCGTAAAGTACAGTGCACGGGAAGAAATCCCATCACTTTCGACAAACAACTTGGACCAACATCAACATTCAAAATTTCCAGTGAGACCTTTTACTGAGTCGGACACTTTCAAACTAGTAGAGAGCAAGATCAGTGATGGGGATATCAAGGGTGCAGCACGAATCTTGTTTTCTAGTGACACAATCGCACCTTCAGACCCGGAAACCCTCGCGATTTTGGAGGGAAAACATCCGCCTCCGGCAGCAAATCTCCAACTTCCAGAGGCACCGGGGGACAGTGATGGCGCCATTGAAGTGACGGCATTGGACGTGTCAGCAGCCGTCATGTCCTTTCAAAGCGGCTCCGCGGGTGGCTTAGACGGCTTGACACCACAACATTTAAAAGATTTGACTTGTGGTGGAAGCGGAGAAGCTGGTGAGTCGCTTTTGAGAGGCTTGACGGGGCTGGTCAATCTAATGCTGTCGGGCCGGGTCAATGGTGACATCACTGAAGTCCTCTACGGTGCCAATTTATGCGCTTTAAAAAAGAAGGACGGTGGCATTAGGCCTATTGCGGTAGGTATTACGTATCGGCGCCTTGCGTCCAAAATCTGCTGCAAACATATAGCGCCGGTTTTAGCTAATCAATTTCAACCTGTGCAGCTAGGTTTTGGATCGCGAGGTGGCTGCGAAGCCGCCGTTCATTCTGTTCGAACTTTTTTGGATCAAAATTGTGGGGATTTGCTGCTGAAGGTGGATGTGAAGAATGCTTTCAATTCGGTCGATAGAGGAGCCCTTTTAACGCAAGTCAAAGACAAAATTCCAAATTTATATAGTTATCTTTGGCAATGTTATGGAAGTTCTTCAAAATTAACATATCATGGCAACGAAATTTCATCTGCTGTAGGCTGTCAACAAGGTGACCCTCTTGGCCCTGCTGTATTTAGCCTCGCTATCCATCCCATCATCAAACGACTTCAGTCCAAGCTAAATGTTTGGTACTTAGATGATGGGACACTGGGTGGTGATGCGGACACCTTGTATAATGACCTGGATTATTTAGTCTCTGAATTTCGCACTGTTGGTTTAGAGTTAAATTTTTCTAAATGTGATCTTTTTATTCCGAAATTTTACCCCTCGAAAGATTTGGCAATTCAAAAATTTTGTTTTTTGGCCTCTGGTATTAAGATAGTGGACCATAGTTCGCTTCATTTGCTGGGCTCCCCTGTACTAGACGAATCTTTCCCTTTGTTCATTGATGAAAAAATTCAAAATTTTTTACAATGTTCGGATCGCCTTTCAAAAATTAACACTCACATGGCTTTTACAATTATAAAATTTTGTTTATTTGTTCCTAAATTTACATATCTCGTAAGAGCCTCTCAACTTTGGAAACACCCAGATCTCCTCGAAAATCTGGACAAAATTATCAGAAACACTTTGGCTTCTATTTTAAACATTACATTTTTAGATCGAGAGTGGTTTCAGGCTTCACTTCCAGTGCGTTTTGGAGGCCTAGGCATCCGGTCCATCTCGGGTGTCGCTCTTCCTGCGTTCCTGTCCTCGGTCCATAGCAATCAAAATTTGATTCGTAAAATTCTTGGCACTGACAATGTCAGTATTGCACATATGGACGAGGCTAGGAACGCGTGGATAACCTTGTGCCCAAGCGCTGAATTCCCAATACATCCATCTTCACAGAAGCTGTGGGACCGGCCGATCTGTGAGCAAGTACGGAAACAACTCCTAAATACGTGCTCTAGCTCTACAGATCGCGCCCGTCTTCTAGCAGTTTCTGAGTGGGAATCAGGCTTGTGGCTACAGGCCCTTCCTTCACCAAACACTGGAACTCTGCTTGATTCCTCATCTTTTAGAATAGCGACTTCCCTCCGCTTGGGTGCATCGTGCTGCGCTCCTCACCGCTGCCAGTGTGGCAGTGCCGTCGACCAGCTCGGTCACCACGGTCTTTCCTGCACAAGAAGCGCAGGTAGGATACCCCGCCGCTCTTAACGATCTCATCCGCCGGGCTCTTACCACCGCCAACTGCGCGGCCGTTTTGGAACCAAACGGCCTCGTTCGTAGCGATGGTAAGAGACCGGATGGTATGACATTAATCCCGTGGAAGATGGGGCGGCCTTTGGTGTGGGACGCTACTTGTGTCGACACCCTAGCGCCGTCACATCTTCCTACAACTAAAAATAGGGCTGGTGCGGCGGCTGAATCTGCAGAGGGCCTCAAAAGGCGCAAATATGGTAATCTCGACAGTGGATACATATTTGAGCCTTTTGGGGTCGAAACGCTTGGACCGTGGGGACCGGGAGCGAAATCGATATATAATGATATATCAAAGCGACTGGTCGATGCTACCCGTGACCAAAATGCTGGCCGTTATTTTGCGCAACGAATAAGCATTGCCGTTCAACGCGGCAATGCGGCCAGCATTTTGGGAACGTTGCCAACTGGTAGTGGTTTATTAGATTAAGTAGTTTGTTTAGTTTGATAGGTAGTTTTATTTTACATTTTAAGGTTTAGTTAAGTGTTTTTATTTTGATCTTCAATAAATATTTAATCCATTTAATATATCATCTTATATTTGAATGACAAAATTATTAACTTCTCTAGTACACTAACCATCAAATAGAAGGTTGATGATAATTCAACGAAATCTCCGCGCACAATTTCTATAATTAACTACGAGTAGTAAGTAAAAAAAAATTACCTGATGTTATAACCTTGAAAGTTTTCTGGATAGTTCCATGCACGTTACTAGCTTTACACGTGTACTCTCCCCAATCGGTAACAGGGATTTTGTTTACATTGTTTAGATCCATGACTTTTCCATCCCTTCGCCATTCGTACTGTTAAAATTTAAAATAAAATGACATAACGTTTTGGGTTATTATTTATCCTTTCCTCTGCCTAACATAGATAGATAAAGGTGTCGATTCTGTTTTGCATTCTCTAAAACTAAACTAAGTTTGTCAGGTCTCATAGTTTTGCTGTCTTTTTCTAACCACTGAAGTAAAAAAAGGACAGCATTACTATAAGACCTGTCAAACATAGTTTAGTTATAAAGAAACCAAAACAGAATCGACCCAAGGAACACATAGTGTATGTCTAATAAACAACACTGAAAAACTTGGGACGGAAACGTTGCAATCTTCTAATATCTCATCCAACACAAGTCCTTGGCTTGTGAACATTTTATAGAACTACATACTAGAAACCAATATTTTTTATTTGATTTATATCAAACCGTTTGGTCAATACCAATAAAGCAAAGAATCAGCATATTATTCATCGACTAAAATTACTAATGTAGTGATAAAATATTTAAATGAAATTTTTGATCATAATAAAACAAGATTTATGTTAGTCAAGAATCAGCTGAGAGCTGAGCTGGCTGCTGTGCTTTCTATCAGTGAAATCATTTTCAAAATCGGATGAGTAATATCCAAGATTACCACAACACTTACGTAACTTAACTATTATCTCTTTAAAATATTAGTGTACTTACATAAATTTTTTATAAAATTGCAACGTACATTACAAAGAATGTCGAGTTTTTACTGTTGGCTTACCATTTGTGGCGGCTTGGAGGATGCCGTGCAATCTAATAGTTCATTCTCATCGGTCCAATCAATAGTTTGTGACAATGGGCTGTAGTCGTCGAAACGGGGAGGATAGCCGACGTCCAAAACGTAATTTTCTGATTGAGACCCCTCATCTGTATTTACCCGGCATGTATAGTTTGCATCGAGAAAAATAGTAGCACTGTCTATCATATACGTGTTTCCCGTCTGGTTCGCCTCAATAATGAAATTCTTGGAATTAAAGAAATGGGTAATTATAGTAACAGCTATGACAACACTTTCATAAAGGCCAATTTTTAGTATTATATTATTAAGGATAAAGATTATTCTTACCTTGTACCATCTCACAGAACGTGTATCTGAATTTACAATATTACATTTAATGGCCACCGGATTCCCTTCTTCGATATAGATGTTGTGGGTATCTCCACAAATTTTCGGATCGTACTCAATAGTACCTGAAATTAGAAATCGTTGTAGCGTTCCCTTGTATATCCAATCATTCCTTATGTGAACATTAATGAAACAACTGGCCCAAGAATGGAAGCCTGGAGTAGGATGATCTCAGCTCAGAATAAAATAGCTATGAGTAACAGCCTGGCAAAAGTGCTGTGAACATACCTGTGACTACGGTGTCAAAAGTCTTCGTGGCAGTTCCCATATTATTCGTAGCTTCACACGTAAAAGTTTTCAAGTAGTTGGTGCTCATTGGATTTTTTATGTAAAGAACATTTCCTTTGATTACATATTTGGAATCTGTAAAATTATTATTATTAACGTTTTGAATGGCTCCGGAACATGAAGAAATAAGTATTTAATCACTGTTGCAGCGCGATGATGATGGTAAATATAGTGAAAGTTATTGTTGTTTTTTTTTTAAATTAAATAATGTAATTTTCTTGTTTTATGCGCACTTTTAAAAGTCAGGACAGAGAGAACAGACTTACCCGTAGTTAAAGTTTTGCCTGCATTTTTCCATGCAATGATTGGATCTGGGAATCCGGTAACATTACAAGGGATCTTCAGTAACAAATCACCCTCAACTCCATAGTAAGTTGCTTGTTCGTTGGTAATTCTTGGAGGTTCTTTAAAAGTAAAGTTTTATTAAAAATTAATCATTTAAATCACACAGAATATACGTAAACAAAATGTACTTATTCAAAATTTACCTTCAACAACGACATTCAAAGTGCGTTCAACTTTGCCCAAAACATTTTTCACCGTACATTTGTAAACACCGGAGTGCTTGAGTGTTATTTCAGGAATGTTTAGTTCTTCTTCTGTTCCTGCTATTATTGTAAACACTTTAGAACCGTTCGGCATGAAGTGCCACGATATAGTTGGCTTTGGAACGCCTTTGACCCTGAAACAGACCGTTTATTAATCAAGAAATCATTAGACGTTACATACTGATCAGTTTTGTAGTTGAAATAGTTCTGTAGGACAAACATACGCTGCAATGTATGCAAATATATTATATCAAGTCGTCTTACCTGCAGATAGCCGTGAAGTTTATGTCAATTGAAATACTTCTCATATCGGTAATTTCGGGATAGACTGAAATAATATGAATCGATAGTTATCAAACTAGAATGGTGCAAAAATTAAAAAAAACTCTTTGTCCGGCTGATGTGGCGCAATTGACGAACAGCTGACTGCAAATTACCGTTGCCGATCGATAGTCGACTATAGGTAGCTAACCAATCGAAACACTATAAGCCTATCGATACTATCGATAGCTTAAAACGAGGCAGTGCTATCGATACTATCGATGGTATTGATAGGCCTATCGATAGTATGGCATGTTCAGATGAAAACCATCGATGATAAAACTCCACGGCTCGATAATAAAACTATCGATAGTTTGGCAACACTACTGCAAAGCGCGAGGTTCGATTCCCGCTACCAAGGATTTGTACGCAAGAATCTGTTTCTTGTATAGTCATTTCCACTGAGGTATAAATACCATCATATAAGCACTCATAAAAACCACTTCTTGCCCGTGGAGCACAGGAACAAAATCTAAACATTGTGTAAGTTATAGTGTGTGTTGTTTTTTGAAAATAATTTTAGTGTGGCAAGTAAGTCACAAGGTTGATTAACATGATTGAACAAACTATCTCATTATTTTGTGTGCTATCTGAATTTTCGGCCTCGCTTACCCAATCCAACTATTTCAACTTGCGTTATGTGAGTTTGCTTCTCATGAGGGTCGGAGATTAAGGACGCTTCGCAAGTATACCGTCCCTTCATTCCCAGATCCACGGCTTTTAGCGTCAGTTCTGATCCGTCAGCCGAGATGGAATACTCTCCGGTGTTACTGACTTCCTTCCCAAATAGATACCATTTTATTTGTATCGGCAAGTATGACTTGATTATGCACTGGATTTTAAGATCTTCTTTGTAGTGTGCAGTTATTGTTGCTTAAAAAAATAAGTTATTAACGCTTGAGCATCTTTGCTCTCATTCGCCTAGTGACCAGAATTTCCTCGCGAATATCAGAAAACACAATCAAAATCCGTCCAGTAAGTAGTTTCTGAGTGTACGAGTAGACTCGCACTCGGGTATGTGCTCTATTTTTGAAATATAACAATAATGAATCTGTCTCACTTTAATATTAGCGAGTCTTTCTCTTTCACAGTTTTCACACATATCAATATTTGAGTTTGAACACAAAAACAAACGACAAAATTTATAGATTTAAATCAACTCCACTTTAAAAAAATATCTACAGTGTTTATTAAAAGTTTCACTGTTACAGTTTTACAAAGTACCCATATATCTATTATGAACGTAGGTATAGACTGTTGAATACCTGGAGGGATGGTTATTGATTTAAAAACAGGCCGTACGCTGATTTGAGATGTGCTCTTTGTACTTCCCTTTGTGTTTGTAGCTTTACAAACAAAGTTTTCATTCCGTTTAATATTTGTCAGGTTTAAGTCAGCTTTGTACGAAGGTTTTTCTAGCTCGACGGTCTGAAAAATTTAATATTCTTGACAAACTTACAACCTCCCGTTGTCAATCGTTGCGTCGCTGCTGGATATTTACCTCCCATAGTCATTGTCTCACAATACTGGTATTGAGGATTTTGCCAATTATTTCAACTTATATATTTATTATTATGTTTCTTACCTTTGAAAATAACAATTTGCCACTAGCTGTGTACCACACTATCGTAGGGTTAGGGTGAGCAGATACCATGCATGTCAAAGTAACCTCCGCTCCGTAATCAACCTTCAAATTTCCTTCTTTAATGTAAACTTCTGGTACATATTCTGGGATTACTGAAAAGTTACAATGATATTAATATCGCTGTAGTTGTGGATTTGGATATATTGAGGGAATGTTATTGAATTATGCGTATTGCTTCATTGTAATACTCGCCTAAAGGTTGAACCGCCGTCTTGGAATGTCTGATGATTGGTTGATGTGTCTCTTTTATTTCACCAACAACCTGTAATGACACATTACGTGAAAAATATCGTATGGCGCTGTGAAATCAGAGCCCCCGTTCTGAAATCCATCAAAGGAATTATTGTCGTTTTTCCGAGAAGTAGATTGTCAATGACGATGAAGTATCGTTTTTCGGATCCCCGAGTATCTAAGGAGGCTCTAAGCGCCAAATATGTACATATGTATAGGTAAAGTTTTTCTAGGAAGTAATAGACACTTTCTGTGATGAGATTGCACCTGAGTGGGCATCACTGCATTACCTGATATGAGTAAGACCAAGCTGCATTCCAAGTTAGAGCACAAATAAGTAATGAAGTCACTAATCACTGGGTAACAGATGTCTCATGGTGACGAGCGCAATATGGTACTCCGAGGAGTTTTCAATGCGCCAAGTACAGAAGTTTTCGTCAACGTTTACTACCGCCAACTTGTCAAAGTGCAACTCGTACTGCGTTTATTTAAAAAGTAACCCAAAAACTTTGTTGGAATTCAAATACAACGATTTGAAATTACGCGTATTACCGATTTTAGTTCTTCTATGTTTAGGTGGAGCGCGCTAAAAAAAATTTATGGATGGAATCGAAAACTTTTATAGATTATGTAAACTATCAAAACCGGACTAGGGGTACTAGATGGCAATATCGTGGGTGACCTTGGCTCCTAACATCAAGTTGATAACCTGCATGTCTCGTCTATCAGTTGTTTAAAAGAACAAGCGGAAAGGTTGCTAAAATAGATGGTTACGTACCGCGATCTTGAACATATGAGCAGGTGATTCAAAAGCATCGGTCACGTAGAAATTTTTGCCAACTCTCTTCAAAGGCAGTTGCATGATAACATTGTCATTGTTTTGCATGTCTAATATTTGTGCAAATTTTATTTCAACCGCATTCTTTGCATCCGTGACATTTATGGACAAATGGTGTTCTTGGCCTAAAACATATAATATGTACAATTATTTGAAAAAAATAACGTTATATTAGGAAAATAAGTATTAAATATGTTAATAAAAGCTTTGTTCAGTTGTAGTGAAACACTAAACAAAGAGATTGAAACATTATTACCTATGCCTACCATCTATTTTTTACATTTTAAAAGTGTTGACAATAAATACCACGTAACCACACGTTCGTCACAATTTCAAATGCTCAAAACTTTAGTAATTTGAGATGAAATCATTTTTGTTTTGCATACATTGTAATACATCTATTTCTTTTAGCTTCAAAGTGCCTTACTCCTTGAGAAAAGAGGGAGTTTAACTACGAGCGGAGTTGCGCGGTACAGTTACTGGCTGACAGAATAACAATGATAAAAGAAAAGAAAAAAACATACAAAACATATTTCAAACTCATACCGCCTTATTACAAAAAACTAAATAAACCTTGGATTAAACCTGGCCTAACAAATCCAGGCTTATCTGGTAACCATGGTTTGAATCAAGTATTAATGATGACGATGATGATGAGATGATGGGACCCAGCATCAAGCCGGGTCAAGCGAGTATCGAAAAAATCTGAAAAGTCACTTCCACAACTTTATTTTAATTTCTCACACTCGTACACATTAACGAACACATAATGGTTAATAATCCACCAATATCATACATTATCACTTGAAACTTCATAAGTTTTGAAAATAAAAACAAAATTATCATGTTGACAGTTCAATTGCCCCCAAAAAAGTGCAAAAAAAAAACACTATTATAAGTTGAGGTTTTACATGTTTGGGAAATATGCAATTACAATCGTGTTTACCTGCTGGTGGTTGTTTGATCGTGTCTTTCATTGATATTGGTTGGAAGCTGGAGAAACCATGTTCGAATGTGAAGTCCGTTCGTGCGTAGATTACGACTGATGTAGCACTTTGTCCTTTCACCCATACGAAATAAGTGCCAGGTTTAATGTTAGTAAGTTTTACGAACTGAAAATAATTATTATTTGGTAATCACACTATTATCACATCACGTCAATACTTCTAAACTGGATGTAGCTAAGACTTAAAAAGCGTAGACCGTGAAGTCATTGATGCTCAACTCAATATTGATATGTTATCCGTGAAGATGTCAATAATTCAGTAAGATGATAGTGATGGTTCAGTAGATCTTGGATCTTGGAAGCAGGGATTCCCTCAAATATTAGTGGTGAAAAAAACTACCTTGCAGTCATAATTCCATGCAATGTGTTCCGTTTTATATACGTTGGAAACCGAAGTGATTTCCAAAGTTACATCTATTCCAGAGACGGAGACTAACACATACTCAGTCTCTTCGTCGACTGTAAACTGAAATAAGACAAAAAAATATATGTTTCAACACATTTCCTCATCAAGTTGACCTTTATGGCCATGCATTTAGGTTCATAATACAGCTTATTACGCCATGGATGCGTTTTCATTATAATTACCATACTAGTTGTATAAGTATACCTTGGTACCTACGTCCTTAGTTAGGTGTAGTACTTAATACTAATGTCACATTTTATCCCTAGTATCCCTTACTTATTATAAATGCGAAAGTAACTCTGTCTGTCTGTCTGTTACTCTTTCACGCCTAAATAATTGAACCGATTTAAATGAAACTTGGTATGGAGATAGTTTGAATCCTGAGGAAGGACATAGAATACTTTTTATCGCGATAAACTGTAGCCCACGCGGTTGAAACCGCGGGGAATAGCTAGTACTTAATATTATAAATGCGAAAGTAACTCTGTCTGTCTGTCTGTTACGCTTTCACGCCTAAACTACTGAACCGATTTAAATGAAATTTGATACAGAGATAGTCTAAGGTCTGAGAAAGGACATAGGCTACTTTTTATAGCGATAAACTGTAGCCCCATGCGAGTGAAACCGCGGGGAACAGCTAGTATAAAATATTTTAGGGTACAAAAATATAAATCAATCATCAAAATGATCTTTATTTGCGTATTCAAAACATTATACAGCAGGAACTGACAGCTTAATCGTCCCTCCGAAGCTCTCAGTTGGAAATACCACATATCGGTCACCCATCCAAGTGGTGGCCGAAGAGGATACTGGTTGATTTCTTACGACCGAAGAGACAAGCTGTGCCACGGTGTTGGCATTTGTTTTAAGTTAAACTTGCAATAACAACTAAGTATTTTCCGCAACGATTAACAGTTACTGAACAATTCTAACCACATAATAATAGTAACTTACCGGCACTGAAATATATTGATTTCTTTCCTGTACAATTTTCCATTTGATGACGGAATGCTGATATTTTAGCAATACTTTGATGGTTTGCAGCACCTTAAAATATAAAAAAAACGCTAGTAACTGAGATATAAAATATACAATCGAATTAAGAACCTCCTCCTTTCATAAAGTCGGTTAAAAAGAAGTTAAACACAAAAAGTTATTAAAAAAATTATAAGACATCAAAAATATTTATTAAAAAGATTTTGATTTAACAACCTAATCCAATTTGAACAGTCTATTTACATAATTATGGACATAGTGATAAAATTGAAAAACATAATTAAATTGAATTTAGTAGATACCAAAACAAATCTATTAGTTACTTTACCTGGGACACATCATGTTGAGGCACTCGAATTACTTGTCCCGAGCTTATTGCAGCGATGTCATAGTACACCGTATACTTTCTTGATCTAGGCTCACCACAGTCTCCTGTCAACACGAACACCACCTGAAATGATAGATACATTTTAGAAATCTAGGAACTGAAAGCAAATCTGTCGGAAGAAAACGGCTGAGAAGTGGAAGAGATAATAAACAAAACAATAAGATTAATAAGAAATTTGGACGGATACATAATAATTTATGTCTAACAGACAAATCCAATAACTAGTACAACTGAACTAAAACTTAATGTATAAAAAACTCTATTATCTATATATAACTCAAAGGTGACTGACTGATGACTGACATAGTGATCTATCAACGCACAGCTCAAACCACTGGACGGATCGGGCTGAAATTTGGCATGCAGGTCGATGTTATGACGTAGGCATCCGCTAAGAAAGGATTTCGCGATAAACTGTAGCCCACGCGGGTGAAACCGCGGGGAACAGCTAATTTTACCTGAGTCTGTTTCTTTTGACACAAGCTCTTGATCACTTCAAGTTTTTCATAATCTTTTGCTGATGCGTCAGTGAAAACATATAAATAAGATCCAGGTCTGCTTGCTAGCAAGGCGTTTTCAATTCCTTTCAATACCATTTCTTCACAGTCCCCATTTCCTCTCAAATCTGCTTTTACTTCCCTCAAATGATGTTCGAAAATATCACGATTACATGTTTTTATTTGGAGATTCGATTCTGAAACCAATTTGACAATTGGATAATACATAATTTATTAACATTTACTAAAACCATTTAACATGAACACAATTAATTAAACAGTCTGTATAAAAGTAAATATTCGATCATTTAATTGGTTCTTACTGCTATTATTTTTGTGTCATTTTCATAGCAACTTTTAACACTTATTTTTCATGACATACTCGCATAAACAAAAGACGTCCGAAAGACTACTAAATTATTGCCTAGTCACTTTGTAATTTTTGCCTAATTCCTAACTGTAACAATTAACTATAACTATATTAAAAATGTATTAAAATATTATTACCTGGATCGTTGATCGTAACCAATACAAATTCTTTAATTTCATTAGTTTTCTCCGCAAGCACTGTATCCATAATACTTTTTGCTTCGTTTTTACATTGGCTTATGACATTTGTCATAGAATAAGTGTTGTCGATGGCAAAAGCTAAAGTGCTACATGATACACTCAGTATTTTCAAGCTTAAATACACGTTAACCAACAAAATCTTGCGCAGCAACATCTTCAGCTAGTGTTGTCTGTCATGAGCTTATTGAAAAACAGGTTTATATATGGCAGGCGCTACAACTTTTGTCGTGATGTGTAAATGAGTAACCGGCTTAAGGGTAAGTTCACACCGCGATGGCAGAGACCGCTTTGACCAGTCGTGTAGCTGCGGACTGCGTCGCGTCACTACGCCGCACGTGTCTTCGCGACCCGTTTATTCTCCCTTCTCAAGCGATACTTAAACAGTTTAGTAATTTATGTAGATAAAGATATAGTTTTCTGCGTACATTTTGGCATTAAAACTACTTGCCGCTTCACTGCCAGCCGCTGCCATTTCGGTGCAACGAAGGCAGCGCCGCATGCTGCTGTGCTGCCTCCACATTTAATTTTGCCACAGTAAACATCAAGTCGACAAGCTTTAGTTCTAGTAGGATGAGACTTTCATATCATGTAAGAGATAAAATTATATTCATTAGCTCGTAGATCAAAGTGATGACTACAAGTAACACGGCAGCATGCTGCGTTGCCTGCTGCAGACTGCAGACTTAGGTAAACTTTGTAGTATCAGTTGAAGCTATATAAGCACTGTTCTTTGTTGCTGTTAGTTAGTCGCTAGGTTAACCCTTAATAGAAGATATTACACCAATGCGAAACTAGAGACCCGCCCCGCGGTTTCACCCGTGTGAAAAATGAAATTTTCTATAAAATTTACAACATACATCTTCATATACCTTTTCTAAGATGATGTCTACAACAAAGAGAAAAACAAAAAAAAAGGAAAGTTTTGGTTTTGTAGCCGTAGGTGATTAATCAGTCAATTAGTCAGTATTTCGTTCTTATATGTAGGTATTAATAAAATAGGTGAGGCATCGAGTCATATTAGAGCTACTTTTTCTTAATATATTTTATATGAGATAAGCGATGACGTCATGGCAGCACTGGTAGCATCTAGTGTAGCAATTAAAGGCGGGGATACATGAAAAAATTGATACCTACTTGCATCTTTGACATAGATGACTTTGTAACCATAGTACAGTTATCCTCATTCTCACCCATAAATAAATCATGAAATATACATGCTGAGCGACGACAATAATATGATGCTTATTTATTCTGTTCTGGTATGATTGTAAGGTTTGCGTGTGATATTGGAAATGTAGTTACCAAAAAATCGGTTTGGACTATAAAATTATCTTGATTTATCTTTTTCTTCACTTCTTAAGGGTTAAGTGACGATGTGGTCGAAGGTGGCGGCACGCTACTACTGAATTGGAAACTACCTCCTAAGTGGGGATGCCGGAATACATCGATAGATTCTTAACTTGAAGGTGGAATTTATTTAGGGGAGTACATGAAAATATCCTACCACCAAAATATTAAACCCAAAAATGCGTTATGATTACGGATTTTTTTTTGGCTTGAGTCGATTTTTTGCTCTCTATTGTATATAGGTATAGGTAGGTAGGTATTGTATATTGGTATCTTCAATCCAGTTCAGCTAGAAGACTTAACCGTAAGAGTTAAATCTGGACAACACATGCATTTCTGGGTCTATATTTTCCAAGCTTACCCTGATCTCATGAATAAAAATGAGGAACGGAAAACCAATAAAGCTACTGCAAGCGCTTTCTGAAGATTTTAAAATGTTATCGGAGCGTGTGAACGACATAAGTCTAAGCGAATGTTGTTACAAACACAATCTCTTCCAAATCTTGTCGTATAGTAAGACAAATAACCCTATCCTTATTTCTACTTCCCATACCTGTCTCTTTTTTTGTCCTTCGTTCACGCTAATCATAATATTATAAATTAAAACATGCAAACGCTTCAGTGATAGGTACCTACTTCGTAATTTTCCCATTAGGTCATACTATACCAATTTTTCCCTCTTCATAATTTACCCAATGTCTTTTCGACTTTATCAAAAGTTCTTGCTATATTATTTGAATATGTTGTCGATATGTAACGTGTCGTGAGGAAACCAGCATGCCCAAGAACTGCAACATTCAAGGGCATGCGATATCTACCAACCCGCAATGGGCCAGCGTGGTAGATTACAGCCCATACTCTCTCTCTGAGAGAAGGCCAGAGTCCCAGCAGTGGGAACGTGAAAGGCTGATGATGATGATGATGACTATAAATATAACAGGTAGGTACTCGTATTCTACTTTAGTAGCTGTGTGAAATTTAATTTAATATTTAGGTAATAACAATAATAATATGTACATCATATTTAATTATACATATTGTGAAGTAAAATAACTATCAACGTCAATGAAAGCAATAAGGAAAACTAAAAATTCAACACGTACAGATAGATACAGACCGTATTACCCTATTATTAAATCACTGACAAACATTATACATACGTGTTAAATAGAAAACTTCAAATTTTTTTGTCATCGGTTAATAATAAAAACAGTGGCCACAAGTCAAACATCCTGAACATACTTTTTTCCATAATTCGATGGTCACTTTCCGGTTGATAAAATGTATACCGATTTTTAATTTATGGGTGTTCACCGACCTCTGTAATATAACGATGTTTATTATATTTTGACTCAATGGGTCAACAGTGAATTATGTGAAAAATTTTGAACAGCGGTTTTGTAAATGTGGGCACGTGTAGCGGCTTATGTCGCTGACTGTACTATGCGGAGTATTGCGGAGCGAGTATAAATTCTTTAAATTGATATTCTCATGTCGATTAAATAAAATGTTTTTATAAATACCGTTGTAGGTACTCCAACGATTTTCCGATAACTGCAAACCTCTCCAAACTTTAATTGAAGTGTTAAACTCTTGAATTGAAAATGGAATGAAAATTTGTGAAATAAATATTTTATTTTAAGGTTGGAGTGTTTCATAATGTCGATACCTCTATATAAGCGAGGGCATTTCCTTTAAAGCATCGAATGACCAAACAAAGTAACCAATCGTCGTATGCTGCACGCAAGGGTCATGTGCACTCTAAAAAAATACTTATACATACATAAATACATGACCAGTTTAGTAGTAACTTAACTAGAATGTTGTCTAAAACCCAACTAACACCATGGGCATAAGTTTTGTACTAGCCCAAATGTAACTTCTTTATGACGTACCTACGTGATTTGAATTTGAAGCCACTGCTACGATTTTCGTAGATGAATCCATTGAGGTTGTATATTAACTCAATGGAGATATGCGAATAGGTTACCTGCTCAGTATGATTTCCGGTAGGAATAGGTTCCCTGTTTGATTGGATTACAGGCAGAATGAAACAGCAATTAAATCTCTGGATCAGGGTATTTGCAGAAGTTCGGGAGCTCGTAATTAATACCGCGCAGGTTTCCACCGTGAGAATAATATTATAAATTTTTACATTTGCAAGAAAAATAAATAAAATGCATTAGGTACCAGTACCTACTACTAGTTAGTTTCAAAAATTCTCCAATCCCAAAAAAATGAGATTAGATAAAGATAAAAATTTGACCCAGTCATCTGATGGTAAGTGATGATGGAGCATGCTTGCCTAGAAGCATAAGCAATATACTTATCGGGAAACAAAGACGCTGGCAAGATGTTCCACTCCTACGCTATTCTAATTTATATATGGTCAACAAAATACATTGTAGCAACCGCGTGATATGTAAGATTTCTAATTTATTAAAATTACTACAATCAGTCAGTTCTAGCTCAAGCCCGACACATATTAAGAAAAACACCGATTTCTAGTATTATTTTTCATCTTACAGGGTAGTGTTAGATCATAAAGCCTCGCACATACTACGGGCAGGCCGCACCGCAAAATATCATGCATTTCTTTCATTCGTTCAATTTTTGAAAGAGACAGTAATGTGTTGCGGCGCAGCCCAGCCTAGGACATCAGTCATCAGCTTGATGTTAGGTAATAATGTGTCGAAGGTGGAGCCATACTACGCCTGGATCGAAAACCAGCTATCGAGTGATACTACCAAAATACACGATAAGTGCTTGGCGATAGATCTGATATCATTTAAGTGTCCCGTCGAGCTGTACAAAATGCCCTACCAAAAGGTTTAGGTTTGAACATGATGTTTCCTTCAATGAACTCTTAAACTCAATGCAGGATTCAAACCCAAGACCTACAAATCGCAGACTGACATCACTTCATTTGCGTTTTACCTATCTATGTAACATGTTCCTGGACTAGTTAGTCTAGGTAAATATTTAGAAATCATTCTAGCATCGCTTTAAAGTAACAGTATTGAGTATCGTCACTATTTTCTTATCGTTGCATGTTTACCTACCGTTTTTTATTATTATAGCTTTAGCAATAGCGAAGAAATAATCTACCAATGAGAAGGCAGCATACTTTCTCTATTAAAGCCACTGCAGTTCACTGCAGCAAAGAGAACTAGGCTAATTTAATTCCTAAGAAATTGAGCTTAATAATTACTTTCTGTGCAACAAAACAACTGAGGCACACTCTGCAGGAATCTTACGATAAACAACTTGTTTTGCTCGCGAATAGAAATCTTTTATATGTAGTTTGCGGACTGCTTGACGTTACTGACTAATCAGGGTTTTTCGCAATAGGTACCTCTGTTAAAACTGTATACTTCGCACGTTTGTATACAAAATAATATTATAATAATGTACTACATTTATACTCGTACATAAGATAATTTAACGATAAGCGTGCAATACAATACCATCTGGAGTATGGGTCACATGCACAATTCATTCCTTAAATTCATATCATCGATTAGGTGTTGAGATTAGGACCCAAAATGGCGCCTTTCAGTAAACATTAGTAATTTTTCTACAGTGCCGTAACTAGGGCGGTGCCAGTGGTGCCCAGCAAGTACAGGGCTCAGACCCTGGAGGGGCACCAAGTTTTGTGTCATGCATGCATAGGTACACATTGTCCAACCCGGGTAGGGTTAAACATTTTTTTCAAGGACGCATTTATAGAAGCTTGCACCAGATTAGTTGCAGCACTGTTTTTCATACCTATTTTATCTTTTATCATCCAAAAATAGTTTGTCTTCTATAACATCTATTCCATTTGTCGAAGAAAATTGCAATCTCGGTTGTAGTATTTCAAACAACCGCGTTTCTTTAACATACCATTACTACGATAGTTGATATTTCGTATTTTCTCTGGCAGTGTAGTTTATTGCTCTACATTCAGTGTAATAAACACACATACCTACATACTATAGGAGCTAACTCCAAACATAACCTCTCCGTAATTCTCATCGCCGCCGTGTAATAAACTTTAAAAGCACCATCACTCGCAATAAAGCGAATACAATAACACCGACGATATTCAGAGCCGGCAATTCTCCTAAATCTCCAAGTAAGTGAGCTCGTGTTGTAGCAGGAACAAGATTAGCCTAAGCTCTGGGAACTGTTTTTCTCTCCACGATTCGTTCTGTAGAAGTGTGCCGGAAATAAATAAAACGAAGCGGGAATGCGAGACAAGAATGAAGCCTTAGTGGAGGAGAAATAATTTGCCGGAGATACCCTTGAGCCTGCCCTAAGCTCACATAACAACGTGAAAGCACCGAAAGTCGGAAATTTTTAGTAACCCGCAGGCTCGTGATGCGAAAAGACCTCGAGAAGTTACATAAAGAGCACGGAGCTTGAGTAGATTTTACAGATTTGTAGAGATTACTAGAGCAAAGATAAAGTTAACAATTGTGCTGCCATAACATCTTGATGACCACGTAGTTTTTGTCACAATACGAAGCTGTGACGCAATGACAGCATAGATCAAAGAGATTATATAATCACCACTTTGATAATCACAACGGCAGAAATAATTATAAACCTCTTTGCTATAAATATCTTCTACACTACAAAGTGCATAACCTCGTTAGGGCTGCATGGCCGATGGAGCCATCCCTTTCTGGCCCAGTTCAATAACACCGGGGTTTCTGCCGGTACGAAATGAGCCCACCGACCAGCGTCAATATAATGAGACTGGCCGAAAACGACTTGTTTCGTCCGACTGACTATTATAATATTAAAAAAAAAACGAAAGTGTAGAGAACGAGAGTGCAGTTGTTTATTAAGAAAAATGTACCCGTTTTGTTTTTGACACTCCTTCGCTTCGGGATAAAAATCACGTCGCGTTAGAAATAACAGCGAGCTAAAAAATAGCTGGGTTATTTATCGATCATATTCTTTGGATAGCATTATTAGTTAACTACATAAGATGCAGTACAAGTGATGGATAGAGCACAAAACCAAATTATAGCTATAACAATACTGGTGACCCGAAGTTTCGTTCTTGCTATTTTCCTGTTATCCGCAGCTGAAATTAAGAATAAAGTGGTCTGTGTTGGTTTCTGTGCACAAATTACCTTTAACTAAAAAAATTTCAACAAAATCAATAAAGCCATTTTGAGGCCAAAGAAAATAAACCAAAAAAAATAGACAACTTTACACTAATATAAAAAAATTAGGAATGAATAGATTTATTAGCCAAAACGTTACAACAGTGGTCGGATAACTCCGTTCACTCATCACTGGTCTATTGTCTACTACTTGTACATATTATGATATAAGAATTATATAGCGATGATGGCTCAGTGGTAGTGACGTCGGCTTGCGATCCGTAGGACGTGGGTTCGAATCCTACAATGAGCTTGAGCTTTCGGTGAAGGAAAACATCGTGATGAAACCATAGCTTGGTGGTAGGGTATTTTCTAGTGCTCGCCTGGCTAGCTACCACCCTCTTGTTAAGAATCTGTCGCCAAGCACCTATCGGTATGTTCCGGCAGCCTCACTTGAGAGCCAGTTCCCAGTCCAGGTGTAGCGTGGCGCCATCTTCGACCACATCGTTACTTAACATCAGGTGACTTGTGGTCAAACGCTACCCTGTAAATAGTAAAAAAAATATATAAATATTTATTTATAATAAGTATTTAATGACAAAAAAACAAAATATATACAATTGGATAGAAAATTAAACTAAATACTAAGAACTAAAATACATAAATAAAAAACATGATTAAGGTCGCTGCCTGCTGGTAGAGTGCCTAAGTGCATTATATAAATATATTAATTATATAATTATTCCTAGCGCTTTAAGCCATTTTAAGGAAATAACAAAAAGGTTAGTCGACATCACCGGAGACCGAAGAGCTGGCAGCTACCTCGGACAAAAAATTAGTCTAGCCATCCAAAGGGGGAACGCTGCCAGTATCTTCGGTACCTTGCCTAAAGGGACTTCTTTTAATAATGTATTTTAGTTATTAGTTTAGGTTTTATTTGTTTTATATTTCTTTGTTATGATATAATTATTTTTAGTTTGAAGCAATAAATATTACTTACCATTTTCATAAAGAAAAATATATTATACATATACGAATAGATATATATGTATTCATATTATAATATAGATCCCTTTATAAATGCTACTCAAGCTATTTTTGGTATGTAGGAATTAGGTATACATACCTAATACCCCATAGAATTGTCTTGTAATTCTATGTAATACCCACTAATAGTCACCTAAACCATGACAATGTCATCACTTCCCTTCTGCATTGTTCATTAACACTAGTAAACAGGATAAATTCCATGCTATAGGTACTTTTATTTTGTTAAAAACCATCAACCTAGTCAAAATAAAAACAATACACATGACCTATTAACCTATTTACAACCATAATAAAACACTATTTATAGAAGGAAATGTTTTAGATCTAATTTGTTTAGGTCAATAAATTATCAAGATAAACTTTGTTTCAGCTTCTGAAGCTGTAGTCTGTATGAACAACAGACATGAGAGGCGTATACTAAAAATTAATTACCAAAGCTCACTTAACTTAACACGACCATTTACTTGAGTTTATTTGTTTTATGAACAAAGGAGCACTTTTCTAATGACTGCTTTTAGCATTAAGTCTTAGTCATTTTAATTTTTTTCTTTAAACCTACTACTTCTTTTGACCTACATATTCTTTGTTTGTTTGTTCAAATCTCAATGTTTGCAATATTTGCATTTTGTCAAATAAGACAAATGTAGAAGAAGTATAAGCAAAAAGACACATGAAAATCTCCTTCAACGGCGTAAATCAGTAGGTACTTGCGATAAAACAAACCACATGTAATCCAAATAATCTAACATAGGTAGAATTATTAACATCCAAGAAGTTTTACATAGTTACAATAATTGTACAAAAATGAGAAATATTTTCAGGGTCTGCTTAGTACATACTCATAGTCTTAAATAATAAAATATACCTTTGGTTCCTAACATCTACATAAAATAAGTTTCACAGTAAAACTGTATCGGGGTTGATTAATTCTGTAGCAAATATGTTATATCTGCCCTGGTGAATGTGTTCGAAAACAACAATTTTTCACCATTCTTCTTTGTTTCCTTAGAGGGAATTTATTTGAGCCAATAAGTCACTATCAAGAAAGTAACAAGCTATACCACTGCGAGTCATTTATCGTGTGCATTTATCATACATGTTGGTATGGTAAACTTGATCTTTATATTTTACTAGCTGTTCCTCGTGGTTTCACCCGCGTGGGCTATAGTTTTCCATATTTACCCCCTAAGAAATTGAATTTAAAAAAATCTTTTCTAGTACACCCAAATTTCAAGTTTCTACTACCAGCGGTTTAGGCTGGGCATTAATATCAGTCAGTCAGGACTATGATTCTGATATAAATATATAGATAGATAGGGCTTGTACAATTCAATTTAAAGACAATTATTGTACATTTCTGTACACATTCCCGTAACATTTTTTTTTAGTTTTTCGTGTTAGTTATTGACCGCTAGTCGTTGGATGTAAAACGATGATGCGGTCGAAGGTGGTGTCACGCTACACAGTCTGAACAAATTATATTCAAATTAATCAAATATTAGTGTGACCAAACGCTACCCTGTAAAAAAAGTAATCATAAATATAAAAATCAATTGCTGTTCGTTAGTCTCGCTAAAACTCGAGAATGGCTGGACCGATTTGGATAATTTTGATCTTGAAATATTTGTAGAAGTTCAGGGAAGGTTTAAAAGGTGACTTTTATAGGCGATACGAAGTTTGCTGGGTCAGCTAGTTATATTTATAAATGTGCATATATACAACAAAATACACATAAATGTAATACATATAAATGTAGAAGAAAAATCTAAATTGTTATAGAACATCTAACTGTGCCCCGTGGTTTCACCCGCATGGCACTATATCGCGATAAAAAAAAGCTATTCACCTAGGGGTATAAAAAAATAGCTTACGACCTATTTTTCATACCTACAAAATATACACCAAAAAAAACATAAAAATCGATAAAAACCGTTTCGGAGGAGTCCGATTACAAACACGAGATGTTTGTATATTAAAAGATTTAAATACATATAAAGAAAACCCACCCTAGAATAACGCAATAACATCTATATAGCGCTTGACCCCAAGTCACCTGATAGCTACTAAGCTTTACTACATGATACTGTCTGAATTATTATTTATTGTCTGGACACTGAAGGGTACCACAAAAAACTAGTTCTGAAGTGTAAAACGTAAATTAAATAGATACATATATCCAAGAAATACTCTATATACCTATATATCCATCCTAGAACATTGTACATTAAGCAATGTCATGATGACTAAATTCGTGCCACATTTATTGCAATAAAATGTTTGGAGTATTTATAAACCTACTTGTAAAATATCAGCTCAATATAGGATAAGGGGGAGCGGGCAAACTGTTAAACAGGTCGTAAAAAATTAAAAACATTAATTTTTTCAGGAGTAACCAACCATTTAGGTACCTATACTGTAAATACTACTTAGTAGCCCCTTTTAAAGCCAGGTACATTACTGCCTACTTATTCAAAGTACTGAGTCGCTAACGAACCGTGTTTAAACGCTCGTTAGTACTACTTGTCTGCTGATGATGTGGCCCTCTTTTGCATAACGTCGGCACAGCTTTGCAGCACTGAGAAATTGCCTTGCTGCGTTTCAATTGTTTGTAGGTCTTGTAGGTATCTTCTTCTTTTATTTAAGAGCGAAGTTCTTGTTGGTGGAGTACTTTTCATCCCGTTCTGTTCTCGGCCATTCTGTTTACCTCTTGGTACGATATGACGTCAATCCTTTCTTTAACTTGATCTATGTATGTTCTTCTCGGTCTAGGTCTCCCTCTCTTCCCTTCTAAGATGGTTTTTATGTATTCGTCATGCCGTACCAAGTGTACCAAGTGGCCAAACATCCTTCCTCTTCGTATCTCTACTGTTGTTAATATATATTAATTTTAATAGACAAAACAGGCCTAATTGACAACTGATTTCTACTGCAAGGTTTTAAATTGAGTGGAATGCCCTAGAAGCTACTGGCCATTACTGCAGTAATGTTACAATAATAAAAGTGTTTTAAAAAGGTACATTTTGTTGCACGTTGTGGGTAATCTCATCTAACCATCTTTAATGTCGATTTAGTATCTATTCATCTGTAATTTGCTTTCCGTAGTTATTCTAATGTATGTATTTTGTTGTTTTAAATAGCCATAATGCTTGTTAGAGGCCTATTCGTCGCAAGCATTTGCCCTTGTCATGCCTTAAAATGTGTTGTAGTCAAAATTAAGTTATAAAACAAAAAAGAAAACTGATCTTGTTTATTCTATTGAAAAAAAAGAAGATTTATATTAATGATAAAAAAAAGATCTCAGTTTAAAAAATATTTCTTTTATTGTGCCCCGAATGTTGTGGCCGACCATTATGATTAGTTTCATTGATAAAATTTGAATTATAATATAGGTATACTAGTTAGATATAATTTGTTTGTGGTTGTAATAGACACTTTTGCACAGGTATAAATAAAAAAAATTGTTCATCAGAATTGATAAGTGACATCCTCAATTTTTCTGACATAGGTAGAGTTATTTGTACCTCAAATACTTTCCAATATTTCGCTAAAAACCGAATGAAACGGTCGGGTCGGGACGGTACATGGAGGTGACTTTTAAACTCCAGTGGTTATGTTGAAATCGATTGGCAGGTTCCCCTGAAGCTGACCCTTGTCAAATGGGTTCGATCTATCACACGACACGTGTGTCCATACATATTTACAGCTCACTATATACTTATTCGCCCAAATGATAAGTTTTTTTCAACTACCAACAGACATGCATCTAAATTGTAAACTTTTACAAATGTAGGACTGAGTGGAGAGCGATTATATGATTTACCTACAAATGGAAACATTCGATTATGCCTCGAGATATCTTAATAAGAGCCATTAGTAATTACTATTAGTAGTTACGCAACACACGCTTGGTAGCTTATGGTGTGGCGTGTGCGAGGGTTGGAGGGTCTCAAGGACTAATCTAGAATCACCATGTAACACAAATAACGAAAAGTATGTGTTTATATGAATCAGTATGTTACTTATTCAATAATAATCGATACCAGTATTAATAAAATCAGATAAGTGTAAGGAAAAAACAAATGAAAGGAGAAGATTTTCTTTGAGGTTTTAATGTGCCTTAAAAACAACTCGATACAGAGAACCTCTTTAATCTAGTAATTATAAAACTCACTCGAATGAAATCGGCTAGTCTAGGAAAAAAATATATTAACGTTAATTTAGTATCGCTATAGTCAATAACCCCCTTAAACCCCATCATTGACCTAGTTACCGCTAATGATCAGGTGAGATGGCCTATTAAAAGGCTAACAAAAAATCTCCACTCGCTCTAAAATAAAGCGCTTCCTACCTAATCACCTAACACCAAACAAACAAAACGAAAAGGTATCAATTTCATTCATTCTACCTTTTAAGTGTCCCTCGAATTCGAATACAAATCGAGTTAATTTAACTTTGTTTTTATTCATAAACAACCGTCCTTTTTGTTTGAGAAACGTAATTTAATTACAGTGGTGACACCTGTCTGCAATCACACGGTTTCGAATAGGTCTCGAACAACCTATGAGAATTGCCGTGTTGATTGAACGTCAAATATGAAGGAATGTCAGGGGATTTGTACTACGAGTATAGTCTCATTAAGTAATATTAGTAGGTTAGGTACTAACGCTATAATTAACGCATGCTTGTCACTCCGGCAACCAAAGTTTAGTATCAGAACATATTACCTAACGAGACATTAATTAATCACTTAATAGAGAAGTAAATTATTTATTACTTAAAATTTGCATGTGACATCAGCTGCGCCTCCAGGACGAAAGTTCACGTCCCACCTTATATACAAGGTTGTTTATAAAGATCAGAAAGCTCTTAGACCCAACTTTTCAAAGTTCGGTACAGTTTTTTCCTTTCAATTTCTCCTATTATTATTATCAATTGGCGAACACCCGACTGCCTAGCGTGGGTTGAGGGTTCGTATTCTGCTAAGCGAACAAAAATTTTATTAAAAAAAAATTGGTTGTGTGCTAAGTCGGTTTACTGACGATAGTTGAACGTTACAACGTCGATTGGCCGATTGTGCTTCTTTGTCGCTCGTTCCGCGCTCTCGCTTGCACTTCAAGCCTTACATGGAACGCCTCAGAGCGAGGTAACGCCGCAGAGCGAGGTAACGCCGCATGAGTCATGTTTTTTCGTGCGTGCAGCCGGCTCTATCGAATTATAAAACGTTGTCACGTCAAAATGCATTTTTTGTTGTGTCAGAGTTACCATTATGTAGTTAAGTGATTGTGTGTTCGTTAATAAAAAAAAATATTCTAATTTATTACTATTCCCAATCCAGTATTAACGTGATGCCATCTCCGATCATCACCGGTGATCATACGCTACTCATGTAGAATTTAGATAGAGGTTTTTTTTTCATAGCAACTATTGAACTTTATTTGCCGTACATTTGTTATCTACTATACCAGTTGACATTTTCACAATTTATTCATTTTATAATGTACAATTATAAAGTTACTTGTCGTGTACAAGGATAATTTTATATGTGTAGGTAGGTATATATTATACATTTGTATGTTTACTTTGTATAGTCGCCTTATAAACTGAAATATTAACATCACAATACAATTGTATATTAATACCGATGTTCGCAAGTCAACATTTGACCATTGTACATTTTGACGTCGGAGCGTATTAACCCAAGTAGGTACAATTAGACTTCTACTCATTCATGTTCCCGCGCCCAACAAATGATTTGATTTGGTTTGATGCTATAAATAGATTCAAAATACCTATTTGGCTATAGCAAAACATTTTTCAATGCCAAACAATGAAACCCCATTTTCCCGTAACACAGATTGATGATATTGGATGACCCTTCAGGGAGGTTATTTGATCTAAATAAAGTAGAATCGATTTTAATTCAATATCGGTTTCAAATTGAAAAATAACATCAATTTATTATTACAATCGAAATCAGTTACAGTTTCAAGTACAAAGTTTTGAACCGCGATCATCATATAACAGACGATTGATGTATACCGTTATAAACTAGACTTAGGTGCTGCATATTTATCCGATTAAAAAAAAAACAAAAATAAAAAACCTTTTTCTTTTTTCGTATGAGCTCTACTATCGAAGTGTTCAGATCGCCCGAAGGCCTCCGACATGACTAACGGCCGTTCTCAGTAACCGATCTATCTACGGTTACTACTAGAGATTTGACATTACTTCTATGAAACTTATGTCAAATTTCTATCTCCAGTAGGGGGGAAAACCGTGGATAGATCGGTTACTGAGAACGGCCGTTAACGACTGACATAGCCGGGACCGGAACCAAAAAAAGGCACTCATAAGCACGGTAGTGCTCATTTGAAAATATCACTAAGCGGTCATCCAACCTAAGTGATGGCCGTACTGAGTGTTGCTTATCCTGGTTGATCTGTTACAACTAAACCAGCTATGCCATGAGCGCTACAAAAATGTTGTATAAAAACTAAACAATAGTAAAAAAAGGCATTTCTACGTTGGCAATGCAAATTTTATTGAGAAAAAAGACCTTCCGAAATACCGTTTTCCTTCTGAGTCAAAAGGGAAGGAATTGTGATTCAAAAGGAAAACTAATACAAAATAAGAAAGGAAACGGTCTTGGAAGGTAAATGCTCAGAAGGAAAGTCAGAATTTTTTTCTCAGTGGGTGCTCTAAGCTGCTGCAACTCAAGCTGAAATGCACAAAACATGCCGACGGGAATGGCTCCCTGCACTGCGCTTACATTTGTATACTCATTAAAGTATTTGTCTTAGCACTATCCACATGTAACTAGAGAGGAGAGAGAGAGTTTTTTTTTATGTTTTTATGACGTGACAACGTCTTATAATTCGATAGAGCCGGCTGCACGCACGAAAAAACATGACTCATGCGGCGTTACCTCGCTCTGAGGCGTTCCATGTAAGGCTTGAAGTGCAAGCGAGAGCGCGGAACGAGCGACAATGAAGCACAATCGGCCAATCGACGTTGTCACGTTCAACTATCGTCAGTAAACCGACTTTACAGACAACCAATTTTTTTTATATGTACTATTTTTGTATATTGACCTATAATTGTAAAAATTATGAATAAAATGTCTATCTATCTGAGATATTGGACCTTCCGCAGCACCTAAAGTATTGTTAGCTCCTCTTTTGTTTTTATTAAAGTAGCTTCGCATAGTTTACGTGTCTTTCATCCCACTAATATTATAAAAGCGAAAGTTTGTGTGTGTGTGTGTGTGTGTGAATGTTTGTTACCACGTATCACCGTAACTACTAAACCGATTTTGATAAAATTTGGAATGGAAATAGCTTATACTCTGGATTAACACGTAGACTTTTTATCCATGAAAAAGGTTGTTTTAAATTAAACTCATATAATAAACACTTAACAATAGGTAACCAATTAAATGTCGTTTATTTTTTATGGCGGGTAGTTATCTTTTTAAAAAAAACTGCTGAGGCCACACTAAGGTCAACGTCAAGGAAAATGTCAATGCCTATCATCGAGATAAATATTGCGTTAATTATTAACGCAATTATATGAGTGGCTACACTTGAACGGTCAACATGAATGCACTCCAGTTATCGGCTAACGTCAAACGCCAATGTGAAAGGCTTTTTCAAATGTCATGGCCACACTTCAATCAAACATCAATCATCGCGCTATTTAACGGCATTTCCCGTTAGTGTGGCCCCAGTATGAGCTAAGACTACGTGAGAAACAAAATCCGGCTGCCTGAAAGCTTCCGGTTTTGAAAACTCCTGGCTCACAGACAAAAGTTTTGGACATACTTAATTAAATCTCACGTTGTTAGAAGATCGTACCTAACTGAGAATTTGTTCAGTATAGTAACTTTATAGAGTGATTTTCCAATTGTTTGTGTCCAGCTAATGTTTACCTAGGAGAGGACGCTGATTGTCTTTCAACATCTCGTTTCGGAGAACAAGTTACAGCTCGGAGTTAACGAAAAACAATTGAACTCGAAAAACAATTGAACTTCAAACACTTTGTTAATAAACGATGCTTCCTTGCAAACCAAACAAGAAGCAGTTGGATTTTAACTTAACTTTACACAGGTACTAACTGTTCCCCCCGGTTTCACCCGCGTGGGCTACAGTTTATCGCAATAAAAAGTATCCTGTGTCCTTCCTCAGGATTCAAACTATCTCAGTACCAAATTTAATTTAAATCGGTTCTTTAATTTAGGCGTGAAAGCGAGACAGACAGACAGGCAATTACTTTCGTATTTAGGGATTATAGAGATGGGATAATATATAAAAACTGGCAAGTCTGAATATCAATGCTCCTTGCTCGTGTTACAGTAATTGAGATAGAGTATCGATAACGATCGACAACTGACTCAACTGACTATCGATTGGCAATACTACTACAATCGATAAAATTTTTGAACTCTAACAAAGACGTTGTGTTTTGTACGTCAGAGTTACAGTCGCAGCTATTTTTGGCTGAATGCCAAAATCTATTCCTACCTCTGTTTCATAGAAGATCGTACCTAACTGAGAATTTGTTCAGTATAGTAACTTTATAGAGTGATTTTCCAATTGTTTGTGTCCAGCTAATGTTTACCTAGGAGAGGACGCTGATTGTCTTTCAACATCTCGTTTCGGAGAACAAGTTACAGCTCGGAGTTAACGAAAAACAATTGAACTCGAAAAACAATTGAACTTCAAACACTTTGTTAATAAACGATGCTTCCTTGCAAACCAAACAAGAAGCAGTTGGATTTTAACTTAACTTTACACAGGTACTAACTGTTCCCCCCGGTTTCACCCGCGTGGGCTACAGTTTATCGCAATAAAAAGTATCCTGTGTCCTTCCTCAGGATTCAAACTATCTCAGTACCAAATTTAATTTAAATCGGTTCTTTAATTTAGGCGTGAAAGCGAGACAGACAGACAGGCAATTACTTTCGTATTTAGGGATTATAGAGATGGGATAATATATAAAAACTGGCAAGTCTGAATATCAATGCTCCTTGCTCGTGTTACAGTAATTGAGATAGAGTATCGATAACGATCGACAACTGACTCAACTGACTATCGATTGGCAATACTACTACAATCGATAAAATTTTTGAACTCTAACAAAGACGTTGTGTTTTGTACGTCAGAGTTACAGTCGCAGCTATTTTTGGCTGAATGCCAAAATCTATTCCTACCTCTGTAACAGTTTCAGCGGATTTATGTTCGTTTAGAAACTAAAAGTACCCTACCTACCGAGTTATATAAAGGATGCATATTAGCGAACGTTTTCCTGAATTATTTTAGCTTGGTAGTAGTCAAGTGATTATGCATATATTATGTACATATCCTTAAAGTATCCTCAACCTTATTATTGTTTTTTTATAGAACACTGCAAAGTTTTATGTGTTATTTCACCTTCGATACAAAAAAATACAGCAAAATTATAAAATACGAGCAGCAGCAATATTTATTGTACACTGCAAAATTTGGCAGAACCATATCATAAATCATTATGAATAATAAAATGGACCAACGCACATCGGTATCTACATATTTATCATCATTTGGAATTTGCAATATTCGAAATGGGGCGCGTTCCATCGAAACGGATTCGCCAATTTACAGCTCGCTTGGGACGATTCTGTCTTCATGTATCACTAAGCAGATAATTACCCTGATCTGCTGGGATTCTGTATCGATAGTTAAATTTGTGTAACATTAAGCCTAATGATGAGTAATAGGTGAGATGACGAAACGTACCGACCCTTCGTCTTATTTCATTTCAAACGATGAAGCGGTACACGGAGAAAAAACACCTTCTGAAATACCGTTTTCCTTCTGAGTCAAAAGAGAAGGACTTGTAATTCAGAAGGAAAACTAAGGTAAAATAAGAAAGAAATCGGTCTTGGAAGGTAAAGACTCAGAAGGAAAGGCAGAATTTTTTTCTCAGTGTAGGTAGTTCAAATCTTGCAATAAGCTTGAGCTTTTGGTAAAAGAAAACGTAGCGATGAAAACAAAACTTGATGATAGATTATTTCCTGGCTAGCTGCCACCGTTAAGTTCCAGGAATCTCACTCGCAGTTACCAATTTAGGTGTAGCGTGCATGGCACCTTCGACCACATCGTCGCTTAACATCTGCAGCTGACTTGCAATCAAACTCTACCCTGTAAGATCTTTAAATAATTATGTTGTTATTGATCCGATTTGGTATCTCTACAGAAGAAGAAAATTAAAAAGGTTTAAATATGTATGAAGCACTAAAAGCTTAGTTATATCCGCCATACTCGTTCAGTAGGTAGGTCTTAAAATTGACTGAAACAAAGTTAAATTAATCCGCTTTTGTAGATTTTACTTTTGGTATTTTCCCTTTATTCTGCAATTACATAAATTGAAGTCAAACAAAAAAAAAATGATAAAAAGAGCAGAGGAATGATAAAGTTGAGTAAGGATTCTTTTCTTTGTGTTTGTTTTGTGCTTGACTCGACCAAGAGCAGCGCACCTCTGGAGCGTTCATTTCACAAAGATTTTATCAATTCACAACGAAGACTCGAATCAATTGTTGAGAACAAAGAAACGTTTCCCTTCTGAATTTATTTATCTTATAATTTACTTTCATATGTTAATTCCTAAAAACTAATACTAATAACCATTTAATTTATAAAATTTTGGGTTTGTCTTCGGTAGTATTTTACTTTTATCTCATCTATTATTGTACAATTATATAATCTAATGTTTGATGCGTTTTGAAGTCCAAAATGACTTCAGCCACAGCTTAGTCCACAAACTATTTTTGCAATTTATCTTCCTTTTTTAATAAATTTACGCATCCTAATGTTTGCCTATTTGAACTCTACCAGCGTTTTAAAACAAATAATTTTATTTTATGTGTGTTGCCCCTAAATAAATAACATGACTAATAACGCAAAACAAAACAAGCAACCAACGTAAATAAACGTGTACTTTTTTGTTATGTAGGTATATTTGACTGACCGAATGATGGAAACGGCCTCTTGCGTCAAACCTATATGAGTCGTATAGGTTTGACGCAAGAGGCCGTATATAATATGACGCTATACAACAACACTACGCTCCGCGTTTCGGTACGTTTCGCTATCAGTAGCGTTTTCGCGCTCCGCTGGCTACAGTGAAAAGCGTGCATTGCAATCTCGGGCCACGGTTGAACACTTCTCTCTACCACGCTCTAATACATACACGACCATGCTCCACAGTACGTGCATATTGTCTTTTTCATTGGCAGCCAGTATTGCGAGCCGTCACAAATGACCTAAACGGGAAAAGGTCCCAAAATCGATTCTTTTTTATTCTTCTTTGATCAAGCTGCCAATGAACGTCGCCATTTGAAACGTTAATTATAATTTAAAAGTCAATTTATTTTTTCTAATTCTGGGTTCCCCTGTTAGGGAATCGTGTTAAAGATAAAAGACAAATTGAGAAATTACAAGAAAAAACAGGGACAGATACTCATAAATAGGCGTAACAAATAGCGCAATCAATAGCACAATTATTCAAAGCAAACCTCTCTCATTTTGTTTATTGGTTGTTACCAAAGACATATTACTCTAATTGTGGGCCGAGGCTCTGTTTCCCCTCGCATCAGTCCTTCGAAATTAGTTTCGGCGCCGCACACACCCGACTTGTGATTCCGAATTTACTTCGAAAGGAAAACAGACATCCAGCAGCAAGTAGGTCCGTTTGTAGACTTTGATTTCAAGTTTACACCCTGTAGCGCCTTGCTGTTACATGAACCCACAATTTTCCCAATTTCTAGCATAAACTTTGAGTTTTATGAGCCATAGAGTATTATATTATATTATTATAAGTATACTCTGAAACCTAATCCTTTTCAATTCGTTCAGCTGTGCTTCTACGTGATTGAATGTTTGATGGTGTGTGCAGCAAACAGTCTAGATACTTATTTAGAAGGATACATGTGATCACTTTAAAACGTCAAACTTAAAACTAGCTACGCCTGTTCCTATCTCCTTACGCCGGCAAATAAACAGGCAAGAAACGCCCGGCAGGTAATTTGCTGGGCGCGATCACATTTTTTTTAATTCTATAATTATTGTTCACTACACTTGAAATTAATTTATCGACAAATCATGAATCTGGGATTTTGTTGAAAAAATGTACTCCTTGGAAGGAGTTGAAAACTCGACTATATCCATTTAGGCCCGTATTTCAGAATGACGCTCAAGCGATAATCAGTACTTGAGCACAGATTTGACGCTGTCAGTTCATACAAATATGTCACTTATTCGCTACTCAAGCATAGGTAGATCAAAACTTGAGCGTCATTCTAAAATACGGGCCTTAGCCACCTAGCATAAAGGCAGGTTCTATAGATTGTGCAGAGCTTACCGTAAGATGCTACAATTAATCGTAGCCATGTTGTACTACATTATAATACTTAGGCGGTTCGCTGTGATATTAAAATTTTAATTTCAGCTCATAATATCCTTAAGTAGGTAGACGTCACGACAACATCGGGATTTTATTACTTGCGCTGTAAAAGAGCTGTTTCATATTACGGCATAAACGTTAAACGTAATTTATATCGAAGACACGTAGCAGTTATCTTTTCAATTAATATTCAGGGATGTATACTTAATGGCTTGCAGGAATTGAATTGAAATTTGTAGGGAATTTTTTATGTAGGTAGCTATTACTAACCCACTTTATCTTTCAGCAATCCATTACAGGCTACCACATATTTATAACACGCCAAGTGCGTGTCGTGTCTCATTTATTTAACAAAGTTGCTCTCAACTTTGCAAGCTAAACATTGAACTTTAAAAGCCGTGTCTGTCCGATGTCCGGCCGGCAACTGAGAGCGACATGGTAGGTAATCATGGCTCTCGGTGTCACATGTTCTCATGTGACGCTGTTCTACAACTTTACGAAACAGTAACAAAACTGGCTCATGTACCAAATGCCGTAGTATTTAGTATTCTATAAGCATTTTATTGACATAGTCTAAACAAAATCCGCGTCTATCTGCATCCGCTAACTATACATGTTTAGATTGCGAAGATGATTGCTGGACATACATTTCAGAAGCATAGTTTTAAGACAATAACTAAACTTCAAACTTCAATATATTTTATTTAGTAAGATACAACATGTGAAACTCCAACGACCCAAAGTGTGTCTTGGCTTTCGAAACGAGAGATCGACTCTTCTCTATCCTGAGCGATTTCAGTCCAGTTCAGAACCTGGAGTTCGCGTAGGTCCGCATCCACCGCAATGCTAGTACCATAGGGTACTACCATACCATAGGGGTTAGTATGGACTAACAAAAGCAAATTGTAAATCTAATGTTAAATAAAATACAAGTTCACATACTGCTATCACGGAATAGTTGTGTACTAAAGCCAGGCGGCTGCTACTATTATCACAGGGTTGCAGAATGACAGTGCGGGTAGTCACCGCACGCTGCCCCTGGGGACAAGTTAATTAGCCTCTCGACGAGGACTAGCGTCAACTGCAAACTTTACAGATTCATATTTATCAAGCTGCGACAAGGTAGCAGCGAACGATGAACTTCGCCACTTGTTAAATCAATTGCGGCTAACAAACTATAACTTCGCTGCTAGATCCTGCCTTACGGGTCATGAAAAGGTTTTGATATTAATATTTTTCTTTCTGTTTTATCGAGTCGATGCCAAGCTTCGATTTGCATGGTTTGAGCTAGGTCCTCGATGTTCGGGCAGGAAGTTAGTATGTGATTAGTATTAGGTCATGATGCAGAGCATAGCACTGTGGCATAGGATTTCAAACGAATTAATCATGCACAAGCTGCCAAGAATGTACTCTCTGCTTAGATCTAGGTAGATTACTGAATTATTCACTATTCACATGTTGATGTAGACGTACCTAACATAGAGTAACTTTGTATACTGGAGGTAGAGGCATCACTCAAGGATTTGAAAAGCAACGCCATCTATCGCTCTGTTACGTCAATTTGAATACTATTAGCTATTCTGTGTCAGCTAGCTACCTACTTAAGTATTAGCTAAAAATAGATTTTCTTTCTGTGTTTTTATTGTATTGATAAAATATATTTTTATCAATACAACAAAAACAACATTAGGTCCTAATTATTCTATAGGAAAGGGGAAAAATATCAACGCATAAAATAATAATAATATGTACATATTTTATTGCATAGGTACATACATCTTTTTCTATAATAGTTATAATATGCTAGTTTTTGTATTTTATCATTTTGATCAGTCTGATCTGTAGGTTAAAACTACTGTAGTAACTTACGAGATATCTTGCAGTTCGGAACACAACACTTTTTAGCGGACACGTTAATCCAGTAAAAGCACAAAACAAAGAGTCCAAATGAATTTGCCTAGGTCTTTATTATGCGCAGCCGTCGAAATCCAAAGTTTTGCCAGGTCAAAGGAGGTATTCGGGATCGTCAAAGTCAAGGAAACAAGCCGGGTCGTTGGTAAAAATCCACGTAAAGGGTTTCGTACATCCATTCAATTCGAAAATTAAAACGGACTGAAAATGTGAAAAAGATGGATGCAATTTTGTTTTGACAGTAGTTACAAATTACAGCCACAGAATAAACAAAACTATTTGACATCGATAATAATTTAGCACTTTCTGATAAATTAATTTTTTTTCTTTTTGTTTCAAATATTTTTTTATTAAATTAAATCATATTTACTAAAAGGGTTTTGAAAAAAATGTATTTCTGTAATTTAAGTCAATTTGTAATAACGCCATCTCTCGCTCTGGTACGCATGTATTATCCGTTCTAGTTAAGTAGGTATGCAAAGTATTCAGGTATAAAGAGCATAGGTACCGATTAAAATCGGTCGGATTACAACTGCTCACTTTTGTACTAAGTTATAGCACCATGGTACCTAACACTACCTATGTATAAAAGAATAGATAATTCTTCATCAACTTATACAGTGTACTCTGTATGTCCTTACGACAATGTTAGCTTTTCATTTTTCTGAACAAAATTTCACATCAAATGTTAAAATTCATGGTCTTCCTTTTATTTCTGACACTATGTTATTTAGCAAAAAATTATCATTATGATGCAGCCTATTTTGATCGGTATGATATAGATAAAGGGTTTTTTTCTCGTGTAGCGGGTTCGATTTCCTGTTCAACCATATAATTATTAAAAATCTATGAACGCAGTTTAAATTGATTTTTAAAATAAAATAATGTCTTCTTTCGGTAAAATGTTCCATTTACAATACTCAAGGTACTTTTCCACCACGTGGCATAGCTGTGGAACGCCCTGTAGATATATAAATTCAAATAATGTAATGACTACATACAAACTTAATATGTATCTCGTTGGCTCCCCTTAGGATATTTCGAAAAATCTTATGTTAGTGCACCCATAAAAAAACTTAGATGTAGGAACTGCGGCTTAGGCTATATGTTGATATAAGTAGAACTTTAAAAATGAAAATGAAAACAGAAATATAAATAAGGTTCGTGTCATAAACTCCTTCCTGAACATTTTATTTAGTCTTTGTCTCTAACTCTTATTTCCATTCAAAGAAAGTTTCCACTGAACACTGAAGCGAGCTGCAACGTGACACTTGAAACGGATAACGAGATGAACTACAGTTCACCGAGAGGAAAACTTTTTTTTCAATTTTAAAGTTATAAATGGAAGTCAGCGGATCCAATTCTGAAAAAACTGAACTTATTCACTGACAACGAACTTTCGTTACAGATCAAAAATGTTTTTGTATTTTTCTTCGGGAAACTAAGAGCTAGTTAAAAAGTATTAATTGTAACACTAGTTAACTTAGGAGTAATTAAAAGTTTTTACACAAGTTTATATCTTGTTTATTGTGCGCTAATTTAATGAATCTAGTAATCTAGTTAAAAACATTTGTACACTTTAACAACTTTAACGTCATGTATTTCATACATTTTTGACTATATACCTACTTAACTTTGACCGGCCATAAGTCTTGTAGTCTGCCAGTGCTATGCCTAAAGACACGGTGGTGAATTATAAACAATAGCACAAAATATATATAGACAAAATCTAGTTTATTACGTCAATACGTAATAGTTAGTTAAATGTTGACTTACTAAGTTTAGGTACACTAAAATAGTGTAGTGACTATATTAGTAACTACATTGACAATATAAGCACAGTGTTTGCTAAACTCGTTGACTTCTACTAATACTTATGTAAAACGTTCTAAACAATGTATTCAATAAAATGGGAACAGCGTAATTGCATTAATAACTTTAAAATTTCATAAGGCAGTTTAAATGCATGTCGAGATCTTAAACGCAGTATCTCACGCTTGGCCCGGCGAACGAACGACGCTTTACTGCACAAATATGCAAATTTAAATAAGGAGCGATGTAGAAAATCCTCTCTCGACTCGCCCTCGACGTGAACTCGATACGTTAATTAATACGGATACGAGGTAGCTTCCGGGTAAAGATTAACTTCCACCCGGTTCGCATCGCATTGCTTTGGTATCAAAATAACCCTAAATACATATATCTAAGGATTGCTGACAAGGTGAGCAGAGTTTGATCAAACAAATAAATCTTAACTTAAAAAATATGAATACCTATGTTAAAATCGCATAATTTGCTGTTTCTTCACACTAATCACATTAATATTAAGAAAATTTAAACAAATATACATGATCATCTGTGGAAAAATGGGAATTGACCCAGTTCAAGGTGGCTTTATGGAGGGTAGGGCTTAACATGTGATTAATATAAATTCATAATTTTGATGACAAATAACAATTTTGTTATAGATCATCATCATAGTTATAAAATCGTGTTTAGATTGTTTTTAACGCTTTCAGTTTTTACCCCATTTTTCAATTGGAGTCACGTAAGTATAATTAACTAGAAAAGCGAAAAGACTAGATGGTATGATTTTAGTACTAAAAATCATACTTCATATACGCTCATTTCTATAGAACTCTAGTAGAGAGAGAGACAGAAAGACTATTAGGGAAAACTGCCCACAGAAACGCACAAAAAACAGAACACTATACATAAACCGTTAATATCATGTGATGGTGCGAACACTGTCGCTGTGTACATGTATACCTTCCAAAAAAGTACTTATATAAATATATGTATATAACGTCTGTGCCATAGCATAGCATAAGTGTAATCCTACTAACATTACAAACGTGAAAGTTTGTGAGTATGGATGGATGGATGGATGGATAGATAGATGGATGGATGTTTGTTACTCTTTCACGCAAAAACTACTGAGCGAATTTTAATGAAATTTGGAATGGACATAGTTTATACACTGGATAACATATATGCTACTTTTTATGCCGGAAAAAGGTTCCTGTGGGATAACGGGAAGACGCGGGTGAAACCGCGGGGCGCAACTAGTATGTACATTGTACATATGACGTCTGTGCCATAGATGTAATAATTAATATTCTTGGAATACGTAACTCAGTATGCAAACAGAGTAAGCACGCTATGCAAACACAAGCTCAAATCGACAGAGCAGCCAGCAACCACAGAGCAGATATAGTAATAACGCCGTAACTACGAATTAGTTTATTAGTTACACAAACTAGCTCGGTCATGGGAGTTAGTCGTTTCATAACAATGGGACGACGAGTTACACACTGCCATTGCGCCGGTCAGTCTCATTTTGGTGCTAATTAAGTTACTCCTGGATGTAGCAACGCGACCACGCCCGCTGCATTAAATTCTCGAACTTACTACAGATTTGATGTTTAAATATTACTAGCTGCGCCCCGTGGGTTCACCCACGTGAACTACACTTTTTTGCAACAAAAATTATCCTTTGTGTTTCTCCAGAGTTCGAGCTACCTTCCCACCAAATTTAATCAAGATCGGTTCAGCGGTTTAGTCGTGAAAAGTTATAAAACAAACAGAGTTATTATACCCGGCCCGCGGTTTCACTCGCGTCTTCCCGCTATCCCGCAGGAATCTTTTTCCGGGATAAAAGTAGCATGTATGTTAATCCAGGGTATAAGCTATGTCCATTCCAAATTTCACTCAAATCCGTTCATAAGTTTTTCCGTAAAACATTCATATATCCATACTCACAAACTTTCACGTTTATAATATTAGTAAGATAGGATATAAATATATGATAGATGATAGATGATGACATGTGCCTTTTTTATTTGTTCAATAAAAACATCTATCCAACATAAATTTTTTTTTTTCTTGATACTAGCAAAGGCGCAAGGCTAAGAAAGATATTTGTCTAATAGTCACTTTATGTACCTATTGTACCTATATACTATACATATATCTATATTTATTTGCCAGCCAATACACGAACCGCTAAATATAAATAAAAATTAAAACATAATGTGCGCTTATTTTTCCGCATAGACGCTTCTTTCCTGTTTGTGTGTCAACTGCCGTATACTCAGACATAATTACATCATTCATAGATATATATATATTTAGTTTTTACCCTATACATTATGCTATTTGAACACAAGTTGGTGGACCGGAGAGGGATATGCGACTACTATTTATCTCTGAAAATGCACGACTCCTGTGAGAATCAACAAGCGTGTAGCCCACAGCTAGTTTTAAATAAATTTTTGTAAAGTCAAACTCAAATATTTTCATTTAATAAGATACATTTGTGATCACTTTAAAACGTCAAACTTAGGACTTGCTGCGCCTGTTCCAACTTTCTTACGCCGGCAAAAAACAGACAGGAAACGCCCGGCAGGTAATTTTTAAGGCGTGATCACATCTACAATTTTATTCTTAGTACTAGTTGATTGAATTGGAGCAAGTTGTTTTTAGTATTACATACAAGTACTTTATTTTCTCATTTGTATCAACTTCAAAGAAAAGACATCACATGCACGGCTTACCTGTGATGCTACGAACAAGTGCAAAACAGTTGTGGATGTGTTAGATGACTTCTAAATAGTTTGGGTCGTAGTTGTCCTTACGCCCTGCCGCCCCACAAGCGGTAAAGTGCGGGCCGTTAAGACAGGCATGTATCCAGGTATAGTTACTGAAAGTTAAAACTTTCATACTTATTACTACCAACCTATGTTCTAAATAAAATATCGAGGTTGTTAAATAACGCTATAGTAATTTTCAAGTAGGTGAAGCTGCTGTTTCGCCTCGTATTAATTACGAACACTAAAAACTCACGCTCTCTAGGGCAGGCCGCACCGCACAGGTTGCTTCATCTCTTTCAAACGATAAAGGAACAACAGAGATGCACAATGTTCTGCGGTATGGCCCACCCGTATTATGGCTCATCCTGGCTACGGACCTGCCCTTCGCCGTCTCTCACCTAGCGACTACCCGCATTCTGGCTCGAATACATTCAGCTTTACCAGTTGGGAAAACTTTTACTGGTAGATAGATATTATTGTTGTACCAAGGTTACGACGCAGTTTCTGATAAAAAGAAGTTTTCGTTGAGCTACGTCATGAAACATTTGTTTTTAAAAACCTTTACCGGTACGTGATGAAGATTTCGTAGGTCAAAATAACTGATGAATGTCCAACTAATATCTAACATTATCTAAACAAGAGCATCGAACGTGGTGTCAAGGGCCTACTCACGGCGCAATAATTTTACTGAAATTTGTTGTTACAATCTATTATGAGCCAACAAATTGCAACATACAAAAGGTATTTAGTAATTTGCTGGTTCACACAGCAGATTGGTAGTCAAATTGCTTCGTGAGTAGGCACTTTTAATATGATATAGGACCGGCACATTATTACTGAACCGCAATAACAGATACTAAACAATTTTCATTTATTTTTCCTTTAGGTGCACAACTTTATTGATAAAGCTCGACTCCAATACATCTCACTTGGCAGCATTAAAGCTATCCTAGCCCGTGGCACAGCGGCTATCTCACAGGGTGATATATCGAATTCTTGCCCATAAAATCACCTCTATGCTCTCAATTTCAGAAATTCCTACTTTCACCCTAGCTTCCCGATAAATAGCTATTTCCTTTCATACGTTTACAAAGAATTTTTGGCATCCCATTGGGAGAGGAATTCGTATGTTCAAACCTACGACCATATTCTGTGGCATTTTGACACCTCGATAAGATCTAAAAGCAAAGAAAAGTAATATGAATACATAAATATGTATGTATATTAGACCAATGATGTTTATGTAAACTGAGAGAAATAGAATCTACTTAAAAGCGGAAAAACGTAGACACGTGGTAACCATTTTTTAATGTAGGTAATTTAGTAGCAAACAAGCAGTATGGCCCGCTCGATGGTAAGCGGCGAAACGAAATAAATACAAACTAATCAGAGTGAGTCAACTTACTTTCAAGCATGCGATTTACGAACGAACTATGAAAAAATAATCAAAAATGCCATCTTGTGTATCTATAATGATTAATTTCTAATCTTTTAGGCTCTTCGTAAATAAAACTGCGTAAGAACGTAAATAGCGTAACGAACGTGAACGTATATAGCTATTGTTTTATTACTTTTTCAATGAGTATGACGTCTCTATTGGTAAAACCTCATTCGGTCAGAGTCAGAGTTGATTCATTCGAAAACTTAAATAATATGCTATATTTATTGCATGTTGCGTGAAGTCTCGTTCGTCATTGGCAACTCAACACTCTTCTCCTTTGATACGAAGGCTGAGCTGCCATCAATCATATATCGGTTACATGGACACAATGACGCGTTCGTATTAACGGTAAAGGTGCGTGTGGAATCGGAGACGAAGTCTATGATGTGTTATCATTAAAATGATCCATATATCAGGCGGATATAATGTCCGAAAGGCAAATATATAAAAAAATCATCGCATCTATGAAATGTGTATTTTCACACCTGTTTATATGAAAAACTGTGTATGTTTGTTGGGTTTTCCTTCTTTGATAGCAACAAAGTAACGATGTATGGGCGCAGTTTTTTGCATAGCGAAAGATAAATAGCTGGAGAATAACATATATGCATACGGTATTCATGTTACAACAAATGACCAAATTAGACTGTTCTGGTTTCAAAAGTAAATCAGAACAGTCTAATTTGTTCTATCACTGAAACTCGTAGAGCAAATTGGAAGGAAATGTCCAATTTGCTCTATAAGTAGATACAAATCGTTTAGCATAGTGGACAGATTCCTATTCCTACTTTTTTGTGGGAGTTATAAGGTGGGATAAAGCTTATTTTTCATTTCGAAAAAACCTGCGTTTGATTACTGTCTCGCCTGTTGCCAAACGATGCTGTGGTCGAAGGTATAGCACACATGCCTGTCGGTTCACTCTTGCCTTTAAGATTCCTATAATATAGCTATATATAATATGCCGTTTCTTGCCTATTCTTTAACCGGCGTAAGGAGGTTGGAACAGGCGTAGCTACTTGTAAGTTTGACGTTTTAAAGTGATCACAATGTATACTTTTGAATAAAGTACTAATGACCGGCGTCCTTGTTTCCCGATAAGTATAATTTGGGAGCCTTCAAGTCAAGAGTGAATAGGTATCTTCTAGGTAAGCATGCTCCATCATCAACCTCGTCATCACTTACCATCAGGTGAGACTAGGGTCAAATGCTTGCCTATTGCAAAAAAAAAAACTATTGACTATAGTCTGGCAAGATGTTCCACTTCTTAGCAGTGCGCATGATGAATTTAGAAGTAAAATGCTTCGTGCGTTAGGTTATACAATTATACATACTTTAAGAAGCTTTACAGTGTGGTGTTTAGACATATTATTATATCTTTTCTATATCATACACAGTTTGCTATAGAAGGTGTAACGTTCAGCAGTGGATCGACTCGAGCTCTGTTCCGTGATGATGATAAATTAAAGAAAAGCTCAGAGAAAACCACAAAAGTAGATATTCACTTGTGTAAGAAATGATGGATATACATCATGCCTACACATAAAGCCCATAATGCTGGTACATTAGAAGGTACTTAACGTTGTTACATTTTTAATAAACACAAACGGTGAGCTATTCCCGGACTTCTTTTGTCCGTAATTAGACGAGTTCTCAAATGTCTAACATCTAGAAAGAACATTAGGCACAAACCCTTTCCTTTTTCTAAATATTATTTTAGTACGAAGAAAATTTAATTAAAACTCTCGATTGGCTAGCTGCCTCAACCGGAGCCAACTCAATTACAAAATAACCATTAAACTTTTCAGTTCTAATAATATTTTTTATATCAAATACTTCTCAAATTGTTAACCAAGAGTGGAACTTGGGGGCTCGGTGCGATATATCTAATACAACAGATATTTTGTTTTTCTTTATTGAAAACTAGTTGCGCCCCGCGGTTTATATACTCTCTTTCTGAGAGAAGGCCATAGTCCCCGCAGTGGGAACGTGAAAGGCTGATAATGATGATATACATATTTACACAGTTTTCAGACTTTTGTCTTTAGATGCGTTGCAAGACCTTGCTTCATGCCTAATTTCAAGATTCTAGGTCAACGGAAAGTACGCTATAGGTTTTGATTACCTTGTAAAATCGCAAAATATGCGAAAATATGTTCTTATATTTTATATCTTTTGATCGCGTCGACTTACAATTTTGATTTTTACACAGCTGAAAGGAACCGTAAAGCCGAGTTTTTAATATAAATTTCAACTTGCTACCTCAACGCGTTCTTGAGAAAAAGGGTCTTGTCAGACAGACGGGCAACAAGGTGATCCTAAAAGGGTTCCGATTTTCTTTTTGAGTTACGAATCCCTAAAAAAAGATTAGATTATAGAACATTACTAGTTTAGTATTAGAATTTTGTAGTACTTACTGATAGCGCACGACAGAGCGGTGACAAATCTGTCTTTTCGGATCGGATCAAAAATAAGGAAGGCCCAATTTAGTAGCGTGATGATTAATGGTGTACCGTGTTCTTCACACAAGTCAGGATAGAAAATACTGCGTCACGATACTGTCACGTAATATATGAAGCCAGCCAATTTTGGTACCTACTATTTTATGAGTCGTGATGAATAATTTTCCAAATCCATTAAGAACTAACTGCTTACTTAAACTGTTGTTATACAAAATTAAATAACAAAATTCTTGGACTAAATATACTTTGACATCGCATAACTGAATGTGTTCAGGACAATTAATATTATGTAAATTACAAGATGTACTGTTTTAAACTACCTTGGTCAGTAACATAAAATTGTGTTTTGCAACGGGATAATTACCATGTATTTGTTTTTGTTTGAGTTCTCGATAGTGCCAAAATATCGAGAACTCGGACAAAACAAATACATGATAATTATTCCGTTTCAAAACATAATTCTAATATTACAATATGTTCGATGTAATTAATAAATAATCATAATTTACAAACAAAATGTGTACGGTAGCTGTAATGTATGCATGGTTAAACCAACTACTGCAGCTAGCTTTCGATCAGCATGCACCACTGCGTTGCAATCAATTACGCCCGGCTTTTAAACTTTACAAATTTAGGAGGCACCTTCTGCAAATTTACGAGCCAACGATGGCTAATTTGGCCCTGAAAACCGCGGGCTGTAAATCGAAACGGACTGGACATTAATCACGTGAGGCCGAATTTAGGCCTGCTGAAGCTTCGGGGTCGCCATGCGACCTCGTTTCCTCGTATTTTATCTACGGATCTAACAATCTCACCTGAAATGTGACGATTTAGTCGCGAATTTTATTATTCGCCCATTGATATTTACGTATAGGTAAGTTTATTTAAATGGAGGTTAACTAATATTTTTATTATCATTTTCAATACAATTCAACGATTGTTCATTAATAAATTGATTCGGACTAAATTGGAATTATTAATATGTGACATGAAATTATTATTATTCATTTGAAAACATAGCTTTGTGGATTTCTACGTAAACTTCATTATAATGAATGGTCTGTCAGAAAGGGAATTGTGAGAAATGTTCAATTAATTGTTGAACCATATCTGCGAACAAAAATTTAAATGAAAAAGTCAGTGAAGCTGTAGGCGCGTGGATTTCTTAAGTAAATTACATAGTCAAGTCCTAGGCTTCTCTTAAACATGGCAACCGCAGCTCTCTCAGTGATTTTGCGCTAGTCATTCTGAATATCAATGCTCGAACTAGATCACAAAGATCGCTGCCACAGAATGGATTTGCTGTGCCTTAATTACCATATTAGAGACAGGTAGCGTGATATTTGCAAAACCGCGGGGCGCAACTAGTAAAGGTATAAACGTGTTTGGTGGTTTTCAATCTCTAGTGCTCGCCTGACTAAAAAACTGCTTTTTGCGACATGCCATTTACTCTCAAGCTAGCCGGTCGATGCGTTAAAGAAAAAAAAACTTTCAACCGTAAAATAACAAGAAATAATGACTTTTTTGGCGGCAATTGAATTGCCAACGGGAAAATTTTGTTTTTATTTCCAAAACTTGTGTTTCTTCGAGTGATAATGTGTAATATTGGTGGATTATTAACCATCATGTGTTCGTTAATGTGTATGAGTGTGGGAAATGCGCCACAACTTTACTAAAACACTATCCTCGTCCTTTTATCTCATCATCATCATCATCATCATTTAAACTTGATTCAACTCTGAGTTTGAAATATTTTATACTTGACACTGGCAAATACACTAATCGTGTGACGCCATAACAAAAAAAAAAAACAAGAAATAATATTCTTGTACAGTGTACATTTTCAAAACGGTTACGCATCGCGTCTCTACTGCAAAGATTGCCCCAGGCAAGGTTCTGTAGGAACACACAGAACTTTGTCACACTTGTTCAGTACAAAATTATTTATCAGTGGGCTACGTGATACTTTACAACTAGGTTTGTTTATTTGAGGTAAGAAAAGGTCACTTTGTCCAAGCTGTGCGGTACTAAACCGCTGGACTGTTATTAATTGCGCCGTTAAAGATGGAAAAGGGAAAAGGGCAGGGCAAAGGGCTATGGATCATCACGTTTTAACAACAGGGAGTGAAATGGGTAAATAATTATACGCCGCCAAAACAGGACAGATTATAAAATAATAATTAAATAAATGTATGTACGTGATGACCGAAGAACTTTCTTCTTGTTTTCGCCGGTTAAAAATAACATTTAATCTACTATATAAAAATAAGTCGGGTTTTCCTTCCTGACGCTATAACTCCAGAACGCACGAACCGATTTCCACGGTTTTGCATTCGTTGGAAAGGTCTCGGACTCCGTGAGGTTTATAGCAAAGAAAATTCAGGAAAAATTTCAACAGGAAAGCGGGAAAATCTTTTTTCACATACAGCGCCATCTCTGATACATAGCATGTACTAAAAACCAATATTTTGAGTAGAAATGAATTCATTACTGTTGTGAAAGGAAATAAAATTTTTCCTTTTCAAATATAAAACAAAAAAAATTTTTCTTCTTCTTTTAATCACCAAAACGAAATGTTACATAAAACGAAGCCATCTGGTGGCGAAACGGAGTTCGCCGGGTTTGCTAGTATTTAATAATAACGCTCACAAACAAATAACATACATATCTTGAACCCCTAACTAAGATTCCCTGTATCAGCAACAGCATCAGAAACTACGTGGAATCCACAACACATAAATCCACAATGCTTGTGTTTTTTTTCATGGTCCAGTAACCACTCGACGTATATTGATAAGTTTGTGTAAAAAGTTTGGTTGTTTAAATCCTACTAATGTATGAATGTATGGATGTTTTTTACTACATGTCGCATGCCCTTGAATGTTGCAGTTCTTGGACATGTCGGTTTCCTCACGATGTTTTCCTTCACCGTTTTGAGCGATGGCATATCCACACATAACTTATTAAGTGCGGGGCCGAGAGGATTCGAACTCGGTGTCGGCGTCTTGTAAGTCGCACGCCTTACCGTTCGGCTACCAACGCATTTCAGCCACCATCGCATCGATAGATAGTGTATACCCTGGATTAACACATAGATTACTTTTTAATTTTTCATCTACAAAAAGGTTCTGGCGCGATAACGAGAAGACGCGAGTTAAGCCGCGGGGCGTAGCTAGTGTATTTATAGAAGACAAATTCGGTGTAAAAAAAGCAGTAGGCATTTAATAACTCTGCTACGTTTGGTGAAAAAGAAAGGTTAAACTTATTCCCCCTCACGCATTCTCACATTTCCGGGACGTTGCTGTCGGCATCCCTTCTCAAACGGGGTGGTTCTGCGCAGAGAACATATAGTAGTGGTTTTAACGTGTGTCAGGTTGTTTCCACAGCGCTTCCGGTTCGTCTCCCTCGAGAAATTTACAAAACAAAAAGAAATAAACAGAAAAATCATAGCCGAAATTCTCAGGCTACTTGGAATGTTTTATATCGACAACATAATATTGATGCGATGAAATATATACTACTAGCTAAGCGCCGCGGTTTCACTCGCGTGAACTACACTTTATCGCAATAGAAAGTATTCTATGTCCTTCTCCTGGCTTTGAACTATCTCCACATCAAATTTCTTCAAAATCCGTTCATTAGTTTTTGCGTGAAAGAGTAACGAACATTCATACTCACAAACTTTCACGTTTGTAATCCAAGGTATAAGCTATCTCCATTACAAATTTCATCAAAATCGTTTAATTAGTTACGTTGATACGTGATAACAAACATTCAAACAAACTGTCCCATTTATAATATTAGTAGGGAGTAGGGATTAGAAGTCTTCATTGACAAACTGGGAATACCTACCTACCGCATAGGACAATGCGTATATAAAATCAGTTGAAAATAATAACGTACTAATACTTATTTGAACCAATACGTCAAAGACTTATTGGCCGCTTATAAAAAATACTCTTGAGTATGCGTCTTAAAAGGTTATCAGCATCCCATTTCGTACTAACTGATTGTACATCGCTAGATCCTGCTCCCGAGCCTTGCACTGTCAATCCAGGACTTCGTCGGTTATTCCCGTCGAGGAATCCCAAGGACTTCATGGCGGCCATCTGAGTCATAAATAGTAGACCCGCTGGATTCATGAAACATTTGCCAAGAGGTGTGATTGTCACATCTGAAAATAGATTTTAATTACTCAGCAAATTCTTTATAGCAATTTGTGTTCTTCAGTTTTGACTCAAGTGTTTTCGTGAGAATGATACCTTGCCCGCGCTGAACTACTGCTGCTACTCATGAAAGGGGTTTTTAATTTATGCGTTGAAGTTTTTCGTAGTTATTTTTGTAAGCCCTTTTCTTTGACTGGCTACTTTATTCAAAAGATTTTATTTTCTGTAGAACATTCTAAACACACAGCGCGGTGCGAGACGCCGCGGCGTGGGCCAGCCTCTATTGATGTTTGATTTTGTACACATAGAAGGCCGTACGCCGTACGGTCACGAACTCAATTCCATACAAGTTTAAATAACATTACAGTGCCCGCCAAAGTCATTAAAGCCCACTTTAGATGCTTACTGACACCAACGGAGCAAGAGAACAGGTCAACATGGCAGTGGTTGACCATAGGCCTGAAGCTGGACTTCTTCATGCCGCGCTTCCATATCTGCGCACACACAGGCTCGTAAGTGTCCACGCAGTAGGTGGGACACGTGTGGTTGCAGGCCTGGTGGGCGCCCACGATGCCGAAGTCGAACACGCGGCGACTACTCTTGCGCTTTCCCTTATCGCATTTGTCATCCGGTATTTGCACAATTTCTGTAAAATAAGCCGGTAGGTACAGTCAACGACAAAAGTAGCTGATCATACTCAATTTTCTAAATGCGTATTTAGATCAATTATGTTTGATTTTTTCTGACAACTTACAGGTGGCGCTTGACCACAACACAGCACAACTGAAGTTAAATGATGATTCGGTCGAATTTTGGTGTTTAAGACGGTAAAGAATATCGGAAAAAGTGTAATTGTTCAGCTACTTTTGTCATTGACCGTACCTACTTGTAGAAAAAAAGGTCAAAGGTCTTTAACCAGTGCGTCCTACCTGTCATGATATACGGAGCCGAGTCATGAACAGTTACCGTACGACTTAGCCCACCGATATGAAGTTGCTGAGCGAGCTATGGAAAGGGCTATGCTTGGAGTTTCACTGAGTCTATGTCCAGCAGTGGACTGATACAGGTTGATGATGATGAGGTAGAAGTAAGTAAAACCAGGTTCATCTTCATCATCATCAGCCTTTCACGTTGGGACTCTGGCCTTCTCTCAGAGAGAAAGCATGGGCCGTAATCTACCACGCTGGCCCAGTGCGGGTTGGTAGATGTCGCAAGCCCTTGAATGTTGCAATTCTTGGACATGCCGGTTTCCTCACGATGTTTTCCTTCACCGTTTCGAGCGATGGCACCAGGTTATTTGGTTAAAATCACTTAAATTGCCGCATGGGAACTATTTAGTTGTTTCAGGCAGACGACTAACGTAACAGAATAGCGGCTGGACTGATTAGGACAGGACTTTCACTCGCAGATAGCTAATGTTATAAGAAGTTACTTATGCTACTTTTATTTCAGAAGTTTAAATTCTGGGGAAGATCATAGGATACTTTTTATGGCGATAAACTGTAGTTCACGCGGATAAATTCGCGGGGTACAGCTAGTTATAAATATGATTTACCAACGTTATTTTTTGTGCTCGAGTTAATAGCCTCGACACATAATCTCAGAAACAACAATTTCAGGTAAAATATACATTTGCATTTAGATTATGCGAAGGCTCTTCAGTAATATATTTTACTAGCTGTGCCCCGCGGTTTCACCCGCGTCGAGATTCCCACAAGGTCCGTGCATTTTAGGGTGGAATTAAAGAGTGAAAAAGGTCACTTTCCGGCAAAAAACTATTTATATGCAAAAAACAACATCGATTTATTTATTCATTTTAGCCACATGAAAAAGTACGAACTAACACACTTTCGCATTTACATGTTTTTTTTATTATAATACCTGTAGAGGATAGAGCAAGCAATTTAATTATCAAAAACTCGATTTCCGGAGATTTACTTACGTTTTATTGTGAATTTTATGCGCTCGGTTCAGACGATGATATATTTATTACTGAATATATTGTTCTTATCAGCTATGTTCAACTTTCAAGATATTCAAGATATATATTTCATACAGGACTCCATGTACTATGTATTAGTTCCAGTCCGGTTCTATGTCATATGTTGGATGAGATAATTTTGTGTGCATCTATATTGTTAGTGCACTTCAAAACGATGTTGAGCATTTTGAGCATGCTTAAGTAACCAACTCATAACTTTACATTCTGTTGTCGGCAAATTGCTACGTTGAGGCACAACAAGTTACGTTGCAGTTACAGCGAAAGGCTACTTAACACAGGTAAATGCGCATAAAGACCAAAACGGATTGAACAATGACAAAAGTAATAATAATAATAATAATGCCCGCACAATCACATACATAGGCTCTGACCCCTAACTAGGTTTCCCTGTATCTAGGGTATCAGAAACTACGCGGATCGGCTGATAAAGTGGCTGAACATAACCATTTTTCCTAAGTATCAAGTTTGAACATCAAACTTGGCGGGTTTGGTACGGACAACGATAAAAATCGCTGAACATACTCAACTTCTTGATTTTCCTAAGAATCTTTAACACCAATAATGGTCAATAGGTAGTACTGGAGCTACACATTTGGAAAATTAGTTGTGGTCAGCAACTTTTGTCGCTGATTAACGCAACTTACCAACAATGTTTTTCAGGCGGCACTTTATTTTGTTTAAGTGACAGATATTAAGGTGTTGCGAAATGACGACGGTGCCATCCAATGCTGTCGCCATCCCACACACGAGTTCAACGATATTTGAACAATGCAATTCGCAGTCGTCTCCTTTTACCACGGTGATTGATAGCACTAGAATACAGATTTATGATGTGTACATAGAAAACTGTATATAGTTTAAAAAATTAAAAAGTTTGACTTGTATTAGTTACGATATAATGGTTAATTCAAAAAGTGTGGAGCGTTTTTTGCGCGACAAGTAGAGTAAGTTACAAGTAGTTTTAGTTAGTTACAAGTGAAGCTAAGAAAAGTGTTTTAAAAAGGTCATCATCATCAGCCTTTTACGTTCCTACCACTCTGGGACTCTGCTTTTTTCTCAGAGAGAGAGTATAAGAGCCGACTGTCTACCACGCTGGCCCAGTGCGAGTTGGTAGATGTCGCATGCCCTTGAAAAGAAAATGAAATATGTAAAATCATAAAAAATACAATCGAGTAGGTAGTGTTTAGAAAGGGCTATGCAAAGCTATAACTGAGTATAGATTCCACCAACGAACGGCGGAGAGCCTGCGGTCTACCGCTGACATCTCGCGAACCAAATTGACGGACGTAATAAAACAGCTGGTAAACAAACCCCAACTTACAATGAAATATGTACTAACATGTTACCATTAAAATTAACATTCTGAGTAAACCGAATGAACGTCCACGGCACTACACAGTCATCGTTTAAATGATCCCTTCAGCCAAGCGTGATGGCGAAATTACATTTTCATGTTTTCAGCTGGAGATTTACGGTTAAAAATTTAATTGAATCGGTGATTGTGAAAGCTGAATTTTTGTCGAATATTTGGAGTGGGATCGGGTCGTTAGTGCGGTGGCATTAATTATACACCTACTGTAGGTAATTATTCTGCCATATGAAATTATGAATACAGGGTTACTATCCATGTTGATATTTTTTCCAGGACATTGTTTAGTGAATACTCGTATACAAGGAAAAAAACGAAAAACGTTTAGTTTCACAAAATACTAAAACAATAATAATGAACCATGACGACCATGGTAGTTTAAAACAATTAATAATAATGATTAATTATTACTTCTTGCTCTCCTAGTTGGAAATTGTAAAGTTTCATGATTACCATCGCTAAAAAGACGGTGAAGGAAAACATCGTGAGGAAACCGACATGTCCAAGAACCACAACATTCAAGGACATGCGACATCTACCAACCCGCACTGGGCAAGCGTGGTAGATAACGGTAATAACCCCTACTCACTCTCTGAGAGAAGGCCAGAGTCCCAGCAGTGGGAACATAAAGGCTGATGATGAATGATGATGATAATGGTTATCAACATTAATATTGTGTTTACGGTAGCAGAACATTAAAACCCTAACACACAGGACAATTTTAGAGTTGCCAAAAACTTCCATAAAAGCCCTGAAGTTCAAAATGTCCATGTTTATATCCTGTCCTAATTACTTATATATGATGGTGACCCTGCATGGGCACGCAATGGGTAAGGACGCGTCTGATTTATGAGGGGACGTTAGTTCGCAGGCCGGCCAGGCCGGGACATTAGCCACGAGTGATTGCCGCGCTGTGGCCTGCGCCATGGTTGTCAAGGCGAAGCAAGGGGGGGGACGTGCCCCTTTGTGAAAGAAAAACAAAATTTATTTATTAGAATACATCCCTACTAGTATTGTCATTATCAGCCTTTCACGTTCCCACTGCTGGGACTCTGGCCTTCTCTCAGAGAGAGAGTAAGGGCTGTAATCTACCACGCTGGCCCAATGCGGGTTGGTAGATGTCGCATGCCCTTGAATGTTGCAGTTCTTGGGCATGCCGGTTTCCTCACGATGTTTTCCTTCACCGTTTTGAGCGATGGCTACTAGTATTATAAATGCAAAAATAACTCTGTCTTTCTGTCTGGCTTTCACGCCTAAACTACTGAACCGATTTAAATGAAATTTGGTACAGAGGTAGTTTAGAGCCTGAGAAAGGATATAGGCTACTTTTTATCGCAATAAACTGTAGCCCACGCGGTTGAAATCGTGAGGAACAGCTAGTTATACATAGGTCAATATGTTCAACTTTAGCTAACTAATGCTTAATTTAGGTAATACAAATAAAAAGTTTACTTAAGTAGTTATCAAATTTGCGGGAACTGATTGCATATTTTGTACAGAGTGTTACATACACATAGTGTTTATTTTCACAAAGTTTTAATTTGTAAATTGATGATGAGAGCATTATATCAGTTTTTTTTACTACTGACAGGGTAGCGTTTGACCACAAGACCACAAGTCACCTGATGATTAGTGACGATGTGGTCGAAGATGGCGCCACGCTACACCTGAATGGGAACGGTTAACGTGAGGGTCAGGGTTTACGTCAGTTAACTAAAGTGATTTTATATAGAAAAATATTGGTATTTATAACGAAACTCTTTTGCCCCTATTATTAATATCCTTGGGCCGTGCGTTGGCCAGTATTGCTGCGTGAAAGATCGCGAATAGCTAGACAATCATTAAGATTACATCTAAGGGGCATTTTCTGAAGTATTAATGTCAGCACTTATAAATAATGATAGGCAATCAAAGAATTATTTAGGCAACACTACATATATATAGGTATAATGCTGCTACCCCGAAAATCTGAGGTTTTCCAGGAAGGTCACCCATCTGAATAGCACCCACGCGAATAGCAACCAAATCTAATCCACAAAGAGCACCAATCAATATTTGAGCTTGGTGCTCTCCATTGAATATAAAAAAATATTATCATCTAACGTTTGAAGTGGGAATGGGAAGATGTGTTTTATAGATAACTAGGTTGGGAAATTTTATTAGTAAAGCTAATTATAAAATATCAGACTATTTAGATGACAAAAAAGCTAGGGATTTTAATGAACTTGCTCCAATTCAATCAATTAGTGACAGAATAAAATTGGCAGTGTGATCGCGCCAAAAAAATTACCTGCCGGTCGTTTCTTGCCTGTTCTTTTGCCAGCGTAAGGAGTTGGAACAAGCGTAGCTAGTTTTAACTTTGATGTTTTATAGTTATCACAATGTATCCTATTGAATAAAAAACAATTGCCTTTTGACTTTTTGACTTTTGAGATGTTCCCCGCGGTTTCACCCGCGTGAGCTACAGTTTATCGTAATAAAAAGTATCCTATGTCCTTCCTCAGAGTTCAAACAATCTCCGTACCAAATTTTATAGAAGTTTAGGCGTGAAAGCGAGACAGACAGACAGGGTTACTTTCGCTTTCATAATATTAGTAGGGTTTTATCATGTTTGATACGCACATATCTAGGTAGGTAACTAGGTAGACAGTTCGTTCAACCACAGATGAAACAGTCGAGCTACAAATATGTATCATGTATACATTAAATAATTTTACCACTGACACATTTTTCAGTTTAGCTTCTAACCACATAGTATTTAGGTATTATAATTTGTACTTGTATATTATGTACTCGTATACTGACAGAATCCAAGTTCACGCCATTTCGCCAGACAGGCCAAGTCTATGCGTCTTAAAAAAGTACAGTCAGCGACAAAAGTAGCTGATCATACTCGATTTTCAAAATGCGTATTAGGTCAGTAATATTTCTTTTTTTCTTACAACTTAGATTGTTGCGTTTGACCACAACTCAACACACATGATGTTCAATGATGATTTGGTCGAAGGTTGGTGTTTAAGATGATAAAGAGAATCGGAAAAATTGTTTTTGTTCAGCGACTTTTGTTTTTGACTGTACTAGAGCCGGCCTGTATGAATCTGCAATACACCTCCATACATTAGTACCTACGAAATAATTTACAGCTCTTTAGTAGTGACGTCGGCTGGTGACTCAATGGTCGTGAGTTTTTCCCTGAAGGAAGACATCATAATGCTGCCATAGCATAGTCAGCTTTGCAGTAGGGAAATAAAATGCATGACTCTACAGTTCGCTTGTACAAAGCTTATTGTTGTAAGGTATACCTACTAGCACCGAGGCGCTTGTTTGTCTGCGTCGGTCGTGACGGGTGACCGGCCTGATTTGCTGCGACAAGAGAATGACCTATACATAGCCATTGCAGTAGGAATTGCCGGTAAACTCATCTAGTTAAAGTGGAATGTGTTGCTATTGCATAGTAGGTAGATACCTACAACCTACTAGTTATACCAATGCGGTAATTGCGTATGGGGTCATTACGCTCTTGATAGATTTACCTACTCACAATTAGATTAGAAAAATTATATTAGGTACATAATTAACACCTATGATCGGTTTTCGAGTAGGTATATAGCGACCACGAACCGGAAGACGTTATGTGGGTAGGCCCCCCACTAGGTGGACCGACGACATTGTAAGAGAAGCAGGGAGACGATGGATGCCAATGACTAAAAGCCTTTCATGGTGGCGTTCAAAGGGGGAGGCCTATGTTCAGCAGTGGACTTCTTCCGGCTGATGATGATGAAGATGATGACACGTATGATAGTCTTGTTTCTAAGGAGATTCTAAAGCACTATAAGCCCAAAGGTATATATAAGGTGTTATATGCCATATAGTCACTTTATTATAACTGATGGCAAAAAACGTTTTAAATGGTGGACAAAGATGGCACCACGCTACACTTGTATTGGGAACTAACTCTCAAGTGGGACTGCCGGAACACACCGACAGGTCTTTGACGACAGAATCTTAACTTGAAGGTAGCCAGCCATGCGAGCACTAGAAAATGCCCATAAACTTAAGGAATAGGCATACACCTAGCCAACTTTATCGCGTATCGCTCAATGACCTGAGGCACTTGAAGCCACAATTTGAGCTAGAAAATAGAAATGTTCACATTTATAACAATGCGTTCTTGTACAAAAGAAATATTAAGGCTTCTACGTTCTATAAATGCCTAAGGTCCCAGCGAATTTCGTGAAACTGAATCTTATCTACTAAAGGATTTCATTAAATGAAATTCGTGAGAATCTGCAGATAATCTTTATTATTACACTTGTAATTTTTGGCGGCACTTTATGGAATCCCATTACTGTGAAATGAAGTTATCCATAATTTATGATCTTTGAAATGAAAATGTCCTCGAGCGCACTTTCTGCTTCCAAAGGGAAACTTTAAAGCTTTGTACACAAGCAGGAATATGTACATTTGTAATTAGGGCTGCCTCCAATGTAATAGTAACTGGCGTATGTTAACTGAATTGTTTTAATGTTTGCCAAACCATAGCACGTGCTTCAGGTTTTAATTATAATTTCATTATAAATAATCTTAATGTAATTTATGTTTTAGGACTTTAAAATTAGAAAGTTCTTCAAACATACAAGGATAAAAGACAACTGTAAAATACAATTCATACAATATTTCTGAAATCTAACATTAACAACATAAAAAAGCACAGTGTATGTACTTATGTACGCAACATGCACAACTATTTGAGTTAAATAATGTTAAATAAAAATATAGAATATAGAAGTAGCAACCCTAGCATTCAGATTTGTTAAGTATTATACCGGTCGCAGGTAATAGAAACAAAAAGTCTCAACATTACAATATTGAAATAGCGTTCGTATTTGGTTCGTACCATTCAGACATCAAAGGGTCAGGTCAGGTCAGGTATTTCAGGTAGGGCTGCAAAAATTAATTGTTGACCCTCTTCAATGACAAATCGTGAAGTCTACAAAGGGCCAAGTGGAATATGCCTGGGGTCAATGACAGAAACATTTACCCTCGTTTAAAAATGTTTTCAGAAAAACAAAACGCTGTTTTGAAATGTGCTAAATAGTAGAATAGCGCTTGAAGTGTCCAAGCGCCTTAAGCGCGGAGGGCTCTCTTCAGGCATCCTACTCTAACGTTATTATTAAACAAGAATGGAAAATTGCACTTAGTATAATATCCTAACATAATCTAAGTGCCTTTTACTATGTTATTTACAGGACAAGAACTGTACTGTACCGTACCAAAGAAAATATGTAACTTAAAAGTTAACCAACAGCATCGTATTTTCTTTTAAAATTTGCTCTTATTTGCTCTATTCTCAATCTTGTCTATAAGAAGTATAGAGTAATGTGAAATACGAATACGCGGTTGTCAAAATCTGGAAAGAAAAAATATTAGTAAGTTCCAAGAAAAGTCTATTCACTGAACACACAAGATAAGAAAGCAAAAACAAAATTATTGTACTGTGTCTACAAAGAAAACAAACATTTATTTGGTTCTTTATATTTTTCCAAACGAGATATTGTATCATGTACCTCTTTGCACGCCACGCCACCTCTCCGAAACAAAATATTTAAATTCTAACCTGGAGACCTATGAGGTTACAAGGAATGTGTGTTAAAGGTTGCAGAGTATGTTGCTCTAATAAAATTGTCAGTATCATTATTATAGCTATGAAGTCTCAGAGAGATAGTAAAACTTTGAAACTACCGTGTAATAGAAACTAGCACCTATAATGGACTGAACTCTTTAGAGCCATGTTTTTTTCTTTCGAATTAGCTAATGGCGAACTCTATTGTCGGAGTTTTCAGGCCGCCCGAAGGCCTCCGACTTTACGACTGGTACAGCTGGGACCAACAGGTTTAACTTGCCCTCCGAAGTATGGTAGCTCTCAGTTGCACATGCCACTAGACGGTCACCCATCCAAATGATGGCCGTACTGAATGTTGCTTAACCTAGTTGATATGTTAGGGTTGGCCTGATCAGAACAGCTACGCCACAAAATAATAATGTACCTAATATGTTTACGAGCACAGTGTTGCAATTAATTTTATTTCATAAACATGAATTTAAGTCCTGACTGTTTCATTGACAACGATTCATGTGATTTTATCAATGCACAGCCAAAACTAGACGTGATAGATACGTGAAATTCTCAAGATATCTTTCAACAATATCGAAAAATAAAAAAACACAAAGATATGTTTTTTAAATCACCCCATATGTTCAACTTCCACGCAGGCAAAACCGCAGAGTAGGCCGCTAGTTGTATCATAAAATATAATTGCTATATATGTATATACAGGATCATAGAGATAGTAAAACTATGAACTAAATTTATGCAGTTTAGGCTCCCGTTTGATTATTATTTAACTGATCATAAAGTATAACGCGTTCTAGGGTGTAACAAGCTTATCTAAAAGATACCTGTCCTACATATGGTATAGTATCTAGAACCTATATACAAAGCAGGGAACATATATTTGTATAATGTATAGTAAGTACAAGTATATATACACAAAAACAACTCACCGAACTATACGTAGTCATTGTGATTTCGCGAAATTTCAGGGCGGTGAAATATAGCGGCTTCTGTGACCTAAAAACATGGTATCAGTTTTATTATTATACTAGCTGCTTCCCACAGTTTCACTCATGGTTTTCCTGTTTTTCAGTGGGAACTATACGCTCGTTTCCGAAAAAGAAGTATCCTATGACTTTGTAAACTATAAACCAAATGTCATGAAATCTGTTCAGCCTTTACGGAGCTGTATGGTATAATAAACATACCTACACACAACCTTCACATTTTTAATATCGTAGACGGATGGGACCTTATAATGAGTAGGTACTTATTCAGAGGATGGCGTAATAAAGTACCTATGTTTTATAGTCACTTACATAAAGTCTAAATTATGATTATTTGTTTAAGTTCAAACTTCAGTCTAGATCAATTTCAGACCAAATGTAGAAATAATATTAGGTGGCTGTTTCACGATGAAATAAAAATAACATTTTATGATAATACCTAACACTATTCGAAACCATATTTATTTAGTAAAACATCAGCCACAAGTTCATGGCTCTGATAAAATAAATTCTGTTATTTTATTTTCAAACCCATTGTAATAGGTATATACAAATTGCTAGCACAGCGTGCGTACCTAACTAGTTGCTCTGCTGGGGCTACACCTGTAACGTAATATGTAAGTGGTAGGAACTTTTTTGTGAGAACCCGTCTGGGTGGTTGGTATCAGTATCACCACATAGACGCTGACACTGACACTGTGATTGTTTAGAAACATAATACCTGTCACAGGTTTTTGTTTTTTTTTATTTTGGTTTTGAAGTAACCTTATATTTTATAGGAGGCTCAATATTAAATATACGTACCTATGGTACGTAATATGATAACCGTAGACAGACTGATTTTTGTAACAGAACCAATAGGTAATTATGTAAACTCAGTATAATTATCTCAAATGAGTAATTTTAGTAATATGTATAACTGTAAAACAATAGAAGATAATAATATGTAGTAGCATGCAAGTAACTGATTGGGTACTGTCAAGTACTGTGTTAACTCAGTGCAAAAAAATCTTAGCTGTCAGAAATAACTGACAGCACCAAAAATTACGCAGATGTACTCCTGACTTGAGGTCTATTTGTACAGACGAGCACATGTAAACTCAACGAGCTTATGAGGCGAGTCTACCAATTAAATATTGGATATCTTGCAAGATTGTAAAACGTAGGTATTTAGATACGTTAATCATACAAAATTAAACATACACACACACACACACACACACACACATTACACATTAGTGTAGATCCAGAATTCTTTATAAATTATTCCATGCTTTTGGGCGCGTCGTGTTCACAACGTCGCACTGCACTTTATTAAAGTTCCTCATGTCCTGTGTCCTAAAAGATAGATAGATAGACAGACATCGCTTTATTGTTTCACTACACGGAGAAAAAATACCTTCGGAAATACAGAAGGTCTTAGTTTTCCTTCTGAGTCAAAAGGGAAGGACTTTTTTTTCAGAAGAAAAACTAAGGTAACATAAGAAAGGAAATGTTACATATGGAAGGAATCGATCTTGGAAGGCTCTTACCTTGACCCTGACTCAGAAGGAAAGTCAGGATTTTTTTCTCAGAGTAGTACAACAACATAAAATGAAAGATCTTAGAGCTAGAGTTACAATGGGGGGTCTTATCGCTCAGAGCGATTTCTACCAGACAACCTTTGGAGGATATAAATTTTATGAAATACTAGCTGCGCCCTGCGTTTTCACCCGCGTCTTCCCGCTATCCCGCAGGAACTTTTTTCCTGGATAAAAAACCTATCCCTATCAAGGGTACCTAAGCTATCTCCATTCCAAATTTCATCAAAATCGGTTCAGTAGTTACGGTGATACGTGGTAACAAATATTCACACACACACAACTTTCGCATTTATAATATTAAGTATATTGTGTAGTAGTAGGATGTTCATATACCTACACAAATACATACTTTTATATGTTGGGATCCTGCCCGCATCGACATTGGCGTAAAACACAAAACGTAATAAAGTCAAAGTCAATTTTTCTTTATTCGATAGGATACTTTGTGATCACTTTAAAACGTCAAACTTAAAACTAGCTACGCCTGTTCCAACCTCCTTACGCCGGCAAAAGAACAGGCAAGAAACGCCCGGCAGGTAATTTTTTTGGCGCGATCACATTGTCAATTTTATTCTTATTACTAATTGATTGAATTGGAGCAAGTTCACTAAAATCCCAAGCTTTTTTTTATCAACTAATGATCCGATATTTTTTAATTAGCTTTACTAATATATAAGATTTCTCTTGTTTGGTTGTACACATTGGGATATGGGAACATGAATATTAATGAGTTGCGGGATCACAACCAAAGCAGACGTGTGGATCTAGTAATTTAAAAAATATAGCTCTGCTTTTAATTATTATTATATTACCTTTGCAAGGTGCAAAGGTCTGTTTACCTTTGTAGAACTAAAAGCAGAGCCCGGCGGCAGTGCGCGTTGCTTCTATACCACCCACTCTCGTACACCGCGTCTGCAACACCTATGCTCTGTAAAATTAATTAAAACTCATTCGTTTTCTACATAATGTATCAAATTCAAAGTCACTGACATACATGATATATCAACGTACAATCTTCAATCTTTGCTTGGCGCTGAATAAAAATTACTCAATGTAAGTATAACATCAGTTTAAGAAAAACGGTTTATTATTTTGTGTTTTTCAGTTTTTTCGGAGGTTTCATGTTTTGTTTTTATCATTTTTAGTGTCTATAATTACTACATATATGTAATACTACACTTCGATTTTAGCATTTACAGTTCAGTGGATAATAATAACTTACCGCTCTATAAATATCATCTGCGTACCAACAGACTATACCCATTTGCGTCAGCGCCGCCCCTAAGAAAAACTTATTGCTCATTTCCATCCACGGTTCGAGGAACTGAAAATAAGAATCGGGTTTATGGTAACCTAATGCTGTCTCTGTCATTCGTTTAGTACCAGACAAAGACACTAGACCTAATCTATTGTCAAAATTAATAAATGATCTAGCAACTCACTGCTAAGTTAGTAAAAAACTTAACGGTGAATGTAAGAACTTTCTCATCGCAATAAGCGATGCACTGCAACGAGAAAACTCTTGGGGCATTGACAAACAAAGCGTAAAGAAATGATATCTCTACATGAATTCATTACAGCGTAGCGTTCGCTGAAATGAATGCTAATCATAGTCCCCAATTATGGGCGAGACCAAGATGTTTGTACCTACAATGGAACGAATCGCATTTGGTGCAAAATTACAATCGAGTCTTAAACCTCACGCTCCCCGTCAGCATCATCGAGATGTTTTTAGATTTTTCCGAGCATTGTTCCGAGTCTATTGACTCAGGCGCGTGCTTTCGTATTCTATGTGTAGGCATTTCTAATCGCTGTAACCTTTCAGCTATTTAAAAATATCGGACTCACTCAAAGTCGACTACGCGAGAAACCCATCGAGGACTATTGACATGTTTGAACAATCGAAATAATCGACTAAAACATCTCAGTCTAGCGCATCGCTAAACCCCTTTAAATCATTATCGTTTTTTTTTTGAATTTTAGGGATTAAATTACGGCTCAAGCTCACTTTTTAAAATGATAGAATATTTTAAAGCAAGTTCCAAGCAAATCCGATGCCCGCAGGGCATTGTGTTGGCCGCGGGTTTAAGTTGTTATAATAATCTAATGCTAAGTAACGCTAAGTATAACGCTCAATTATTAGTCTACCTTTTACCTTCAAATTTAACATAACTTTCATCTCTTATCGTTCGGGAACCTTTTCATTTTTCGGGATAAAAATATCTTAAATGTTAATTCATGGTATAAGCTATCAATACGCCAAGCTGCGTCAAAACCTTCTGTAGTTTTAATGTGATTTATGTTCAGACAGTCAGACAAACATTGAAAAATAGCGTTTTATCCCATATCAGAAAATGCCATTAGGTAGATTTGTTCCTTACAATATTCAAAGTAGGTACTTAAGTTCAGTAACTACAAAATGCATTTAAAACATAGTATAACATACCACAATAGTAAAGACCACACAGCAAATGTTGACTGAGCTCAGCAGAACGTTGATAAGGTTCACAACGGAGAAAGCGTTTTCTAATTTATTGATGTAGCTGAAACAAGAATAATTGCAACATCAGTATAATAACTGTAACAGATGAACCCCAGTGATGGTGTGCTTAATTTCCCGTACCAAATAAGTTTCAAGAACCTGGCCTACAAACATATATAAAAATAGAAAATCGTTTTCCCAAATCTCGAACCTTCAAAAGTTGTAATGGTTTCAAGCCTCCTACTACCCAGTTTCAAACAAAGTTATAAAAAGAAAACTTACTTGATAAGTCGCTGATGTATTTTAACAACAGAAACAATCTCTTTATAGCAATCATAAGTGTCCATCACTCCAGGTTGATCTTGGCTTTCTATGTTGTCATCATCTGTGCTTAGAATATTCCGTATCTTCACTTGCAGGAGTCGTAACAGCATGCTGATGTGGCTGGCCATTGTCATGAACAGGAGGTCTGAGCCTAGCATATTGCAGACGGACAGGACCCCTGAAATTCATAGTCGGCTTACGAACCAACTGAACTGAACCGAGGCTCTTTAGTAGAGTCCACCTGGGGAAGTACCACACCTTTGCCAGTTACTCAACCGGATTGAAGGGCAATGTTTTCAGTGACTTCACTGAAAACCTGTAGGTCATAAGTAGATTTAACATTTAATATCTTAGAGTGATTAGCGCAGTGCATAGGATTCTGAACTGTTGAAGTTCTGGCACTGAACTGAAATGTTTTTTTACATTACGCTTAAATTTTAAGCATATAGTGTGATGGTGATGGTGAAAGTCCAGAGAACGCTACTAATACTTATGCCAGATAGTCACTCTAATTCAATATACACTAGAACTCAAACAAAAAGTGCACTCGTAGATAATGTAGCCCATGAAACCAACTAGGCTACTTTATGGTTGGATTTTTTTTAGAATAATTTGCACTGGAATAATCTCAATATGTTATCTGTCTGTGCGAACCTACTACAAATGTTTACTATTATTTCCATAATAAATATTAACTAATTAAAAAAAACGTCCACACTGTAGGCCGGCTGGTAAACGACTAGCGAGTATTTAGTACATGAACTCTCTTTACATTATGCTGAATCATGTGCTAACTCGATATAGGCCAGCAAAGTCCACACGATGAATGTGATTAGGGTCCTAACTAGCCTAAGAGCTTTTACACCACACCAATTTTAGGGTCTAACTTATTTAGAGCACTGAATTCAGTGTACGCGTCAATAAGCACTCACATGATCAACCGTAATGTTTAGATGTACTGAACATTGCTGTACTTATCTGTCAGAAAAACAATTTAACTTCACGTAAGAATAAGTAAGATCTTATTCGCCACATGTATTTTTAACACCCTTAGCACGTTTTGTCGTAAAATCATACCGTTGACTTCGAAGAACGTGTTACCTATTCGCGTTAGAAACTCGTACTTTGATTACTTTGATTTCGTCAATGGAATAGGCATTACACATTTCTACTAATTAATTCCCTTTCACCTCACCTGCGCAAGTTTCAAAGACATACACCAGTTCGTGATAAATTGGCTTAGTTTTGTCAAAGGGGTAAGCCAGTTGCCAGACGTAGCCCAATTGTGAAGGCACGCCTCGAAACTTGTGGTAGATAAGTATTGCGATCGGTGTCAAATTGTACATTAACACACCCATTACGTTCCAAAATGTGTACACTAGAACAAACAGAGCTCATTTCATAAATTAACCGTAGATAAAATTACGATGCTCACTTGCTTTTTTTCGCACATTTTTTGCTCTTGAAGGATTTGCGCGAACTCCAGGTGGAGGACTGGCAAGAGGTGGCACAGGACAGACCGAAGTGGCGTCTTTTGTTATCAGAGGCCAAGACTCACTTTGGGTCGTTGCGCCGTATCAGTTAGTTAGTTAGTTCATTTGCTTTTGCAGAACAACTTATTTATGCTGAACGGTATAGTCACAGAATAGTTATAGTAAGTATTGTATAGTCAGTCAGATTTAAACAGATAGCAAAACTCTACTATGCGAATCTATGGCGGTAGGTATTGCCGTCACAGTACTTAGGTACATCTACTCGTATTCTGTGGTTTTAACATGCTTCGTTATAAAGGAAGATTAATTGAAATGAGACCATAAGACGTAGGCACCTATAGGGTGCCGCGTAGGACTTTGCAATTCAAAGTTCTTGATAGTATTTCTGAGACTCTTATCGATATGCGTGTATTAGTATAGTATTTTAAACCTTCGATCATGTAATAAATATATATGTACCTATTTATCTATGTTGTAAGGCAACGCCCTGCTGCTTATCTTGTAAACCTAAAAAACTATTTTGCCTCCTAGATTTGTGCACACGCTTCGCTTATTCGATACTCACTAAATTGTCTTTGCTTAAGTGCAGAGAGGCTGTCCTTTTTGATAGACGCTGCTTCCTTATCCTTGAGGGTAACCGGCCAGATATCCGCCAACTCTCCAACAAGTTTCCTGAACGTATGTCGCTTGTACCAAATTGTTATTAATTTTCCAAAACCTGTCAAGAGAAAGAAATTAAAGCGGCCAGCACCCTCAGACTATCAATATTGCTGGTGCGAAAACTGTTCGCAAACTCAGCGTTATTGCAAAAATTTTAAGTTTTATATTGTAAGCTTTGTTTTATACTCACTCATAGTTCCATAACCCGCAACATGCAGGTTGCTGCGAATCAGATCTTCTATTAGCTCTGAATTAATCATCTGTCCAATAATATAGGCATATTCTCCTGCTATAATTAAAACCAATAACGTAGTCGTTATGAACAGGGCCACATACATTTTCAATCTCCCTCTAAAACTCTTTGGTATATCATCTATTAAGGATATACCAATACTTCCAATGCAGAAATTACATATCCCTAGAGTTTCGTGAATCTCCTTGCTTGCTGTTAATGTGTTCTCTTCCGCCATTTTGAGTTAACTGATCAGAATACTGCCGCAGCTTAGCGTAGAAACTATTAGATTCAATCATTACTTCAGAATGTTTTAATGAATATAATTATTTAAGAAAAAGAAGATACAAAGAAAAGCGCTGCAAACTTTTTCGTGAAATTAGGGCCTTATGAATTTATTAACAAAGGTACAATTTCTGAACTTTTACTTCATTGTGATTACTTTGTATAAAAATGTAATGAGTAAAACTGCCTTTAATATATTATTAGTTCGACTGAAAGAAGGCTTATTAGTAAGTATTAGGGTGGTTTTGAGAGTTCAAGTCAACCCCAATAATTGCTAATAGCTGAATGTTTAAGGGTCTGTAAAGACCTCCTTAGATAATAAATACATACAATACCTATATGTACTACTTTACTTTAATTAGATGTATATGTATGACGTAAAAGCAATGATAGCTCAGTGGTAGTGACGTCAGCTTGCGACCCGAATGAGCTTGAAGCTTTCGGTGAAGGATAACCTCGTGATGAAACCGGTAACTAGGTGGTAGGGCATTTTCTAGTGCTCACCTGGCTCGTTACCTCCCGCAAGATAATACTCTGTGTAAATTCTAGCAGCCTTACATAAGAGCCTGTTTCCAATCGAGGATAGTGAAAATCAAATCTATACAATCTTCTATTGGTACTACAAATAAATAAAATTGAAGTGTCTGTTTGTAATTTCAAATTAACAGCTAATACCTACATCAAAGCATCAATTTTGTCTGTTTGTTCCGGCTAATCTCATCTTAGGGTTATATTTTACAAATTTTATTTATTTTATTAATTATACAGGGTGTTTGGCAGAACGTTGAACATACGAAAATGGCAGATAGGTGGGGTCGTTTGCTATCCACCCAGCTCAAATGATTTGTCCTAGGCCCCATAGATTTTTTTTATAGATTTATGATAGATTATTATGCTTTTTTTAAATAACCGATTTTTATAGGTTTGAAAACTTTGAAGTCCTATTACTTTATGTAGGATGGAACTGGCAACACTTTTTTTCTGTTTTTGTCTTGACTGTTGGTAGATTCCTCTAGGTGGATAGCATAGGTGGATAGCAGACGACCCCACATATCTGCATATTTTCGTATGTTCAACGTTCTGCCGAACATCCTGTATATCTATTATTATTATCTACACGTGCGGAGCCGGGGCGGGCCACTAGTCCTGGCAATAATATCACGAGCTTTTGTGAGCTAGCTTTTCGAAGCACTCTCAGGCCCGTTGAAATATCCGTAGACACTCCGCTCGGCGACCACACGGTGTGTTTTTGAATGGAAATAATTGTATTTACTCCAATGGGGTAAGTTAGATACCATATTTTCACCATAACTATCCTTTATGGGTTCAGTATTATCCACTAGGTTTGGAAATGCTTACCTAATTAAAAAAGTTGTGAAAAAACTTGCCGTTTTCCGACATTATTGTTATGGACATTAATATTTCAAATGTTTATTCATAAAACACATAGTTATATATTGCAAGTTATAGTATTACTACGTTTATATCTTTTGTTACACTTATAATATTTTTTATATCTTTATGGCTTACTTTTGATATATTTTAGAATGGGTGAGCGAGTAAATTAAAAGACGTAAAGAAGAGCAACATGTTTATTGAAATCCATCTACTTTAGCTTTTGTTCTACGCATTACATTGCTACAGCTTTAGAAACATAATAAAAAAAACTTCAATCTCGCCGATACGATGTGTACAATAGTGTGAAATACGAGTATGCCGTAGTTAAAATCTGTAAACAAAAGCGTTAATAAATAAGTCTCACACTCTCATCTGATATCATCTGATATATAAAAATTAATAATTGTATATTATTGACATCAGCTGCGCTTTCGCTTTCGTGGACTTTTACCGACGATAAATTTAAAAGTCCAATGCAGGGAGCAAGCAGCAGCTGTTTCAGTAAAAATAATACAGTAGGTATACTCGTACCTACATAAAAAGCAAGCAGTACATCCTAACAGCAGGAGACGTCCGGATTATGTGACCAAAAATAATAACCATGGTTTAGTTATTTGGTAATTCCCATTGAGATTTTAAGAGTCGATCCAGGATGCAAATGGCTAATAACCGTTAATGGTGGCGTTCAAAGGGGGAGACCTTTGTTCAGCAGTAAACTCCTTCCAGCTGATGTTTGTTAATGATTGCCGAAAACAAAATTGCGTACACAAAAAAGTTATTAAAAGAATTCTGTTATTTAGTAGGATACAATAAGTGATAACTGTTAACTTTAAAACTACATACGCCTGTTTAAACCTCCTTACATAGATAGACAAAAGAACAGCGCCTCTAGCCAAGATGCAGAATGCATCTTGGCAATCGTTGACGCTAATAGAAAACAAGAAAAATGTATTGGTTTGACATATTTCAACGCTAAGTCACGTGGTCAGAAATATGTCAAACCAATACTTTTTTCTTGTTTTCTACTAGCGTCAACGATTGCAGAATGCATCTTGGCTAGGGGCGCAGGTAAGAAACGCTCGGTAGGCAATTTTGTGGGCGCAATCACATGTACCTACAACTTTTTCATATACTCGTAACTATGTATTATTATTTAATGGAGCAATTCACTACAATCCCAAACTCTATTCCCATCTAAGTAGATTGATATTTATAATAATAAGATCTTCCAATTAATAATTTGTTATACTCACTGAACTATACGTAGTCATCGTAATAGCACGGAATTTCAAAGCCGTGAAATAGAGAGGCTTTTGTGATCTGCAAGTAGTTAAAATGAGCTTAAAATTTAGCATAATGTTATAACTGCGTCGAGTTTTAAGTGTTTTTACCTCTGTTATAGTTAGCAGTGGTGAGTATTTAACTGTTTCTGTATTCAGACAGAGGGAACGGATAGGATAGAGAGACGAAATTTGTTTAAATTTGTTTTCGCCTTGTATTAAATAATGTCGGTTGACAACGGCGTGTTACGCTTACATACAAGGTAGTACTTATTTACTCTCGTCTTGAAGACTCCCAAATTATAGCGGTAGGAAAACATTGTCTCTGATGGATGTGGCAGCGAAACGCTTCGTGTGTTCAGGCAGAAAATATCATATGGTGGCTCTTTAGAGTTTTTGAGGTCTTTCGATGATTATAAGGGGATGGAGGATTCTAGGCACACGCACCGATGCATAAACTACTTTAGTACCTACTGGCTGCGCTGGCCCATACTCACTCTCTCTCTCTCTTTCTCTCTCTCTCTCTCTTTCTCTCTCTCTCTCTCTCTTTCTCTCTCTCTCTCTTTCTCTCTCTCTCTCTCTCTCTTTCTCTTTCTCTCTCTCTATCTTTCTCTGAGAAAAGGCCTGTATCCCAGCAGTGGGAACGTAATAGACATGATGATAGCATGATGATGATGATGATGACTAGCTGAACTCGACGGTTATACCCGCGTGAATGGACCATGCATTTTCCGAGATAAAATATAGTCTATGTCACTCTCTGGCCCATTGCTGCGTGAAGTGTAGGTGGTGTTTAGTGTATGCGTGTAGTGTGTGTGTGTAGTGTGTGTGTATGTGTAGTGCGTGTGTGAAGTGTGTGTGCATGTGTAATGTATGTGTACCGTTGCAGCACAATGAGCAGGGCCCGTCGGCAGCGCACGTCACATCTGTACCATCCACTCTCGTACACTGCATCAGCTACGCCAATGCTCTGAGAACAAAAATAGCAGGGTATTACATTTAAGCCTGTCTGAACCACTATACCACAGTTAATTAAAATTGACGCTAGTCCGGTCAACTGTTATACCGCAAAACCTTTTTAACGATGGTCCAATCAACAGTAGGTACTATCACAACTGTTTTGCGCGTGCTAAAAGCGAAAATTTCCACTTGGTCCCCGTACATAACCAAGTTACACAACCAGCAATGGGAGAGGACAAATAATTCCCATCCCAAAACCGGGTTTGGTAAGGCATTTTTCTTTCCTTGTACATAACCATCGTCATGGGCCGTTCATGTTATTTTTGTAATGTTATATATTGAAAGCTTACACGTATTCTTGTACCCCTTTTAAACCAACTTGGCAACACTACAGACTACGATTTTCAAACCGAAAATGCACCATTCAAGTCGCAAAAATAGCAGCTAAAAGAATGCAACTTTTAAAAGTATTTTATTCCTTCACTATTCCCGGAACACTCCGCCGCGGTCGTTCTTTGTCCGTGACATGAGAAGACGTTGAAAAATTAAAACTAACCGCTCTATAAATGTCGTCTGCGTACCAGCAGACTATTCCCATTTGCGTCAGCGCCGCGCCGAGGAAAAACTTATTGCTCATTTCCATCCATGGCTCGAGAAACTAAAAATAAAAAAGAATTACTTGAAACACTTCCAACTGAATAAAAAAATCAAACTAAAGAGCACTACAACAGAAGTTAGTAAAGAGACACTTGACATAAACCGTTTTAAAGTAACGTTTTATCCGTGATTAACTTATTTAGTAAATACGCCAAAGGATCAACGTGGAGGTTATTACTTACTACGATAGCGAATACAACGCAGCAGATATTCACTGAGCTCAAAAGAACATTTATAAGATTCACAACGCAAAATGCATCTTCCAAGTGGTTAATATAGCTGAAAAATATTAAAGTTAGTAGTTTTACCTAGTACATAAATTAATTAGTAAATTAGTAGTACAATTTTGACCACATGAACATATCTTAAATCGCTCGACACTTTTATTTAAAAAAAATATCATGAAAGTTGGCTGTCCTATTATTCATAAAATCTATCGTTAATAGGTACTATTCAACCATCAACTGTGATAAAGGTACTAAGTAATAAAAAAGTTGTTTCTTTAACCGGAACATGACTTTCCAATTACACGCAAGCCATTTTTATAACAAAGAAGGAAAGAAGTATTACCAATTGTAACGAACTTCATAAGTTCATACCCGGGTCATAACTTCAAATAGGTGCTCTTCCATTCTAGTTCCATCATTTTACAAGACTATGATGCGTTCAACTATAAAACTTGATCGTCAAACAACTATGGAAGACTCACTTTATAAGTCTCTGATGAACTTTAACGACAGAAACTATCTCCTGATAGCAATCGTAAGACCTTATAGAGGTCAGAGTATGTTCATCGTTGTCGAGAACAATGAGATGTCGTATTTTCACTTGCAATATCCGTAACAACATGCTTATATGACTGGCCATTGTCATAAATAGCAGATCGGATCCCAGCATACAGCAAACCGAAATAATACCTGAAAATATACAAAGCGACTGAACAAAAAAATACGTCTGGTTTTTACAGTTTTCAAACAATTAAATTAGGATTTCCTGCGTGGCTTTGTACGTGTTATTAAAGACTAGCTGTGCCCCGCGGTTTCACCCACGTGAACAACAGTTTATCGTGATAAAAAGTATCATATGTCCTTTCACAGGGTTCAAGCTATTTCCATAACAAATTTCGGTAACAGACAGAGAGACAAAGAAAGTTACTTTCGCATTTATAATTTTAAGTATGGACCTATCGTGATGTATAGCATACCTTTGTTTTTAGTTTGAATACACTACCAGTACTTTGACAACAAACTTTTATGCAGAATCTGATATACCTACATAGCATGCTGAAAATTTTAAATAACTCTACATTTATTTAACCTACCTGAACAAGTTTCGAAGACATAGACAAGTTCGTGATAAATTGGTCTAGTTTTATCGAAGGGGTAGGCCATCTGCCAGACGTAGCCCAACTGCGACGGCACACCGCCGATCTTGTGGAAGATAAGTACAGCGATGGGCGTCAGGTTGTACAACCAAACTCCCAGCACGTTCCAAAACGCGTACACTGCAAACACACAGTTTATAATCATCATCATCAGCCGGAAGAAGTCCACTGTTGAATATAATTTTTGTTTTGGGGCGTAAATTTACCCGGTTGTAAATAAACAAGTGACTTCATTTGAATATCACTATCACTAATAATAAAACCTTTTCATAGCATTTAGTAACAAATATCAGTGCGTATAAATTATAGACGAAAGTTATTTTCGAAAATTCAACGTGAAGCTGATTTAAAAAGGAATATTTAGACTATTTTTACATAATATTTTACCTTATTTACATTCATTTTCTGAATTCTATTGGCAGGGCCGAGCGTTTTTATGTTTGCCAAAAAAACATGACAAATGAAGCCTAATAAAATAACCTAATAACTTTTCGACTGCCAACAAAACCTGTGCTAGATAACCAGTATACAAAGATATTTTTTTATTTCTACATAACCAGTTGCGTATGTAGATGATTAGGTACCTGCTTTCGTGGAAATCAATATATTGCTAAGGATTCTCATCTACCTACGAGTATTTATGCCACAAGAATGTTTTTTATTTATATTGAAAGGTGATAGTTACGAATCTGCCTTTGCTTGAGTGCAGAAAGGCTATTCCGTTTGATAGCTGCCGCTTCCTTATCACTGAACGAGACCGGCCAGATATCTGCCAATTCTCTCACTAGTTGCGTAAAGGTGTGCCGCTTGTACCAGATTGTTATTAATTTGCCAAAACCTGGAATAACAATATTGTTAGTTAGAAAGTTCCATGGTCATATAACTAATAACTGATTAACGAATCCCTACTAATATAATAATATAACTGCTCCCCTTGGTTTCTGTCACCCACGTGGACTACAGTTTATCGAAATAAAAAGTTTCCTGTGTCCTTTTCCAAAGTTCAAACTTTCTGCAATTCTGCATACCAAATATCATCAAAATCGGTCATACAGTTTATGAGGAAAATAAGTATAAACACATGCACACTGGAATTTCAAATTTAAAGATTAATGCAAACATATCGACGTGATATTTCTCATAGCGTTGATTTATGGGCCAGAGCATAGTCTACTTTTTGTTTCGGAAAATGTACGGTTCTTGTAGGTGTCTATACAGGCGAAACCACGGGTACAACTAATAATTAACGAGCACCTAACAATTGTATGGCTTTTTGAGTTTGTCATAAAGCTCTTTCAACATGTTGCGAATCATATAAAGCTGTAACACAAGTGTAATACGTGGAAATTTGGACCAAAGTCCTTGTAACTTCTTAACTCGGAACATTAGATTTGTTAATCCGATAACATAACATCAACTGCGTATTAATTACCTAATGTAATTATTATTTTTCGTATTTTTCGTTAGCGATTGCCCACAAGTTACCTGATGGTCAAAAGAGACGCCACGCTGCATCTGGTGCATTAAGAATTAACTGGCTATCAGGTGAGGCTGCTGGAACACACCGATTGGTGCTTGGTAGCAGCTATAGCTAGCCAGGCGAGCACTAGAAAATGACCTACTTAATTCTTTTCATCCCGATGTAGAATGTATACAGAGGTAATACTTACTCATGGTATCGTAGCCAGCTATATGTAAATAGCTTCCAAGTAATTCTTCTATTGAAGGCGAATTTAGCATCTGAACAACGATGTAAGCATATTCTCCCACCAGCATCAAGAACAGAAAAGAAGACGACACTGATAATGATAGAAACTTCTTAAACTGATTGTACAAAGTCTTTGAGATATCATCTATGAAAGACAGTCCGGTTCGGCGAATACAAAAATTGCATAAACGCAACGTTTCGTGAATTTCATTTCGCGCGATCAACTTTTCGTCTCTTGACATATTTTTGATATTTAAATTCGTCGAATGGAAACTACCTTTTGCCTTGATATTGAACGATTTATAAGAATTATTTAGTACATTACAATATGATATTCAATCAAGTCGTTTAGTATTTGTGTAAAACTTTTCGATCATTATGTCGCAAACTTTCTAATAACTATGTACAGATAAGTAGTCTGTTGGTAAGAACTTTACATATTATCTACTTATTTCAACCCACCCACTAGTTTTAGATAAACCCATATAATTAAGTAGTAGGTAGGTACTTACTTGAAATTGTATTTTTTTAATGGTTGGCGAATGTTAGATATATGTTAGATATTTCAATTATAGCCATTGGTAATTTATCGCACGTGATTTGCTTAACTACAAATGGTACGGCACACGCTAGAGAGGGAGTGGCACCGCCATCACCAAAGACGGCTTAACCTAGTAGAACTAAGAACTAGTCTAGGATTAGCAATGGAAATTAGCGTAATTTGATTATGAAAATTAGTATGTTACTAATTTTAAAAATAGAGCTAGTCATGATCGCACACCGCTAACTATTTTATAGGTTCACTGATAGCAAGTCCCGCTCCGCACTTGTCATAATTATGTCGTCTTAAAATTTGATTTTATATAGAGTACGTTCTGTACACTTTCCATTGAACAAGTTTGCTTATCTCATGCATGAAATAGGTTCGCCGTTATGCAACGCGTGTAGCCCGGATGTCCCGGAAGGGGCTACAAATTGCAATATGCATTGCATACCATATTTCATAGGAATGTTTTACTTTTTATTTCAGTAGTGTGTGTGTTGATTGCAGTAAATATTACCTTACAGAGCGAAATACTCGTTGATAAGCTCTTACGTTGTTTATTTATCTCTTTATGTATTTTAATAAATAAACTTGTATCATCAGAGCGGTAATGTGATTACTCCATTATATCCATTATTTACATCACTGTCCAGAAATAGTTATTCCCGTTTATTCACCCAGCACAAATATAGCTTGAATATCGTTAGTCGCTTGTGACATTGAAACGAATGTGTTATATTAATACTCTATATTTTATTCCAGTTTCTGCGCGAGCGGGGTCGCTGACAAAAGTTAAAGCTTCATATAAAGCAGCTTCATAACATGCATGGTTTGGATATCATCCGTCAAATAAACCGACGAATGCGAAAAATGAATAACCGCGCGTTTCATCCAAATTGGCTCATTTGAATAATTTTGCTTCAGTTCCGGCGTATTTTCCCCTCGAAATTATGAAATACTGAAATCACTCGGTCGGGTTTGAGCTCCAGAATTCTGAACCAATATTATTCCTGTTCTCATTTTTAGATCAAGCGGGGATTAATAATGGACATGATTGACAATTTCGCTGAGTTGCAAGTCAATTTCCTATCCAACCGCGCGAGGCGCGGAGCCGACACCCATGTCGCTGACAGCCATTAATTAATACCAATTTACCGTCCCAGTATGACACTCTGTTTGATTCCTGATTTAATTATTCCCAGTTTGCCACAAACCATGTCAACTACAATCGTTGAATCCATGATGTGAAGTAGCGGGACCACCGTACCTAGATCTGCGATGCAGAGGATTTGTCATTGTAATGACAATCGCAACAGGGCGCTCCGGAAGCTGGTTTAATGATATCCAATTTAACTTTACTACGTAACAGTTTAATAAAATATGTAAACAGCTACGAAATGTTAGTTGGAAGTTTTGCTGCAGCCGCAACTCGCGAGAACTACTGACGAGCGGCAGAACTCGCAAACTAGCTCAAAATCTGATATATGCAGATTATTGGTTGCAACTTGCTACACCTCTATGTACATAGGCATAGGTATATAGGTATCTGTAATATTCCGCTGAAATTGCATATCATATCATGCTCGTAACTTTGATTTCACTTAGTGATGTTGTGAAACTATTTCGACTGGTTTACGAAATATGCTAGTAAAGGCTTTTGACCGCGGTTTCTTTTTACTTCATTTCATTTAATAATTTTGAATGTATTTCGATTGATTAGTTGTTAATTATTTATTGTAAAACAAAAAAGCCTCGCAAAAACAAAATCACTATCGACAGCCCTGCCCTGAGCTGCCGCTGCTTTTTGCCAGCATATTCTTGTAAAACTTAAACAAGGCGTCCCGTCCCGTAAAATACCATCATAAAATATTTTTACAATAAAGCGTCCTTCGTTGACATTATATACAAACTATCCTCAAATCCTTTAAGTCAGAGCAGTACCGGCCTCACCTGTCCCGAGATCCCGATCCCGGGATCCCCGGATTATTGTAGCCTGCGTTTAGCCAGCTTAACGGAGTTTATTGTTGGTACAGAATCTCGCGAACTAAGTAGCCATCTGGTAGCTGTTTAACTACTCATTTACCTATACAATACCTGGATAAAACAAGGTGTGTCGCCGTCATTATTAGATAGAAAAGATTACTTAATTGTTCTGGCGAAGTTACATCAGCTAAGATTAGGCTAGGATCGGAAGAGAGATTTAGATAGATTTTAATATGAAGCGGGAAATTGACCCTTCCATGATTGGGCTCTTAAGGCGAGAACTAAAACCTGTTACCACACTTATAATATACCTACTGGTCTACTATTTTTATTGCCACAGCCAACAGTACATTTTGTTTTGTTTTTTAGGTTTTATTTTTATAAATCCAAAGGTTGTCTGCGATAGGTTTTGACATTGTTCAGTTTACATTCACTCGAGAGTCACTCTAAAAGATATTATTTGCCTTCGTTCTAGAATTTGGAAACTCTATTTTGTGTGCATTGTTGCTTTTGTCTAACTTTGGATACACGCTAGACATAAAATGAAGTGCACGTATCGCAGATAATGTAACTGTCTCTGTCCAGCGTTGCTAAGACAGGTCTCTAGCATAAGCTTTAGATGAGTTCATGCAGCCACTGGCTTCAGAAAACATTTACATACTAACTTGGCTTGTATTCTGGCTTAGTGTGTGATACTTCACACGTGTAGTGTGAAGAACATAATCACCATATTATGCAAAATTGTAGAAGTGACCACATTTCAATTTTCACGGTCCGGCTCGACCGTTGTCCAATTTTTTGTAAGTACAATTTTAGAAGCTGACGAATGAATGAACGAACTTTGAGTTACAAACATGATTTCCTACACTGCCTTCTTTACTTCTGATAAAGATTTTGTTATGAAACAACTTATATTTGGCATATGATTGCAATGTGAAGTGTACCTACTTACCTAAATAATTCTTCACAGCTTAGAAGAAGTCTCGATGGCTCAGCAGTGGGACGAGAGACGGGCGCTAGAGGGGATATCCGCGGCTTATCTCTTTACAAGAGAGACGTGAAACCTCTCTTCACATTTTGAACTGGGGTTTTTCTCTGATTTTAGAATAGTTTAAAGTATTTTCATTTATGCAACACACTTTGTTGCTTTCAAAGCTGAAAGACATGAGCAATTTACTAACCAAATTCAAACATAAGATACGATAATTCGATACTTTCAATAATTACTTAGTTAGGATTTATATAGGTAAACCACCCGATAGGGACACGTGAAAGTTTTCTGTAGAGCCACAAACAAGACTATAATAATTATACGAAAACAAAACCCATTACATTTTCTTGTTAAAAACAAATGAATAAGCCTGTATATCGAATAGCTCCGAACCAACAAGCTGGCTCAATCAAGTATTCGAGACAAACAGTAATCAGCGGTCACAAATAAAGGATCTCAAAAATATTGCTCTGGAATCTGATTGCATGTTAATGTATTCGAGATCTCGTTATGAACCCCATCGGTATTGTTGAATAGCTGAGTTTGTGAGGCATCTGCAATGCATCGTGGCTCTTAGGACAAACAAAGATACAAAGTAATGTTGCAACTACCAGGGACATCGCTAGGTTAGTTTAAGTTTGGGTCACTCCATTATCAAAGATATTCTGGGACCAAGAGCCCAGGGAATAATGGTGCCTAGTATCATCCATCACATGAACGACATGACGATAAAAACAATACCGAATGTGACAATGATACGAGTCTATTATCGTCAGTAAATACCCTTTCTCTATAAAGCACCTATTTGCAATTAATACGACTATACTCTGTAATAATACGACCCATTGTTACGGCTAAGATTAACGTATTTTCTCATATGTAGGTGTGTAATATTATGTGTGACATGACGTACGAAGGCACTTAGCCTATTTACGATAGTTAAAATTATGTTGCGAATGCCGGAGACGCATCAAGGTCGATGAGGCTCTCCTGGCACCGTGTATTAGGGAGCCGAATCAAGATCTCATTAGTATGCTGAAACCTTTTGTTATGTAGCTTTATTGTTTAATGATTTTGCCAAACGATATAATAGTGAAAGTTCAAATCAAATCTTGTACTTTTCATCCATACTTATTATAAATGCGAAAGCAACTAACTCTGTTAGGTAATTAAGATTTGAAGATTGATGAAATTTGGTGTGGGGATAGTTTGAACCCTGGAGAAGGACATGATAAAATGTCGTCCACGCAGCTGAAATCGCTCCTCGCAGATCATCATCATCATCATCAGCCGGAAGAAGTCCACTGCTGAACATAGACCTCCCTTGAACGGCAATTAACCATTTGCATCCATCGGCTCCCTGCAACTCTTACGATGTCGTCGGTCCACCTAGTAGGGGGCCTACCTACAGAACGTCTTCCGGTTCGTGGTTGCCCCTCGAGAATCTTTCTTCCCCACCGGTTATCGGTTCGTCGAGCGATGTGGCCTGCCCATTGCCACTTCGACTTGCTAATTCTGAGAGCTGTGTCGGAAGCAGATAGTTTCTTATAAATATTTTACAAAATGACTATTGTTACATTAAACCAGCAAGTCCTTATGTAGGTACCTAAGTTCGACTCTGTTAGACTGCAGCGAGACGACAACCCTTGCGGACGTCCTCGGCGTCTCACTTCGAGTCTAGTCCACTCCCAGCTGAATTCAATTACAGATACATGAATAAACATGCTTTATTTCTACGTAAATAAATTACTTAGTTTAGATAGAAAGAAGGAAAGTTAAGTAAGACATTGGTTTCTATTTTATGTGTACCTTTTTGAAGAGATAGAGATAGTCGAATCAATCAAAGTTGCAACACATACAACAAATAGCATTCGCTCTCGAAATATACATAAATTTAGATTGTGGACTGGAATGTAATCACTTTACTAAATAATGTGTTTGCCTTCTGTACATCTCAAAGCATTGTTTATCATCAGATGAGACTGTAGTCAAATGCTCACCTATTGTGAATTTTACAAAAATTGTTTGTAAAACTGTTGTGGGCAGGAAGAAATAAGTAGTTCCTTATAATCAGTTCACTAATTCCTGGTTTCTGAAAAAAAAAATTAATAGACCGGTTCATCCTCTTTCTACATTATCTGTGATCCCAATGAGGCAAACCTATTCATTATAATAATAAAAAACCACTACTATGGACAAGTTATAAATTGCAGGCTTGTTCAGCGTACTCGCTCTACTTTAACATGTGGTCGAGATCCATCAATGTACTAGATCTAGATTGCAACGACAAGGTCCACCTCGATACTCGGAAGTCGGACGTCTCACTTCAATTTGTTCTACCCGCAAATTCAATTACTGATACATGAATAAACATAGGGGTTTTCTCCGGCCAGCAACTTCATTGGGTCCAAGGCGAGTGATTCGGTGAATACTTTAGTACTGTAACGGAACAGACCACGGGTGGGTTCCGTCACGATCACAAATATGGTTTAACATTCTGTGTAGGTACCTACCATAAATTATAATGAATTATTGAAAGTATTCTGGAATGTACTGGTACCAATATTATATTAAAAGTAGTCACCTATTTGTAATTCATGCCAAATGCAACTTATTTAAAGCTATAGTAATATTTAGACGAAGCTGTACTTTGCTGCAATGAAAATAATCCTATTAATATTATAATCGTGCAAGTTTGTAAGTATGAGTGGATGTTTGTTACTCTTTCACGCAAAAACTACTGAACGGATCTGAATGAAATTTGGTGTGGAGATAGCTTATATCCAGGAATAACACATAGGCTACTTTTTATCCCGGAAAAAGGTTATCCCATAACGGGAAGACGCGGGTGATACCGCGGGACGCAACTAGTATGTTCATAATATTATATGGTCTAATAAGATTGGTCGATTTTTCAATTAATAAATATTCTTAACGAATCCTTCTAAATTTTAGGATGTTTCGATTCGAATTAATCGAATTTCTGGGAAATTCTCTCGTAACTCCCTACAGTAGATAACAACAACAAACCACCAAATTACGCAATCCAAAAAGCTATGAATATTACATAGCACGGGAATGCGATCCCTACTCCGGAAAAACAATTGTTCGGCATTTCACATTGAAGTAGACATATGGATGTGGACAAAAAAATACGTGTCAGCGGAAGCCTCGAAATTCTAAAGCAATACGTGGCAATACATTGTGGGAAAATAGTCACCAGGAATCCAGATTTGTACGGGACATCTCGCATCTCAGTAATATGTAGAAGGCAATGTATTTAAACCTAGAAATTAGTACCGTATTCTATCTCAAAGTTTTATTGAGGAACAAAAAGGTTGTAAAAAGCTTTATTCTATAGGAAATCCAATAACGTAAAATTTGCTATTCATATACGGTACTACTAGTTAGGTACAACAAACCTGAGCAAATTGTATATAAATTAATCTCTACTTTTATTTTTTACTTTTAAATGGGTATACCGTTTAAAAGTCAAAAACGTTAACCTACCGTTTTACCACAAGTGATGTTAAGTGACGATGTGATTAAAGGTTGCCCTACGCTACACCTGGATTAGGAACTTCCTCTTCTTCTTTTTTCTTTCTTTTTGTTTCTTCTCCCGTATTCTACAATCCAATCCCCACTTTTTTCATAAGCGGGCCTGGTAACACTACACTAGGCACAAGCAAATCCCTGCGAACGATGCGCAATAAATTCACGTGGATGACAGATCTCGCACGCAAACACCAACTCCCTGCCTTTTAACACTTTATATGGAAATGCAAAATACTTCGTGATTTATTCCGCGAACGCACATTTATCACCAAACTGGGGTTTGCTTGTGAGATCGCGTTTTTGGGAACTACTCAAAAAGTTAAGGGCTACGACTGAAGGTAGAAGATGTTTTAATCAAGTTTCATGCCGAAATGATTTTGATTGCTTCTCTAAAAATTATAAGTTCAAAGGCATTTCCGAAATTAACAAATGTTAATCACGCAATCTGAGTAAAACACAAATTTTCCCACAATTTTCCTATTACGTAGGTAGGTGCCGTTCCTAAACTCATTTTAAATCAAAGTGAGTAAACATATTCCCAAACCGAATTTCTAACAAGTTGTTAAATACTCCCAAATCGTTTATTTTGCTTGAATTGCCTTGAGGAAATTGAGGTAATTTTACTTTATTTTATCACATAATTTTGATTTTTATTAAACTTTGTATATTTTTCTTTCCATAATATCTCGGTATATCTTCATCCGTCTAATGTCCGGAAAAATTGCTAATAAAACCGCTTCTTGCCCGTGGTATAATAAAACGATTATTTCCTTGCTATAATTTTTCTTAAGACACTACTCGTGAACTGTTTTTTTATATTGATTTTGTTAGTACAATATCATTCCACAAAATAAATTGTACAATCTGAAAAAACAGGAAAGGACTGAACAAGAGGAAACGAACGCTACAAACAATTCCTTTAGCGTCGATAATAAATATCGGACAAACAGTCGCACAATTTATGGAATAATCTCTAAATTAAATGTTAAAACGGTCTTGCTAGGATCACTGAAGGTTCTTTCACAATAGCTACTTTTAGCACTTTGAAGATAGGTATTTAATCTGAAAACTATTATTTTTTGCACTGTAGACCAAAACGAAATTCCAAAACTCTTTGATATATTTTTCTAAATTGACATAAAACATGTGAAATGTTTTAGTGACAAATGGGATGGAATACTAAGCCTTCCCATTAGTTCTATTGTCCCAAACGGCTTCTATTTCTATTTCAAATGTAAAGTGACAAAAACGCAAGACTGGTGGCACTTTGCTGTAACCAAATGATAATGGCATGCGGCCGTGCTAAATTCTACGTACAGCCCTAATGTTACAGACATATGGTATAGTTTAGTTCATATTTTAGAGCGTACATCGTATTCAATTAAGGGAGTAGTGAGTACGCGTCGAGTGCCTCAAGTAGGTACTGCCGACAGCTCGTGCACAAAACCAGAGAGACAGTACTGGTATTTACTGTATTTTTTAGGAATTGGTGGCCGAGCATTCGTATGGTAGGTGTGCAACGCGTCTCAGTAAAAACGTAATCACACAAATCAATCTATTGCGAGTGTGAGTGAGCGTATGTTTTTTACTTCTCCACGCTGAAACGGTTAAAAAGATCTGAATGAAATTCTGAACGTCTGAAATTACACATAGAGGCATTTTTTATTCCCGGAAAAAGTTTCCTGCGGACCGCAACTCTAGTTTTTTTTTTTTACTACTTACAGGGTAGCGTTTGACCACAAGTCACCTGTTGTTGTTGTTTCTACGCTTGACTAACATTTTTTTCGATGGGCAATCGCACATTATCTGTAATTTAGGCTTTTATAAAGCGTTGTTTATGTAAAACTTTTACAAATGACCAGTTCTTATCATCACAAACTATAATTAGCCCTTGTACTTATTTGTATCTATCATATTTTTATTGTACTAGAGATCCGCTGTTTGTGAGACCGAATGTTTGTAACAAGCTAGCTCTAAGATCCTTCTTTAATATTTTTTATTTTCTATTGTGATAATGAAACAATAAAGCGTTATAGATAGATAGCGATAGATAGTAGGGTAGGATATAGATTATTAAAAAACCCCCTTTCTTTGAGCACCCCTATACTACTAAATTTAAAGTATCTTGAACCATCGTTAATATACTCGTATGTCAGTGAATGAGCAAAAACTTTGTATTTTATTTATGGAGGTGAGGTACTGACTTCCACATCCCCGTCGAGGGTACTAATAAAGCACACACACACTTCAAGTGTTGATTTAATTTACCCCGACGGCTTTCGTGTGCGGTTTTTTTCATGAATCTTGTTAGTAAAATGTACACAAAGTAATCGTGCTTGATACAGGGTTTACTGGCACTGATACTGCAGTTTTTTTAGCATTTCTGTGAAACGTGAGTCAGGCTTGAACTCAGTCTCATCACCAGTGTTTTGTGCCATGAGATAATGTGAGATTTTAGCTTTGAATTAATGAGTAGCAATGGAAATAAACATATACTAATAATAATTGTTGTTGTTTAATTATGACACTTTTTTTTCTTCTTTCAGGTTAGCATATGATTTCAAGTCACGATGCGGTCGAAGATGGCGCTACGCTACACCGCTGGACAGGGAACTGGGCGGAATTGCCGGAACACACAAATCGGTACTCATAAAAGTTGAACTTAGATCTTTTTATTTCATTTTTCAACACTACAATGTAGTCAATAGAACCACTACGTGGAACATTTGCTAGATTTTTTCAGATATAATAACCCGCCCGAGCGTCCAATGTAACGAATCATAATAACTATAATTATTATATGCTAATTGCGCCCCGCGGATGATATAAGAAGTAGCCTATGTGTTAAACCAAGATCTATCTTCATTCCAAATTTCATCAAAATCGGTTTAGTAGTTAGGGTGATACGTGGTAACAAACATTCACACACACATAAACTTTCGCATTTATAATATTAGTAGGACTAGCTGTTCCCCGGGGTTTCACCCGTGTGGGCTTCAGTTTATCGCAATAAAAAGTAGCCTGTGTCCTTTTCAAGGCTCTAGACTATCTCTGTACCAAATGTTTTATTTAATCGGTTCAGTAATTTAGGCGTGAAAGCGTGACAGACAGACAGACAGAGTTACTTTCGCATTTATAATGTTAAGTAGGGAAAATACCTATTAGTATGATTAGTGTGTTGTCTGAAACCTGGGACGCGGTCGTAAAAAGCTTTAACTAAGCAAAATTGTTTATTATTCTATTGTTTGTAATTCAGACCCGGTTAGGATCCTTCCACAAATTGCCATCTCTCTGTATTTTATTACCTACTATAGATTTCTGGTAAAGTTACACTTGAGCCCCGAGATATATATATATAGGTCTCGTGCTTAGTGTAGGTCGTTAAATCAAATGAAACTGTTTGTAATTTACTTCTTCCGCAACCTATAAATACTTCCTACTTTAATATTATAAATGCATAAGTATGTGTGTGTGTGTGAATGTTTGTTACCGCGTATCACCGTAACTACTAAACCGATTTTGATTAAATTTGAAATGAAGATAGCGTATGCTCTGGATTAACACATAGACTTTTTATTCTGGAAAATGCTTCCTGCGGGATAACGGGAAGACGCGGGTGAAGCCGCGGGGCGCAACTAGTATAAGAATAGTTTTTGGCAATAAACTTATCTTACCTATTCATATCTAAAATATCATCTTGCAGTTTTTCCAAATAAAGTCTCTCTCTCTCTCTCTCTCTCTCTCTCTCTCTCACTCATAAAAAATAAATGAATCTGTTTTAGGCCACACACGATTTGGTAACTAAAAAATGGTGACAGCTTTTTGCCAAATTTTGTTCTGTTTTTAGCTTTGTTTGGTCTTATCATCATTATCAGCCTTCCACGTTCCCACTGCTGGGACTCTGGCCTTCTCTCGGAGAGAGAGTATGGGCTATAATCTACCACGCTGGCCCAGTGCGGGTTGGTAGATGTCGCATGCCCTTGAAAATGTTGCAGTTCTTGGACATGCCGGTTTCCTCACGATGTTTTCCTTCACCGTTTTGAGCGATGGCAAATCCGCACATAACTTATTAAGTCATAGGTGCGAGGCCGAGAGGATTCGAACTCGGTGTCAGCGTCTTGTAAGTCACACGCCGAACCGTTCGGCCACCACCGCTCGTTTGGTCTTATAAACGTCCGTAACTTAAATGTTATATGATACCAAATTTCGGTTAATTTGATCTTAGTGTTAAATTTTAGCACGGAAAATTCCACAATAAGATCAAATTTACCAAGATTTGATATGACATTTTACTTACGGACGTTTATAAAACCGACTCTTATAGAGCCCAGTTCCCAATCCAGGCGTTGCTTGGCACGCTTAACATCTGATTACCTGTGGCCAAACACTACCCAGTTAAATATAAAAAACACATTAATAAAGGTTATTTTTTGTTGACTTAAATAAAAGAATATATACATAGACTAGCAGACCCGACAGACGTTGTCCTGCCCAAGACCTAGAACCAAATACCGACTGCAGCGCCATCTGCCGGGCTGATTTGTGAATCTAAACAAACCAGGGCGCCAACCAAACGCGTACCAAAAAATGCATTCAAATCCTTCCAGCCGTTTAGGAGAAGTTCAGTGATATACACACGTACAGTAGAGTTATATCTATAAAGATTATTTATATAGTTATCCAGCAGAATATGTTTATAACAATGACGACCTCTAAGTTCCAGCTTCGTTACACCATTATTTTCTTTTCATTTCTTCACTAAAAAGGAGGCAATATAAAATGTCAAGTTGCAACTAACTCGTCTTTAACCGAATCCTGCTCTACGCCGTAGCACTCGCAGCATCGGTAGGTAGCCTTTGGCGCATTCGTTCTCGAGCGATCTAATAAAGCCCTCGCGTAGTCTTTGTGGAGCCCTTCAGTTGAGGAGTTAATTTACTCAATGATAATATTGCCCTCTTTATGTACAGTTGCGTTTTTCAAGTCTCATTACCTGCCGAGTTTGCTTGCTACGAGGTAATAAGTGTCTACGAAGCGTAGCCACGTAGTCGTTATGTTAAGTGACTTTTAATGAAAGGTGAATTTACTTGAGGGATTTACTTGGCTTACCGATTAGAAAAGGAAAACATCGTGATGAAACTATAGCTTGATGGTAGGGTATTTTCTAGTACTCGCCTGGCTAGCTACCACCCTCTTGTTAAGAATCTGTCGCCAAGCACCTATTGGTGTGTTCCGGCAGCCTCACTTGAGAGCCAGTTCCCAGTCCAGGTGTAGCGTGGCGCCATCTTCGACCACATCGTCACTTAACATCAGGTGACTTGTGGTCAAACGCTACCCTGTAAATAGTAAAAAAAAAAAGCTACTGCGAATATATTCCCAGTTTTATTACATATGCTTTCAATATTTATCAATAAAAAGATAAATCCCTACTTATTCCCTACTTGCAAAAGTAACTCTGTCTCTTTTCATGCCTAAACTACTGAACCGATTTCAATGAAATTTGGAACGGAGATAGTTTGAACCCTGAGGAGGGACGTAGGGTACTTTTTATCGTGATAAACTGTAGCCCACGTGGGTGAAACCGCGGGGAACAGCTAGTACCTAATGCATAGTTTACTATTATAAAGTGACGATAGTTCAGTGATGACTACTTGCGACCTATCCTACAAAGAGTGAGCTTTCAGATTAAATAATTATTGGTTTAATTCTTTCAGGCTTTCGGTGATGGAAAATAAAGCGATGAAACCATAGCTTGGTGGTAAGGTATCAAGTGCTCGCCTGGCTTCCTCCCTCAAGTTAAAAATCTGTCACCAAGCACAACTTAAGAGCCATTTTCTAATCCAGTAGCATGGCACCACCTTCGATCACCTAATCTACTATCAGTTGCAGCCGGCATTTAGCGGCTTTCATAGTTTGTCAATAACTTTTCTAAGCATAAAACCTACCTACAAATATTGTGCTCCACTTTCACGATTAAGATTTTCCTCTTCGAAGTAGAATCTAAAATCATATTTTTACCCAGACCCGATACTTTCTTACGAATTACGCGTCCTTCTCTTGATCCCGGCTTTCTTCGGCTAACATTCAAAAGTATCTAGACCGAGCCTCGGCATACAATGCTGCCCAAATTAAATATACTGGACGGAGTTTCCGCTTCAAGAATTACTCTGTGATTTTCTTTCTATTTGTATACTTACTTTTATAAAAAGTATAGCTAAAACATTTATATACCTATCTACATTAATGATATTTTTGAAAAAACAACTGGGTTCGATAAATTCTGAACATTAATCTAAGTTTTTTTAAACATTTCTGTCTGTTGTAATGAAACTTAAGACTCGGATATTATTTGACGGATTGATGTAATTTTTTGTTGTGATCACAGCGCGCGGCCGGAGCCACAGGCAAAAATGTGTTTTCTTTTTAAACCTGTTTTGTTAGCACAGTGTGAAATGTGCTACGAACTCCCTCCCTCCACAAATCTTTTCTCAGTGCTACTAAATGCTGTCCTTCAAGATGTAAAAAGTTTTTCAGGGTTGGTAACGTGTCGGTCGGCAACGCCCCTAGTGTTGCAAATGTCCATAAGCGACGGTGACCGCTTACCATCAGTGCGGGCTGTCTGCTTGTTTGCCACACAACTACATAAAAAAGTAAAGAAAAATTTGCAAGCTGGTTTAATTTATATAGGTAACGAGCCTGGCCTCTTGAACCTTTATAAATATCCATGAAACGGGCGGGATCCAGGGATCCGCGAACCTCACCGCGCTGGATAGAAGTAGCCCAATGCATAACATCAAAAACAATAAATTTGCATTTAAATAAAAGAGCAAAGGTTCCCCATGAATAAACATACAGGTTAGTTAGTCATTTTCCATACTCAATGGTGCGTTCCATCACGTCGTTCGCGCCCCAGAAGTTATTATAATCTTGCGACCCATTCAAATGAAAGCTACGCCCGAGGGAAAGCGCCTGTATCCATATAAAGCTGCGAAAATCTTTCGGACGGCCCGTGGGAGAACAATCGGGGCCTAGCCCTTCCAAGATAGGCGCATATGTGATTTGGGCTTCATTGTGTTCTATATAAAAAAGATCCTCTTTGTGCAGCGCGACCCGAAACTTGAAAGGCTTTCACTCGGAAAAAGCTGATTCATATTGATGCGAACTTACTTTGTTAACCATATCTTCGCTGACACATATTTTATTGGAAAAGTTACAAAGTTCCCACGAAACTGCGCCGTTGTCGCTATCAATCGTTTGGAAATAGCGTGAAAGCACTCTCGACGTTTGAATAAAATAAAATCACGTGCCTGCCTGCAGTTTTTAAACCTTCAACGCTCGCGAGGCTCGGAAATACCCCAGGGGCTAAGCGCTTAACCGTACCTATACCTACATTTCTGAACTTCCCAGCATTTTTTGTTTCATTTCGTTTTATAATATTTTAGCTGTTGCCAGCGATTTTGCGCCATAAACTAAAAGACGCATTGTTATACTTTCCTCTCTATATTTTAAGTTTTCCAGCACAATAAAACAAACCTTAAATTTTCACTTGTTTACGCTGCTGACCCAAAAAAACCGCATAAACTCAGTACTATATAGTAAGTAGTTTTTGTATGAATGTTAAAAATAAACAACTAGACGGACTATAGTGTATAGACATTTTTCAGACCCGGAATATCCATACCTATTCAGTAAAATGATTTAGGCCTAAAGTGCAAGCATAGGAGACGTATATAGAGTTGTAGAGATTAAATAACATCACTTCCCAAAGATAAATTAAAAGTGGATAAAACGAAACGTCATCAAGAGTCCGAAATGATTTCAAGATCCCAAAGAAACGGTAAAAGAGCAACAGATAAAAAAGTGCAAGTCATATTATTAACATTATATTATTACAAGACAGGTAATGTAGACGGAAGTTGCCGGATCCAATTAACAAAAAAATTTCACTTTGGACTCGCTAAGTTTTTGTTTTAATTCGAGAATCCCCTGGAATACTCAAAAAACTTTTAGTACTTAAACTTGGGATAAAAAATATTAGGTATACCTTCCTATAGCAATGTGCTTTATGCTTCAATCCAGGCATATTAAATGAAAAAAAACGATAGGTGCTCCCAAATTGTGAGATGGCAAACAACGTCAACTTTAAATAACATCATGTCCTACAACTCCTACAAGCTGCTTTAAAATAAACACTCTTGGCATATTTTCAT